>JARQOD010000003.1:405449089-405502090 GCA_033576555.1 Oophaga sylvatica
GGATCGAGGCATCCTCACCGTAGGTGCTATATGAGGTGCGGTGTTGAGGGTCCAGAGGCCCCTCATTAAAGGGGGGTACTGTCACGATCCACATTTGGATCTGTGGCAGATCTCTCTCTCTGCATGTTGAAACCTTTTTCCTGTCCAGCGGGGGTTAATTCCACTCTTTGCCCCCGGTGGCCGCTGGTGGAATTGCATGCCTGATTACTTGTCAGGAGTAGGTGGCGACCACTCCCACTTCCTTTATAAGGTCTCCTGAGTTGTCAGCTGGTGTTGGTAATATTGCTTCCTCTGGAAATCAACTAAGCTGGAGCCAGTAGCTGCTGAGAGCAGTTGTGCTTCGGTTGCTTCCCTTATCTGGGGACTTACTCTGCTGTGCGGAGCTTAACAGAAGAGAAAGCTAAGTGTTTTGTTGTTTAACCCCTAAGTGTCTGTCTTTCCTTTTGGTTGTTGTTCACATTATTCCCTGTCTTACCCTGAGGAGGGGGTTGGTGGGTTTAGCTCAGGGCTAAACAGGAGACAAGGACAGGTCGGTGACTTGGGCCTCGCTACCATTAAGCGTACCCCCAAGTTAAGGAAAGACAGGTCCTCCCTTAGCTTTAGTGGCAGTTCTGGGGCCCGGTTCCTTGTCCCCTGTATTTCCTTCAACTGCTACGTGACAGCTGCCCCCTACTGTTATGTCATCAATATCTCCTATATATAAAGTATAAGAGAAACAACAATGCTGCCCCCTACTGTTATATCATCAATGTCTCTGTTCTGCCTTCATACACATTGACACGGTGTGCAATCTAGCATACAGCCTAAACCACGATTCTATCTTCCAAATAAGCAGACTGTCCTCTGTAGTCTAACTTGTTTATTGGTGAACAGTATAGAACATGCGCGGTAAAACTATAAAAATACAAATGACATAGATAAGTATTGGGCACACAGCTGACACTTTACAATTAACAGGAAAGTGTTGTGAATGGGTTTGAGATGAGTTCTGAGCAGAGGCTTCCTCTGGTGGTTACAAGCGGTGCTGGTCTGTCCAGTGAAGATTGTGAGGACTGGGAATCAGGTGTTACTGACTGGTCTTATATAAGGGAGTCACCTTCCCATCAGGGTTGCCGGTGATCAATTGTTCTGGTCTGAATCCTTCATTCCTGTTTCCCTTGTAGCCTGCTGTGTCGTGTCTGCATCTCCTGCTAACAGATAAGACATTTTCTTCTTTTTGTTTTTGTGCTATATTTTTGCATTTTGTCCTGCACTTCTGTGGGGGGCCTTCAGGGTCCCCTCCGGGGGCTTTTGCCCTCTCAGTTTAGTTCAGCCACTGATGTTTGTACTTTTGCTTTTTCCAGTTTTTTCAGTGGCTGCTGTTTTGATTTTGTTACACCAGAGAACTAATTTAGGTGGAAGAGGTCGTGTGATCTCAGGTGTTTTTGAAATTAGTAGAGTTGGTGCTTTTCAGGGTTTTCTGGGATTGCAGTAAGTACCCTTCCTATCCTTTTCTATTTAGTTAGTTTGGGCCCCAGCGTTTGCTCATACTATTTTCTTTCTGTGTCTGTATTTCATCTTGTCTAACAGCCATTACATGTTTGGGGGCTTTCTATGTTCTTTGGGGTTCTGCTCCGGGGCAGATAGCTTTCCTATTTCTATCTTTAGGTGTAGTTAGTTTCTCAGGCTGTGACGAGGCGTCTAGGACCAACGTAGGAGCGCTCCACGGCTGCCTCTAGTTGTGGTGGTTAGTCAGGGTACTGCAATCTCATAGATTCCAACTGCTCTGGTGTATTGCCTTTTTTACCTGCACTCCTCAGCTACCGAAACATAACAGTATCACCGGCCCAAAAATTGAAAATTGTATGGTACTCACAGAAGGGAAAAAATATTGTGAAAGAAAAAAGGTTGTCAGAGTTGTCAGAGATATTTTTCTGTTTGTTGCATTTTTTTCCCTCTGTATCTCTGGGTGCTGGGGAGGATCTTTTCTCTCAATGGAGTTTGCACAGTTGTCTGGCCGTGTGGATCAGCTTGCCACTGAGGTTCAGAGTATTGCTGCATATCTTGCTAGGTTGCCTGTTGTGGAACCTAGGATTCCCATGCCAGATTTGTTTTTAGGGGATCGAGCTAAGTTTCAGAATTTCAAAAATAATTGTAAATTGTTTTTTGCCTTAAAATCTAAGTCCTCAGGGAACGCAGCGCAGCAGGTTCAAATTATCATCTCTCTCCTGCGCGGCGATCCTCAGGATTGGGCTTTTTCCCTGACACCTGGGGATCCTGTTTTGAGTGATATTGATGCATTTTTTCAGGCTTTGGGGTTATTGTACGATGAGCCTAATGTCACTGATCAAGCTGAAAAAGCCTTGTTGGCATTAAATCAGGGGCCTTATGACGCTGAGTTATACTGTCAGAGATTCCGTAGGTGGGCAGTCCTGACCAAATGGAATGACGACGCTTTGGCAGCCCTTTTCCGGAAGGGTCTGTCAGATAATGTAAAGGATGTTATGGTGGGATTCCCTGTCCCCTCTGATCTCAATGATTCTATGTCATTAGCGATTCAAATTGACAGACGTTTGCGTGAGCGGAGAAGTATGCGTGGAATGGTGTTGCCTTGTGAACCAGCTTCTGAACCCATGCAGTGTGATAGAGTGGTATCTGGGGCACAGCGTCATGAGTTTCGAAAGAGCAATGGGTTATGTTTCTACTGTGGTGATGCCTCTCATGCTATTTCAGTCTGCCCTAAGCGGGGAAGACGTTTTGCACGCTCAGTTGTCTAGGGTAGTGTTCAGACTAAGTTTTTATTAACTGTCACTCTGATATGCTCTCTGTCCTCATTTTCTGCTCAGGCTTTCGTTGATTCTGGAGCAGCTATTAACCTGATGGATTATGATTTTGCTAAACGTTGTGGGTTTCCCTTGATACTCCTACAGAAGTCTATTCCCCTACTGGGGATCGATTCTACCCCTTTGGCTGAGAATAAACCCCAGTTTTCTACTCAGGTGATAATGAGGGTTGAACCTGATCACCAGGAGTGCTGCAAATTTTTGGTTCTGTATAATCTGCATGACATTATCGTGCTGGGTTTCCCTTGGTTACAGTCTCATAATCCTGTTTTGGATTGGAAATCTGTGTCTGTAACCAGTTGGGGCTGCCAATGTGTTAATACCAACACTCCTGTTTTTTCTGCCTCCCCCCAGGCTCAGGATGTTCCTGACTTTTTGATTGATTTTTCTGATGTGTTTAGCGAAAGTAAATCTGCATCCTTGCTCCCCATAGGAGCTATGACTGCGCTATTGAATTAGTGCCGGGTAGTAAATTCCCTAAAGGTCGCCTTTTTAACTTGTCTGTACCTGAACATGACGCTATGCGGTCTTATATCAAGGAATCATTGGAGAAGGGTCATATCAGACCATCCTCTTCACCCTTAGGTGCCGGTTTTTTCTTTGTGGCCAAAAAAGATGGTTCATTAAGGCCGTGTATTGATTATCGTCTCTTGAACAATATTACTGTGAAATATCAATACCCGTTACCCTTGATTTCTGACCTGTTTTCCAGGGTGAAAAACGCTACTTGGTTTACCAAGCTTGACCTCAGGGGAGCATATAACCTTATTCGCATTAAGCACGGGGATGAATGGAAGACGGCATTTCAATACCCCTGAGGGCATTTTGAGTACCTTGTGATGCCCTTTGGGCTCACTAATGCTCCTTCCGTCTTCCAGTCCTTCATGAATGACATTTTCAGGGATTTTGTGGACAAATTTCTGATTGTTTATTTGGATGATATCTTGATTTTTTCTAATGACTGGGACTCTCATGTGAAACATGTTCGAACTGTATTCCAGATTTTGAGAGAGAATGCTCTGTATGTGAAGGGATCAAAGTGTCTTTTTGGGTGCAGAGGATATCATTTCTGGGATTCATTTTGTCCCCATCTGTTATTGAAATGGACCCGGTCAAGGTTCAGGCCATCTGTGATTGGGTCCAACCTACTTCATTAAAGGCTCTTCAGAGATTTTTGGGTTTTGCCAATTTTTATCGTAAATTTATTGGTAATTTCTCGTTATTGTTAAACCATTAACTGATTTGACCAGAAAGGGTTCTGATGTGGTGAATTGGCCTCCTGAGGCAGTCTCTGCATTTCAGGAACTTAAGCAGAGATTCACTTCTGCTCCTGTTCTACGGCAGCCTGATGTTTCTCTGCCATTTCAGGTGGAGGTTGATGCCTCTGAAATTGGGGCAGGTGCCGTTTTGTCCCAAAAAGATCCAGAGACCTCTAAAAGTAACCCTTGTGCCTTTTTCTCTCGAAAATTTTCTCCTACTGAACGTAATTATGACGTGGGTAATCGGGAGTTATTGGCCATGAAGTGGGCTTTTGAAGAGTGGAGACATTGGCTGGAGGGAGCCAAACATCAGGTGGTGGTCCTTACGGACCATAAGAATCTGGTCTATCTGGAATCTGCCAAGCGACTCAATCCTAGACAGGCCAGGTGGGCCTTGTTTTTCACACGTTTTAATTTTGTGGTTTCCTTTCTTCCTGGCACTAAGAATGTTAAGGCGGATGCCCTCTCGAGGAGTTTCCTTGCGGACTCTCCTGAGTTATCTGATCCTTCTGTTATTTTGAAAGAGGGTGTAGTTCTTTCCGCCATCTCGCCCAATTTGAGACTTGCTCTGGAGGGGTGTCAGGAGGATAGGCCCGAGGCTGCCCTGTTGGAAAATTGTTTGTCCCGGACCAATGGAAAAAGAGTGTGATGTCTGAGATTCATTGTTCCGCATTGGCTGGGCATCCCGGAATTTTTGGTACCAGAGACTTGGTTAGTCGGTCCTTTTGGTGGCCTACCTTGTCTCGTGATGTCAGGGAATTTGTGCAGTCCTGCGGGACTTGCTCTCGCTCCAAGCCTTGCTCTCGCTCTAGTGGTTTGTTGATGCCATTGCCTGTGCCCAAGAGACCATGGACCCATATCTCTATGGATTTCATTTCCGACTTCCTGTTTCTCAGAGAATGACCACCATCTGGGTAATTTGTGATAGGTTTTCCAAAATGATACATCTTGTGCCATTACCTAAGTTGCCTTCCTCCTCTGAATTGGTGCGTTGTTCCTTCAGCACGTGGTTCGTTTACACGGCATTCCTGAGAACATTGTGTCTGACAGAGGAGTCCAGTTTGTTTCCAGATTTTGGAGGACTTTTTGTTCTAAACTGGGTGTTCAATTGTCTTTCTCCTCGGCATTTCATCCTCAGACCAATGGTCAAACTGAGAGAACAAACCAGACATTTGAGACTTATCTAAGATGCTTTGTGTCTGCTGATAGGATGACTGGGTCTCTTTTTTGCCTTTGGCTGAGTTTGCTCTTAATAATAGGGCTAGCTCTGCCACTTTGATGTCTCCGTTTTTCTGTAATTCTGGGTTTCACCCTCGATTTTCTTCAGGACAGACGGAGGCTTCTGTCTGTCCAGGTGTTGACTCTGTTGTGGAGCGTATGCAACAGATTTGGGACCAGGTAGTGGAGAGGTTGTCCTCTCTCAGGAGAAGGCCCAGCGGTTTGCTAACCGGCATAGGACTGATGGTCCTCGGTTTAAAGTGGGGGACTTGGTCTGGTTGTCCTCAAAGAATATTCCTATGAGAGTAGCATCTCCTAAATTTAAGCCTAGGTTCATTGGACCTTATAAGATCATGGAGATTATTAATCCTGTTTCTTTTCGTTTGCTTCTTCCAGGGACATTTAAGATCCATAACGTGTTCCACAAGTCCTTGTTGAAGAGGTTTGTTGAACCAGTGGTTCCTGCTGCTGTGCCTCCTGACCCTGTTTTGGTTGAGGGCAATCTGGAGTATGTGGTTGAGAAAATATTAGATTCTCGTTTTTCTAGACGGAAATTCCAGTATTTGGTTAAATGGAGAGGTTATGGTCAGGAAGACAATTCTTGGGTGTTTGCTTCGGACATCCATGCTAGGAGACTTATCCGTGCGTATCATAGAACTCATCCTGACCGACCTGGTTGCTCAAATGAGGGTTCGGTGACCCCTCCTCAAGGGGGGTACTGTTGTGAATGGGTTTGAGATGAGTTCTGAGCAGAGGCTTCCTCTGGTGGTTACAAGCGGTGCTGGTCTGTCCAGTGAAGATTGTGAGGACTGGGAATCAGGTGTTACTGACTGGTCTTATATAAGGGAGTCACCTTCCCATCAGGGTTGCCGGTGATCAATTGTTCTGGTCTGAATCCTTCATTCCTGTTTCCCTTGTAGCCTGCTGTGTCATGTCTGCATCTCCTGCTAACAGATAAGACATTTTCTTCTTTTTGTTTTTGTGCTATATTTTTGCATTTTGTCCTGCACTTCTGTGGGGGCCTTCAGGGTCCCCTCCGGGGGCTTTTGCCCTCTCAGTTTAGTTCAGCCACTGATGTTTGTACTTTTGCTTTTTCCAGTTTTTTCAGTGGCTGCTGTTTTGATTTTGTTACACCAGAGAACTAATTTAGGTGGAAGAGGTCGTGTGATCTCAGGTGTTTTTGAAATTAGTAGAGTTGGTGCTTTTCAGGGTTTTCTGGGATTGCAGTAAGTACCCTTCCTATCCTTTTCTATTTAGTTAGTTTGGGCCCCAGCGTTTGCTCATACTATTTTCTTTCTGTGTCTGTATTTCATCTTGTCTAACAGCCATTACATGTTTGGGGGCTTTCTATGTTCTTTGGGGTTCTGCTCCGGGGCAGATAGCTTTCCTATTTCTATCTTTAGGTGTAGTTAGTTTCTCAGGCTGTGACGAGGCGTCTAGGACCAACGTAGGAACGCTCCACGGCTGCCTCTAGTTGTGGTGGTTAGTCAGGGTACTGCAATCTCATAGATTCCAACTGCTCTGGTGTATTGCCTTTTTTACCTGCACTCCTCAGCTACCGAAACATAACAGGAAAGTATACAGTATGATGCAAACTTTACACAGGATTCTAATAACATATCCTATGCACTTCCTGTGGAAGACTGTACATCCCATGTGGTCTTGTTCACCTTCACAGGCGTGGTCTTAGTTGTTAGGTACTGAGAAAGGGCAAGGTAGGGGAGTGCTGTTTGGTATTTCCTTTACCAGCATACTATTGTGACATGGCTGGAAGAGAGACGGACGTCCATTTTCTAGTGTGCTGGTGAGCATACTGTTGACTGAGGATGGCTTGTGTGCTCCTCCTAGACAGACGTCTCCTATGATGACCCATCCAAGGTCGAGCCTCTGACGTATGGAGCACTTCTGGAGCCGTTTATATATTCTCTAGTCTTGTGGACTCGTAGTATATCTCTTCCCAGTAGTAGAGCTATTGTGGCTTCTGAATCCAACTCAGGTATCAGGTGGGCTATACGCTTCAGATGGGGGTGATGTGTCGCCACCTCTGGTGAAGGTATCTCTGACCTGTTGTCGGGAATCTGGTTGCACTCCAGGATGTTTGGTAGCAATAGGCAGGTTTAACCATCTATGGACTCCACCTTGTATCTGGTTGCTTTTCTCCCCGCCGTCTCAACGGTACCTGAACACGTCCTCAGGGAGTAGGGAGAACCAGGACCTACAATGCTGAAGTTGTCAAAGAAGTTGGACCTGGCTAGAGACCTGTTACTTTGGTCATCCAGGATTGCAAATATCTTGCGGGCTTTGTCCTTGCTGCCTGCAGGTTAGACTCGGACAAGGCAGATTTTTGAACAAGACCTTCCTCCTGTGAGTCCCTTACAGATCTCCGTACATTAAGAGCTGACCACAGGGGTATCTTCATCAGTGTTCTTCTCCTTCCCATCGTGCTCCTCTGCTTGTGACAACACTAGTGGAAGTGGTCCAGGGTGCAAGGCTGTATTGTGATTCGTGCTGCTGCATTCTGCACAGTTCACGCTAGTTTCATAGTTCCTGGTGAGGTGAGAGGTTGTGGCACAGCATTTGAAGCATTGTGAGGAGGACCTGTGGAAACAATGTTAGTTTTGTGGACTGCCACAGGTGTCCTACTGGGTTTGACACCAGGGGCAGTGGAACATGACAGAGTGAAGTAAAAACTAGGGTCATTTCTGATCTTAGCTTGTTGGGCGACAAATTCTACGAATACAGTGAAAGGAGGGAATGGTACATTATGATTATGTTTACACCGTGAACCATATGTAACCCACTTTTCTTGTAGGTTGTAAGGAAGTTTTTGTATTATCGGATTGACACCCCTAGCGGTGTCTAAGAATGCCAATCTAGGCAAGTCTCCTTCCTACTGGGCAACCTGTAACTCTATCAATAAATCACTCAATTCTCTAAGCTTTTGATAACCTTTAGGTCCTATCTTAGGAAAATCATCAATTCTTTTGTATAAAGCATTCTCTATGACTTCTACTGTCCCATAGCATTCATCAAGTCTTCCAGACACTTTGCGTAGACCTATGTGTGGATGCTTTATATTGATGTCTCTTAGTCTTTTGGCATGCTCGACCGACTCACTTCCGAGCCACTTTACAAGGAGATCTAACTCCTCACTACTTGAAAGGTCCAGACCATGAATGGCGTTCCGGAACGAGGCTCGCCATGACCTATAGTTCTCGGGTTTATCAGTGAACTTTACAAGTTCTTTTATAACCAGTTCCTGGGAGGCAAGGAACTTTGCAAAGTCTATGGTGGCTTGGTCAGTGCTGGCACGAGCTGCTGTGTTATAGTCATGTCTAGTGTGTGGTGTATCACCATACCTGTGAGACGCTTCTGACTTCGTATAGTCTTTGCAGTACCTTCTCGGTGCAGGAGGTGTCTCTTTAAGGCGGGATGGGAGCTGTACCTTCTGCTCAGTGGAACAGCAGCTGTGGTCGACATCTCTGTACTGGACGACTCCTTGTTTGTGGTAACGAAGTTCGGGGTTGGATCTTTGGTAACCGGCGTAGACTGGTCGATGTGGTGCATCAGGGCTGTCATCCATGCCGGAATGTTGACGGACGTACTCTGCAACGCGCTGCGCTGGATCTTGCTGTTCTAGATCTGGTCCGCGAATGTTGCTGCGTCTCACAATCAGGATCCTTCATAGCTTCCAAATACTCTGCTTTTGCAATTGCAGCTGCTGTCTGTTTGTCTGCCGCAAGTTTTTCTAGCTCTGCTCGCAACCGCAGTTTCCGCTTCTCTCTCTGCTTGCAAACCTGCAGTTTCAGCTTGCAGGCGTGCGGTTTCGGACTTTCTCTCTGCTTGCAAACGTGCAGTTTCCGCTTCTCTCTCTGCCTGCAAACGTGCATTATCTGCATCTTGCTCCACCTGCCTCAGCTTTAGGTGCATCTCTCTTTCAGCGAAGGAGGATCTTGCTTTGGCTGCCTCGGTTTCTGCACGGGTGACGGCAGCGAGCTCTGCTAATGACGACCTGCTGGAGCTTGCTCGTGACCTTGTTTTGAGTGAGGATGTGCTGTTTTGAGACATTGTGCGCTTAGCTGCGTACTACTGAGTATATTAGCGGGAAACAGTCTATGCGCGGCGGCTTCCGCGTGGCGGGAATGATGAAGCGCTTGATGACGGGCTGCACTCTCGGTACTTGTGACTGTATGGCGGCCACTGCAGTATCCGCAGGCAGTGCGGTGTGGGTACAAGCGGCTCCTTAAGTCGTATTCACTATCGCAGGCATCTAGCATCTGTTTTACTGTTCTGCCTTCATACACGTTGACACGGTGTGCAATCTAGCATACAGCCTAAACCACGATTCTATCTTCCAAATAAGCAGACTGTCCTCTGTAGTCTAACTTGTTTATTGGTGAACAGTATAGAACATGCGCGGTAAAACTATAAAAATACAAATGACATAGATAAGTATTGGGCACACAGCTGATACTTTACAATTAACAGGAAATTATACATTATGATGCAAACTTTACACAGGATTCTAGTAACATCTCCTATGCACTGGCTGCTATACAGTTAATATTCTCCTAAACACTGCATTGCTAGAGAAGATATTGATCTTACCAGATATGCTTTACCAGGATAGCAAACTCAAGTTGGAGAGGTTACAGGAGAGCACATGAAACACATGAATTCCCTGAAGTACACAGAAGAAAATGGAGCTTCTTCTTCCCAGCATACCTTGCTTCAATCCCACAATGCAATACTCTATCTGCTTGGTAAAGGCACAGGCTATAAATTCAGCCACCACTGGATGGTGCTATAACATCAAACAAGCACACAGTACAAAACATACTGCCCTGTACTCAGATGGGCAGAACAGTCTCCTATATATAAAGTATAAGAGAAACAACAATGCTGCCCCCTACTGTTATATCATCAATGTCTCCTATATATAAAGTATAAGAGAAATTACAATGCTGCCCACTACTGTTATATCATCAATGTCTCCTATATATAAAGTATAAGAGAAACAACAATGCTGCCCCCTACTGTTATATCATCAATGTCTCCTATATATAAAGTATAAGAGAAACAACAATGCTGCCCCCTACTGTTATATCATCAATGTCTCCTATATATAAAGTATAAGAGAAACAACAATGCTGCCCCCTAATGTTACATCATCAATGTCTCCTATATATAAAGTACTTGCTGAAGAGCCTGGCGTTGCCGGGCATACTAACTAACTGTGGTTAGATATAAGAAATTATAATGATTATCCTCCATCATATACTCCAGTGACTATACACCCATCACACATCCTCCATCACATAGTCCTGTGCCCATATACCCATCACACATCCTCCATCCCATAGTCCCGTGCTCATATACCCATCATATATCCTCTATCCCATAGTCCCCTGCCCATATA
This sequence comes from Oophaga sylvatica, assembly GCA_033576555.1. Taxonomy (NCBI): domain Eukaryota; kingdom Metazoa; phylum Chordata; class Amphibia; order Anura; family Dendrobatidae; genus Oophaga; species Oophaga sylvatica. Next base: position 405,459,808 of record JARQOD010000003.1, read on the forward strand.
CACAGCACACATATCCCCATCCAATAGTCCCGTGCACATATACCCATCATACATATCCTACATCCCATTGTCCCGTGCCCATATTCATCACACATATCCTCCATCCATAGTCCCGTGCCCATATACCCATCACACATATCCCCCATCCTATATTACCGTGCACATATATCCATCATACATATCCTCCATCCCATAGTCCTGTACCTATATACCCATCATACATCCTTCATCCCATAGTTTCATTCCCATATGCCCATCATAGATATCCTCCATCCCATAGTCCAGTGCCCATAAACCCATCATTCATCCTCCATCGCAGTCCCGTGCCCATATACCCATCACACATATCCTCCATCCCACAGTCCCGTGCCCATATACCCATCACACATCTCCATCCCATAGGCTCGTGCCCATACACCCATCATGCATATCCTCCATCCCATAGTTCCACTGCCCATATACCCATATAAAGAAGCTGTGATTGGTTGCTATGAGCAATAGTTTTCCCACTCCACAACACCTCAGTAGTGCCCATATACCCATCATACATATCCTCCATCTCATAGTCCCATGCCCATATACCCATCATACATATCCTCCATCCTATAGTCCAGTGCCCATAAACCCATCACACATCCTCCATCCCATGGTCCCGTGCCCATATAACCATCACACATCCTTAATCGCATAGTCCAGTGCACATAAACCCATCACACATCCTCCTTCCCATGGTCCCGTGCCCATATACCCATCACACATATCCTCCATCCCATAGTCCCGTGCTCATATACCCATCATACATATCATCCATCCCATAGTCCAGTGCCCATATACTCATCATGCACATCCTCCATCCCATAATCCCGTGCCCATATACCCATCATAAATATCCTCCATCCCATAGTCCAGTGCCCATATGCCCATCACACATCCTCCATCCCATAATCCCGTGCCCATGTACACATTATACATATCCTCCATCCCATAGTTCAGTGCCATAAACCAATCACACATCCTCCATCGCATAGTCTTGTGTCCATATAGCCATCACTCATCCTCCATCCCATAGTCCCGTGCCCATATACATATCATACATATCCTCCATCCTATAGTCCCGTGCCCATGTACCCATTATACATATCCTCCATCCCATAGTCCAGTGCCCATATACCCATCACACATCCTTCATCGCATAGTCCTGTGTCTATATAACCATCACTCATCCTCCATCCCATAGTCACGTGCCCATATACCCATCATACATATCCTCCATCCATAGTCCAGTGCCCATATACCTATCATACATAACCTCCATCCCATAGTCCAGTGCCCATATACCCATCATACATATCCTCCATCCCATAGTCCCATGCCCATATACCCATCATAGATATGCTCCATCCCATAGTCCCATGCCCATATACCCATAACACATCCTCCATCCCATAGTCCCGTGCCCATATACCATCACACATCCTCCATCCCATAGTCCAGTGCCCATATACCCATCATACATATCCTCCATCCCATAGTCCTATGCCCATATACCCATCATACATATCCTCCATCCCATAGTCCCATGCCCATATATCCATAACACATCCTCCATCCCATAGTCCCATGCCCATATACCCATCACACATCCTTCATCCCATAGTCCAGTGCCCATATACCCATCATACATATCCTCCATCCCATAGTCCCATGCCCATATGCCCATCACACATCCTGCATCCCATTGTCCAGTGCCCATATACCCATCACACATATCATCCATCCCATAGTCCTGTGCCTATATACCCATCATATAATCCTCCATCCCATAGTCCTGTGCCCATATACTCATCACACATCCTCCATCCCATAGTCCCATGCCCATATACCCATCATACATATCATCCATCCCATAGTCCCGTGCCCATATACCCATCATAGATATGCTCCATCCCATAGTCCCGTGCCCATATACCCATAACACATCCTCCATCCCATAGTCCCCTGCAAATATACCCATCACACATCCTCCATCCCATAGTCCAGTGCCCATATACCCATCATACATATCATCCATCCCATAGTCCCGTGCCCATATACCCATCATAGATATGCTCCATCCCATAGTCCCATGCCCATATACCCATAACACATCCTCCATCCCATAGTCCCCTGCCAATATACCCATCACACATCCTCCATCCCATAGTCCAGTGCCCATATACCCATCATACATATCATCCATCCCATAGTCCCATGCCCATATACCCATCATACATATCCTCCATCCCATAGTCCCATGCCCATATGCCCATCACACATCCTGCATCCCATTGTCCAGTGCCCATATACCCATCACACATATCATCCATCCCATAGTCCTGTGCCTATATACCCATCATATATATCCTTTATCCCATAGTCCTGTGCCCATATACTCATCACACATCCTCCATCCCATAGTCCATGCCCATATACCCATCATACATATCCTCCATCCCATAGTCCCATGCCCATATATCCATAACACATCCTCCATCCCATAGTCCATGCCCATATACCCATCACACATCCTTCATCCCATAGTCCAGTGCCCATATACCCATCATACATATCCTCCATCCATAGTCCCATGCCCATATGCCCATCACACATCCTGCATCCCATTGTCCAGTGCCCATATACCCATCACACATATCATCCATCCCATAGTCCTGTGCCTATATACCCATCATATATATCCTCCATCCCATAGTCCTGTGCCCATATACTCATCACACATCCTCCATCCCATAGTCCCATGCCCATATACCCATCATACATATCATCCATCCCATAGTCCCGTGCCCATATACCCATCATAGATATGCTCCATCCCATAGTCCCGTGCCCATATACCCATAACACATCCTCCATCCCATAGTCCCCTGCAAATATACCCATCACACATCCTCCATCCCATAGTCCAGTGCCCATATACCCATCATACATATCATCCATCCCATAGTCCCGTGCCCATATACCCATCATAGATATGCTCCATCCCATAGTCCCATGCCCATATATCCATAACACATCCTCCATCCCATAGTCCCCTGCCAATATACCATCACACATCCTCCATCCCATAGTCCAGTGCCCATATACCCATCATACATATCATCCATCCCATAGTCCCATGCCCATATACCCATCATACATATCCTCCATCCCATAGTCCCATGCCCATATGCCCATCACACATCCTGCATCCCATTGTCCAGTGCCCATATACCATCACACATATCATCCATCCCATAGTCCTGTGCCTATATACCCATCATATATATCCTTTATCCCATAGTCCTGTGCCCATATACTCATCACACATCCTCCATCCCATAGTCCCATGCCCATATACCCATCATACATATCATCCATCCCATAGTCCCGTGCCCATATACCCATCATAGATATGCTCCATCCCATAGTCCCGTGCCCATATACCCATAACACATCCTCCATCCCATAGTCCCCTGCCAATATACCCATCACACATCCTCCATCCCATAGTCCAGTGCCCATATACCCATCATACATATCATCCATCCATAGTCCCGTGCCCATATACCCATCATAGATATGCTCCATCCCATAGTCCCGTGCCCATATACCCATAACACATCCTCCATCCCATAGTCCCCTGCCAATATACCCATCACACATCCTCCATCCCATAGTCCAGTGCCCATATACCCATCATACATATCATCCATCCCATAGTCCCATGCCCATATACCCATCATACATATCCTCCATCCCATAGTCCCATGCCCATATACCCATCATACATATCCTCCATCCCATAGTCCCGTGCCCATATACCCATCATACATGTCCCATGCCCATATACCCATCATACATATCATCCATCCGATAGTCCTGTGCCCATATACCCATCATACATATCCTCCATCCCATAGTCCCGTGCCCATATACCCATCATACATATCCTCCATCCCATAGTCCCGTGCCCATATACCCATCATACATATCCTCTATCCCATAGTCCCGAGCTCATATACCATCATACATCGTCCATCCCATAGTCCAGTGCCCATATACCCATCATTCATATCCTCCATCCCATATACCCATCTAATATATAATTACCAATAAATTCTGTCACACACTTCCGGAGCTTGAGTCGCTTCCACAATGCACCATGACCGGAAGTACGCCGACCGCCATATTGGAACACCCAAATTATGGGTATTCCGATATGGCGGCCGGGATTCATATCTCCCGCCAAAGCCAGCTCAGCCAATGAGCGGTGCGCGATTCAAATCCCCGCCATAGGCTGAGCGGTGCCGCTCGGCTTTGGTATGTGTGTATGTGTGGGACTATGTGGGGGTCAGCGGGTGTGTGTGTGTGCGTGATCTGTGTATGTGCGGGGCTCTGCTGGCTGTGTGTGTGTGTGATCAGGCATCGTCCGATGGGACTACAAGTCCCATCCGGCTATGCCTGCTACACTGTCAGTGAGTGACACATTAGCCAATGATGGGACAGTAGTAGTCCCATCATCCGGCTAATGTGTTGAATGTAAAAAAAGCATACATTACATACACAACATACAACAATAACACAAAACATACAGAACATACATATAACATACAACACATAACATACAGAACATACATATAACATAAACACATAACATACAGAACATACATATAACATACAACACATAACATACAGAACATACAGTACATATAACACAACATACATATAACATACAGAACATACAACACATAACATACATATAACATACAACACTAACATACAGAACATGCATATAACATACAACACATAACATATATATAACATACAACACATAACATACAGGACATACATATAACACATAACATACAGAACATACATATAACATACAACACAAAACATACAGAAAATACACATAACATACAGAACATACAACACATAACATACATATAACATACAACACATAACATACGGAATATACATGTAACACATAACATACAGAACATACATATAACATACAACACATAACATACAACACATAACATACAGAACATACATATAACACATAACATACAGTACATACATATAACATATAACACATAACATACAGAACATACATATAACATACAACACATAACATACAGAACATACATATAGCACATAACATACAGTACATACATATAACATACAACACATAACATACAGACCATACATATAACATACAATACATAACATACATATAACATACAACACATAACATACAGAACATACATATAACATACAACACATAACATACATATAACATACAACACTAACATACAGAACATGCATATAACATACAACACATAACATACAGGACATACATATAACACATAACATACAGAACATACATTTAACACATAACATACAGAACATACATATAACATACAAACACAACATACAGTACATACATATAACATACAACACATAACATACAGAACATACATATAACATATAACACATAACATACAGAACTATACATATAACACATAACATACAGAACATACATATAACTATACAACACAAACATACAGAAAATACACATAACATACAGAACATACATATAACATACAACACATAACATACATATAACATACAGACAACATACATATAACATACAACACAGAACATACGGAACATACATGTAAACACAACATACAGAACATAATATACATACAACACAACATACAGAACATAAATATAACATATAACAACATAACATACAGAAACATACATATAACACATAACATACAGTGCATACATATAACATACAACACATAACATACAGAACATACATATAACACATAACATACAGTACATACATATAACATATAACACATAACATACAGAACATACATATAACACATAACATACAGTGCATACATATAACATACAACACATAACATACAGAACATACATATAGCACATAACATACAGTACATACATATAACATACAACACAAAACATACGGAACATACATATAACGCATAACATACAGAACATACATATAACATACAACACAAACATACAGAACATACATATAACACATAACATACAGAACATACATATAACACATAACATACAGTACATACATATAAACATATAACACATAACATACAGAACATACATATAAACATAACATACAGAACATACATATAACATACAACACAAAACATACAGAACATACATAGAACACATAACATACAGAAATACATATAACACATAACATACAGTACATACATATAACTATAACACATAACATACAGAACATACATATAACACATAACATACAGAACATACATTAACATACAACACAAAACATACAGAACATACATATAACACATAACATACAGAACATACATATAACACATAACATATAGTACATACATATAACATATAACACATAACATACAGAACATACATATAACACATAACATACAGAACATACATATAACATACAACACAAAACATACAGAACATACATATAACACATAACATACAGTACATACAGTACATACAGTACATATAACATGCAACACAAAACATACAGAACATACATACAACACAGAACATACAGTACATACACATAACATATAACATACAGAACATACATACAACACACAACACATAACATACAGTACATACTCACCAATCACCTAATCCCTGATGCCATTGTCTCCTGTAATAAAAATAAAATAATAAAGCAACCTATACGTCACCTGTCCGCAGTAGTCCAGGTAATAACGAGTGTCCCACGACGATCTCCAGTATAGAACACTGACATCGGGTGATGTCAGCGCTCTACACCGCCCCTGTGATATACTGACAGCGGATGTAATCCTCCGCTGTGTGTATCGCTCAGACAGCGGGAGAGAATGATGTCACTTCCGTTCATTCTCTCACTGGCAATGCTGGGTGAGAAAATTCCCACGCAGCATTGCCATAAAGTGAGAGAATGAACTCAGGTAACCTCAATGATGCACTGCTGGAGCCATTGTCTCCTGTCAGTGCATCACTGGGAGGCCCTACAGAGCAGTGGCATCACCTGATGTCACTGTTCTATAGGGGAGACCGTCGTGGGACATTCGTTATTGGACTCCGTCAGACAGGGAGTATACGGTTATTTTATTTTTTTACTTTTTATTACAGGAGATCGAGGGCGTCGCTTGGATCTGAGCGTGTAATAAAGATATGAAAACCATGTTGTGTTTTCTTTCATTAAAATACTTTATTCTTATACGTGTTTTTTTTAACCCTTTATTAATATAAGATTAATAATGGAGAGGCGTCTTATTGACGCCTCTCCATTATTAACCGGGCTTAATGTCACCTTACAATAGCAAGGTGATATTAACCCCTTATTACCCCATATCCCACGGCTACAGGGGAGTGGGAAGAGAGGGGCTAAGTGCCGGAATTGGTGCATCGTATAGATGCGCCAATTCTGGGGCGGCTGGGTGCTGGTATTTTTAGCCAGGGGGGTGCGCCAATATCCATGGCCTCTTCCTAGACTATGAATATCAGCCAACAGCTGTCTGTGTAGCTTTTCTGGCTAAAAATTACTGGTGGACCCCATGTCATTTTTTGGGGGGTCCACCTATTTTAATAGCCAGTAAAGGCTAGCTGCAGGCTGATATTCATAGCCTGGGAAGCTCCATGGGTATTAACCCCTTCCCAGGCTAGAAATATTGGGCCAAGCAGTCGGCTTTCCCCCTCTGGCGCAGAAAATTGTGCGGGAGCCCATGCCAATTTTTTCCCCATTTTTTTAAATTAACGCTATTGCGTGAAGATTTTGAGTGTGTGTGTGCGCGTGTGTCTTTAACTATTTATGTACCGTTCTATCTATCTATTATCTATGTAATATCTATCTATTTATCTGTTTTCTATCTATCTATCTATCTATCTATTATCTATCTTCTATCTATCTATCTGTCTATCTATCTATCTGTCTATCTATTATCTATCTGTCTATCTTCTATCTATCTATCTGTTTATCTGTTTGTGTAATGGAGCTTGGGTTGGACAAATGTAAAAGAGGAGGTTGGACAAGAAATTACGTCACAAACCTGTTTTTTTTGTTAAATTATTATTATTATTATTATTATTATTATTATTAATATTTATTTCTATAGCACCATTGATTCCATGGTGCTGTACATGAGAAGGGGTTACATACAAATTACAGGTATCACTTACAGTAAACAAACTAACAATGACAGACTGATACAGAGGGGAGAGGACCCTGCCCTTTCGGGCTTACATTCTACAGGATTGTGAGGCAGGAGACAGTAGGTCGGGGGGTTGCAGCAGTTCCGGTGTTGGTTGAGGCAATAACTCCGGTAGTGGTGAGGAGGCAGCAGGGTCATTGCAGGCTGTAGGCTTTCCTGAAGAGATGGGTTTTCAGGTTCCATCTGAAGGATCTGAATGAGTTTGATAGTCGGATGTGTTGGGGCAAAGAATTCCAGAGGATGGGGGATATTCGGGAGAAGTCTTGGAGGCGGTTGGGTGAGGAGCGAATAAGTGTGGAGGAGAGAAGGATGTCTTGGGAGGATCGGAGATTACGTGAGGGAAGATATCGGGAGATTAGTTCAGAGATATATGGAGGAGACAGATTATAGATGGCCTTGTAGGTCAGTATTAGTAATTTGAACTGGATACGCTGAGGGAATGGGAGCCAGTGAAGAGATTTGCAGAGGGGAGAAGCGGAGGAGTAGCGAGGAGAGAGGTGGATTAGTCGTGCAGCAGAGTTAAGGATGGACTGGAGAGGTGCGAGGGTGTTAGCAGGGAGGCCAGAGAAAAGGGTGTTGCAGTAGTCGAGGCGGGAGATGATGAGGGCGTGCACAATCATTTTAGTAGATTGAGGGTTGAGGAAAGGACGGATTCTTGAAATATTTTTGAGCTGAAGGCGACAGGAGGTAGAAAGAGCTTGGATGTGCGGTTTGAAGGACAGGGCAGAGTCAAGGGTTACTCCGAGGCAGCGGACTTCTGGTACGGGGGAAAGCGTGATGTCGTTAATTGTGGTAGATAGGTCAGGTAAGGAAGATCTGTGGGATGGGGGAAAGATTATGAGTTCAGATTTGTCCACATTGAGTTTGAGGAAGCGGGAGGAGAAGAAGGAGGATATGGCTGATAGACACTCCGGGATTCTGGATAGCAGAGAAGTGATGTCTGGGCCAGAGAGGTAGATCTGAGTGTCATCAGCGTAAAGGTGGTACTGGAATCCGTGGGACTTTATGAGTTGCCCCAGGCCAAGTGTATAGATTGAGAAGAGTAGGGGTCCTAGAACAGAGCCTTGGGGAACTCCAACAGAGAGAGGGTGGGACGAGGAGGTAGTGTGGGAGTGGGAGACGCTGAATGTGCGGTTGGAAAGGTATGAGGAGATCCAAGATAGGGCGAGGTCTTTGACGCCAAAGGAGGAAAGAATCTGTAGTAGAAGGCAGTGGTCAACTGTGTCAAAAGCAGAGGACAGGTCAAGAAGCAGGAGTATAGAGTATTGTCCGTTTGCTTTGGCTGTAAGTAGGTCATTAGTAATTTTGGTCAGGGCTGTCTCAGTGGAGTGATGGGGGCGGAAACCAGATTGTAGAGTGTCAAAGAGCAAGTTAGAAGAGAAGTGGTAGGAAAGCTCAGCGTGGACATGCAGCTCCAGGAGTTTGGAAGCGAATGGGAGCAGCGATATTGGGCGATAGCTGGACATAGCGGTTGGGTCGAGGGTTGGCTTTTTAAGGATAGGCGTGATTGTGGCATGCTTGAGAGTTAAATAACATCTTTATTTAGCTTACAAAAACGCATACAAATCCGCATAAAAAACGCATCAAAAAAGCATCTGCGTTTTCTGCCAAGAGGTCCTGTTTTTGTGCAGAAAATTCAGCAGTCAAATCTGCGACGTGTGCACATACCCTCAAATCCCCCGTCAAAGAAGCGCGGCACTGCTCATTGGCTGAGCCACCCCTGGTTGTGCGGCTTTGGCGGGGGATTCAAATCCCGTGCGGCACCGCTCATTGGCTCAGCCGGCGTGGCAGAGGATTTGAATCCCGAGCCGCTCATTGGCTGAACCGCCAATGAGCGGTGCCACGTGGCTTTGGTGGGGGATTTGAATCCCGCGCCTCTCAAAGCCACGTGGTACCGCTCATTGGCTGAGCTACCGCCGGCAGAGCCAATAAGCGGCGCAGGATTCACATCCCCCGCCAAAGCCGCGCGGCACCACTCATTGGCTGAGCGGTGCCGCGCAGCTTTGGCGGGGATTTAAATCCCACGCCACTCATTGACTCAGCCACCGACAGCTCAGCCAATGATTTGAATCCCCCACCAAGGCTGGCGACCAATCAGCTGCTAGCGGTATTGGCGCCAGATTTGAATACCGCTAGCAGCTGATGTGATTGGTCGCCCGCTGCCGGGTTGCCGATCTATCAGCTGTTAGCGGTATTGCCGATCTCCCGGCGGTGTAAGCACCACTAAGGATACACAGATGTTCATTTAACCGCCCATTTCTAATCATACATATCCTTCATCCCATAGTCCCTTGCCCATATACACATCATACATATCCTCCATCCCATAATCCAGTGCCCATATACCCATCACACATCCTACATCCCATAGTCCAGTGCCCATATACACATCACACATTCTTCATCCCATGGTCCCGAGCTGGGTGGGGCTGAGCAGGGAGTTCCTGGAGATGTGCTGTTATGTAACCTGGCAGTGCGGCTCTGTGTGCTGCCGCTGATGATGCGATTTTCTACGCCGGTAACAATAGAGCCCGGCAGTAATAGAGGAGGGGGTGATCCATTTCTGTCATGTGCTCTAAGCTCCTGTCTGGGGGGCAGACAATGGCTGAGAGCTTATGTTCCCAGGGATGCTAGATTTCTCCCACCCGGTCAGTGTCTGCTGAGGTGTTGTGAAGTGGGAAAACTGTTGCTTATAGCAACCAATCACAGTTCAGCTTCTTTTAAACAGGTCTGTTGAAATGAAAGATGCTTACAGATTGGATGGGGCTATGTGGAGTGGGCGTGGCTGATACACACATACACTAATTTTTATATCAATAGATAAGAGAAACGACAATGCTGCCCCCTACTGTTATATCATCAATGTCTCCTATATATAAAATTAAAGGTAAACGACAATGCTGCCCACTACTGTTATATCATCAATGTCTCCTATATATAAAGTATAAGAGAAATGACAATGCTGCCCCCTACTGTTATATCATCAATGTCTCCTATATATAAAGTATAAGAGAAATGACAATGCTGCCCCCTACTGTTATATCATCAATGTCTCCTATATATAAAGTATAAGAGAAATGACAATGCTGCCCCCTACTGTTATATCATCAATGTCTCCTATGTATAAAGTGTAAGAGGAAACACAATGCTGACCCCTACTGTTATATCATCAATGTCTCCTTTTGGGAGTTCCAATACCCTTACCACCAACGTCGGACCCTACCTCCATGATGGCTAACCAAAGTGTTAATCAGAGACGTGCATGTGTTTAATGAGTCCAACACAGAGGGTGATGAACACCTGCAAAGCTTTGAAACCCTAATGATGATGCACCAGGTGCCCACAGCTTATTGGGCAAAATACTTGTGGAGTAGTTTGGCTGAACACAGGATGCTGTTCAATCTCTTGGGCCTAAGGACTGTCTGGACTATTAAGGACACTCTGTTGTCTCTTTTTACCATCACCCCTGAAAGATATCGCAAAGTTCTGGATATTCTTTCCCCAGGGGGTCTCCTATGTAGAATTTGGCAGTCAACTGCGATGACACTGCAACTGCTGGTTCGATGGTCGGGCTGTCCACTCCGCTGATGCCCTCTGGGACGTGATTGTGCTAGAGCAATTCATGGAGAAAATGGCCCTAGAGTGGATAGTCGAACTGAAGCCTGAAACCCCAGAACAAGCAGCCCAATTGGCTGATGAGTTTACAACGAATCAACCCCACTGGAGACCCTATATGCGCGCCAATCCCAGGAGACCCTCAACCAAGTATTCAAGCGCCCACCAGCCATTCGAGCAGGACTATCCTGCTACCCAGCAGAAACCCCAGCAGGACAAAATATTACAATTAGGACCCATGATTTGCCCTACCCCCAGTGCTGTTACACGTGCGGGCTCCTTGGACACATGCCCTAAAATTGTCTACAGGGTCGGGGCACCATTCCTGGAGCCCATCTGCCTGCCCATCCTGAAACATCTGCCAAGACGAGCCATAAGGATCTGAGGGGCACTACCCCCTGCATCCATCACCAAAGAATGAACTGATATACCCTGTTCACACTATATGGCAGATTGACCACCCTACACCGGCCTACCTCAGTAGCCATCTTCAGCTGGTCAAGGTCAGTGACGTCAAGGCCCAGGGACATCGGAACACTGAGTCTTCCATCACCCTAGCCAGCCAAGATATTGTTGAGTCGCACAGCCAGGGTTTATGGGGTACTCGGCACCGAGCCCGTTGAAGTCTATGGGGAATGTCACAAGTAGCAAAGCTCGGTCCGTTGCCCTGGGTGCTCATACAAAGTGGGATATTTACAGGGGATTTTAACCCCTTAACGACCAAGCCATTTTGTAGGTTAAAGACCAGGCCAATTTTTACAATTCTGACCACTGTCACTTTATGTGCTTATAACTCTGGAACGCTTCATCGGATCTTGGCGATTCTGAGACTGTTTTCTCGTGACATATTGTACTTCATGATAGTGGTAAAATTTCTTCAATATAACTTGCGTTTATTTATGAAAAAAACGGAAATATGGCAAAAATTTAGAAAATTTTGCAATTTTCAAACTTTTAATATTTATGCCATTAAATCAGAGAGATATGTCACAAAAAATAGTTAATAAATAACATTTCCCACATGTCTACTTTACATCAGCACAATTTTGGAACCAAATTTTTTTTTTGTTAGGAAGTTATAAGTGTTAAAAGTTGGCCAGCAATTTCTCATTTTTCCAACAAAATTTACAAAACCATTTTTTTTAGGGACCACCTCACATTTGAAGTGAATTTGAGGGGTAAATATGACAGAAAATACCCAAAAGTGACACCATTCTAAAAACTGCACCCCTCAAGGTGTTCAAAGCCACATTCAAGAAGTTTATTAACCCTTTAGGTACTTCACAAGAATTGAAGCAATGTGGAAGGAAAAAATGAACATTTAACTTTTTTTCCCAAAATTTTTCTTTCGACACAATTTTTTAAAATTTTGTCAAGGGTATCAGTAGAAAATGAACCACAATATTTGTTGTACAATTTCTCCTGAGTACACCGATACCCCATGTGTGGGGGTAAACCACTATTTTGGCGCATGGCAGAGCTCGGAAGGGAAGCAGCACTATTTGACTTTTTTGGCTGGAATTGAGATTGGACGCCATGTCGCATTTGGAGAATTCCTGATGTGCCTAAACAGTGGAAACCCCCCACAAGTGACCCTATTTTGGAAACTAGACCCCCCAAGGAACTTATCTAAATGTGTTGTGAGAGCTTTGAACCCCCAAGGGCTTCACAGAAGGTTATAACGTAGAGCTGTAAAATTAAAAAATCATATTTTTTCCACAAAAATGATCTTTTCATCCCAATTTTTATTTTCCAAAGGATAAAAGGACCCCAAAAGTTATTGTGAAATTAGTCCTGAGTACGCTGATACCCCATATGTGGGGGTAAACCACTATTTGGGCGCATGGCAGAGCTCGGAAGGGAAGCAGCGCCATTTGACTTTTTTGGCTGGTATTGAGATTGGACGCCATGTCGCATTTGGAGAGTCCCTGTGTGCCTAAACAGTGGAAACCCCTCACAAGTGACCCCATTTTGGAAACTAGACCCCCCAAGTAACTTATCTAAATGTGTTGTGAGAGCTTTGAACCCCCAAGAGCTTCACAGAAGGTTATAACGTAGAGCCGTAAAATTAAAAAATCATATTTTTCCACAAAAATGATCTTTTCATCCCAATTTTTATTTTCCAAAGAATAAAAGGACCCCAAAAGTTATTGTGCAATTAGTCCTGAGTACGCTGATACCCATATGTGGGGGTAAACCACTATTTGGGCGCATGGCAGAGCTTGGAAGGGAAGCAGCGCCATTTGACTTTTTTGGCTGGAATTGAGATTGGACGCCATGTCGCATTTGGAGAGTCCCTGTGTGCCTAAACAGTGGAAACCCCCCACAATTGACCCCATTTTGGAAACTATACCCCCAAAGGAACTTATCTATATGTGTGGTGAGAGTTTTGAACCCCCAAGGGCTTCACAGAAGGTTATAACGTAGAGCTGTAAAATTAAAAAATCATATCTTTACCACAAAAATGATTTTTCCACCCCCAATTTTTATTTTCCAAAGGGTAACAGGACCCCAAAAGTTATTGTGCAATTTGTCCTGAGTATGCTGATACCCCATATGTGGGGGTAAACCACTATTTTGACGCATGGCAGAGCTCGGAAGGGAAGGAGCGCCTTTTTCAAATGCAGACTTTGATGGAATGGTCTGCGGGTGTCATGTCACGTTTGGAGAGCCCCTGATGTGCCTAAACAGTAGAAACCCCCCACAAGTGACTCCATTTTGGAAACTAGACCCCCCAAGGAACTTATCTAGATGTGTGGTGAGCACTTTGAACCCCCAAGTGCTTCACAGAAGTTTATAACGTAGAGCCGAGAAAATAAAAAAATCATATTTTTTTTCCACAAAAATAATCTTTTTGCCCCCAAATTTTTATTTTTATAAGGGTAACAGGAGAAATAGGACCCCAAAAGCTATTGTGCAATTTGTCCTGAATATGCTGATACCCCATATGTGGGGGGGAACCACTATTTTGACGCATGGCAGAGCTCGGAAGGGAAGGAGCACCGTTTTTAAATGCAGACTTTGATGGAATGGTCTGCGGGTGTCATGTCGCGCTTGGAGAGCCCCTGATGTGCCTAAACAGTAGAAACCCCCCACAAATGACCTCATTTTGCAAACTAGACCCCCCAAGGAACTTATCTAGGTGTGTGGTCAGCACTTTGAACCCCCAAGGGCTTAACAGAAGTTTATAACGTAGAGCCGTGAAAATAAAAAAATCATATTTTTTCCACAAAAATGACCTTTTTGCCCCCAAATTTTTATTTTTATAAGGGTAACTGGAGAAATAGGACCCCAAAAGTTGATGTGCATTTTGTCCTGAGTACGCTGATACCCCATATGTGGGGGGGAACCACTGTGATCGCCTTACTGCGATCTTTGGGAGGCAGAATGAACAAATCCACAAAAGGTGAAGAATTGGTTTTCTTTTTTACGCCGTTCCTCGTGCGGTATTAGTGATTAGGCGACTTTATTCCTCAGGGTCGGTGCGATTACAGCGACACCAGATTTATACCCTTTTTTCATGTTTAGCTTCTGTCACACACTAAAAGACGCTTTTTTTTGGAAGAATTTTTTGTAAGAAATTTTTGCACCGCTGTATTTTGAGAGCTATAATTTTTCCATATTTCGGCCGACAGAGTTATCTGAGGGCTTTTTTTTTGCGGGACGAGCTGACGTTTTTATTGGTACCATATTCGGGCACATAACGTTTTTTGATCGCTTCCTATTCCGATTTTTGTGGAAGCAGAATGAACAAAAACCAGCAATTCAGGAATTTTTATTTTTTTTTTCCCTCCATTCCGCGTGTGGTAAAAATTGATAAAGCAGCTTTATTCTTTGGGTCACTACGATTACAGCGTTAACTCATTTATATATTTTTTTATGTTTTGGCGTTTTTTACACAATAAAAAATTTTATAGAAAAAATAATTATTTTTGCATCAGTTTATTTCGCGAGCTATAACTTTTTTATTTTTTCGCTGATGATGCTGAATGGTGGCTTGTTTTTTGCGGGACAAGATGACGTTTTTAGCGGTACCATGATTATTTATATCCGACTTTTTGATTGCGTGTTATTGCACTTTTTCCAAGCGGTATGATGATACCGCTTGGAAAATGTATAATTTACTACTTTTTTGTGTTTTTTTTTTACGTCTTTCACTGAAGGGGTTAACTAGGGTTACGCTTTTATAGATGGGATTTTTATGGATGCGGCGATACCAAACGTGTATTTTTTTGTTTTTTGTTTTTTTATTACATAAAAATGTGTATTTTTTAGGGGATTTTTTTAAAATTATTTTTTAATATTTTTTTTTACAATTTTTAAAAAATATATATATTTTTTTAACTTGTCCCTTTATGGGACTTTCACTTTTTTACTGTTTATTGCAGTTACAATGCATTGCAATGCTCCAGCATTGCAATGCATTGTACCTATAGTGAAAGCTGCTGTGACCATGATCACAGCAGCTTTCCGTAGCTAGATGACCCCGGGGTTGTCATGACAACCCCCGGGTCATCAAGGCAGAGATCGGGCCCTGCAAGTACAATGCAGGGCGCTGATCTGAGGCAGAGGGAGCTCCCGACCCTCTGCCTCCCCCCTGAGCGCTGCGATCGCGCTCGATCGCAGCAGCCAGGGGGTTAACAGCCAGGGGCGGCGGGGGCACCGCTCCTGGATGACAGTGCAGGAAGCTGGCCACTGCAGCGCCGGCTCCTGCACTGATCGCGCTGGAGATGCTGAAATTTCAGCATCTCCTGCGCGATCGCTGCTGTGTTTGGTCAGTCAGATTGACTGACCAATCACAGCGCTGTGGGTGCGGGGACTGATGGCAAAGGTCCCCGCACCGCTTGCCGTGCCTGTCAGCTGTCTATGACAGCTGTCGGCACTGAACTACCACTGCGTGTTTACACGCAGTGGTAGTTCAAAGTCATGACGTGCACAGTCCGTCAAGGTGCCAAAACTGACACCTTGCCATGACGGACTGTGCACGTCAATAGACATTAAGGGGTTAATAGTAGTTCGTGACGCCACCTGTGGTTTCTGATCAAGGTGACCAGCGCTGCAGGGTGAATCCTCAGAGGGGTTGTTACTGGGCAGCAAGATGTTAAGTCTTCCACAAGTAAGACTAGTCCCTCTAGGTATATGGCGGTGCAGGGTGCAGGCAATAAGGCAGACACACACAAGTCAGTCTCTTTCCATACCTTTACTGGTGGTATTTGCAGGTATGTCCCGGGAAGCTGCTCAGGGTGGAGGATGCACATCCAGGTAATCACTGAGTAGGTTTAAGGCCTCCTTACTTCTTAATGTGTGAGTTTCCAACCTGCATAAAGCTAAGTTCAACTCTGTGTATAACAGCTACGCCCGGCCGACATTGTGGTGGAGCCTTCTTTTGGCAAGAACTAAGTCTATGGATGATCAGGCCCGACTCCTGTTCTCCCTGACCCCGGTTACGTATCAGCACGATAGGGCCCCTCTGCGACTTGAAGTCCAGCAGGGATTCCGGTTTTTCTCCTACTAGCCGTGAAGGTTCTAGCAAGGCTTCGGACCCGGCGTCCGGATAGCAGAGTGGAGGTGCTATGTCACCTATGTCACTCTCTCGTCTTCTTTTCACCACTCGCCCGTCGCCCTACTCTCACCCTTAACATAAGCACGGGTAGCAGTAGGTGTAGTCGTCAGCTTCCTTCCTTCCACAGCTCACTGACCGTTTCTCAGTTAACTCGATGTTCTGACAACTGTAGTCCCCTTCCTTCTTTTCCTTCAAAGACTCTGTCCAGAGTGGCTATCAGGACCTTCCGTCAGACTGATTTCATGCTCGCTCCGAGAGTCACTTTCCACATTCATAGGGTAATAGCAGTCAATCTGTTCTGAGGTAACAGCTTGTAATCTTTCGTCCTCTGTCTCATCTGACAGAAATCAACTCTGACAGGAACTAGCTCTGACAGGAATCCTCTCTCTCTGATGTCCTGAGGAGATCTGATCTGTCTGAGGTACAACCAACAACTAGAATAGCTGTCTAGCTAGAATGCCTACTGCTGCGTTTCTCCACACCCCTAAATACCTGAATCTAAAGGGCTCCCTCTGGTGGCTCCTGGGAAGTGTGAGATGTGAATGAATATCAGGTTTTGTAATTACCTTTTTGTGCATACCCCTGGGAACATGTGTACCAAGCGCAGCTGGGCCGCACATCCCCCCCTAGTTATCGTCAGCACTCCCGGGCTGAAATAGAAAAAACAATTTTTATAATAACATTAACAAAATAACTCTTCCCTTGCGGGAGGTAAGGACACTTTAACGCTACAATGTGTACAAATGCAATAGAAAAATATCAAAAACACTTTTCACATCAATAAATACAAGACAAGTGTAAGGTTCTTTGTCTCTGTTGACATGTTCCTTGAAACTCAGTTTTCCGTCGGCCATTTTGCTTTCTGTCTTTCTGCAGCTCTTGCCCTCAGTTAATATGGAGTTCCAGTTTTCATGTTCCCGCCCTGATTCTTCCCTCTTGCTTCTTAAGCAGCCTCAGCTGAACAATCAGTGCTCCTGAATCAAGCCTCAGTCAGTCTGTGACCTGACTCCTGGAAACCTTGAACTTGTACTCCAGCTATTCCCTACTGAGGAACCTTTGAACACTTTTGGACTCTGGAAACCTGCTGTTTGGTGAATCCATGTTTGCAGAGGAATTACGGTACAGAGAAGAGATCCTGAACCTGCTTTGGAGATTTATTGTAGTGCTTAAAATTACTCTGGCCTGCTGTGTCTCCTGACTCTGTTCCTGCAAACTGTGTGAACTTTTCAGCATGCTTGTATGAAGTAATACAAGTCATTTCATTTCAACCTATGTCTCCTGTGTTTTCCTCGCACCCAAGCACAAGACGCTATAGGAACTGTACACTATACATGACAAGATTCAGGAGCCAATGTTTAGTGTTTGCTGGGTCTGGGAAAGCCGTGTCTGCTGTGACTGTGGATTTCAGATGTCCGTTTAATACCTTATGTGATGACAGTGGTTGTGACTTCTCACAACCATTCCAGGTGGGCGCATTCCCTTAAAATTTTACTCTGCAGTGTTACCACAGGTAAATACTATTGTTTTTTTTTTTTTTTCCTTTCCTCTTCTCCTTCCAGCACTTCTGCCTTAAAAGATCTGGAAGATGGAGGCCCGCATAAAGGAACTTTGTGGAGTGACTGATACAATCCTTTCAGATGTACAGACTTTAAAAACCCGTTTTGCAAGCCTACAGGACCTCACTAATCATAATTTGCAAGTGTTTGGACAGACTACCCAGGAATTGCGAGCCAGGATTGAGGCTCTAGAGGAACGAGCCCAGGCTCCTGCCATAACCCCGAGTTCTGGGATCCCCAAATTACCTCCTTTTCGTTTTGGCGGTGAACGTGAAAAATTCAGGGGATTTATTAATCAATGCAATTTATTTTTCTCTGCACATGCTTCACAATTTCCCACTGAACGATCCAAAGTGCTTACTATAATCATGTTGCTTACCAATAAGGCTCTGATGTGGGCAAACCCTCTGATTGAGACTGAGGATGATTGTTTGAATCACCTTGATGCTTTTATTTCAGCCATGGGGCAGGTGTTTGATGACCCCAATCGAGGTGCAACAGCTGAAGCAGCCATGTTAACTTTGCGCCAAGGTAAGCGTTCAGTAGCCGAATATGCCCTGGATTTCAGGAGATGGGCTCTTGATACCACTTGGGACACTTCCGCTAAGAAATCTATTTTTCGGAAAGGGTTGTCTCCACTGATTAAGGATGAACTTGCTCGTGCCGATCCTCCCACTGCGTTAGGTGACTTTATTAACTATTGTATTCGTATTGATGCTCGTCTGACTGAACGCAGACAAGAGAGATGGTTCGAAAATAATCGCACTAACCTTTTACTACCTCCCTCCTCAGCTAAGGAACCTTTGAGTAGGATCACAAGGGAACCAGAACCTGAACCCATGTAGGTGGACTCTTTACAAAGACGGGTTAGTGATGCACGCAAAGAACATTGTATAAAGGAAAATCTATGTTTCTACTGTGGTAAGTCAGGGCACTTCATTATAAACTGCCCCAGCCGTTCTCGTAAGACTACTGCAGCAGTCATTCACTGTGAGTGTTGCGAGAGGAGCTCTGTCATGTCCGAGCCTCAGGCTCCAGAGAGATCTGCTGCAAGAGATCTTGATTTCTCGGACTTAAACTCTGTTAGTTCTGGGGACGATGACGGTATAAACGCTGCAATTTTTCAAGTTTCCTCAGCGGTGTCCCAGCTGAGTTGTAAAAGAAACAATTCTCATTGCTTCCTTTCCATCAAACTCTGGGTTGACTCAGTCTGGGTGTCTAGCTCTGCTATGATCGAGTCAGGAGCAAGTGGAAATTTTATGGATATCTCCTTTGCTCTGAAACAGGGGATACGTTCAGTGAAGAAGGCTACTCCAGTACAGATGGAGACTGTAGATGGCTCTCTACTGACTTCTGGACCAGTGGATCAAGAAACAGAGCCTTTGAGGGTCCTTATGGGTAAAGATCATCAGGAGAAAATGTCTTTTTTGCTTATCTCTTCTCCCCACTTTCCCATTATTCTAGGGCTACCATGGCTGCAGGCGCAGAATCCTACGATTAACTGGGAGACCAAGGAATTACACTTTCCGGAGAAACAGATGAGTCAAGGAGTTTCAGCTTGCTCTGTTCCTAAAGGAACCATGTCAGTCCCTGAACTACCAGCTGTATACCAGGACTATGTGGATTTATGTGACAAGAAGAACGCTGATCAGCTTCCTCCTCACCGTCCATATGATTGTCCAATTGAATTATTGCCTGGAGCCGAGATACCTTTTGGTAAGATCTACCCCCTAGCGGGGCCCGAGCTAAAAGCTTTGAAGGATTATATAGACGAAAATTTAGCCAAGGGCTTCATACGCCCCTCTTCATCTCCCGCAGGTGCACCCATCTTCTTTGTGAAGAAGAAAGATGGATCTCTGAGACCCTGCATAGACTATAGGGAACTCAATAAGGTTACTATTAGAAACCGTTATCCATTGCCTTTAATCCCTGAGTTGTTGGAGAGAGTGCGGCATGCCAAAATTTTCTCTAAACTGGATCTCCGTGGGGCCTATAACTTGGTCCGTATTAGACCTGGGGATGAATGGAAGACTGCTTTCAGGTCACGCTATGGACACTTTGAATATCTAGTTATGCCTTTTGGTCTGAGTACCGCCCCAGCCACTTTCCAACACTTCGTGAATGATATCTTCAGGGATCTCCTAGATACATTTGTGGTGATTTATCTGGATGATATTCTAATTTTTTCTAACTCCACAGAGGAACATCATGGACATGTGAGAATGGTCTTAGAACGCCTAAGACAAAACCATCTCTACATCAAACTTGAAAAGTGTGAATTCCATAGGACCGAAATTCAATTTCTGGGGTATGTACTATCTACGCAAGGGATTAGTATGGATGGAAGCAAGACCCAAGCCATCAAGGATTGGCCAATTCCTAGAAATGTGAAGAAGGTGCAGCGCTTCATCGGGTTTGCCAACTTCTATAGACGTTTCATTAAAAATTTTTCTGAGGTAGTGTCACCTATCACCCAACTTACCCGAAACAGTCTAGGTTCTCCTGGACCCCACAAGCTCAGGAAGCATTTTCCTGTTTAAAGGATAAATTTACCACCGCACCTATCTTAGTACATCCCAACCCCGAGCTTGCCTTCATAATAAAGGTGGATGCTTCAGACTGTGCCGTTGGAGCTATACTCTCTCAGAGAACAGGTGAGAAGAATGTCTTGCATCCCTGTGCCTTCTTTTCCCAGCAGTTGTCTTCGGCTGAGAGGAACTATGATGTGGGCAATAGAGAATTGTTGGCCATTATTGCCGCCTTCAAGGAATGGAGACACCTTCTTCAGGGAACTGCACAGCAAATAGTCGTCCTGACAGACCATCGTAACCTTGAATTTATCAGGTCGGCTAAGTGCCTGACTCCTTGCCAGGCTCGCTGGAATCTTTTCCTAAACCAATTTAATTTTGTCATTTCTTATAGACCAGGATCGCGCAATGGAAAGGCTGATGCACTCTCTAGGATTCATTCAGCAGAGACACGTCCACTTACTCCTCCTAAGACTATTCTTCCTGACTCTAGATTCCTGGGAGTGATTCATAATCAAAACCTACTTAAGGACATCAAGGAAGCATACCATGCGGATTCTTTGTTGGCTCAACCCCCACGGGACGTAAGTCTTGTCTTTAAGAATGGTGTGTGGTGTGAGACAGTGAGGGTATGTGTGATGAATGGGGTGTACATTTCACCTAGGTACTTTGCTGACTGGTATAAGGGAAATGTATGGCTTTGTAAACCTAGTGGTAGAGAAAGGTCACTACACCTTACATTCATTACACACTTGCAGCTCAGGCCTGAAACCACTCAGCTGTTAATTAGGAGACCAGAAGTAGGTGTCTGCAAACACAGTCAGAGAGCTCGCTTAGTCTGGACACAGGAGGGGTCCAGGCACAGAAGGTGTCTCCAGGAGTATGAGCTGTCTCAGTCTGGGTGCTCGATGTACCCCGGACACAGGAGTAGTCTCTGTGAGAATCCATGCGGATAGCTGCTGAATAGGAGGGGAGCTCTCTCAAGTCTGGACGTTGAAGGTGCCTTCAGACACAAGGAGGAGACTGTGAACCTCCATGCTGGTAAATGCTGAACATATGTGTTGTTTTGGCCCAGGCTGTTAGAGTCGGGACCCGGATAGATAGGGAAATCTATCTAAGTGTAGTAAGTGGCTGGACAAGCCCAGGTCTTCTGTTTATGATTTGTTTTATCTGTTTGCTGTGGACTTTAATAAAGCTGGTTGCGGCCAGTTTTTACCAGAACTGCTGTCTCTGAATGAACTGTTTCTATGCCATTCCGTCTACCCGGACGGCGATCTCAGAGCTATATCCCCTGAAAAGCTTACAATTGGCGGAGAATGCTGGGGCAGCACAGTGGCTGATACAATTGGTGCTGGAATGTGCGTGCAGCACAGTGGCTTAGAGACAGCAATAAAGGTGAAGTCTGTTGAAGCAGCAGCAGAGAAAAAAAAGTGTGTCAGCAAAAGAAACGTCTGTTGGAGCAGTCTTAAAGAGACAGTAGCCCTAATAGAGTTTGCAAAAGAAAAAAAAAAAAAAGTGTGTCTGCACAGCAAAGCTGAACTTGTTGTGGAAAAGACTGTGGAGTGTGCAGCAGCAAAGGAAAAGTCTGTTGGAGCAGTCTTAAAGAGACAGTGGCCCTAATAGAGTTTGCAAAAAAAAAGTGTCTGCACAGCAAAGCTGAATTTTCTGTGGAAAAGACTGTGGAGTGTGTATGTCTTGAGTGAAGACTGCCGTTGTTGAGACAGAGAAGTCTGACAGCATGGATGACAGCATGGAGGCGCTGTTTGAACAAATGGCGCAAGTTAATGTGCAACATAAGACTGCCGTGGTTGAGACAGATAAGTCCGGCAGTATGGAGGAGCTCGTTGAGTACCTGGTCCAGGCCCAGCAAAGCATGCAGCAGAGCATGGAGCAGCAGCGCCTGCAGCACCAGCAGCGCATGCAGCAGGCCCAGCAGCAATTCCTGCAGCAGCAGCAGGAGAATAACCGGTTGTTTTTTGAGCAGGTTGCAGCACTACAAAAGACTTGCAGCGCATCGTCCCAAAGTAATGTTGCAAAGTCACCTGCATTGTCCGCTGTAAAGAAGGCGGTAAGACGGTCCCTGAAAAAGATGACACCTCGTGATGATGTGGAGGTATATCTCACTAGGTTTGAGGGACTGGCAGAGAAGGAGAATCTGCCCCTATCTGAATGGGCCATGATGGTCGCACCCTATCTGATTGGAGAACCCCAAAGGGCCTATGCTGACCTGAGCGAGCAGGACAGCCAAGACTATGGCAAGCTGAAAGCGGAGATTCTTACCCGGCTGGGTGTTACGGTGACAGCCCGTGCCAGGGGAGTTCATGACTGGAGATGCAGTTGGGAGTCTGCAGTCAGCAAACCTGATTATGGAGTTGAAAAGGTGATAGTGGACCGCTACACCCAAGCACGTCCTCCTGAGGTACAGCCAGAGGTCGGACAAGGAGACCACCAGGACGCCAATCGTCTGGTCAGCCTGATGGAGAGGGCCTTCGCCACCAAAGACTGCCTCCGTGACCAGCCGTCTGAGAGGTCGTCACTTCAGAGTTCCTGGACGCCGAACTCTCCCGGTAAGAGCGTTCCAGCTGTTGGGGTCGTGTGGGTGGGAGAGTGTGATGGACAGTGTTGGAGATGTCGTGAAATTGCAGCCAACTGTCCAATAGAGGGGGAGCCTATGTGTTGTGATGTTGGCGGATCCCTCTCTCCCTGCGCAGAGCCTGTGTGTGTGTCCACCTCAGCCGAAGAGATTGGACCACAGGGGTCCCCGGTGGTTGTAAATGACTGCCCAGCACAGGCCCTCTTGGACTCAGAGAGTCCAGTGACTTCCGTATGGGACAGCCTGATTGATAGGGACTTTATCCCTGATAAACACCTGAGTGTGGTGTGCGTCCATGGAGACACCAAAGTCTACCCAGAGACTGCCGTGGACTTGATCCCCAAACGCGGGGAGGTTTCATGTGAAGTGGGGGTAGTGAAGAACCTGGTGCACCCGGTCATATTGGGTAATGACTTTCCCCGGTCTAAGGATCTCTGGGGAAAAATGTTTCTGATGGACAGTGTGATGAAGCTCCTACTGAGGGTGCGCAGTCCCGAGGGGCGGAACACAATGCTAGTGGGCCGTTAAACTTATGTGATAATGATGATGATGATAATGATAATGATGATGATGATCATGATAATGATGATGACCATGATAATGATGCTGATGCTGATAATGATAATGATGATGACTGTGATAGAGATGAAATTCCTTTGCAGGTGATGGTGGGAGACGAGGATGGTGGTTCTCGGGAATCGAGTGTCCCTGACTTACCTGTGTCCTGTGACAATTTTGAGAGTGAACAATGGCGAGACCCCACTCTTAAAACGGCACAGGAAAATATAATTGTTCTAAATGAGGTTTCCCAAGAGCCTGGCTCTGAGGAGAGGTTTCCTCATGTTGCCATAAACACTCACCTGTTGTATAGGGACACTGAAGTCCAGGGAGAGGTCGTGAGCCAGCTCCTAGTACCTGAGCTATATAGAAGTATAGTGCTGGGGTTGTCACATAGTCACATACTTGAGGGACCAGATGGTGAAGTTAATGTTGTGGATGACATGTTAACTAAGGTTCCAGATCAGGATGTGAATGAGAATGAATTGTATAACCCTGACAGTGAGCAGGATGAGAATGAGAATGAATTGTATAACCCTGAAAGTGAGCCGGATGTGGCTGAGAAAAAGGGGTCAGACAGGGATAGTGGTAGTGATAGTGAATCATCTGTTGACAATCAAGCAACCAGTGCAAATGAGGAAGGCATGGTAGCAGAGGAAGTTGAGAGTCCTGAGAGGAAGGCTGATGCTGACCTTGCAGCCGGACAGAAGATGGCATCTGAAGATGTTTTACAGTTGGCCGGTTCCCTGGCGAAGACTAGGGTGAAAGGCAGGACTCTGAAACTGAACACAGCACAAGTGGATGCTGTTGAAGATGAGAAGTTATCAATGTATGGTATGGAGCTGCATCATGCCCAGGACTCTGAAGGTAATGCTGCAGAGGTCGAAAAAGCCATGGAAGTGGTGGTCACCAAGCCAGATGCCTCATCAGAAGCTGAGGTCTCAAGTGAAGCTGTGAGGAACAAGACTGAAGATATGGGGACTGACTCTGTCCAGGAATCTGTTTCTGCCGAAGACAGCGGCATGGACGGGTTACGGTCCGGATCAGTAGCTGCAACTCGTGAAGCTCAGGCTGGAAGTTCGGCGCCCGGAGCCCCAGCAGTGTTCCCGAGTGACACCAAGGATCTGGATAAATCACAAGATGAGATTTTGAGACATCAGGCTGGCATTGGTGAGCTCAAGCGCACTTTCATGGAGTCTACATCGGAGCCACGTCCCAACAAATGGGAAAAGCGGTGTGTCACTCCGTTGCCGCTGCAGACACACGGGAGCTCAGATGGGATGCAGAACGTGGTGGAAGAGAAGAATCCGGCGGTTCTGAGTATACAGATGCAGCTACCAAGGAGAACTTGAGAGCTGGAATAAATGGAGATATTGGAGACCATAATGATGTGACTGAAGAGGTAGAATGTAAGACTGACGGTAGGGCTTCTGAGCATGTTCTACCAGAAGAGCCTGAAGAAGGGGCCGAAGACATAAAGGACGTCCAACAGGTACCAGATGAATTGATTACTTCTCAGAAAAAACTCCAAACTGTGATGGAGTGTGATGAAAGCCATGAGCATCTTCGTGAGAAAGTCAATGAAGTAAAAGGAAGAATACAGGGAATCTCTTCGTTACAAGAGCAAATGCTGCTCAATAAGTCTAAGGCTCTATATAAGAATGCTGTTGTCACGGTAGAACATTACAATTCAGCTGGAGACTTAGCGGATGAATTATGTGTACTGCAAAAGAAAAACGTTCTGCTCCTTCTACAGTCCCAATCATTTGAACAGAGTAGCTTAAAATGGTCAGAGACCATAGCAGAGGAGCTTAAGGTCTGTGAAATAGACTTTATGAGTCAACCGATATTTAAGAAGAAGAATCAGCAGAGGTGTTCTGACGTGCCTGGTCGTACTTCTCTGAGGAGGCACTATACCGAAACTAAGCCCGGCACTAAGGTCAAGATGAAACCGTGCAGGAGACCCGAGGCCCGCAGAGAGCATAGGCCTGGGAGGGTACAGGGTAGTACGGATGCTTCAGATGAAGAGAAAGCTGATGTTGGCTATGGCTCAGGTGAAGATACAAATGAAAATACTAAAGATGAAGCTGATGAGGGCCATGACTGGTCCAGAGTTCACTGTCTCTTTTGGATTGTTAACCAGCTCTCCGGTCAGGATGACCAGCCCTCCGGTCTGGAGAAGAGGGGGGGGATATGTGAGACAGTGAGGGTATGTGTGATGAATGGGGTGTACATTTCACCTAGGTACTTTGCTGACTGGTATAAGGGAAATGTATGGCTTTGTAAACCTAGTGGTAGAGAAAGGTCACTACACCTTACATTCATTACACACTTGCAGCTCAGGCCTGAAACCACTCAGCTGTTAATTAGGAGACCAGAAGTAGGTGTCTGCGAACACAGTCAGAGAGCTCGCTTAGTCTGGACACAGGAGGGGTCCAGGCACAGAAGGTGTCTCCAGGAGTATGAGCTGTCTCAGTCTGGGTGCTCGATGTACCCCGGACACAGGAGTAGTCTCTGTGAGAATCCATGCGGATAGCTGCTGAATAGGAGGGGAGCTCTCTCAAGTCTGGACGTTGAAGGTGCCTTCAGACACAAGGAGGAGACTCTGTGAACCTCCATGCTGGTAAACGCTGAACATATGTGTTGTTTTGGCCCAGGCTGTTAGAGTCGGGACCCGGATAGATAGGGAAATCTATCTAACTGTAGTAAGTG
The DNA here is from genome assembly GCA_033576555.1 of Oophaga sylvatica. Classification (NCBI taxonomy): domain Eukaryota; kingdom Metazoa; phylum Chordata; class Amphibia; order Anura; family Dendrobatidae; genus Oophaga; species Oophaga sylvatica. The sequence continues at coordinate 405,487,233 of JARQOD010000003.1, forward strand.
GCTGGACAAGCCCAGGTCTTCTGTTTATGATTTGTTTTATCTGTTTGCTGTGGACTTTAATAAAGCTGGTTGCGGCCAGTTTTTACCAGAACTGCTGTCTCTGAATGAACTGTTTCTATGCCATTCCGTCTACCCGGACGGCGATCTCAGAGCTATATCCCCTGAAAAGCTTACAGTGGATTCAGGGACAACGTCTGTATATACCTGAAACAGTCAGATTGAGAGTATTGCAACTCATCCACGATTCCAAGATAGCCGGGCATAGGGGAATTCTAAAGACACAAGAATTTCTTTCTCGTTTCTTTTGGTGGCCCACTTACAGGAAAGATGTTTTAAACTATGTCACTTCATGTGAAGTCTGTGCAAGATGCAAAACACCTCGCTCCTCACCAACTGGTCTGTTGCAACCTCTTCCCACCCCGTCCCGCCCGTGGGGATCCATTTCTATGGACTTCATTGTGGAGTTACCAACCTCTCAAGGGAAGAACACCATTCTAGTGGTGGTTGACCGTCTAACAAAGGCAGCTCATTTTATCCCTTGTGTCGGCTTACCCACTGCAAAACAGACATCAGACTTGATGATTAAGAATGTGTTTCGCTTACATGGAGTACCGGATGAGGTCATTTCGGATCGAGGGGTGCAATTCACTTCAAGGTTTTGGCAAAATTTCTGTGCAGCATTGGACATTAAAGTAAACCTTTCTTCTGCTTTTCATCCTCAGACTAATGGACAGACAGAACGAACCAATCAGACCCTGGAGCAGTATCTCCGCTGCTTTATCTGCCACCTACAAGATGATTGGGTGGATCTACTTCCACTGGCTGAGTTCTCTTATAACAACTCTCAGAGCGCCTCCACTAAGCAGTCTCCTTTTTACTCCAATCTAGGTTATCATCCTAACATTCTTCCTCGATTTCCCATAGATACGCCCTTGCCGGCAGTGGCTGAAAGAATCACTTCTTTACAAAAGAATATGGATCTTCTAAAGGAAAATCTAGAATTGGCTCAGGAAAGGTACAAGAAAGCAGCAGATAAATTTCGTAAACCTGCACCAGCTTTCAAGGTAGGAGATTTGGTCTGGCTGTCAACCAGAAATCTTAAATTAAAGATTCCATCGTCTAAATTGGGACATAAGTACATTGGACCTTATAAGATCAATAAGATTATAAGTGCTGTTGCTTGTCGTCTTCAACTGCCCAGAACTATGAGAATCCACCCTGTCTTTCATGTATCCCTACTAAAGGCTGCAACACCCAATACGTTTCCTGGACGTTCTTCTCCTTGCCCTGACCCAGTGCTGGTCGATGGTCAGGAAGAATTTATGGTGGAAAGGATTCTAGATTCCAGGTTGTACAGAAATCAGTTGCAATATTTGATTAAATGGCAGGGCTACCCAGTGGAGGACAACTCATGGGAACCAGTCAATAATGTAAATGCTCCTCGCCTGCTCCGTCAGTTTCATCAGAGGTACCCTGACAAGCCTGGTCTGAGGTCATCCGGAGGTTGTCCCTAAGGGGGGAGTAATGTAAGGTTCTTTGTCTCTGTTGACATGTTCCTTGAAACTCAGTTTTCCGTCGGCCATTTTGCTTTCTGTCTTTCTGCAGCTCTTGCCCTCAGTTAATATGGAGTTTCCAGTTTTCATGTTCCCGCCCTGATTCTTCCCTCTTGCTTCTTAAGCAGCCTCAGCTGAACAATCAGTGCTCCTGAATCAAGCCTCAGTCAGTCTGTGACCTGACTCCTGGAAGCCTTGGACTTGTACTCCAGCTATTCCCTACTGAGGAACCTTGGAACACTTTTGGACTCTGGAAACCTGCTGTTTGGTGAATCCATGTTTGCAGAGGAATTACGGTACAGAGAAGAGATCCTGAACCTGCTTTGGAGATTTATTGTAGTGCTTGGAGTTACTCTGGCCTGCTGTGTCTCCTGTCGCTGTTCCTGCAAACTGTGTGAACTTTTCAGCATGCTTGTATGAAGTAATACAAGTCATTTCATATCAACCTGTGTCTCCTGTGTTTTCCTCGCACCCAAGCACAAGACGCTATAGGAACTGTACACTATACATGACAATCAGGTTTTGTAATTACCTTTTTGTGCATACCCCTGGGAACATGTGTACCAAGCGCAGCTGGGCCACACATCGTCCCACCAGAACAACATTTACCAGGCCGCCAAGTGTTCGTCAGCACTTGGTGAATGGGCGCATTTATGTCGGTAATTTACTGGCTAATGTACAAAATGAGCTGGAGAAGTTGTTCCATCAGTATGGGAGGATCCATATCATCGAGCTGAATCATGGGTGAGGCGGTGTCATACCATTTGCCTTCATCAACTTCCAGAATCCGCGGGATGAAGAGGACACTGTAAGTGGAAGCAATGGATATGAATTTGGTTCTCATCAATTACGTGTGGAGTCTACCAGGTCAAGTCGGAGACTGGGGGAGGTTATGGAGGACTCCGCTGGAGGAACGGATTACATTCCTGGTGAACTGAATACAGAGTCATCGTCTCAGAGCTTATCCCCTCGGGAGGTTGGCAGGATCTAAAAGATCATATGAGAGAAGCTGGAGATGTCTGCTATGCTGATGTGAACAAGGATGGCATGGGGATTGTGGAGTTTATTTACAAGGAAGGAAATCATCCTTCTCCACTTATCGGGGACAATCCGTTAGCATGTCTTTAAGCACAGACACGAATGTCAGAAGTCTCACCTTCATGAGAACAAAACTTTGTATCATCCTGTTTACTCAAAGCATAGTCCATATCTTCCTTGCGAATAAACTCCACACGTAATTGAGGAGAAATGACTCGTATCCATTGTGTCCACACATGGCCTCCTTCTTATTACGTAGTTCCTGAATTAAATCCCATTCAATCCGTTGAATCTGGTACAGCTCCTGTAGTTACCATTTATTGTTAGGGTTATACATCCACTCTTGTCCTCTTCCTAAGCCAGTTGGTGGGTTGAACATAGTGGACCCGAAACTTGCTGGGCATGCGTCATCAATGGTCTGTCTGTATGCCTCCCTGGTTGTGGACCCCAGGTCGATGACTGAGAACACCAGTCCCCTGCAGCTCCCCCGGATCTGCCAGGCTGAGTAGTATGCCACCATAATGTGGAGACACGGGGATCAGCAGGTGACCAGTTCCGCTAGCCAAAACCGCATGGACCAGGGATCATCCCACCAAACGCCCGCTCTCCTTTCCCCGTTGGCGTTATGCTACTCAGACCACATAGTGTGAGGGTAAAACGTGTGGCAATACTTTATTGAACCACAAAACATGCAAATTACACGTAGTACAGTCCCAGCAAAATACTGAAGATGGTGCACATTACAGAATCTCACCCTCCCGCTTACTCGCCAGGATAAGAGCAACTGTTGCTTCAGGGCATCCAGGGACGTCTACCCCACCTGTGATAGAGACATAGAGAGGAGGTAATGACAAGCTTAGGAAGCTTACAGTCTATTCAGGTACAAAGCCAGTTGACCGAAAGGTTACAACCTGTCTTCTCTGAATATCTCCATGGAGACAAGTGACCGACAGTTCCCATTACTTACCCCCACAAACATATCCATGAATTTGCAATGGTCAGTGGAGCAGATCTGTATTCTTCCAGTTAGGGCTGTGGTTCACTAAGCTGGCATCCTGTAGAATGACAAATCTGTGTCCGTCGTGATGGAGCCATGATGTCTTGGCTGTTGTTCTGTACAGAGTCTCTGTTTCTTTTGATCTCAGGATCTCTTGGCTATCTGGGTGTATCTGGAGGTATTGGCTGAATCTCTGTCTCATGACATAGAGGCATGCAACCTTTTTTATAATTAGCAACTGTCCTTCAATCAGTATTCACAGGTAAATGAGAAGAATGGTAATAAGACCAACTCGCATTGTTTGATTATGTAAGCTATTTGCATATTATTTGATCCTGTATTTTACAAGTCAACAAACTGGCTGGCCTACACAATATGTAATCATCCTATCAGCAAACATCATTGTTCCATGATCCTGTATCACACTAGTCACCCAGGATAAGAGCACAATTTTTTCAACAAATTGTCAGCTTACAAGTCAATATTACAGGCAAACATGAACAAAAGTCTGTTTTCCTGATCAACCAGAAATAAACACATAAATTCAAAAGTCAACATATAACAGTCTATTCTTTCTGGCTTGCTGAAAATAGACATCTGGCTAAATAAGATATAATGCTGTGTCGTTACATGCACCATCTTGGGTATTTTCTAGGACTGTTCTATGTGTTCTCTGCCTGTTCTGTGGTTCAATAAATTATTACCACACTGTTTTATCCTCACCATGTATTGTCTGAGTTGTGGTCCATGCAGTCTCGAGCCAGCAGACTAGAGCACCCGCTGACTCCAATGTCTTCACACTATGTAAGAGCACAGATAATGTAATAGACATTACCTGCAGTCGTATATAACACCACAGATAACGTAGTAGGAGTTACCTGCAGTCCTATGTAAGAGCACAGATAATATACAGTCAGGGCCAGAAATATTTGGACAGTGACACAATTTTCGCGAGTTGGGCTCAGCATGCCACCACATTGGATTTGAAATGAAACCTCTACAACAGAATTCAAGTGCAGATTGTAACGTTTAATTTGAAGGGTTGAACAAAAATATGTGTTAGAAAATGTAGGAATTGTACACATTTCTTTACAAACACTCCACATTTTAGGAGGTCAAAAGTAATTGGACAAATAAACATAACCCAAACAAAATATTTTTATTTTCAATATTTTTGTGGCGAATCCTTTGGAGGCAATCACTGCCTTAAGTCTGGAACCCATGGACATCACCAAACGCTGGGTTTCCTCCTTCTTAATGCTTTGCCAGGCCTTTACAGCCGCAGCCTTCAGGTCTTGCTTGTTTGTGGGTCTTTCCCTCTTAAGTCTGGATTTGAGCAAGTAAAATGCATGCTCAATTGGGTTAAGATCTGGTGATTGACTTGGCCATTGAAGAATGTTCCACTTTTTTGCACTCATGAACTCCTGTGTAGCTTTGGCTGTATGCTTGGGGTCATTATCCATCTGTACTATGAAGCGCCGTCCAATCAAGTTTGCAGCATTTGGCTGAATCTGGGCTGAAAGTATATCCCGGTACACTTCAGAATTCATCCGGCTACTCTTGTCTGCTGTTATGTCATCAATAAACACAAGTGACCCAGTGCCATTGAAAGCCATGCATGCCATCACGTTGCCTCCACCATGTTTTACAGAGGATGTGCCTTGGATCATATGCCGTTCCCTTTCTTCTCCAAACTTTTGGCTTCCCATCATTCTGGTAAAGGTTGATCTTTGTCTCATCTGTCCATAGAATACTTTTCCAGAACTGAGCTGGCTTCTGGAGGTGTTTTTCAGCAAATTTAACTCTGGCCTGTCTATTTTTGGAATTGATGAATGGTTTGCATCTAGATGTGAACCCTTTGTATTTACTTTCATGGAGTCTTCTCTTTACTGTTGACTTAGAGACAGATACACCTACTTCACTGAGAGTGTTCTGGACTTCAGTTGATGTTGTGAACGGGTTCTTCTTCACCAAAGAAAGTATGCGGCGATCATCCACCACTGTTGTCTTCCGTGGGCTCCCAGGTCTTTTTGGATTGATGAGTTCACCAGTGCTTTCTTTCTTTCTCAGGATGTACCAAATTGTAGATTTTGCCACTTCTAATGTTGTAGCAATTTCTTGGATGGGTTTTTTTCTGTTCTTGCAGCTTAAGGATGGCTTGTTTCACCTGCATGGAGAGCTCCTGTGACCACATGTTTCCTTCACAGCAAAACCTTCCAAATGCAAACACCACACCTCAAATCAACTCCGGCCCTTTCATCTGCTTAATTGAGAATGACATAACAAAGGGATTGCCCACACCTGTCCATGAAATAGCCTTGGAGTCATTTGTCCAATTACTTTTGGTCCCTTTAAAAACAGGGTGGCACATGTTAAGGAGCTGAAACTCCTAAACCCTTCATCCAATTTTAATGTGGATACCCTCAAATGAAAGCTGAAAGTCTGAACTTCAACTGCATCTGATTTGTTTTGTTTCAAATTCATTGTGGTAATGTCTAGAACCAAAATTAGATAAATGTTGTCTCTGTCCAAATATTTATGGACCTAACTGTATTAAACGTTACCTGCAATCCTATGTAACACCACAGATAATGTAGTAGATGTTACATGCAGTCCTATGTAATAGCACAGATAATGTAGTAGACGTTACCGCGGTCCTATGTAAGAGCACATATAATGTAGTAGACGTTACCTGCAATCCTAAGTAAGAGCACAGATAATGTAGTAGACGTTACACACAGTCCTATGTAAGAGCACAGGTAATCTAGTAGACGTTGGCTGCAGTCCTATGTAAGAGCACAGATAATGTAGTAGATATCACCTGCAGCCCTGTGTGATGATTTTTACCTCCAATGTCTGCTTTGATGTGAAGGACACAAGAGTGTTGGATTTGTCCTCTGCCTGTAAACATCTGGTAGAAGCTTCGGCCCCATCCTTGCTCCGTGTCCTTTTCCGCTTGTTTTTCAGGTGGAGCCTCTGGAGTCTCAGCTACAAAATACAGAAATCAATAGGGCCCCGCTGAGTAGAACAGACTGAAAGTGACTGAGCGATAATAGCCGCTGCTCGGAATGAGCTGCTGATTACCTGCCGTGACAAGAATCCTTGGCCGTACATACATCTCTGCTGGAGGTGACTAGAAGAAGATGAGGAGAAGATTCCCCAACACATGAGCATGGCCGAGTTACCACAGATGAGCACGGCCAGGTCACCACACATGTGCATGGCCAGGTCACCACAGATGAGTACAACCAGGTCAACACATGCAGCTACCAAATGATCAGAAACTTCACCAAACAACTGAAAATTCTACCAAATACTCAAAACCATAATCAAATAAAGACAAACATGACCAAATATTCAGAAAGTTCATCAAATGACCAGAAACTACAAAGAAAATCTGACATTTCAGTAATATAGAAAGTTCAGCAAATAGGCAGAATGTGAAGCATGTGGACCCCACCAGTTATGAAGCAATGAATTTCTTTATTTTACTTGATCATGTTGAATTCGAGATATTTTACCTGAGCAGATTCACTGTGTCCAATACATTCTACTGTGGACATTTCTGTTGGGGAGACTGGGGTCTCCTCTGCAGATAATGGGCATGCTGCGGCTCGCAATCCCGCACCGCGTGGGAGTCTACTCAGCGTCAACTAGAAGCACAGTGGACTTGGGGTTTCTATAGATCCATCCCCTGTGATTGTACTGTGCTGCGTCCACAGCGCTGCTATTCCTGATGGTGGGCACGCACCGTTGTAAGGCTATTTTCCTATTACACCTTGTGGTTGTAGGACGGTGCTGTGTTTTCTGTGATTTACATGTACTGTTTATTTAGGACAGGTAAGAACAGAGGCACAATAGATATACTGTATTACCACCTACACATTGTTGTATACAGCACCACTGCACATTATACCCCAGTACATACTAGTACAATACATACACTGATATCTACAGTAGTGCTACATTCATTTTGATTACTATTTATCGGCCTTCAGGTCGGCCTCCAGCCATGGCCACTTGATGGATGACCGATCTGTAGGAAGATGGATCTTGTGCAACCTAGATAGGTCCATCTGGGTCTTCTCCACTGTTTTCTTGGTAGTATTCAGCCATCGGATTGCTGGTCTTTCTCTTCACCTTAGGGATAGTGTTAGTGACTGAACCAACGTCGGATCGTACTCCCCACCATGCCGAAAACTTGAAGTCTGCCAGGGGGAATAAAGTTTCTTTTCTCCTCGCAGCATTTAGGTAATTAACGGCGCCGGGCAGGTTAACAACGCTGTTGACCTGCAGATTAACACCATATCTGTAGGTTTACAGCATTTTTTCTGGTGATAGGTTCCCTTGTTGATGATTCGTCAAGCGATTTAGATTCCTTCTTCATTTACGAAAAGTCCGGCCTTCCAGACAATAGCGTCGAGAGAGATGGTGACAGGATGCCGCCTTGTTTGTCAGCTCGCTCTCCTCTGACCCGTGTAGGGTCACCGTGTTCTGTTCGTACTGTTGCTTTGTGGTCGATGTAAAAGTCCTTAATGAGCCTGGTCAGATGGTTCGGCACCGCCATATGCTTCATGGTGTCCATAGTTTCTGGTGATAGACACAGTTGGAGGCTTTGCTGTGGTCAATGAAGCAGAAATCGATCTCCTTGTGTATTCTTTGGCCTTTTCCATTATCTATCTGACGTTAGCAATCACATCTCTCGTTCCTTGGCCTTTTCTGAATCCTAAGACAGAGACAAAATGAACATATCCCCTCTGTAAGAAAATACGTAAAAGCAACGGTATATAGAAATAATAGAGGGGACTTTGTAAAAAAAGCGTAAAAGCCATCTCACCGACATCAAGGTGAACCACCATCGGGATGGTCCTCACCTCTAATATTAAAACGTTACCATCTGTCAAAGTAAAGTCCATGTGAATAAGGGCAGAGCAGGACCGGGTCCCGTAATGGATACCCAGCCAATGGGAAGCTATATAAACGTTACGTCCAGCTCATAGAAAGGGAGGCCGCGCCATTACCTGCAGAAACCTGAAGCCTAACCGAAAAAAATTAACTGAGGTATAAGTGGGTATGCAGACAAAACAGGAGCATGTTCACACTGGCCAATAAACAGACAAAACCCAAAACAGACACAAAATGAACATATTAGAGGTTGGGAACATCCGATTTTGGTTCACCTTGACGCTGGTGGAGCGGCTTTTATGCTTTTTTATCAAGAACGCTGTTTACTAATGTTATTTCTATGCACGATTGCTTTTACTTATTTACTTACAGCGGGTGCATGTTCATTTTGTTTCTGTCTTGGGTTTTGTCCGTTTAGTGGCCGGTGTGAACATGCTCCTATTGTGCTTGCAAATCCACTTTTACTGCAGTTGATTTTTTTGGTTACTTCTCTGACTCCTGCTTGTTCCTCTGACAGCTCTTTATCAGTAAGGCTGACGTATGAGCCCTATAGTGCGATAGTGTCCACAGTCGGCAGCATCTCCCTTCTTCGGAAAAGAAATAAGCACAAATGTTGTCCAGTCCTTGGGCCATTTACGGGTTGTCCATCTCTGTTCACACCGGGTGTGATGACAACCACTATGGCTTCAGAAGACTGTATTAGCTGTATTGGAATATTGTCACATTCCGGCAGGGATGTTCAGCTCTTTATCATGTGTATAGTCTCAGCTTCTACCCGTACGCTGAGTTATTCTTGTAGACGTGCTCCGTACATATGTGAAGTGCTGCAGTCTGGTTGCGCTCTGGTGCTTTACAGACAAGGGGTGTCCCAGTCCTAGTGTGCTGGGGTGCATCACATTCACGTGCAGGCTACGGGCCTCCGCTGCCTCCAGGCTTCTGTCCTCAGGAGCCGCGCACACAATTCAGAGGACACCAGTTTCTTTCAAGCAGTCAAACTTTTACTAAACAATCAAAGTTCATCAGCTGGGAACAGGAGGGAGAGAGCCCAGCAGGTGGGAAAGGGCACGGCAGATGGGCAAGGGCACAGCACGTGTGCATAGGTGGGAAAGTGCACAGCAGGTGGGTACAGATGGGAAAGGGAATAGCAGGTGGGCACAGCAGGTGAATATAAGTGAGATATGGCACAGAAGGTGGGCACAGGTGGGAGAGGCCACAGCAGGTGGGTACAAGTGGGATAGGGCACAGCAGATGAGCACAGGTGGGAGAGGGCACAGCAGGTGGGTACAAGTGTGTGTAGCCCAGCTGTGTCTGGAGCCACATGTTACCCTGGAGGATGCAACCAAGGTAAACCCACAAAGACCCATTTGCACACAACATACTGCACTAGTTCCCAGATCCACCAGAGGGAGCTCTTCCGCAGCATATAAGGCAGTGTAGACATGTGAGTGGAGTACAGTCACCTGAGACTAGAGAAGAGTGCAGTTCAGTTCAGATCTCCTCAGATGTGTGCTTATGCTGAAGGTTAGAGTAGGACGAAAGGCAAGTGGAAGAAAGAAGAGAGTGACAGAGGTTGAAAGAGCATTGATCGCTTACCTCCACTCTGCACCACCGGCACCGGGTCCGAGTTTGCTAGCATCTACACGACTAGTGGGAGATACCGGAGACCCTGTGGGACTTTAAGTCGCAGGGGCCCATCAGAGCTGATATGTAACTGGGGTCAGGAAGACGGAGTCTAGCAGGACGCTGCATACAGAGACACTGTTCTATCCTAGAGAAGGCCTAACCACAAAGTCAGCCGGGTGTAGCTGAGAAGACAGAGTTAGACTTTGTTCTATGCAAGTCAGAAACTCAAACACATAAAGGAGAACGGAGGCCCTACACCTACTCAGTGGGATTACTGGAAGTGCATCCTCCACCCTGACAGCTTCCCGGGACGTGCCTGCATCTACCATCAGTAAAGGTACAGAAAGAGACTTTCTTGTGTGTGTCTGCCTTATTGCTCCTGCACCCCTACACCACCATATACCCTGAGGGATCAGTCTTGCCTGTGGGAGACTTAACACCTTGCTGCCCAGTAACAACCCCTCAGAGGATCTACCCTGCAGCGCTGGTCACCCTGACCAGGAACCACAGGTGGCGTCACGAACATTTCTACAAACCTACAATCCCCTGTAAATATCCCCCTTTTAGTGAGCGCCCAGGGCCACGGACCGAGCCGTGCTACCCGTGACATCCCCCATTGAAGTGAACGGGCTCGGTGCCGAGTACCCCACAAGCCCTGGCTACGAGCGACTCATTTTTGGCATCACGAACAGGATATGAAGCTCGCTATATGTGAGTCCTGTGTGCCTGAAGTGGACTGTTTTTGTGCAAAAAGACTGTTTTGCTGTTGTTGTGATTTTTGCGCCCAATTGTCCGCCATTGCCCGCCAAATTGCAGCGCTACAGCGCAAAGAGAAGGGACGTACCTGCAGAGAGCGCGCGGAGTCCCGGACATGCCCCCAACGCTGACGAGGCGGCAGGTCCTGTGGAGAGCTTCGGTGAACGCTCTGACGTCAGAGCGCCGGCGACGCAGGTCCTGCTGATTACTGAAACCAGAGAGAGCTGCAGCCTTCAGAGAAGGTAGGCCACGCTTAACTAGGGGGGCGCAGACATGTCGCAGCCGCAAGCTGACAGCGCGGCCAAGGGCGACCGCTCCAATGACTTACTCGCCGGCGCTGCCGCGCAGGATGCAAAAACGCTGGCCCCTCACCAGGTATGGTGGCCCCGATAGTACCGCTGACGCTGCCATACCTGCCTGGAGCAAACTGGCTCCCTCAGTATAGCGGTAAGCCAGACACCCTGTCAGGGTTTAAGCGAAAAATATGCAGCATAATGGACATGTACCCTATGACAGAGAAACGAAGAGCTGCAGTGGTAGTGGGACAACTGACTGGTGCTGCAGAAAGGGAAGTAGAGACATGGACAGCTGCAGACCAGGAATCAGTGCTTTCAATATTCTTAAAGCTACAGACTATTTTTGAGGACCGCACTGAAACAGATCTCCGGATGAGGTTTTACCAATGCTCCCAGAAACCAGATGACAGTATTAGGGACTACGCATGCCGACTACAGGGGGCCCTGCGAGCTCTCAAACAGGTCAACCCTATAAGTGCCATCAATGAAAACAAAATGTTAAAGGAACAATTTGTACGGGGACTGAGGTCCCAAGCTGAAAGCAGAACTGTGCACTGGTGGTCCTTGGATCATCCTGACGCTACCTTTGATGCCCTAAAAGATATGGCTATAAAAGGACTGCGACCCCTGGAGAAGCCCGAGGTGGCAACCCAGTGTCATCCGGGTGAAGCCACTTTAAAGCCAGCAGCATCCACCTTTTCCCCGCTGGTGGCGGAAGCCAAAACGCAGGTGGCGCCCCCTACTGAGTTGGACTGTCTGCGCTCAGAAGTGCACCAGTTGACCAAAACCCTGGTCACTGTAATGAGTGCCCTGCAACTGCGGAAGGAGGAAGGAGGAAAGATCCTGCTAGCTGACTGCCCAGAGGATGTCCCTTGGATGCACCGGAGGAGAAGGAGGACGTCGCCCCACCGGAAGAGGACAACGCCACCCCCAGGAGCGACCCCCGATCAGCACCATCCTCGCCGAGAGATCATCTTCTACCGCTGCAACAGAGAAGGTCATCTAGCCCGACAGTGTCCTTTAAACGAGCAGATCCTGGGTCCGAGGGCCAACACCCAGGACTAGACTCTTCAGGCCCCTCAGACTGGAACCGCAGGTTTGTGGGAGGAAGACCATACCTGTCCATCATCCTGGATGGGATCGCAATCCCTGCCCTGCTGGACACTGGATCTCAGGTAACCATCATACCTGATGTCCTGTATAATAAGTTTTGGTCCATGGACAGTCTCCAGCCCCCAAGCCCTGACTTTGCTGTGTACGCCTCTAATGGTCTCCCTTTTGAAATACTCGGAGCCAAAAACGTGGACGTAAAGGTGGGCAGGGTGGAGCTGAAGGACCAGGGACTCTTAGTAGTAAAAACTGTAAATGAGGAAAATGGCTTAAATGTGGTTTTAGGTACAAACATTATCAGTAACTGTCTGGGAGAAGTTGTGTTTTTGCTCCAACAGCTCGCTGAAGTTGCCAAGCCAAAGCAAAAGGGAGTGATCCAGAGGGAGATCCGGGCCCTGATGTGCCAGCAGCAAGCGAAGCTGACAGATGGTGAAATTGGTAATGTGCGGGTAACAGACCCGAATCCCATTGTGATACCCCCAATGAGTGAAATGCTTATATGGTGTAGAGCAGCAAAAGGTCTGAGAGGACAGAACTACCAAGCAGTAGTAGAGCCCCATTGTTCAGAGCACAGACCTACACTCTTGACTGCTAGAGGGGTAGTGGAAGTACGAAATGGGAGGGTACCAGTACGTCTTCTCAACTGGGGAGAAGATGAAGTGAATTTACCACGATATGCCACAGTTGCTAAATTACATACAGTAGATAACAACTCCATCCTCACGACGGAGTCCTTAGCCTCTCGCCAACCAGCGGAGGATATTGACCCAGCAACCCAGGTGGAGGATTGGTGTCAGCAGCTCCATGTCGGGATAGACACCACTCCAGCCCACCAGAAACAGGGGGTACTTCGAGTGGTACAGGAGTACACACAGGTATTTAGCAAACACCCACTTGACTTTGGGACAATTAAGGGAGTGCAACACCATATCCCTACAGGCAACCATCCTCCCATTAAAGAGCGGTACAGGCCTATACCTCCAGCACACTACCAGAAAGCCAAGGAGATGTTGCGTGACATGAAGGAAGCAGGGGTGATAAGGGATAGTTGTAGTCCCTGGGCAGCACCTCTAGTCCTAGTCAGGAAAAAGGACAGAAGCATGAGAATGTGTGTAGATTACAGACAAGTGAATCGCATTACACATAAAGATGCATACCCTTTACCACGCATTGAAGAATCCCTAGCTGCCTTAAAAACTGCTAACTACTTTTCCACCCTTGACCTCACTAGTGGGTACTGGCAAGTAGCTGTGGCTGAGGAGGATCGGGAGAAGACGGCTTTCACCACCCCGATGGGACTCTGTGAGTTTGACAGGATGCCGTTTGGACTCAGCAGTGCCCCGGGAACGTTCCAGAGAGTGATGGAGAGTTGCCTGGGACATCTCAACTTTGAAACCGTGTTGCTGTACCTGGACGATGTAATTGTGTACTCCAAGACGTATGAGGATCATCTGAAGCACCTGGCAGAGGTATTCGAGTCACTGTCCAAGTATGGGATGAAACTGAAGCCTTCAAAGTGCCATCTGCTCAAACAAAAGGTACAGTACTTGGGACACATTGTCAGCTCAGAAGGAGTAGCGCCAGACCCCGAGAAGGTCACTGCCATCCAGAAATGGCCAGAACCGAAGAATCTCAAGGAGGTGCGCCAGTTCCTGGGACTGACAGGTTACTACCGGAGGTTTGTAAAGGATTACACCAAGAAAGCAGCGCCTCTGCAGGACCTCCTGGTAGGACAATCCCTCAAGAGCAGAAATCCTCCATTCCACTGGGGTAAAGAACAAGCTGAGGCATTCAAGGAGATGAAGGAGATCCTGACAGGCGATGAGATCTTAGCCTACCCTGACTACAGCCAGCCGTTCCTGCTGTACACTGTTGCCAGCAACGAAGGATTGGGAGCTGTCCTCAGTCAGAAGCAAAATGACCTCGAGAAAGTCATCGTCTATGCAAGCAGGAAGCTCCGGCCGACCGAGAGAAACCCAGAGAACTATAGCAGCTTCAAGTTGGAGTTCCTGGCACTGGTCTGGGCCATTACAGAAAGATTCAAGCATTACCTAGCCTCCAGCAAGTTCACTGCTTACACCGACAATAACCCCTTGACACATCTTGAAACAGCCAAGCTGGGAGCCATGGAGCAACGTTGGATGGCTCGGTTGTCGAACTATCAATTCACAATCAAGTACAGGGCGGGCCGTAAGAATGCCAACGCTGATACCTTGTCCAGAATGCCGCATGAGTCCGACACAGAAGAGGAATTGAATGACCTAGAAGAGATTGAGCTACCTGCATTCCACAGAAATGGGATGATCCACGAGCAACGAGCCTGCAAGAGGCAGCGTGCAGGGGTGGGATTCAAATTTTTAACAACAGGTTCTGTGTTTGTGCGTCGGAAAACCACACCCATTTTAAGTCACACCCATTTTTAAGCCACGCCCATTTTTAAAGCCACACCCATTCACACACACACACCTTTTCCTCAAAAAAAAAAGTAGGGGGGCAGTCAGTTGAAAAACAATAAATTGGAATGGGATCAGAACAGTGCACATTCTGGCCAGCGGCTCTCCTGACCCGAGTGTGACAGCT
>JARQOD010000003.1:405502190-405717408 GCA_033576555.1 Oophaga sylvatica
CCACTTGACTTTGGGACAATTAAGGGAGTGCAACACCATATCCCTACAGGCAACCATCCTCCCATTAAAGAGCGGTACAGGCCTATACCTCCAGCACACTACCAGAAAGCCAAGGAGATGTTGCGTGACATGAAGGAAGCAGGGGTGATAAGGATAGTTGTAGTCCCTGGGCAGCACCTCTAGTCCTAGTCAGGAAAAAGGACAGAAGCATGAGAATGTGTGTAGATTACAGACAAGTGAATCGCATTACACATAAAGATGCATACCCTTTACCACGCATTGAAGAATCCCTAGCTGCCTTAAAAACTGCTAACTACTTTTCCACCCTTGACCTCACTAGTGGGTACTGGCAAGTAGCTGTGGCTGAGGAGGATCGGGAGAAGACGGCTTTCACCACCCCGATGGGACTCTGTGAGTTTGACAGGATGCCGTTTGGACTCAGCAGTGCCCCGGGAACGTTCCAGAGAGTGATGGAGAGTTGCCTGGGACATCTCAACTTTGAAACCGTGTTGCTGTACCTGGACGATGTAATTGTGTACTCCAAGACGTATGAGGATCATCTGAAGCACCTGGCAGAGGTATTCGAGTCACTGTCCAAGTATGGGATGAAACTGAAGCCTTCAAAGTGCCATCTGCTCAAACAAAAGGTACAGTACTTGGGACACATTGTCAGCTCAGAAGGAGTAGCGCCAGACCCCGAGAAGGTCACTGCCATCCAGAAATGGCCAGAACCGAAGAATCTCAAGGAGGTGCGCCAGTTCCTGGGACTGACAGGTTACTACCGGAGTTTGTAAAGGATTACACCAAGAAAGCAGCGCCTCTGCAGGACCTCCTGGTAGGACAATCCCTCAAGAGCAGAAATCCTCCATTCCACTGGGGTAAAGAACAAGCTGAGGCATTCAAGGAGATGAAGGAGATCCTGACAGGCGATGAGATCTTAGCCTACCCTGACTACAGCCAGCCGTTCCTGCTGTACACTGTTGCCAGCAACGAAGGATTGGGAGCTGTCCTCAGTCAGAAGCAAAATGACCTCGAGAAAGTCATCGTCTATGCAAGCAGGAAGCTCCGGCCGACCGAGAGAAACCCAGAGAACTATAGCAGCTTCAAGTTGGAGTTCCTGGCACTGGTCTGGGCCATTACAGAAAGATTCAAGCATTACCTAGCCTCCAGCAAGTTCACTGCTTACACCGACAATAACCCCTTGACACATCTTGAAACAGCCAAGCTGGGAGCCATGGAGCAACGTTGGATGGCTCGGTTGTCGAACTATCAATTCACAATCAAGTACAGGGCGGCCGTAAGAATGCCAACGCTGATACCTTGTCCAGAATGCCGCATGAGTCCGACACAGAAGAGGAATTGAATGACCTAGAAGAGATTGAGCTACCTGCATTCCACAGAAATGGGATGATCCACGAGCAACGAGCCTGCAAGAGGCAGCGTGCAGGGGTGGGATTCAAATTTTTAACAACAGGTTCTGTGTTTGTGCGTCGGAAAACCACACCCATTTTAAGTCACACCCATTTTTAAGCCACGCCCATTTTTAAAGCCACACCCATTCACACACACACACCTTTTCCTCAAAAAAAAAAGTAGGGGGGCAGTCAGTTGAAAAACAATAAATTGGAATGGGATCAGAACAGTGCACATTCTGGCCAGCGGCTCTCCTGACCCGAGTGTGACAGCTGTATATATTTCTATGCAGCTGTCTCACTTGACTGACCGGCTGGCCAGGCTGTGCACTACATTCTGATTAAGAAGTCTCTTTCTAGTCTCATACTGAACTGAAGATTAAACTATAGTATTATGTAGCTGGGACTTACAGTTCTACCTTCTATCCAGAAATACAATATACAATAATTAGTGATGAGTAAACGTACTCGGATAAGGTGTTATCTGAGCATGCTCGGGTTCTAACCAAATGTCTTCTGCATGCTCGAAAAATATGTTCCAGTCCCCGCGGTTGCCTGTCTCATGGCTGTTCGACACCCGCAACACATGCAGGGATTGCCTAACAAACAAGCACATTTGCTCATCAATAATAATAATAATGTATTTATTTCTCTAAGGATAGGGTCACACGACAGTATTTTGTCTCATCCGAGAAAATCGTTCCGATTAAGCTAATCACACTCTGATCGGAGTTTGATCAGAGTGTGCTCACAGCGTGCTCCGATTTTCGCGGATGTGGAGAAGGTGGAAATAAAAAGTTCCCCATCTTCTTCATTCTGTAAAGCTGTGAAAATCAGACTGCATTCAGATGTCATCCGAGTGCAGTCTGATTTTTTTTTTCACAGACTCACTGATTTGCCTGGCTGAGTGCGATCCCATAATCGATGCAACTCGTGCGTGCTGCCATTTTTTCTTCTGACCAAAAATACGATTGTTTGGATCAGCCTAAAGTCGATACTACATAATATCTGAATAATAAACGTGTGTCTAATATCTAGACAAATGGGGAGATGCTGGGACTTATACTAGTGATTGTAATAATAGAACATATTTATTGTATTACCTGCAGTAATCTCTATAGATCAGATGCCAATATGCAATGCTGGGACTTACAGTTCCCCCACCACCACTGCATGTACAGTACCTAAGGTACGATATAGGTATTACTGTCATCTTTATAAAGTAGACCGTATAAAAAGCCGCAGGATGTAAATGTGACTCTATACACCTGGGTACATACTAGTGGATTGCAAGCTTCTCGGTAATAATGTCTAAGAAGGCACCAGGATCTGGGAGCTGGTGGTCTGTCTCCAGCTGGGTGGCTTTCTACAGCTGTGCCCTACAGACAGCTCTGAGCATAGACCTCAAGCTCTCCAGAGAAGAAGACAACGCACGGGGCTAGAAGAACTGCTCTTCCATGGAGGCCTTACTACTCTGACCGGCGTCTATCTATCATAGATAGACGCCGATCAGACCACCTCAGTCCACACAGACACACTCCTCCAGCTCCACTCCTGGGCCTAGGCAGCGCCTCAGCTCAGCTCACACAGTACCTCTCTCCTCTCCGGCTCCACCTCGTGACTAAAGAAGATGGCCGCGGCCGCGCCGCTACCCAATCGCCGCACTGCAGAGATCAGTCCGCGGGGGCCGGGGCTGGCGGTGTGTTGCGGCGCTGCAAGCTGGCTGCAAAATAGTACCGGACATGGGCGTACCCAGGATCAAAACTAGGGGGGGCAAGCCAATGTCGCATCTTATACAGGTTACATCATATACACTGTACATTATCCTGCATATTAGGTATGGAGCATTAGAACTGTTGTATATTGTATAATACAGCAGTGTATGCGACACTACGCTTTATATACCATATATTATACATGGCAGTCGCGCTCATGTCAGGAGCGGTACCAGCAAGTCCGAGGATTGCAGTGCGATCCTCACATGAGTTATACGGTCGTCTGTCTATGCCCTTGTTATAATAATACTGAAATATTAATCTATTATTAAAGTATTAAGGAGCTCACAAGTAAAAAAAAGCCCCTTACCTCCCCTGTCCCCCACCCACACCCCAACAGCCCATCGTCTCACATGCACCCCTTAGTGTTCTGTCCCACTGACCCCACAATACCCCCATCCTCTTACATTCAACCCCAGTGACCTGTCCACCCTCCCTCACAATACCCCATCCTCTCACATCAACCCCTGTGCGCCAGCCCCCACAATATCCCCATCCTCTCACATTAACCCCCCCAGTGTCCTAGCTCCCACAATACCCCATACTCTTACATTCACCCCAGTGCCCTGTACCCCTCCCCCACAATACCCCATCCTCTCACATTAACCCCCCCAGTACCCTAGCCCCCACAATACCCCCATCCTCTTATTCACCCCAGTGCCCTGTACCCCTCCCCCACAATACCCCATCCTCTCACATTAACCCCCCCAGTGCCCTAGCCCCCACAATACCCCCATCCTCTTACATTCACCCCAGTGCCCTGTACCCCTGCCCCACTGTACCCCCATCCTCTCACATCCCCCCACAGTGACCATGACATGCCTGAGCAGAATGAATTTAATAAATTCCATCCCCTCTTACCATGAAGCTGCAGGCAATGGCTGAGGCAGGAGCAGGAAGTGTCCAGTGTCTGCACACAGAGGGCACTAGGACCCAGTGTGGCTGAGACAACCAGAGCCTGCACGTGCACAGCAGAAAGTGAAACTACAGCTGCTGCCGACCAGGAAGGAAGGAAGAAGCTCCTCTCTGGTGAGACAGCAGCTCTGTGCACTGCGCACATTACTCCCATGGTACCAGATCGCCGCTCTGATTCTCTCCGGTTCGGGGAACCGGCTGCTTTTTGAACAACCGCTTCAATCGAACCGGAGAGAACCGGCTGAATCCCACCCCTGGCAGCGTGGTAAGACGTTAAACCCTTTACCTCACCACAGCTGGAAGGAGACCCAGGACAGTGACCCGGTTGTCAGCCGTATCAAGGAGCTGATAACTCAGGAAGGTTCCTCCTTGGAGAAGGAAGCGTCTCAGCAAGCAAAGCAGCTGTGGAATGAAAGAAGCCGGCTGTTTATCTACCGTGAGAAGCTGTGCCGAAGGTATGTCTACCCAAGAACCCATGAGATGGTATGGCAGATAGTAGTCCCCAGAATGGACATCCAGATGGTGTTGGAAGCCTACCATGATCGAGCAGGGCACTTTGGCTGGAAGAAGCTGGAAACCCTGCTGAAGTGTCGTTTCTACTGGGTGGGAATGCGCAGTTCCATCGAAAAATGGTGTAAAAACTGTGTGGCCTGTAGCCTCCAAAGAAAAGACTACAGTAGCCAGAAAGCACCCCTGCAACCCATCAAGACGACTCGTCCCTTGGAGATCGTGTCCTTGGACCATGTCAAGTTGTCACCCAGCAGGTCAGGATACTCATATGCCCTGACAATGGTGGATCACTACTCCAGGTTCCTGGTGGTCGCCCCTGTCAAAGATCTGACAGCAGAAACAGCAGCAAAGACGTTTCAAGCGTATTTCTGCAGACCCCATGGATATCCAGAGCAAGTGTTAACTGATCAGGGTCCTGCCTTTGAAGCCGAGTTGTTTAAGGAATTCTGTCATTTGTACGGATGCAAGAAGATAAGAACCACACCATACCACCCCCAAACAAATGGCCTCTGTGAGAAGATGAATCACATAGTCATTGATCTACTGAAGACGGTACCACTTGAGGAGAGGAATCGGTGGCCAGACCTACTACCTGATCTGGTAGATCTGTACAATCACATACCTGTGAGTTCCACCAATTGCACCCCAGCCTACCTCATGCGGGCAAGACCAGGAAAGCTGCCCATGGATTTGGAACTTGGTGTTGTAGAACCAGAAGCTGATGTTACTACTGAAGATTGGGACACGAACCGACAGGAACAGTACAGGAGAGTACAAGCCTACGTGGAAGATAGTCTCAGTAAAGTAAGGGAAAAACAAGAGGAAAACTACAACAAAAGTGCGCCAGCTGAACCTTTTGTACCTGGAGAAATTGTGCTGAAGAGAAAAAGAAGAATGCACAAGCTAGACGATCAATGGGAAAAAGAGCCATATGTCGTGCAAGATTCAAAGTTTGACAACAGGAAAACCTGTACCATTAGCAAAGATGGAGGAAGGACGACCACCACTGTATCAAGAGACCACCTAAAACTGTGTCCAGACATGTTAAAACTTCACGAAGAAGAACCTGTTATGGAAAGAGAGAAACCAGGTGCAGTCATACACACGGACTTAGGAGATTTTCCTGCAGATTGGCCTTGTATCGGAGACGCTGTGATAATTCCAGTACTTCAATTTTACCAACCACAAGAAGCGCTTCCACGTCCAGTTGAGCCAGTTGCCGCAGCAGAAGAAATAGTTCGGGAGGAACCTGCTCCTGTAGCATCTCCAGAAGTAGTCTCAAGAAGTGGAACCTCAAAACGTGGAACTACCAGAAGAATCCTCTAGCAAAACAGAATCGCCTCGCCCAACCACAAGTATGCTTGCCAGATCCCTAGAGAGGTTAAGGCAGTATTACAGTTTACCGGCACGTAGGACAGATAGGCCAGATACTACTAAACCTGACGCAACACCACGTAGGTCAGTACGCACGACAAAAGGAAAGTTACCTGTTAGGTACCAAGAGTAGGCCTAGCAAATTGAACCAGTAACCAAGTGTATAAATGTATATAAGATCTGTGTAAATATCTGTATATATGTTCCTTGTATTTATTGAAACGTTCAAAGTGACCTTACCTCCCGCAAGGGATGAGTTATTATTGTTATTGTTATTGTTAATGTATAAAAATGTACTTCTTTTTCAGCCCGGGAGTGCTGACGATAACTAGGGGGGGATGTGTAGCCCAGCTGTGTCTGGAGCCACATGTTACCCTGGAGGATGCAACCAAGGTAAACCCACAAAGACCCATTTGCACACAACATACTGCACTAGTTCCCAGATCCACCAGAGGGAGCTCTTCCGCAGCATATAAGGCAGTGTAGACACGTGAGTGGAGTTCAGTCACCTGAGACTAGAGAAGAGTGCAGTTCAGTTCAGATCTCAGATGTGTGCTTATGCTGAAGGTTAGAGTAGGACGAAAGGCAAGTGGAAGAAAGAAGAGAGTGACAGAGGTTGAAAGAGCATTGATCGCTTACCTCCACTCTGCACCACCGGACACCGGGTCCAAGTTTGCTAGCATCTACACGACTAGTGGGAGATACCGGAGACCCTGTGGGACTTCAAGTTGCAGGGGCCCATCAGAGCTGATACGTAACTGGGGTCAGGAAGACGGAGTCTAGCAGGACGCTGCAGACAGAGACACTTTTCTATCCTAGAGAAGGCCTAACCACAAAGTCAGCCGGGCGTAGCTGAGAAGACAGCGTTAGACTTTGCAGAAACTCACACACATAAAGGAGAACGGAGGCCCTACACCTACTCAGGGGGATTACTGGAAGTGCATGCTCCACCCTGACAGCTTCCCGGGACGTGCCTGCATCTACCATCAGTAAAGGTACAGAAAGAGACTTTCTTGTGTGTGTCTGCCTTATTGCTCCTGCACCCCTACACCACCATATACCCTGAGGGATCAGTCTTGCCTGTGGGAGACTTAACACCTTGCTGCCCAGTAACAACCCCTCAGAGGATCTACCCTGCAGCGCTGGTCACCCTGACCAGGAACCACAGGTGGCGTCACAAACATTTCTACAAACCTACAATCCCCTGTAAATATCCCCCTTTTAGTGAGCGCCCAGGGCCACGGACCGAGCCGTGCTACCCGTGACATCCCCCATTGAAGTGAACGTGCTCGGTGCCGAGTACCCCACAAGCCCTGGCTACGAGCGACTCAAGTGGAATAGGGCACAGCAGATGAGCACAGGTGGGAGAGGGCATAGCAGGTGGTCACAGGTGGGCGAGGGCACAGCAGGTGGGAAAGGGCACGGCAAGTGGGCAAGGGCACGGCACGTGTGCATAGGTGGGAGAGTGCACAGCAGGTGGGTACAGATGGGAAAGGGAATAGCAGGTGTGCACAGCAGGTGCATATAAGTGAGATAGGGCACAGAAGGTGGGCACAGGTGGGAAATGGCATGGCAGATGGGCACAGGCAGGAGAGGGCAGAGGTGGGAGAGGGCACAGCAGGTGGTCAAAGATGGGCAAGGGCACAGCAGGTGGGCAAAGGAGGGAGAGAGCACAGCAGGTGGGTACAGATGGGAAAGGGAAAAGCAGGTGGGCACAGCAGGTGGATATAAGTGAGATAAAGCACAGAAGATGGGCACAGGTGGGAAAGGACACGGCAGGTGGGCACAGGTGGGAGAGGACACAGGTAGAGGGCACAGCAGGTGGGTACAAGTGGGATAGGGCTCAGCATGTGGGCACAGGTGGGAGAGAGCACAGCAGGTGGGCAAGGGCACAGCAGGTTGGCACAGGTGGGCAAAGGCACAGCAGGTGGGCACAGGTGTGGAGAGAGCAAAGCAGGTGGGCACAGGTGGGAGAGGGCACAGCAGGTGGGAGAGGGCACGGGAAGTGGATACAAGAAGGGTAGGGCAAAGCAGGTGGGCACAGGTGGAGAGAGGCACTGCAGGTGGGCACAGGTGGGAGAGGGCACAGCAGGTGGGTACAAGTGGGATAGGGCACAGCAGGTGGGCACAGGTGGG
Organism: Oophaga sylvatica; assembly: GCA_033576555.1. Classification (NCBI taxonomy): domain Eukaryota; kingdom Metazoa; phylum Chordata; class Amphibia; order Anura; family Dendrobatidae; genus Oophaga; species Oophaga sylvatica. Next base: position 405,510,313 of record JARQOD010000003.1, read on the forward strand.
AGAGGGCATGGTGGGGGGTACAAATGGGAAAGGGCACAGCAGTGGGCAAATGTGGGAGAGGGCACAGCAGGTGGGCACAGGTGGGAGAGGGCACGGGAGGTGGATACAAGTAGGATAGAGCACAGCAGGTGGGCACAGGTGGGAGAGCGCACAGCAGGTGGGCTCGGCTGGGAGAGGGCACAGCAGGTGGGTACAAGTGGAATAGAGCACAGCAGGTGGGCACAGGTAGGAGAAGGCACAGAAGGTGGGCACAGGTGGGATTGGGCATAGCAGGTGGGAGACTGGACAGCAGGTGGGTACAAGTGGGAAAGGGCACAGCAGTTGGGCACAGGTAGGAGGGAGCACAGCACGTGGGAACAAGTGGGATAGGGCACAGCAGGTAAACACAGGTGGGAGAGGGCACAGCAGCTGGGTACAAGTGGGAGAGGCCACAGCAGTTGGGCACAGGTGAGAGGGAGCTCAGCATGTGGGAACAAATGGGATAGGGCACAGCAGGTAAACACAGGTGGGAGAGGGCACAGCAGGTGGGCACAGGTGGGAGAGGGCACGGCAGGTGGGTACAAATGGGATAGTGCACAGCAGGTGGGCACAGGTGAGAGAGGGCACAGCAGGTGGGCACAGGTGCGAGAGGGCAGAGCAGGTGGGTACAAGTGGGTTAGAGCACAGCAGGTGGGCACAGGTGGCAATGGGCACACCAGATGGAAGAGGGCAAAGCAGGTGGGAACAAGTAGGATTATGCACAGCAGATGGGAGAGGGAACTGCAGTTGGGCACAGGTAGGAGAGGGCACAGCAGGTGCCCACAGGTGGTAGAGGGCACAGCAGGTGGATACAAGTGAGATAGGGCACAGCAGGTGGGCACAGGTGGGAGAGGGCACAGCAGGTGGGCACAGGTGAGAGAGGGCACAGCATGTCGGTACAAGTGGGAAAGAGCTCATCAGGTGGGCACAAGTGGGATAGGACACAACAGGGGAACAGGTGGGAGAGGACACAGCAGGTGGGCGAGGGCACAGCAGGTGGGCACAGGTGGGAGAGGGCACAGCAAGTGGGCACAGGGGCCATTGGGCACACCAGGTGGGAGAGGGTAAAGCAGGTGAGTACAAGTGGGAGAGGGCATAGCAGGTGAGCACAGGTGGCAGAGGACACGGTCGGGTGGATAAAAGTAGGATAGGGCACCGCAGGTGGGCACAGATGGTATAACAAACTGCAGGTGGGAGAGGGCACAGCAGGTGGGCACAGGTGGAAGAGGGCACAGCAAGCGGATACAAGTGGGATAGGATACAGCAGGTGGGCACATGTGGGATAGGCCACAGCAGGTGGGTACAAGTGGGATAGGGCACAGCAGGTGGGTACAAGTGGGATAGAGCATAGCAGGTGGGCACAGGTGGGATTAGGCATGGTAGGTGGGAGAGTGCACAGCAGGCGGGTACAAGCGGGAGAGGGCACAGCAGTTGGGCACAGGTGGGAGAGAGCACAGCAGGTGGGAACAAGTGGGATAGGGCACAGCAGGTGAGCACAGGTGGGACAGGGCACAGCAGGTGGGTACAGGTGGGAGAGGGCACAAGAGGTGGGCAGAGTTGGGAGAGGGCACAGCAGGGGGGTACAAGTTGGATAGGGCACAGCAGGTGGGCACAGGTGGGAGAGGGCACAGCAAGTGAGCAAGTGGGCACAGGTGGCATTGGGCACACCAGGTGGGAGAGGGTAAAGCAGGTGAGTACAAGTGGGAGAGGGCACAGCAGGTGAGCACAGGTGGCAGAGGACACGGTCGGGTGGATAAAAGTAGAATAGGGCACAGCAGGTGGGCACAGATGGTATAACAAACTGCAGGTGGGAACAGGTGGGAGAGGGCACAGCAGGTGGGCACAGGTGGAAGAGGGCACAGCAAGCGGATACAAGTGGGATAGGATACAGCAGGTGGGCACATGTGGGAGAGGGCACAGCAGGTGGGTACAAGTGGGATAGGACACAGCAGGTGGGTACAAGTGGGATAGAGCATAGCAGGTGGGCACAGGTGGGATTAGGCATGGTAGGTGGGAGAGTGCACAGCAGGTGGGTACAAGCGGGAGAGGGCACAGCAGTTGGGCACAGGTGGGAGATAGCACAGCAGGTGGGAACAAGTGGGATAGGGCACAGCAGGTGAGCACAGGTGGGACAGGGCACAAGAGGTGGGCAGAGTTGGGAGAGGGCACGGCAGGGGGTACAAGTTGGATAGGGCACAGCAGGTGGGCACAGGTGGGAGAGGGCACAGCAGGTGGGTGCAAGTGGGAGAAGGCGCAGCAGGTTGGCACAGGTTGGAGAATGCACGGCAGATGGGTACAGGTGGGATGCAACACAGCAGGTGGGTACAGGTGGGAGATAGCACAGCAGGTGGGAACAAGTGGGATAGGGCACAGCAGGTGAGCACAGGTGGGACAGGGCACAAGAGGTGGGCAGAGTTGGGAGAGGGCACGGTAGGGGGGTACAAGTTGGGTAGGGCACAGCAGGTGGGCACAGGTGGGAGAGGGCAGAGCAGGTGGGTGCAAGTGGGAGAAGGCGCAGCAGGTTGGCACAGGTTGGAGAATGCACGGCAGATGGGTACAGGTGGGATGCAACACAGCAAGTGGCCACAGCAGGTGGGTACAGGTGGGAGAGGGCACAGCAGGTGGGCTCAGGTGTGAGAGGGCACCGCAAGTAGGCACAGGTAGGAGAGGGCACAGCAAGTAGGCACAGGTAGGAGAGTGCACAGCATGTGGGAGAGGGCACAGCAAGTGGATACAGGTGAGAGAGGGCACAGCAGGTGGACAAAGGTGGGAGAGGGCACAGCAGGTGGTACAGGTGGCAAAGTGCACAGCAGGTGGGCACATTTGGGAGAGTGCACAGCACGTGAGGACAGATTGGAAAGGGCACAGCAGGTGGGTACAGGTGGGAAAAGGCACAGCACGTGGGTATTAGAGGGATAGGGCACAGTTGGGATAGGGCACAGGTGGGATAGGGCACAGCAGATGGGAGAGGGCTCGGCAGATGGGCACAGGTGGGAGAGTGCATAGCAGGGGGGCACAGTTGGGAGAGTGCACAGCAGGTGGGTATAAGTGGAATAGGACACAGCAGGTGGGCACAGTTGGGAGAGGGCACAGCAGGTGGACACAGGTGGGAGAGGTCACGGCAGGTGGGAGAGCGCATGGCAGGTGGGCATGGGTGGGAGAGTGCATGGCATCTGGGCACAAGTTGGAGTGTGCACAGCCGGTGGACACAGGTGGGATAGGGCACGGCAGATGGGAACGGGTGGAAGAGGGCATGGCAGGAGGGCACAGGTGGGAGAAGACACGGCAGGTGGGCAAAGGTGGGAGAGGGCATGGCAGGTGGGAATGGGTGGAAAAGGGCACGGGATGTGGGCATAGGTGGGAAAGGGCACGGCAAATGGGTACAGGTGGGAGAGGGTATGGTAGGTGGGCACAAGTGGAAGAGGGCACAGCAGAAGGGCACAGGTGGGAGAGGACACGGCAGGTGGGCACAGGTGGGATAGGGCACAGCAATGCACAGTTCCTTCCTTCTTAGCACAACTCCTCTACTGTTCTGCCAGACATTCATTCTGGAATCTCCCCAAGCTGATTCCATCAGCCCTAGGGATTTGTTTTCCACTGCGGCAGTGCACCCTAAATTCACACTATGCTCTAACACCTTATATACTGCACATCATCATACTACATGCCATTAGACACACGTTACTGCACATATAAAACTGCACGATGGTGTTCACACATTGCTTCTGTTGTCTTCAGGGGCAGGAAGAGGGCAAGGCAGTCCACATCTCTACCAATAGGAGAATTATAATAATGTTAATCTGGGCTACAGCCTGGGGCCCGAGGCTCTGGGGGGGTCCATGGCCAGATTGCCCTCATTATAATGCTTTGTGCATTGCCGGTAGAGGCACACATATCCCGGCAGCAGACTTTCCTGGAGCTCCACGGCCGATAATACAGAATGGCAGTGCAGCTCCAGGGCAGAGTGGCTGGGGAACTAGAGCGAGGTGAGTATGTGGTGTAGTGTTTTTTTTTAATATATGTATGGCATGCGTGCCTACGTATAGGGGCTTTGTGAGGGTCATACTGTATATAGGGGTCTTTGTGAGGGCTCATACTGTATTTAGGGGGTTATATGTGAGCTCATACTGTATATAGGAGGCTGTGTGTGTGTAAAGGGGTTAAGTTAATAATGTTCATTGTTGTATTTATGCCTTTTTGCTTACTGATATTGCTTCATGTTACATGTACTAACTTGTGTATAATATGGTACTGCTACCCCTTCTGGGTATTACTATCGCTCTGTTTCCATGTTTAATTGTTCCTTATTGTATATACTGTGATAATGTTCACTATGTTTTCGTGTACAGTATAGGGAAAGTGTACGCGCGGGAATAGCCACTAGATGGGGGCATCTTAGCATACACTAGTTGTAGTCAGAGATAGGTTTAGTGTAAGGTTAGCATAATAGGAGGGGCTGCCGAGAGATAAGGCTAAGCAAGTAGGAGGTTAGGTCAAAGAGGGCCAGGATGCCCTTAGTGTCCACACGGGCTCTAGGCCCAGGATGGCTAGACAGCCTCGTAACATTCAGCAAGTGTTAGTCCCAGGTGTCCACAGTTAAAGTACGGAAGGACAGTGGGACAGAAGAATGCAGAAGTTGTGACAAATGATGGCCTGGGCGGACACCCGGAGGTCTGGAGTTGGACGAACCGAGGGACGTTCAAAGGAAAAAGAATGCTGAAGCTTCACAGGGAACAGTACAGATAGGTCGGATGCTTTGCCAGAGGCAGCCTAACTTAGTGACTGATGATCTCTATCTTAGGGCGAAGCAGACAGAGGGAATTGTCATTGTGGCAAGGTTGAGCCGGGAGGAAGCTGGGAAGCAGTCTAAGACGGTCCGGTCCGGGCGCGTACTGCAAGGAAGCGTCAGCAGTGCAGGAAAACTTGGGGAATCCCATATGGAAGAATACGAAACCCAAAATGTAACAATTGTGGATATGCTGTGCAAAGTTTATAGTAAAGAAACCATTACAGTTGCAATGGACTGTGTCTCATTTGATGGGGATCGCCGTGGGAAGGAATCTTCGTTGTCTGAGAAGTACCCAGAGGGACCTGAACCTGGAGATACAGGAACCACAGCAATGGATTTTATGTTTCTGTAGGGGACGGCCAGGACGTTGATGCTGTAGTGACCGTGGCCACGACTATAGTCCTGGCTGACCCTTACATGTGGTCCCACTTTCTCCCAATACAGATCCTTGTGGTCCCTAATGCTCTCAGTACAGATTATTGTGGTCCCAATTTCTCCCAGTACCGAACCTTGTAGTTTCCACTGCTCTAAATACAGATCCTTATGGTCTCAATTTCTCCCAGTACAGATCCTTGTAGTCCCAATTTCTCCCAGTACAAATCCTTGTAGTCCCCACTGGTCTCAGTACAGATCCTTGTGGTCCCAATTTCTCCCAGTACAAATCCTTGTAGTCCCCACTTCTCTCAGTACGGATCCTTGTGGTCCCAATTTCTCCCAGTATAGACCCTTGTGGTCCCCTTCTCCCAGTACAGATTCTTGTGGTCCCAATTTCTCCCAGTACAGATCCTTGTGGTCCCCTTCTCCCAGTACAGATTCTTGTGGTCCCAATTCTCCCAGTAAAGATCCTTGTAGTCCCCACTGCTCTCAGTACAGATCCTTGTGGTCCCAATTTCTCCCAGTACAAATCCTTGTAGTCCCCACTGCTCTTAGTACGGATCCTTGTGGTCCCAATTTCTCCCAGTATAGACCCTTGTGGTCCCACTTTCACCCAGTACAGATGCTTGTGGTCCCAATTTTTCCCAGTACAGATCCTTGCAGTCCCACTAACTCCCAGTACAGATCCTTGTGGTCCCAATTTCTCCCAGTACAGATCCTTGTGGTCCCCACTGCTCTCAGTACGGATCCTTGTGGTCCCAATTTCTCCCAATACAGATCCTTGCGGTCCCACTAACTCCCAGTACAGATCCTTGTGGTCCCAATTTCTCCCAGTACAGATCCTTGTGGTTCCCACTGCTCTCAGTACAGATCCTTGTGGTCCCCACTGATCTCAGTACAGATTCTTGTGGTCCCAATTTCTCCCAGTACAGATCCTTGTGGTCCTCACTGCTCTCAGTACAGATCCTTATGGTCCCAGTTTTCTCCAGTACAGATCCTTGTGGTCCCCACTGCTCTCAGTACAGATCCTTATGGTCCCAATTTCTCCCAGTACACACCTTTGTGGTCCCCACTGCTCTCAGTACTGACCCTTTTGTTCCAAATTACTCCCAGTACAGATCCTTGTGGTCCCCACTGCTCTCAGTACAGATCTTTGTAGTCCCCACTGCTCTCAGTACAGATCCTTGTGGTCCTATTTCTCACAGTAAAGATCCTTGTGGTCCCAATTTCTACCAGTCCAGATCCTTGTAGTCCTCACTGCTCTCAGTACATTTCCTTGTGGTCCCCAGTGCTCTCATTACAGATCCTTGTGGTCCCAATTTCTCTCAGTACAGATTTTTGTGGTCCCAATTTCTCCCAGTACAGATACTTGTAGTCCCCACTGGTCTCAGTACAGATCCTTGTGGTCCCAATTTCTGCCAGTACAGATCCTTGTGGTCCCAACTGCTCTCAGAACGGATCCTTGTGGTCCCAATTTCACCCAGTACAAATCCTTGTGGTCCCCACTGATCTCAGTACAGATCCTTGTGGTCCCAATTTCTCACAGTACAGATCCTTGTGTTCCTCACTGCTCTCAGTACAGATCCTTATGGTCCAAATTTCTCCCAGTACAGATCCTTGTGGTCCCCACTGCTCTCAGTGCAGATCCTTATGGTCCCAATTTCCCAGTACAGACCTTTGTGGTCCCCACTACTCTCAGTACTGACCCTTTTGTTCCAAATTACTCCCAGTACAGATCCTTGTAGTCCTCACTGCTCTCAGTACAGATCCTTGTAGTCCCCACTGCTTTCAGTACAGATCCTTGTGGTCCTAGTTCTCACAGTAAAGATCCTTGTGGTCCCAATTTCTACCAGTCCGGATCCTTGTAGTCCCCACTGCTCTCAGTACAGATCCTTATGGTCCCAATTTCTCCCAGTACACACCTTTGTGGTCCCCACTGCTCTCAGTACTGACCCTTTTGTTCCAAATTACTCCCAGTACAGATCCTTGTGGTCCCCACTGCTCTCAGTACAGATCTTTGTAGTCCCCACTGCTCTCAGTACAGATCCTTGTGGTCCTATTTCTCACAGTAAAGATCCTTGTGGTCCCAATTTCTACCAGTCCAGATCCTTGTAGTCCTCACTGCTCTCAGTACATTTCCTTGTGGTCCCCAGTGCTCTCATTACAGATACTTGTGGTCCCAATTTCTCCCAGTACAGATTTTTGTGGTCCCAATTTCTCCCAGTACAGATACTTGTGGTCCCCACTGGTCTCAGTACAGATCCTTGTGGTCCCAATTTCTGCCAGTACAGATCCTTGTGGTCCCAACTGCTCTCAGAACGGATCCTTGTGGTCCCAATTTCACCCAGTACAAATCCTTGTGGTCCCCACTGATCTCAGTACAGATCCTTGTGGTCCTAATTTATCACAGTACAGATCCTTGTGTTCCTCACTGCTCTCAGTACAGATCCTTATGGTCAAAATTTCTCCCAGTACAGATCCTTGTGGTCCCCACTGCTCTCAGTGCAGATCCTTATGGTCCCAATTCTCCCAGTACAGACCTTTGTGGTCCCCACTACTCTCAGTACTGACCCTTTTGTTCCAAATTACTCCCAGTACAGATCCTTGTAGTCCTCACTGCTCTCAGTACAGATCCTTGTAGTCCCCACTGCTTTCAGTACAGATCCTTGTGGTCCTAGTTCTCACAGTAAAGATCCTTGTGGTCCCAATTTCTACCAGTCCGGATCCTTGTAGTCCCCACTGCTCTCAGTACAGATCCTTATGGTCCCAATTTCTCCCAGTACACACCTTTGTGGTCCCCACTGCTCTCAGTACTGACCCTTTTGTTCCAAATTACTCCCAGTACAGATCCTTGTGGTCCCCACTGCTCTCAGTACAGATCTTTGTAGTCCCCACTGCTCTCAGTACAGATCCTTGTGGTCCTATTTCTCACAGTAAAGATCCTTGTGGTCCCAATTTCTACCAGTCCAGATCCTTGTAGTCCTCACTGCTCTCAGTACATTTCCTTGTGGTCCCCAGTGCTCTCATTACAGATACTTGTGGTCCCAATTTCTCCCAGTACAGATTTTTGTGGTCCCAATTTCTCCCAGTACAGATACTTGTGGTCCCCACTGGTCTCAGTACAGATCCTTGTGGTCCCAATTTCTGCCAGTACAGATCCTTGTGGTCCCAACTGCTCTCAGAACGGATCCTTGTGGTCCCAATTTCACCCAGTACAAATCCTTGTGGTCCCCACTGATCTCAGTACAGATCCTTGTGGTCCTAATTTATCACAGTACAGATCCTTGTGTTCCTCACTGCTCTCAGTACAGATCCTTATGGTCAAAATTTCTCCCAGTACAGATCCTTGTGGTCCCCACTGCTCTCAGTGCAGATCCTTATGGTCCCAATTTCTCACAGTACAGACCTTTGTGGTCCCCACTGCTCTCAGTACTGACCCTTTTGTTCCAAATTACTCCCAGTACAGATCCTTGTGGTCCTCACTGCTCTCAGTACAGATCCTTGTAGTCCCCACTGCTCTCAGTACAGATCCTTGTGGTCCTATTTCTCACAGTAAAGATCCTTGTGGTCCCAATTTCTACCAGTCCGGATCCTTGTAGTCCCCACTGCTCTCAGTACAGATCCTTATGGTCCCAATTTCTCCCAGTACACACCTTTGTGGTCCCCACTGCTCTCAGTACTGACCCTTTTGTTCCAAATTACTCCCAGTACAGATCCTTGTGGTCCCCACTGCTCTCAGTACAGATCTTTGTAGTCTCCACTGCTCTCAGTACAGATCCTTGTGGTCCTATTTCTCACAGTAAAGATCCTTGTGGTCCCAATTTCTACCAGTCCAGATCCTTGTAGTCCTCACTGCTCTCAGTACATTTCCTTGTGGTCCCCAGTGCTCTCATTACAGATACTTGTGGTCCCAATTTCTCCCAGTACAGATTTTTGTGGTCCCAATTTCTCCCAGTACAGATACTTGTGGTCCCCACTGGTCTCAGTACAGATCCTTGTGGTCCCAATTTCTGCCAGTACAGATCATTGTGGTCCCAACTGCTCTCAGAACGGATCCTTGTGGTCCCAATTTCACCCAGTACAAATCCTTGTGGTCCCCACTGATCTCAGTACAGATCCTTGTGGTCCTAATTTATCACAGTACAGATCCTTGTGTTCCTCACTGCTCTCAGTACAGATCCTTATGGTCCAAATTTCTCCCAGTACAGATCCTTGTGGTCCCCACTGCTCTCAGTGCAGATCCTTATGGTCCCAATTTCTCCCAGTACAGACCTTTGTGGTCCCCACTGCTCTCAGTACTGACCCTTTTGTTCCAAATTACTCCCAGTACAGATCCTTGTGTTCCTCACTGCTCTCAGTACAGATCCTTATGGTCCAAATTTCTCCCAGTACAGATCCTTGTGGTCCCCACTGCTCTCAGTGCAGATCCTTATGGTCCCAATTTCTCCCAGTACAGACCTTTGTGGTCCACACTGCTCTCAGTACTGACCCTTTTGTTCCAAATTACTCCCAGTACAGATCCTTGTGGTCCTCACTGCTCTCAGTACAGATCCTTGTAGTCCCCACTGCTCTCAGTACAGATCCTTGTGGTCCTATTTCTCACAGTAAAGATCCTTGTGGTCCCAATTTCTACCACTCCAGATCCTTGTAGTCCTCACTGCTCTCAGTACATTTCCTTGTGGTTCCCAGTGCTCTCATTACAGATACTTGTGGTCCCAATTTCTCCCAGTACAGATTCTTGTGGTCCCAATTTCTCCCAGTACAGATCCTTGTAGTCCCCACTGATCTCAGTACAGATCCTTGCTGTCCCAATTTCTGCCAGTACAGATCCTTGTGGTCCCAACTGCTCTCAGAACGGATCCTTGTAGTCCCCACTGCTCTCAGTACAGATCCTCGTGGTCCCAATTTCTCCCAGTACAGGTCCTTGTAGTCCCCACTGCTCTCAGAACAGAGCCTTGTGGTACCAATTTCTCCCAGTACAGTTCCTTGTGGTCGCAACTGCTCTCAGTACGGATCTTTGTGGTCCCAATTTTTCCAGTACATATCCTTGTGGTCCCCACTGCTTTTAGTACATATCCTTTTGGTCTCCACTGCTTTCAGTATGGATCTTTGTGGTCCCAATTTCTCCCAATACAAATCTTTGTGGTCCCCACGGATCTCAGTACAGATCCTGGAGGTTCAAATTTCTCCCAGTACAGATCTTTGTAGTCCCCACTGCTCTCAGTACAGATCCTTGTGTTCTCAATTTCTCCCAGTACAGATCCTTGTGGTCCCCACTGCTCCCAGTACAGAGCCTTGTGGTCCCAATTTTTCCCTGTACAGACCCTTGTGGTCCCCACTTGTTATGTTTCGGTAGCTGAGGAGAAATAGCAAAAATAGCCAAAGTAGCAATACACCAGAGAGGCTGGAAACTACTGGGTTGCAGAACCCTAAACAAACCGCAACACTAGAAGTAGCCGTGGAGCGTACCTACGGTGATCCTAGACGCCTTGTCACAGCCGGAGAGATAGCTACACCTAAAGGCAGAAAGATGAAAGATAACTGCCCCGTAGCAGAACCCCCAAAGAAATTGGAAGACCCCAAACATGTAATGGTGGTTAGACAAGAAGAAAATACAAACACAGACAGAAAATAGAATGAGCAAACGCTGGGGCCCAATTCTGTCTGTATAGAAAAGAATTCTGACTGCAACCCAAAAAACCATGACAAAAATACCAACATTTCTGATTAACAAAAAACCTGAGATCACAAGATCGCTACCACCTAAATCAGATCTCTGGTGTAACACACAGCAATTCAGCAAATAAAAAGTGAAACATGAACAGAGCAAAAGTGCAAACACAAACTGAGCACAAATGCAGTGCCAGGCCCCAAAAAGGGGACCAGGCTGAAGTCTACTGCAAGGCAGCAAACCAGCAAGGAAAATCCAACCAAAGGAAGAGAAACAGCAATTCACTTATCTGAATGAAAGCAGGAAAGCAAGCTGAACTCCAACCAAGACCTGGAAGAACAATTGATTACCGCAAGGCTGATGGGAGTTCAGGTCACTTATATCAGACCATTCGGACCCAGCTGAAAGTCATTCAGCAATTGGTTCATTACCCTCAGCAACCAACGGAGGGAGCCCAAGCTCCGAAGTCGCCTCCAACGTGTTCACAACAGTACCCCCCCTTGAGGAGGGGTCACCGAACCCTCACTTGCGCAACCAGGCCGATCAGGATGAGCTCGATGATAGGCACGGATCAGTCTCCTAGCATGGATGTCCGAAGCAAACACCCAAGAATTGTCCTCTTAACCATAACCTCTCCACTTAACCAAATACTGGAGTTTCCGTCTAGCAAAACGAGAATACAATATTTTCTCAACCACATACTCCAGATTGCCCTCAACCAAAACAGGGTCGGGAGGTGCAGCCATAGGAACCACTGGCTCGACAAACCTCTTCAATAAGGACTTGTGGAACACGTTATGGATCTTAAATGTCCCTGGAAGAAGCAAATGGAAGGAAACAGGATTAAGAATTTCCATGATCTTATAAAGTCCAATGAACCTTGGCTTAAATTTTGGAGATGCAACCTTCATAGGGATATTTCTTGAGGACAACCAAACCAAGTCCCCCACTTTAGAGAGAGACAACCTCTCCACTACCTGGTCCAAAGTCTGCTGCATACGCTCCACAATAGAGTCAACCCCCGGACAGACAGAAGCCTCCGCCTGTCCTGAAGGAAATCGAGGGTGAAACCCAGAATTGCAGAAAAATGGAGACATCAAGGTGGCAGAGCTAGCCCTATTATGAAGAGCAAACTCGGCCAAAGGCAAAAAAGAGACCCAATCATCTTGATCAGCAGACACAAAACATCTCAAATAAGTCTCCAGGGTCTGGTTTGTTCTCTCGGTTTGTCCATTGGTCTGAGGGTGAAATGCAGAGGAGAAAGATAACTGAACACCAAGTTTAGAACAAAATGTCCTCCAAAATCTGGAAACAAACTGGACTCCTCTGTCAGACACAATGTTCTCCGGAATGCCGTGTAACCGAACCACGTGCTGAAAGAACAAAGGCACCAATTCGGAGGAGGAAGGCAACTTAGGTAATGGCACAAGATGTATCATCTTGGAAAACCTATCACAGATTACCCAGATAACAGTCATTCTCTGAGAGACAGGGAGGTTGGAAATAAAATCCATAGAGATATGGGTCCATGGCCTCTTGGGCACAGGTAATGGCATTAACAAACCACTAGAGCGAGAGCAAGGTTTAGAACGAGAGCAAGTCCCACAGGACTGGACAAAGTCCCTGACGTCACGAGACAAAGTAGGCCACCAAAAGTACCGACCTACCAAGTCTCTGGTACCAAAAATACTGGGATGACCAGCCAACGCGGAACAATGAATCTCAGACATCACACTCTTCTTCCACTGGTCTGGGGCAAACAATTTCCCAACAGGGCAGCGTTCAGGTTTATCCTCCTGACACCCCTCCAGAGCCAGTCTCAAATTGGGTGAGATGGCGGAAAGAACCACACCCTCTTTCAGAATAACAGCAGGCTCAGTTACCTCAGGAGAATCCACAAAGAAACTCCTCGAGAGGGCATCCGCCTTAACATTCTTAGTGCCAGGAAGAAAAGAAACCACAAAATTAAAACGTGTGAAAAACAAGGCCCACCTGGCCTGTCTAGGATTAAGTTGCTTGGCTGATTCGAGATAAACCAGGTTCTTATGGTCCGTGAGGACCACCACCTGATGTTTGGCTCCTTCCAGCCAATGTCTCCACTCTTCAAAGGCCCACTTCATGGCCAATAACTCCCGATTACCCACGTCATAATTATGTTCAGTTGGAGAAAAATTTCGAGAGAAGAAGACACAAGGGTTACTCTTAGAGGTCTCCGGATCCCTTTGGGACAAAACGGCACCTGCCCCGATCTCAGAAGCATCAACCTTCACCTGAAACGGTAGAGAAACATCAGGCTGCCGTAGGACAGGAGCAGAAATGAATCTCTGCTTAAGTTACTGAAGCGCAGAAACTGCCTCAGGAGGCCAATTCACCACATCGGAACCCTTTTTAGTCAAATCAGTCAATGGTTTAACAATATCAAAGAAATTATCAATAAATTTACGATAAAAATTGGAAAAACCCAAAAATCTCTGAAGAGCCTTCAATGTAGTAGGTTGAACCCAATCACAGATGGCTTGAACCTTGACCGGGTCCATTTCAATAACAGACGGAGACAAAATGAATCCCAGAAATGAAACCTTCTGTACGCCAAAAAGACACTTTGATCCCTTCACATACAGAGCATTCTCTCTCAAAATCTGGAACACAGTCCGAACATGTTTCACATGAGAGTCCCAGTTGTTGGAAAAAATCAAGATATCATCCAAATAAACAATCAGAAATTTATCCACAAAATCCCTGAAAATATCATTCATAAAGGATTGGAAGACGGAAGGGGCATCAGTAAGCCCAAAAGGCATCACTAGGTACTCAAAATGCCCCTCTGGGGTATTAAACGCCGTCTTCCATTCATCCCCGTGCTTAATGCGAATAAGGTTATACGCCCCCCTGAGGTCAAGCTTGGTAAACCAACTAGCACTTTTCACTCTGGAAAATAGGTCAGAAATTAAGGGTAACGGATATTGATATTTTACAGTGATTTTATTCAGGAGGCGATAGTCAATACACGGCCTCAATGAACCATCCTTTTTGGCCACAAAGAAAAAAACGGCACCCAAAGGTGAAGAGGATGGTTTGATATGACCCTTCGCCAAAGACTCCTTGATATAAGATCGCATAGCATCATGTTCAGGTACAGATAAATTAAAAAGGTGACCTTTAGGAAATTTACCACCAGGCACTAACTCAATAGCGCAATCATAGCTCCTCTGAGGAGGTAAGGATGCAGACTTACTCTCACTAAACACATCAGAAAAATCAGACAAAAAGTCAGGGACATCCTGAGACTGGGGAGAGGCAGAAAAAACAGGAGTGTCAGTATTAACACATTGGCAGCCCCAACTGGTCACAGACACAGATTTCCAATCCAAAACAGAATTATGAGTCTGTAACCAATTGAAACCCAGTACAATAATGTCATGCAAATTATGCAACACCAGAAATTTTCAACTCTCCTGATGATCTGGTTCAACCTTCATTATCACCTGAGTAGAGAACTGGGGTTTATTTTCCGCCAAAGGGGTAGAATCAATGCCCACCAAAGGAATAGACTTCCGTAGGGGTATCATGGGAAACCCACAACGTTTGGCAAAGTCAAAATCCATCAGGTTAATAGCTGCTCCTGAATCAACAAAGGCCTGAGACAAAAATGTGGACAGGGAGCAAATCAGGGTAACAGTCAACAGAAATTTATTCTGAACACTACCCAAGACAACTGAGCGCACAAAACATCTTCCCCGCTTAGGGCAGACGGAAATAGCATGAGAAGCGTCACCACAGTAGAAACATAACCCATTGCGCTTTCGAAACTCATGACGCTGAGCCCCAGAAGTCACTCCATCACACTGCATGGGCTCAGGAGCTGGCTCACAAGGCAACACTATCTCATGCATACCTCTGCGCTCATGCAAACGTCTGTCAATTTGAATAGCCAAAGACATAGAATCATTGAGACCAGAGGGAACAGGGACTCCCACGATAACGTCCTTTACATTTTCTGACAGCCCCTTCCGAAAAAAGGGCTGCCAAAGCATCATCATTCCATTTGGTCAGGACTGCCCACTTTCGGAATTTCTGACAGTACAGCTCAGCGTCTTCACGACCCTGATTTAATGCCAACAAGGTCTTTTCAGCTTGATCAGTGACATTAGGTTCATCGTACAATAACCCCAGAGCCTGAAAAAATACATCAACATCATTCAAAACAGGATCCCCAGGTGTCAGGGAAAAAGCCCAATCCTGAGGGTCGCCGCGCAGCAGAGAGATCACAATTTGATCCTGCTGTGCTGTGTTTCCTGAGGACTTAGGCTTCAAGGCAAAAAATAACTTACAATTACTTTTGAAATTCAGAAATTTAGACCGATCCCCCAGAAATAAATCTGGCATGGGGATCCTAGGTTCCACAACTGGCAACCTAGCAAGATAGGTAGCAATACTCTGAACCTCAGCGGCAAGCCGCTCCATACGGCCAGACAACTGTGCAATTTCCATTGAGGACAAAGAAAAAATTCCTCCTCAGCACCCAGAGAAAAAGAGGGAAAAAATGCAACAAACAGAAAAAAAAATTTCTGACAACTCCCTTTTTTTTTCTTTTTTAATATTTTTCCCTTCTGTTGAGTACCATATAATTTTCAGTGTGGCCGGTAATACTGTTATGTTTCGGTAGCTGAGGAGAAATAGCAAAAATAGCCAAAGTAGCAATACACCAGAGGGCTGGAAACTACTGGGTTGCAGAACCCTAAACAAACCGCAACACTAGAAGTAGCCGTGGAGCGTACCTATGGTGATCCTAGACGCCTCGTCACAGCCGGAGAGATAGCTACACCTAAAGGCAGAAAGATGAAAGATAACTGCCCCGTAGCAGAACCCCCAAAGAAATTGGAAGCCCCCAAACATGTAATGGCGGTTAGACAAGAAGAAAATACAAACACAGACAGAAAATAGAATGAGCAAACGCTGGGGCCCAATTCTAGATAGAAAAGTATAGGAAAGAATTCTGAATGCAACCCAAAAAACCATGACAAAAACACTTATGATTAACAAAAAACCTGAGATCACACGATCTCTACCACCTAAATCAGATCTCTGGTGTAACACACAGCAATTCAGCAAATAAAAAGTGAAACATGAACAGAGCAAAAGTGCAAACACAAACTGAGCACAAATGCAGCGCCAGGCCCCAAAAAGGGGACCAGGCTGAAGTCTACTGCAAGGCAGCAAACCAGCAAGGAAAATCCAACCAAAGGAAGAAAAACAGCAATTCACTTATCTGAATGAAAGCAGGAAAGCAAGCTGATCTCCAACCAAGACCTGGAAGAATAATTGATTACTGGCAAGGCTGATGGGAGTTCAGGTCACTTATATCAGACCATTCGGACCCAGCTGAAAGCCATTCAGCAATTGGTTCATTACCCTCAGCAACCACCGGAGGGAGCCCCAGCTCCGAAGTCGCCTCCAACGAGTTCACAACACCCACTGCTCTCAGTACTGATCCTTTTGTTCCAAATTACTTCCAGTATAGATCCTTGTGGTCCCCACTGCTCTCAGTACAGATCCTTGAGGTCCCAATTTCTACCAGTACAGAACCTTGCGGTTCCCACTGCTCTCAATCCAGATCCTTATGGTCTCAATTTCTCCCAGTACAGATCCTTGCAGTCCCAATTTCTCCCAGTACAGTGCTTGTGATGAAGATTAGGTGGCCAGATAAGGCTGGAGGAGGAAGAGAAAGAGGAGAACAGAGGAGTCTGGAGGAGAAGGTTTGAGTTCTTCTGGGGAAAAGAAGGGTGGAGGAGGACATTGGAGTATTGTCATATGAGGAGAACATGCGAATCTGGAGGAGGAAGACAGAGGAGTTTGGAGGGAGAAGGACAGAGGAGTCTGAAGGAGGAGGACATAAAGGTCTGGTGTTAGATCTGAAGTGTCCATCACACATGGATAACGTTCTACAATGGGGACATCACTACATTACCCATCAGTTTAAAGTCAATGAGTAATGGATGCAGTGGGAACACATACAAGAACCTAAATACGACGTTCCTTACACTGAGACCATACGTACCATGGACAGTAGCGCATCTACATGTATTCCCAATGGAGCACATTCATGCTACATATATTCCCAATGGAGCACATCCATATGGCACATTGTGGGAACGTTTAAGTGATTGAACCTCTGATATGGAAAGTTACGAGTAAGGGCCAATTTGCGTTGAAAAGTACCAACCAGTAACTTGAGACTTTTGCTTTTATTTTATGAACTAGACACAAAATGTAATATTTTGTTACAATTTTCATGGATGAACAAAACATGATTAAACTTTTATTATGCACTGGACCCAGCACTTCTCTGACTTTTTCCTGGGGTCACACGGAGAAGCAAACAGCGCAGTCAGGAATCAATCTAGGAGGTAATTAGTAGGATACATTCTTTGGTGGCCATGGTAGAACTTTCTGGCTGAATGTCATCACCCTTTGCCCCAACAGTTGGATGGATGTGGCCCTACCACTTATCAATGATGTTCTTATTGCTGCACGTTACTCACCTCTTTTAATGCAGGTGCACATGCAAGCTCTTGAGTTTCTCATGAGTTGATGTCTTATCCGATAACACCCATATACACAAAAGGGAACAGCATCCGATCCGGGTGAAAAAAGTAACAATTTTATTGTGCCAAAAATCATTGCAACGTTTCGGCCATTGTGGCCTTTGTCAAGCATAGTATACAATACAGGTCAGCGTCCTAAATGGTGTGGAGGAGCCAATCACCATCAAAGTACCGCCCATCAATGTGATTAGATACAATTCCATAAAACAATCATATAAAACAGCAATCAGATAACATAGGGAAGACATATAATACATATGGACACAGATGCATATAAGATGTTCAAGATATACACCAAAATGTATTAGGTAAACATACTTAACAAAACCGTTCCCCAATAGATGACCAGCTAATAGCTCGCCATACAGGGATTTTAACCAATCACCCATCATTACATAACTCTCTGTGACCCAGCCAATCGGTAAATTCACTCCCGTTTAGCGCCAATTCCAGCAACCCATCAGTTACTCTCTCTTATCACTATCATAGTATTACCTCATCGATTGCCGCCGCCTTTCCACTATCAACAGTACCGCGTGTGTCTGCTGGAGTTACGGGTTTCAGGGAAAGCGTGTGATGCATAACTCGGCATCACGTCATGATCCCGCGCATGCGCAGAACCATATCACTATTGTAGTCCTAAATCCGGGACGTACAGCATAGATGTGGCATATAAATTATCGCGATATCCAAATATATGAAAGCCGCTTCATCTAAACAGCACATATACAGAAATATAGTTGGTGAAATTTAACACCTATTGGGGGCGCAAAAAGAGATATCAAGGAGATATGGGCCAAAACCATAGTGTTACCTCCCATAGTAACAACACCTGCACAAACCCTATCAATCCCCGGGAACATTATGGCAAAGGGTCACTTTATCTGGAGAACACTAAATAAATTTAGAGCTAAACAGTGGGCACGGGGAGCAACAAACATATATATAGATAGATCAAAAATTGTAATCCTTCTGGCAGGTCTCTCAGTCTCGTCAGTAACTCTTTTCAGGATCTCGCTATTCCTCGGTCCAGTCTCTTCTAGCTGGGGATCACCCCTTGGCAACACTGTATACTTGTTACTCTCTAAACTCTCCTGACTATGAGGAAGTAGTCTTCTTTCCCTGAGGCTATCCCCCAAGACCGTGGGCTAGTCCCAAGTCTTAACTCTCACTTACTCTATTGTCTGTTGTTGGGAAGAACTTCCCTACAAAACAATATTCTACAGGCAACTATATCCTATATCATAGGCTACTTTCACACATCAGTGTTTTTCCGTCAGGCAGGATCCGGCTATTTTTTAAAAAATGGATCTGTCGAAAAGTACCGCAAGATCCGTTTTTTTGTCATTGACTTGTATTAACACCGGATCGCGCCGCATGGCCTTCCGTTTCTTCCGGTTTTTGCTGGATCCGTCCAAAATGTTCATTCCGGCGTCTTGAAAAAACGTCTCTAGCAACGCTTTTTGTATGTGGCAAAAAACCGGACAGCGCTGGATGCGGCACTTCCGCCTTTTGCTACAATTGAAGTCTATGGGCGCCGGATAGACTCTCTCTCTCTCTCTCCTCCCCACTCCAGGACTGCATTTCTCAAGGTTCAAAAGTTCATGACGGATCCGTCAAAACAACTGATCTGTCGCGTCAGGTTTTTACAATCTGCGCTCAATCCGTCTTTTTTTCTACTTTGATGGATTATGCCTGATTGTACAAACCTGATGTGTGAAAGTAGCCTTACTGTAATGTTAGGCTACTTTCACACATTCGTTTTTTGCCTTCAGACACCCTCCGGCTTCGCGCCAGAGCGCCGGATCCGGCTAAAATTATGTAAAAACGGATGAGACGGATCCGGTTTTCTGCCAGATCCATCTAGCGGATCCGACCAAAACAGGGATCCGTTCCATCCTTTTTTTTATCCGTTTTTCGACGGATTACGACATATCTGGTTTTTAAAAATGCCCTTTGGGGGGCTTCCAAACGTGATTGGCTACTGAAAACTTATATATACACTGTTCCTACAGCCCATCTTTGACAGGTTGTAGAGGAGCAAGTGCAGGTTGGAGAGAAGAGCAAGTGGCTGGCGAAGATGGAAGGCGTGATAGCAAACATTCTGCAGAATTTGGTGGATTTTACTGTGGAGGCGACTCGTCTGAAAGTGATTGTTCTGGAGAAGGAGAGAAGAGACAGCAGCGCATCATGCGTCAGCGCCAACGACGACGTTTGTGGATCCATCCCATCACAGTCCAGAGAGTGACGCGTGAGGTGTATTCTACACTCTACATGGACCTTAGCGGAAACCCTGTGAAATTTTTCTCGCATGTTCGCATGAAAATGGAGAACTTTGATTTATTGGTGGAGCGAATTGGAGACCTCATAAGAAGATCTGACACCTATTGCCGCTTCTCCATTTCACCGCCGGAGCGTCTGATGATGACTCTAAGGTAAGCCATATTTCTTGGATCTGCTCGCTTGAGAGCACGCTTGTGTGTAGCCCTGGTGTTAGGCACACGCAGTACCCTGGAGAGTGTGTGGCGAGACAGCAGTTTAATGCTAAATACCCATTCACTCAACATACACTGGACACACCCTTAGGGTAGTGTAGTTTACTATTGAGGGAGTGGTCAGGGTGTATGTTTGTTGAGTGATTTTGAGAGAGTGTGTTTCCTGTCTTCGGACAGAGCAGACGTCTGGAGTTTAGCTGGAGGGAGGAAGCAGTCCAGCCTGCTCTATCATCAGTTCAGAACGTGGAGGCTGGTACAGGTGGTCTAATT
Organism: Oophaga sylvatica; assembly: GCA_033576555.1. NCBI lineage: Eukaryota > Metazoa > Chordata > Amphibia > Anura > Dendrobatidae > Oophaga > Oophaga sylvatica. Next base: position 405,530,536 of record JARQOD010000003.1, read on the forward strand.
CACCTTAGCCTAGTCAGAGCTGTACCTCAACAGAATACATTGAGTGGTCAGTCAGTGCCTGGACTTCAGAGAGGAAGGTCTAGCCTGGACTTAGGAGAAGGAGATTAGTGCAGAAAGACTTCAGTCACCTGTCTAAAGGACAGTGAAAGGTTCAGAGACGTGCTCCTGCCTAGTGATAACTGAGCATCTGTAACTAACTTTGAAGAAAGTGAATGAAGGAAGTAACTACCCGACTTTATGCTAGTGTGAGTGCTTATGCTACCAGCGAGGACAAGGCGAAAGGCACAGTGGAAAGTTTATTGAAAAGGTGCGTTTGGATTGAAGAAGTCCTGCACATTGCAACCGGTCACTGGGGACCGAAGGATCACTATTAGCTTCAAGCATAGTGGTAAGAAAACCAGGAATTTACCGGACCTTAGGTCGCGGCAAACAAGCCCCTTATAGTCGGTACGTAACTGGAGTCAGGTGGAATAGGGACTTTGAGTCAAGCGCAGACAAAAGCAAGAACCTAGTTTCATCAATTGGAAGGCTCCTACCACAAAACTGACTGGGCAGTACAGCTATGGATTAGCTGGAGTTATTGAGGGAACTACGCTTCAGGCTGGTTGTACTCATCGTTATTGGAAAGTAAAGGAGGCCCCTAACTTGTCCAGCTGCTGTCTCAAGATACACTCTCCTTGGATCAGCCTCCCTGGGACCTGCCTGAACATCTTACAAGTAAAGGTATGGAAAGACGCTGACCGTGTGAGACTGTGTTATTTATCTGCACCCGACTTCACTAACTTCATAGACTTTGAGGGACCAGTCCCACCTGTAGGGGACCCGACATCTAGCTGCCTCACCATCCCCTCAGAGATCTACAGCAGCGCTGGTACTAATTACCAGAAGACTACAGGTGGCGTCACGAACTGTATATAAACCTATCCCCTGTAAATATTCCCCCAACATACGCCAGACCGCCAGGGCCACAGACCGAGCCACAGCTACCTGTGACAAATCCCATAGACTTCTACGGGCTCAGCTCTGAGTACCCCATTGCCCTGGTAACCCACAATTGTGGTGGCGGGTCGACACAAAACTTTGGCGTCACGAACAGGATGCGAAACTCGCGGAATTGCGAGCCCTGTGTGCCTAAGGAATTGTTTTTGTGAAAAAGGACTGTTTGCACTTTTGGCGCCAAAATCGCCATTTTTGTCGCCATATTCGCGCCCTCAGGCGCTGGAGAAGAAGGTGGGCGTACCTTCGTGGGCGTCTACCCCCCTGTGGCGCGAAGAAAATGCCTGCCCTCTCAAAGTGCTATTACAACATGCGATCCTGCCCTACAGCAAAGGAGGTCCGCCTCCTCTTCAACTTCCCTGCGAGGAGGAGGAGACGCAAACCCCACCTCCACGGAAGAGACCGGATGTCTCCGCAGGAAGAAGAAAGAATCTTCTGGAACATCATGGAAGCAGGACGTGTGCAGCCGAGCAGGGAAGCGGAGGAAGGCAGGCCCCGTGCCCCAGCCAAGCTGCCACCAGCACCGGAGTTATCTGTGGTCCTGCACCTGCAGCAGGCGTTGCTAGAGATTCAAGAAGAAAATGCACGCCTGAAGAAGATGGTCCAGTACCAACCTGGCTTTGAAGAGATCGAGAGACGCCGGCGTACCCTGGAGCAGCGGAGGCTGTGGGACACGGTGATCTCTCCCCTCAACGACCCCCCACGATTCCAGTTACCGAAGATTCTGCTGCCCAAGGCGGAGGAGCAACCGGAGGCTGCCCCCGAAAGTACCAATCCTGATCCCACCGGTGAAGCGGTGGAGGCGAAGGAGGTTGAGGAGGTATCGCCAGTCCCGGAACGCCCGCCCGGCCAGGAGGCCGCAGCAGATGATCGGTCCCCGGCAGGGACACCGGAGGGGTCCTGTCCGTCACTACCAGACGTGGACTGGGACGAGATGGCGCGCCTGGATGACGTCGCCTACACCGCCCAGTGGGAATATGAGTGGCAGCGTCGTGAGGAGAAGCAGAAACGCCAGCAGGAGGAAGAGCGGGAAGCTCAGCGGAACCGTCAGCGACAACATGCAGAGCTGATCGCGGACAAAGAGAGTGTCCGGAGAGAGAAAGGTACCCTGAGGGAACCGCGGCGGCAGGGGTGTGTGACTGAGTTCCAGCTCCGGAAGGGCTGGGGCTTCATCCGTGAACCGGGCCTCTACCCAGGGGTCTTTGTCAGCAGGCGTGACGTAGAATCCCACCTGCCGCAAGGCCATCCCGGGAGGGACTTAGTAAATGGAGACCTCGTCACGTACACACGGCATTGGGGAATGAAGGGATGGTATGCCCTTAACGTCACCATCGTCCGTGACCCCGTCCCCGACGCAGGTAACGTCACCACTACCGCAGCGTCCCCGTCTCCAGCTCAAGCAGTATCCGGCCGTGCCCCAGCATCGCCCCCTGCAAGTTCATCGCAAATTAAAGCCATATCCACATCGCAACTGGCGACCCAGTCTCAATCGCAATCCATGACACGGTCCATATCGTTAACTGTGATTGAAACGCAATCGGTGTCACATGAGGAGAATGTACCCGTTGCGCCCCTAGAGGTTCGCACAAGAACTGTGGCGACCCAGACCCTAATCGCAGCGCATGATTTGCTAGTCCTGGGATCTAGGGCCCATTGCATTGTTCCAGCCCCCGGGGTGGAAAGTGTATTTGAAAATGAATAAATAGTAAAGAAGAATCGGTGAGATCCCTATAGGATCTACCATAAGTAATATTGTAGAAAGTTTGAAAATGTTTTACAAAATTTTGCATAAGTTGAAGAGTATGATGCATATATATTTTGCTAACCGTAGAATGTCCGGCTGGGTAACCAGAAAAAGTTTTGCACTTTAGTATAATAATGTGATATTATATCTATGTCTTTGGTTTTATAATGGACTTTGAGGTTGAGGACTGAGCCAGCCCAAAAACTGTATCCTGTAAATAGTTGCACTAAAGTGCCTTTTTAATGGTTTCACATGAAACCTTGACTTACCTCTGAACCAAAAACCCGTGTGGTGTGGCACTGAGTGAGGTCTGCATTTGGATGTCCTGCAGCCCACCCAGGACCCACGTTGAAGGTTTGGTGCGGGTCCTTCACAAGTATACCGTATATTTATTGAATGCTATTTAATACTTTTGTATTTCTATATATAATGTTATTGTTTGCAACGTTCAAGATATCCTCACCTCCCGGATGGGACGAATTAATGTTATTGTTAATGTTTTCATGCATGAACAAAATGTCTCTTTTGTATTTTACAGCCCGGGAGTGCTGTCTTTTACCATGGGGGAATGTGTAGCCCTGGTGTTAGGCACACGCAGTACCCTGGAGAGTGTGTGGCGAGACAGCAGTTTAATGCTAAATACCCATTCACTCAACATACACTGGACACACCCTTAGGGTAGTGTAGTTTACTATTGAGGGAGTGGTCAGGGTGTATGTTTGTTGAGTGATTTTGAGAGAGTGTGTTTCCTGTCTTCGGACAGAGCAGACGTCTGGAGTTTAGCTGGAGGGAGGAAGCAGTCCAGCCTGCTCTATCATCAGTTCAGAACGTGGAGGCTGGTACAGGTGGTCTAATTCACCTTAGCCTAGTCAGAGCTGTACCTCAACAGAATACATTGAGTGGTCAGTCAGTGCCTGGACTTCAGAGAGGAAGGTCTAGCCTGGACTGAGGAGAAGGAGATTAGTGCAGAAAGACTTCAGTCACCTGTCTAAAGGACAGTGAAAGGTTCAGAGACGTGCTCCTGCCTAGTGATAACTGAGCATCTGTAACTAACTTTGAAGAAAGTGAATGAAGGAAGTAACTACCCGACTTTATGCTAGTGTGAGTGCTTATGCTACCAGCGAGGACAAGGCGAAAGGCACAGTGGAAAGTTTATTGAAAAGGTGCGTTTGGATTGAAGAAGTCCTGCACATTGCAACCGGTCACTGGGGACCGAAGGATCACTATTAGCTTCAAGCATAGTGGTAAGAAAACCAGGAATTTACCGGACCTTAGGTCGCGGCAAACAAGCCCCTTATAGTCGGTACGTAACTGGAGTCAGGTGGAATAGGGACTTTGAGTCAAGCGCAGACAAAAGCAAGAACCTAGTTTCATCAATTGGAAGGCTCCTACCACAAAACTGACTGGGCAGTACAGCTATGGATTAGCTGGAGTTATTGAGGGAACTACGCTTCAGGCTGGTTGTACTCATCGTTATTGGAAAGTAAAGGAGGCCCCTAACTTGTCCAGCTGCTGTCTCAAGATACACTCTCCTTGGATCAGCCTCCCTGGGACCTGCCTGAACATCTTACAAGTAAAGGTATGGAAAGACGCTGACCGTGTGAGACTGTGTTATTTATCTGCACCCGACTTCACTAACTTCATAGACTTTGAGGGACCAGTCCCACCTGTAGGGGACCCGACATCTAGCTGCCTCACCATCCCCTCAGAGATCTACAGCAGCGCTGGTACTAATTACCAGAAGACTACAGGTGGCGTCACGAACTGTATATAAACCTATCCCCTGTAAATATTCCCCCAACATACGCCAGACCGCCAGGGCCACAGACCGAGCCACAGCTACCTGTGACAAATCCCATAGACTTCTACGGGCTCGGCTCTGAGTACCCCATTGCCCTGGTAACCCACAATTGTGGTGGCGGGTCGACACACTTGCACTAGAATGTTGTTGCTGGTAGTTTGTAATAATTCTTTTTATAGTATCTCCAACTGTTTTGGCTGACTTATAACTGTTATGTTATTGCTGTGATTTTGAACTCATTTCTCTACTTTTTTTTATTCACAGATTCCTTGCAACTGGAGAATCCCTTTCCTCACTCCATTTCCAGTACAGACTTGGAATTTCCACCGTATCTGTAATTGTAAAACACACATGCCGTGCATTGTGGGACTCTTTAGTTGAGGAATTTATACCACAGCCCACAACGGAGAGTTGGCTGGAAATTGCTGACAAGTTTCTATAAATATGTGAGTTTTCTAATTGCTTGGGTTCTGTGGACGGGAAACATATCCGCATTGTCAAGCGAGCAGGATCTGGATCCGAATATTTCAATTACAAGAAATATTTTTCCATTGTCCTCATGGCCATTGCTGAAGCGGAGTACAAATTTATTGCTGTCGATATTGGGGCCTATGGCCGCTCCAATGACTCACAAGTCTTCAAACTGTCAGCAATGGGGCGTCATCTCTATGGAAACACCTTCCAGTTCCCACCCCCTAGACCGCTGCCTCAAACATCTGGCCCACCGATGCCTTTTGTTTGTGTAGGGGATGATGCCTTCCAGCTGTCAGAACACCTTTTGAAACCGTACTCCAGCAGTAGATTGACACCAACAAAATAATTTTTCATTACCGCCTCACAAGAGCAAGAAGAATGGTGGAGTGTGCTTCTGGTATTCTGACAGCCAAATGGCGTGTTCTATTGACTGCGATCAACCTCAAGACTGAAACTGTGGACGAGGTGATCAATGCTTGTGTGGTCCTGCACAATTATGTTATCTGCAAGGTATAGATTTCCATTGAGGACCACTCTGCAGAAACTACCTTGCATGATTACCAGAACATTACCTATCGAAGTTCTGTGGCTGTTTCCAGAATGAGGGAAAATTTGCAGAATACTTTATGTCACCTGAAGGAAGAATAGACTGGCAGGATGACAGAGTTTAATAAATTGCTCTGTGACCTTTTTAACCAAAGTCATGTACCTTCTGTACCCACAGTATACCTTTTAAAACCAAAGTGGTGTACCTTGTTGTGGATTAGGCCAAAAGGTAAAATGATTTTACCTTTTCCCCAAAGTTATGTACCGTATATACCCATGTATAAGCTGACCCGTGTATAAGCCGACCCCCCCTAATTTTGCCACAAAAAACTGGGAAAACTTATTGACTCGCGTATAAGCCTAGGGTGAAAAATGATTATGCTCCCATATGATGCTCCACAGATTATGCCCCCATATGCTGCACAGATTATGCCAATATGCTCCACAGATTATGCCCCCATATGCTCCAGATTATGCCCCCATATGTTCCACAGATTATGCCCCCATATGCCCCATATTATGCCCCATATGTTCCACAGATTATGCCCCCATATGCTCCATATTATGCTCCCATACGCTCCAGATTATGCCTCCATATGTTCCACAGATTATGCCCCCATATGCTCCAGATTATGCCCCATATGTTCAGAGATTATGCCCCCATATGCTCTATATTATGCCCCCATATGCTGCACAATTATGCCCCATATGCTCCATAGTATAGGCCTCATATGCTGCTGCTGCAAAAAAAAATGACATACTCACCTCTCGTCGCTGGGGGCCAGGTGCCGGTGTCCTGAGCAAGCGGTGACACCGGCGCGCTATGGGAGACAGGTGTCGGTGTCACCGCTCGCTTAGGACCCTGGCACCTGAGATATTTACCTGTCCTCTCTGCACCGCTGCACGCTGCATCCTCTTCCAGGTCCTCGGCAGTGAATGATCAGGCAGGGGGCGCGGCGCGCACTAACGACGTCATCGTGCCCTCTGCCTGATCATTCACAGCCAGAGGAGTCGGACGAGGGAGCAGCGCGCAGCGGTGGAACGGGACAGGTAAATATCGCTATACTCACCCCTCCGCCGGCGAGTCACTCTTTGCAGCCTCTCCTCTTCTCCCGGCGCTCTCCGCAGCGCTTCCTTCCTACAGCGGTCACGTGGTACCACTGATTAAAGTCATGAATATGTGCATATTCATGACTTTAATGAGTGGTGCCATGTGACCGCTGCAGGAAGGAGCCGGAGATCGTGGGAGAAGCAGGGGGGCTGCAGAGACCGCGCCGGCGGAGGGGTGAGTATGATCCGACACCCCCGCTCCCCCTCCCCCGCCAACCCCTGTATATGACCCGTGTATAAGCCGAGAGGGGGACTTTCAGCCCTAAAAAATGGGCTGAAAATCTCGGCTTATACACGAGTATATACGGTACCTGGTTTTGGATACCCAATCTATGTTACCTTATTTATCCACAGTATTTTACCTTTGTTTTACACATATTAAACCTTAGAAATAAATGACCGACAACAATTTTAAGCAACCAATTTAGTATTTATTGTATGCTCAATAAAATATTTTATCTAGAATTTTTTTTTCAAACAAAATTTTTTTTTTATTTTGTGTAAACAAATTGGTCATAAGTTAACATAGTGTGGGGTGGAGATACTGCTGGAGGGAATGCAGGACACTTCGACACTGGGAGTGTGGAGAGAGGACTGGGATGGTGGTGGGGAAGGGTCAGTAGGTAAAAGAGGTGAAGGGGTGGAAAAAGAAATAGAACGGGTGGACATGTGGGAGGCAGAACAGGTGGTGGGTGGTGGAGAGGAGGGTTGGGCAGGGACTGGCGGGGCAGATGATGTGGTTGGGAAGTGGTACGGGGAAGGATGTTGGTACAGGGAAGGATGTTGGTATGGGGCAGGTTGCTGGAACTGGGGAGGTTGCTGGTATTGAATAGGAGGGGGAGGAGGGACAGTGGCTGGAGGGGGGCAGTGTGGGAGGAACTACTGGGGTGGGTGGAGGAGGTTGGGAGGTTACCTGTGCTAGAGCAGCGTGGCAAGAATGCATTACATGCATCTGCTGGTCAGTAGATAGCGTATCCATGCGCTCGACTACAGACCGGAAAAAGGTGTGGTTTGGAGATCTTCTTGCTTCTGAATGCATGGTTTGCAGAAGTGTTTTTACCTCCAGAATGCTGGTGTTGAGCTGATTAAATCCTGCGGCCATTTGCTCAGACAACACTTTAAGACAGTTCTGGAAAGATGCATTAAGATCCAAGAACTCTTGCGCATAGCTCCTTTCCTGACCCCTCTGCCGCTGCCACCCAGTAGCCACAGGTGTACTAGAGGTGGCAGCGGCAGAAGGGTGGGGTAAAGGAAAGCTACAGTTAGGTCCATATATATTTGGACAGAGACAACATTTATGTAATTTTGGTTCTAGACATTACCACAATGAATTTTAAACAAAACAATTCAGATGCAGTTGAAGTTCAGACTTTCAGCTTTGATTTGAGGGTATCCACATTAAAATTGGATGAAGGGTTTATGAGTTTCAGTTCCTTAACATGTGCCACCCTGTTTTTAAAGGGACCAAAAGTAATTGGACAATTGACTCCAAGGCTACTTCATGGACAGGTGTGGGCAATCCATCCGTTATGTCATTCTCAATTAAGCAGATAAAAGGGCTGGAGTTGATTTGAGGTGTGGTGTTTGCATGTGGAAGGTTTCGGTGGCTCAGTGGATAGCACTACAGCCTTGCAGCGCTGGAGTCCTGGGTTCGAATCCCACCTAGGACAACATCTGCAAGGAGTTTGTATGTTCTCCCCGTGTTTGCGTGGGTTTCCTCCGGGTACTCCGGTTTCCTCCCACACTCCAAAAACATACTGATAGGGAATCGAGATTGTGAGCCCCATCGGGGACAGTGACGATAATGTGGCAAAACTGTAAAGCGCTGCGGAATCTGTTAGCGCTATATAAAAATAAAAATAAAGATTATTATTTTGCTGTGAAGGAAACATGCGGTCAAAGGAGCTCTCCATGCAGGTGAAACAAGCCATCCTTAAGCTGCAAAAACTGCATCTCCTCACCAGCAGACTCATGCAATGCAGTTGGCCACGATGCTCCAGCGCTGGTGGATGGGACAAAGGGCTCACATGTCAGGGAAGGCTGGGAAGGTGCAAATGGGCCGGGTCGGTCGAAGTGTCCCTTGGTGGCGGACTCCTGAGGGATCGCCCAGAATGGTCCAACTGTGCAGGCTCCCGAGTGCTGGTCACCATGCTGTGAAATAAAGAGAAAAAAAAAACAATTAATATATTGATATTGCATGGCCCTGGCTGAAAAAAAAATTTGTTACCCATGTTAACATTTTTTTTTACATGAGGTGTGTAATATTTACCTTCTGGTGACCATTGTTGCCCGGAGGAACGACAGGGCTCGTGCGTACTTGTACTTGCTCCTGCGTCCTGCAGATCCACTCGGGGCCCGCATCTCTTTGTTAAACTCCTTCTTGAAGCGATCCCTCACAGACCGCCACCGCTTCACAATTCTCTCCCCTGAAATGAGAAAGCACAAATTGGTTAGTATACAACATAAGTGTTTCCCAAACTCCAGTCCTCATGGCCCCCACTGGTCATGTTTTCAGGATCTCCATAGTGTTGCACAAAAGGAAATCCTGAAAACATGACCCGTGGGGGCCACAAGGATTGGAGTTTGGGAAACACTGCTTTACATCCAGCAACCTAACTGAACTTTATATACTTACGCTCTTGAATCTTGGCCCGAGCATCGAGGTCCTCCCAGCGGTCCACGAGTTGTGAACAGATTTCCTCCCAGAGCCGATGGGTCACTATGATATCGGCATGGCGGAGCTCGCCCATGTTCCACAGCGGCTCCCTTTCTAGGATCAGATTGATGAGGAGGTCAGAGTCGGGAGCACCTAGTTAAGCCTGTTAGAAAAGGAAAAAAAAAAACATTAGCCTCAAAACTACCAAGAAAAGTAACTAAAAAAGCGGGGGAAAACCCCCCCCAAAAAAAGGTAAAAAAAAAAAAATACAGTTATACTTACACGATGGAGATCACGCCGACGACCCTGGGAGGCACTGCGAAGACCTCTTGATGGAGCACCAGATTCAGAAGACTATAAAAAAAAAAATTATATGCTTGGGTGTAGGCATATGTGTTGTGTGCAGTGTGATGTCTGTACTAAATTGTTTTCTATGTATTGTGTGTAGTGTGATGTTGTGTTTCTGCGATTGATGCAGGAAACTTACGAATTGCGAGGCCATTCCGGGTATCTCTCCACCCCTTCGTTCTTCTTCTGGGAGCACCTCTTCGGCTTCAGATTCTTGTTATAAAAAAAAATGTTGATTAATAGATATATCCACATATCATAGATGGATTGTGAAATACCTAAAAAAAAATAAAAATATTTTTTACCTCTAAACATTGACGATGCGAGGGAGGGCTCCCAGAAAAAGAAGAAATGGTTTCCGTCTTCTGCTGGCGGCGTATGGTTCTGGCCGGCGTCTGCAGCTGCCGCCCGGACTCTGCTTCTGCTTGTTTTGCTGCTGCTGCGGGGCGAGCTCTGGTGTGGAATAAAGAGAAAAAAATACAATGAATAGATTGATATTGCATGGCCTGGCTGAAACACAAAAATTGGTTAGACATGTTAACCTTTTTTTTGGAATGGGCTGTGCAATATTTACCGTATGGCGTGTGATGCTGGCGGACTGTCCTGCTGCTGCTGCCGCCCGGACACTGCTTCTGTTTGTTCTGCTGCTGCTGCTGCGGGGCGAGCTCTGCTGTGGAATAAAGAGAAAAAAATACAATGAATATATTGATATTGCATGGCCCTGGCTGAAACACAAAAATTGGTTAGACATGTTAACATTTTTTTTTGGAATGGGGTGTGTAATATTTACCGTATTTCGTGTGATAATGCTTGTGGCGTCAGATCCTGGGCACCAGATGATGGGATGATGGCTGCTGCCTTCTCCTGCGGCTGGGCACTACCTTCTTGGATGGCAGGCATGGTTTATATATGTTTGCTGTGGGCTGGGCAACTTCTGAGCATGCTCAGACGAAAAAAATGGATCTGGCCACCGGATCTGGCTTTTTTCGGATCGCACATTGCGGCACTCATAGACTTTCATTGCGCTTCCGGCTTTTTCGCCGGAGAGAGAAAAAATGTTACTGTAGCCGTTTTTTACAGACGCCGGAATGAGACAATTAGCCGAACGGCCGAACCGCAAGGCCATACGGCGCAATCCGGCGCTAATATAAGTCAATGGGAAAAAAAAGGATTCGGCATTAGATTTCGCCGGATCCGGTTTTACAAAAAATAGCCGGATCGCGCCTGACGGCAAAAAACGGATGTGTGAAAGTAGCCTTACTATGTCGTATACTGTACACTACCAGCACTATGCATTAACTTATCACAGTCTATATCACAATACATTGCAATACAATTCACGTGACACAATATATATAAAGACGCTAGACATAATACACTTAACGTGATTAGTGTTTTTTGGGGTAGAAAGATGACAGTCCACACCCTTTACAAATACACAGGTCCTTGTGCATCCGGATGAGGCCTTCGATTACTGACTTGAGCTGTGATATTGTGTCGAAAGTTTTTGGTCCTTACAGCGCTCATGTATAATGAGTCAGGGGGACAATTTCAGAGATGCATACCCTCAGATTCTTCAATCTGTGACCTGCATCCTAATGTCTGTTCTCATTGTGTGTTGCGCTCCTTTAAGTTGTCAGTCAGCGACTTATTCAGAGATGAGATGTACGGGTTTGTGTCTTCCGCTGCTCATTATCACGTTGCTCAAAGGCAACACTCATGTATTCTCCAACTTCCAGCTGCTAATGGACAATCCTCTTTTTAATATCTAGCTAAGCGTTGGATATCATATGGCTACGTGACCAAGGACTAGATCCTGTCCTGAAACCTGGGATTTACAACGTGCTGAAATTTGGCTCTGGAAGTCGGTGGAGAGACTTTGATTGCAAGATGAGAATTTCAATGATGGAAAACATCTGCTAAGGGGGAAATGAAATGTTCCTCTTTGTCTTTCCTAGATATAGACACAATGAGCTGAAATCCCACAAAGATAGAGGAAAGGCCTGGACCAGTGCCTTTATCACATAGGATTTCCCTTTGCCATTCCTTATTAATAAGGGCAGTGGAAACACTCTTTAGTTTCATTGTTTCTACAGAGCAGAATGAGATTGTATAGGATCCCAACACATGGATACTCCGGCAGAAGACAATGAAAGTTTCTAGCACATGAGATCATGGAGATGCCAGCATATTAGATCATGGAGACACCAGCACATGAGATCATAGAGACACCAGCACATGAGATCATGGAGACACCAGCACATGAGATCATAGAGACACCAGCACATGAGATCATAGAGACACCAGCACATGAAATCATAGAGACACCAGCACATGGGGTCATAGGGACACCAGCACAAGAGATCATGGAGACTCCAGCACATGAGATCATGGAGACATCTGCATTAGATCATGGAGACGCCAGCACATGAGATCATGGAGACGCAAGCATATGAGGTCATAGAGACACCAGCATATGAGATGATGGAGACACCAGCACATGAAATCATGGAGACACCAGCACATGAAATCATGGAGACGCCAGCACATGAGATCATGGAGATGCCAGAACATGAGATCATGGAGACGCCAGCACATGAGATAATAGAGACACCAGCACATGAAATCATGGAGATGCCAGCACATGAGATCATGGAGATACCAGAACATGAGATCATGGAGACGCCAGCACATGAGATCATGGAAACTCCAGCACATAAGATCATGGAGACGACAGCACATGAGATCATGGAGACGCCAGCACATGAGACCATAGATGCACCAGCATATGAGATCATGGAGACGCCAGCACATGAGATCATGGAGACACCAGCACATGAGCTCATGGAGACACCAGCATATAAGAGCATGGGATACATCAGCATATGAGGTCATACAGACACCAGCATATAAGATCATAGAGACATCAGCATATGAGATCATGAAGACACCAGCACATGAGATCATAGAGACAACAGCATATGAGATCATGGAGACACCAGCACATGAGTTCATTGAGACACCAGCATATGAGATCATAGAGACACCAAAATATGAGATCATGGAGACACCAGCACATGAGATCATAGAGACACCAGCATATGAGATCATGGAGACGCCAGCACATGAGATCATGGAGATGCCAGCACATGAGATCATGAAAACGCCAGCATATGAGATCATGGAGACATCAGCACATGAGATCATGGAGACGCCAGCACATGAGATCATGGAGACGCCAGCACATGAGATCATGGAGACACCAGCACTTTAGATCATAGAGACACCAGCATATGAGATGATAGAGACACCAACACATGAGATCATGGAGACACTGTGTCGACCCGCCACCACAATTGTGGGTTACCAGGGCAATGGGGTACTCAGAGCCGAGCCCATGGAAGTCTATGGGATTTGTCACAGGTAGCTGTGGCTCGGTCTGTGGCCCTGGCGGTCTGGCGTATGTTGGGGGAATATTTACAGGGGATATTTATATACAGTTCGTGACGCCACCTGTAGTCTTCTGGTAATTTATACCAGCGCTGCTGTAGATCTCTGAGGGGATGGTGATGCAGCTAGATGTCGGGTCCCCTACAGGTGGGACTCTTCCCTCAGGTCGGTAGTTAGGTAGGGATTGTGCAGGCATGCAATAATAACTCAGTCTCACACCGTCAGCGTCTTTCCATACCTTTACTTGTAAGATGTTCAAGCAGGTCCCAGGGAGGCTGATGGGGTTGATGGAGGATGAGCTTTGAGGCAACAGCTAAGCAAGTTAGGGGCCTCCTTTACTGTCCAATGAAGATGAGTACGACCAGCCTGAAGCGTAGTCCCCTCTATGATTCCAGTTTATCCAAAGCTGTGCTTCCCAGTCAGTTTAGTGTTAGGAGCCTTTCTATGAGGGAGCTGAATTCTTATTTTGTCCTGCAGAAACTCAAAGTCTTCACTTCCCCTGACCCCAGTTACGTACTGACTATAAGGGGCTTGTTTGCCGCGACCTAGGGTCCGGTAAATCTCTGGTTTTCTCTTCACTATGCTTGTAGCTAATAGTGATCCTTCGGTCCCCAGTGACCGGTTGCAATGTGCAGGACTTCTTCAATCCGTAAGCACTATTCCAATAAACCACTTTGCCTTCGATTTGCTCGACTCTTAATAGTTAGTTCAGTCTTTCTTCCAGTGGGGCACAGCTCTGACTAGACTAAGGTGAATTAGACCACCTGTACCAGCCTCCACTTTCTGAACTGCTGACAGACTTAAACTGGACACGTCTACTCTGTCTAAGGACAGGAAACTGACTGACTAGAATCACTCCCTTCCACACCCCTGCTGGGTGTGTCAGAAGTGTACATGATGTCATGAAGAGACCTTAACTGTTACCTCTCCACTCATCCTCCTGGTATTGTGTACCAGGGCTACACATTCCCCCATGGTAAACGACAGCACTCCCGGGCTGTAAAATATAAAGAGACATTTTTTGCTTATGCATGAAAACATTAACAATAACAGTAATGCGTCCCATCCGGGAGGTGAGGATATCTTGAACGTTGCAAACATTATAGAAAAATACAAGTATTAAATAGCATTCAATAAATATACAGTATACTTGTGAAGGACCCGCACCAAACCTTCAACGTGGGTCCTGGGTGGGCTGCAGGACATCCAAACGCAGACCTCACTCAGTGCCACACCACACGGGTTTTTTGGTTCAGAGGTAAGTCAAGGTTTCATGTGAAACCATTAAAAAGGCACTTTAGTGCAACTATTTACAGGATACAGTTTTTGGGCTGGCTCAGTCCTCAGCCTCTGAGTCCATTGTTAAACGAAGACATAATAGGGAAAACACATTTATATATATAGACTTTTACAATGTTCTTATAACTACTGCTGATATCTAATGGGTAATTTCCCTTTTGTGATTCTCTCTGATCTACGTGGTGTAGTTTCAGGTATATCAAGTTGCGATCTGTCTGCACTGCGTAACGGCAAACTATAGAACTGCCTTAATCTTTCTATGGATCTGGCAAGCGTACTGATGGCTGGGCGGTGTGAGTCAGCTTCACCAGGGGATCCCATAGTATGGGGCGCTGCTTCAGATGATCCATCTTGAGGTTCCACAGGTTGAGGTGTTGCTGGGATGGGTAACTCCTGAGCGGGCTCAACTGGCACCACAGGCACAACTGGAGGTAAAACTTCCTCTTGTGGCTGATAAAACTGCAACACTGGAATTATCACAGCATCTCCCAGTCGGGGCCAATCCGCAGGAAAATCTCCCAGATCTGTGTGTAGGACCTCTTCCTTTCTTTCTCCTTGATTGAGGACAGGGTTCTTTTCACAACTCTTTAAGTGTTCTGGACACAACTTCAAATGATCTCTGGACACAGTGGTTGTTGTTCTTCCTCCGTCTTTACTGACGACACAAACTTTTCTGTTGTCATATTTAGAATCTTGTATGACGTAGGGTTCTTGCTCCCACTGATTATCCAATTTGTGCATCTTCCTTTTTCTTTTTAATACTACCTCTCCAGGCATCAAAGGCTTGGCAGGAGCATTTCGGTTGTAAACATCTTCCTGTTTCTCCCGTGCCTTATTAAGACTTTCCTCTACACAGATTTGTACTCTTCTGTATTGCTCTTGCCGATTGACGTCCCAGTTTTCAACAGCATCGTCTGCCTCCGGTTCTACCACTCCAAGTTCTAGATCCATTGGTAGTTTTCCGGGCCTTGCTCTCATAAGATAGGCTGGAGTGCAGTTAGTTGAGCTTACAGGTATATGGTTGTACAAATCAACCAAATCAGGTAGTAAATCCGGCCATCGATTCCTGTCTTCCAACGGTATGGATCTCAACAAGTCAAGGACAATATGGTTCATTTTTTCACAAAGACCGTTGGTTTGAGGGTGGTATGGTGTCGTTCTAATTTTCTTGCACCCGTACATATGACAGAATTCCTTGAATAAATCGGCTTCAAAAGCAGGTCCCTGATCGGTTAAGACTTGCTCCGGATACCCATGCGGTCTGCAGAAACTTGCTTGAAAGGTCTTCGCGGCCGTCACTGCGGTCTGGTCTTTCACTGGAACAACCACCAGAAATCTGGAGTAATGGTCCACCATGGTCAAGGCGTATGAGTATCCAGATCTACTTGGCGACAATTTGACGTGGTCCAGGGCCACAATCTCCAGGGGACGAGTCGTCCGGATAGGTTGCAGGGGGGCCTTTTGACTACCGTAGTCCTTTCTTCTGAGACCACAGGGTCCACAGTTCCGACACCACCTCTCGATGGAGCTGCGCATCCCTACCCAGTAGAACCGGCATCTCAACAGGGTCTCCAGCTTTCTCCAGCCAAAGTGTCCTGCTTGATCGTGGTACGCTTCCAACACCATTGGGACGTCTGCCTTGGGGACCACGATTTGCCAGACCATTTCATGGGTTCTGGGGTTGACGTATCTCCTGCACAACTTCTCACGGTATAGGAACAACCTGCTTTTCTCGTTCCACAGGAGCTTGGCTGACATAGGTGCATCCTTTTCCAGAGAGGAGCCTTCCTGTCTTAACAACCCCTTGATGCGGCTGACCACTGGATCACTGTCCTGAGTCTCTTTCCAACTATGATGGGGTAAAGGATTTAATGTTGCACCATTCTGCTTTCTGTGGACTCGATGCTCGTGGACTACCCCATTTCGATGGAACGCAGGTAGCTCAATTTCTTCCAGGTCGTCCGATTCTTCTTCCGTATCAGAGTCATGCGGCATTCGGGACAACGCATCAGCATTAGCATTCTTTCGACCTGCCCGGTACTTGATAGTAAACTGGTAATTGGACAACCGGGCCATCCATCGCTGCTCCATGGCACCCAGCTTGGCGGTTTCCAGGTGCGTTAACGGGTTGTTGTCTGTGTACGCCGTGAACTTATTGGAGGCCAGATAGTGCTTAAATCTTTCAGTAATGGCCCAGACCAGCGCCAGAAACTCCAGCTTGAAGCTGCTATAATTTTCCGGATTCCTCTCCGTTGGCCTGAGTTTCCTGCTAGCATAAGCGATGACTTTTTCTTGGCCATTCTGCTTCTGACTGAGAACTGCTCCCAGCCCTTCATTACTGGCGTCGGTGTACAACAGGAACGGTTGGCTGTAATCAGGATAGGTTAAGATCTCATCACCTGTCAGGATCTCTTTCATCTTTTGGAATGCTTCAGCCTGTTCTTTACCCCAATTAAAGGGAGGGTTTCTGCTCTTTAAAGATTGTCCTACCAGGAGGTCCTGTAAAGGAGCTGCCTTCTTCGTGTAATCTTTCACGAATCTCCTGTAGTAACCCGTTAGTCCCAGGAACTGTCGCACTTCCTTAAGGTTCTTCGGCTCCGGCCACTTCTGGATGGCAGTGACTTTCTCTGGGTCCGGCGCTACTCCTTCCGAACTGACGATGTGCCCCAAGTATTGTACCTTCTGTTTGAGTAGATGGCATTTTGAGGGTTTTAATTTCATCCCGTACCTGGACAGGGACTCAAACACTTCTGCCAGGTGCTTCAGATGGTCCTCATATGTCTTGGAATACACGATGACGTCGTCTAGGTATAGCAGCACGGTTTCAAAATTGAGATGTCCCAGACAGTTTTCCATCACTCTCTGAAATGTTCCTGGGGCACTACTGAGCCCAAACGGCATTCTGTCGAACTCACAGAGCCCCATTGGGGTGGTGAAAGCCGTTTTCTCACGATCCTCCTCAGCCACAGCCACTTGCCAGTAACCACTAGTCAGATCGAGGGTAGAAAAGTAGTTAGCCGTTTTCAGAGCAGCTAATGATTCCTCTATACGTGGTAGCGGGTATGCATCCTTGTGTGTTATGCGGTTCACCTGCCTGTAATCCACACACATTCTCATACTACCATCTTTCTTTTTAACCAGAACTAGAGGGGCTGCCCAGGGGCTACAACTATCCCTTATCACCCCAGCTTTCTTCATATCCTTCAACATTTCTTTAGCCTTCTGATAATGAGCTGGAGGTATGGGCCTATACCGCTCTTTGATGGGAGGATGACTGCCAGTAGGGATATGATGTTGTACTCCCTTAATTGTCCCAAAATCAAGTGGATTTTTGCTAAACACTTGGGCGTACTCTTGCACCACCCGTAATACCCCTTGCTTCTGGTGAGCGGGAGTGGTGTCCGTCCCAACATGGAGTTGCTGACACCATTCCGCCACCTGAGTTGCTGGGTCATTGTCCTCCGCTATTTGACAGGAGTCTAAGGACTCAGCCGGGAGAATAGAATTATTATCAACAGCATGAAGTTTAGCAATGGTTGCATAACGGGGTAAATTTACCTCATCATCTCCCCAATTGAGAAGCCGTACCGGTACTCTTCCATTCACCACCTCTACTACTCCTCTAGCAGTCATAAGTGTAGGTCTATGTTCTGAATGGTGGGGTTCTACTACAGCTTGGTAATTCTGTCCTCTCAGACCTATGGCTGCCCTGCACCAAATGATCATTTCACTCATTGGGGGTATCACAATAGGATCTGAGTCAGTGACCCGTACATTACCAATTTCGCCATCGGTAAGCTTCGCTTGCTGCTGACACACCAGGGCCCGGATCTCTCTTTGGATTACTCCTCTCTGCCTTGGTCGGGCAATCTCAGCGAGCTGTTGGAGTAAGAACACAACTTCTCCCAAACAATTACCGATAATGTTAGTACCCAAAATGATATTTAAACCGTTCTCCTCATTTACAGTCTTTACTACCAGAAGCCCTTGGTCTTTCAACTCCTCTCTGCCCACCTTTACATCTACACATTTTGTTCCGAGTACTTCTACAGGAAGACCATTCGAAGCATACACAGTAAAGTCAAGGCTCGGAGGTTTAAGACTGTCCATTGACCAGTACTTGGTATATAGAGCATCAGGTATTAGGGTCACCTGGGACCCAGTGTCTAACAATGCTGGAACAGCAATACCATCTAGAATAATAGACAGGTAGGGTCGCCCGCCCACATACCTGCGGTTCCAGTCTAGGGGGCCTGACGGGTATTCTCCTGGGTGTTGGCCCTTGGACCCAGGTTCTGCCCGTTTAAAGGACACTGTGTAGACAGATGACCTTTCCGGTTGCAGCGATAACAGATGATCTCTCGACGAGAAGGGTGTTGATCAGAGGTTGCTCCTGGGGGTGGCGTTGTCCTCCTCCGGGGGGGCGACGTCTTCTTTCTTCTCCGGTGCATCCACGGAACGTCCTCTGGGCAGTCAGCTAACAAGATCTTTCCTTCCTCCTCTTTCCGCAGCTGTAGGGCACTCATCACAGCGGCCAGATTTTTAGTCAGCTGGCGCACCTCTGAGCGCAGACAGTCCAATTCACTAGGAGGTGTCACCTGCGTTTTGGTTTCTGCCACTAGCGGGGAACAGGGGGTTACTGCCGGTTCCAGAGTGACTTCACCCTGATGATGTTGGGTGGCCACCTCAGGTTTGCCCAGGGGCCGCAGCCCTTTTATTGCCATGTCCTTTAGGGCATCAAAGGTAGCATCCGGATGATCTAAGGACCACCAATTTACAGTTCTGCGTTCCTCTGGGGATCTCAATCCCTGTATAAATTGTTCTTTCAGCATTCTATTCTCGTCGATAGCATTTAAATTGTTAATTTGCTTGAGGGCTCTCAGGGCTCCCTGTAGTCGGCAAGCATAGTCCCGGATGCTGTCACCTGGCTGTTGTGAACAGTGATAGAAGGCCATCCGGAGATCCGTTTCTGTGCGGTCTTCAAATATGGCATGTAGCTTCAGGAAGATCGCAGGTACCGACTCCTGATCAACGGTATCCCAGGTCTCCACTTCCCTCAGCAGCGCCAGTTAGCTGCCCTATTAGCACAGCAGCTTTTTGTCTCTCAGGCATGGAGTACATTTCTAGGATGCTGCATAACTTCCGCTTGAAGCCTGCTAATGTGCCTGGCTCACCGCTGTATTGGGGAAGCCATTTCGCCCCAGGCATATATGGGAGCGTTAGTGGCATGATCGGGACTACCGGACTGGGTGCAGGGCCTGCGCCCCCATCTGGCGCTACAATACCAGACGGTGCGGGATTGGGGCCTCCGGCCGGGGCCGCACTGTCAGCCGGTTGTTGTGACATCTTAGCGCCCCCTTGGTTAAACGGAGCCTACCGGTTTCAGACGCTGCTATTTCACAGGCACCGCAGTGGAACAGGACCTTCGTCGCTGGCGCTCTGATGTCAGAGCGTTCACTTCCTGTTGCAGGACCTGCCGCTGAGTCAGAGCCGGGGGCGTGTCCAAGACTTTGCGCGCTCTTTCAGGTACGCCCACCTTCTTCTCCAGCGCCTTAGGGCGCGAATCTGGCGACAAAAATGGCGATTTTGGCGCCAAAAGTGCAAACAGTCCTTTTTCACAAAAACACTTCCTTAGGCACACAGGGCTCGCAATTTCGCGAGTTTCGCATCCTGTTCGTGACGCCAAGTTTTTTGTGTCGACCCGCCACCACAATTGTGGGTTACCAGGGCAATGGGGTACTCAGAGCCGAGCCCATGGAAGTCTATGGGATTTGTCACAGGTAGCTGTGGCTCGGTCTGTGGCCCTGGCGGTCTGGCGTATGTTGGGGGAATATTTACAGGGGATATTTATATACAGTTCGTGACGCCACCTGTAGTCTTCTGGTAATTTATACCAGCGCTGCTGTAGATCTCTGAGGGGATGGTGATGCAGCTAGATGTCGGGTCCCTACAGGTGGGACTCTTCCCTCAGGTCGGTAGTTAGGTAGGGATTGTGCAGGCATGCAATAATAACTCAGTCTCACACCGTCAGCGTCTTTCCATACCTTTACTTGTAAGATGTTCAAGCAGGTCCCAGGGAGGCTGATGGGGTTGGTGGAGGATGAGCTTTGAGGCAACAGCTAAGCAACTTAGGGGCCTCCTTTACTGTCCAATGAAGATGAGTACGACCAGCCTGAAGCGTAGTCCCCTCTATGATTCCAGCTTATCCAAAGCTGTGCTTCCCAGTCAATTTAGTGTTAGGAGTCTTTCTATGAGGGAGCTGAATTCTTATTTTGTCCTGCAGAAACTCAAAGTCTTCACTTCCCCTGACCCCAGTTACGTACTGACTATAAGGGGCTTGTTTGCCGCGACCTAGGGTCCGGTAAATCTCTGGTTTTCTCTTCACTATGCTTGTAGCTAATAGTGATCCTTCGGTCCCCAGTGACCGGTTGCAATGTGCAGGACTTCTTCAATCCGTAAGCACTATTCCAATAAACCACTTTGCCCTTCGATTTGCTCGACTCTTAATAGTTAGTTCAGTCTTTCTTCCAGTGGGGCACAGCTCTGACTAGACTAAGGTGAATTAGACCACCTGTACCAGCCTCCACTTTCTGAACTGCTGACAGACTTAAACTGGACACGTCTACTCTGTCTAAGGACAGGAAACTGACTGACTAGAATCACTCCCTTCCACACCCCTGCTGGGTGTGTCAGAAGTGTACATGATGTCATGAAGAGACCTTAACTGTTACCTCTCCACTCATCCTCCTGGTATTGTGTACCAGGGCTACACAACACCAGTACATAACATCATGGAGACGCCAGCACATGAGATCATGGAGACACCTTCACATCAGATCACGGAAACACCAGCATATGAGGTCATGGAGACATAGCATATGAGATCATGGAGACACCAGCATATCAGATCATAGAGACACCAGCAAATGAGATCATGAAGATTCCAGCACATGATAAATGAGATTTTGATACTACATAAGATAATTCCCAGTACATGAATTACAAACTTCAGTACACGAGAATGAGATGACCGAGTCTATGGCATATGAGATGAGAGTATTTCCAGCACGAGTTGATGGAGATTTATGCATATGAGAAGATGATGGAGGATTCCGGTACATGAGATATGAGATGATGGAGGTTTATAACACAAGACGGAGACTTCAGCAAATGAGATGATGGAGATTTCAGGCACATGAAATGACATACCGTACTTCAGCATATAAGATGATGGAGATCTCAGGCACATGAGATGACAGACTTCAGCATATGAAATAATGGAGATCTCAGGCACATGAAATGACACATTGCGGCATAGTAAATTATTGAGAAGTCCAGTATAGGAGATAATGGAAACTTCAGAATATGAGATGATGATGGTTTCTTGCACGATATATGAGACGTTCTCGCTCAAGAAAATATTAGGGTTCCTTTCACATAAGTTGAAGCTATTTAAAATCTAAAATAGAGAATCCTGAAACCTGAGATATTGAAGACTCTTTGTACATGATATGATAAACTATTCTTGACAGAATTTGCCAAACTGACCTAATATACGAATAAATATTCATCTTGGGTTTTAAAACGATACAGGTTTTGGTATATGAGATGATAGAGGATTGCATGGAATACGATGCCGTAGGCTTAGGCACAAGGGATGAGAAAAGCACTAACATGAGTTGATAGAGGTTTCCAAAATGTGAGATCATTGAGTTTTAAACACACAACAAGAAAGTTTCTGAGGCAAGATTATGGAGATTGTTGTGAATGTACTAGAGATGGTTTCTGAGCAGAGGCTCCTTCTGGTGGTTACAGACAGTACTGAACCTTCCAGCAAGGAATGGCAATCTGGGATCACTGACTGGACTGATATAAGGGAGGTTCCCTCCCATGATGGTTGCCGGTGATCAATTGTTCTTGTCTCAATTGTGGTTCCTGGTTCATTTGGAAGTTTGCTGGAGTCTTGCCTGCGTCTGCTGCTTTCAGATAAGATATTTTTGCTTTTCTTTTTGTGCTTGCTTTTTGCATAGTTTTCTGCACTTTTGGAGTTCAGCCGTGTCCCCTCCAGGGGCCTGTGCTCCTTTCAGTTTATCTGTAGCCACTGTTATTTGTTCATTTGCTTTTTCCTGTTTTTTTCAGTGGCTGCAGCTTGGTTTTGATACACCAGAGATCTGATTTAGGTGGTTGAGATCGTGTGATCTCAGGTTTTTGCAATCAGAAGTGTTGGTATTTTTTAGGGGTTTTTTTTGGATTGCAGTAAAAATTCTTTCCTGTACTTTTCTGTCTAGACAGATTGGGCCCCAGCGTTTGCTCATTCTATTTTCTGTCTGTGTCCGTGCTTTCTTCTTGTCTAACCGCCTGTAAGGTTCTATGTATATATTCCTGAAACTCAGTTTGTTCGTCAGCCATTTTACTTTCTGTCTTGCTGCAGCTATCTTGCCTTCAGTCAAAATGGAGTTTCCAGCTTGAATGTTCCCGCCCTGATTCTCTCCTTTGCTTCTTAAGCAGCCACAGCTGAGCAATCAGTGCTTCAGAATCTAGCCTGCAGTGAACCTGTGACTTGACTCCTGTAAGCCTTGGACCTTGTACTCCAGCTATTCCTACTGAGGAACTCTGAAGCACTTGTGGACTCTGAACCCTGCTCTTTGAAAGACCCACGTTTGCATGGACTTACGGTAACAGAGAAGAAGATCCTGAATCTGTATTGGAGAGTGATTGCTGAGCTTGGATTACTCTGGCCTGCTATGTCTCCTGTTTCTGTGTCTGCAAACTGTGTGACTATTTCTGCCAACTTGTATGAAGTAATACAGGACTTTTCTATATCAAACCTGTGTCTCATGTATGTTCATCGCACCCAAGCACAAGACGCTATATGAACTGTACTACATACATTACAAGATTCTGAAGCCAAAACGTTAGTGTCTGCTGGGTCTGGAAGGCTGTGTCTGCTGTACTGTGGATATCAGACGTCCGGTTGTACTTTCTGTGATGACAGTGGTTGTGACTTCTCACAACCATTCCAGGTGAGCAATTCCCTTAAGTTTTTTCTTTTTGCAGTGTTACCACAGGTAAACACTATTGTTTTTTTTTTTTCCTTTCTTTTCTCTTTTTTGTCTGCTGTAACTCTGGATATCAGATGTCTGGTTGAAACTTTCTGTGATGATAGTGGTTGTGACTTCTCACAACCATTCCAGGTGAGCAGTTCCCTTAATTTTTTTTTCTCTCTGCAGTGTTGCCACAGGTGAACACTATTGTTTTTTTTTCTCTCCTCTTCTTCCAGTAATCCTGTCTTAAAGATCTGGAAAATGGAGGCCCGCATAAAGGAACTTTGCGGAGTGACTGATAATATCCTTGCAGATTTGCAGAATATAAAGACCCGTTTTACAAATCTACAGGACCTCAATAATCACAATTTGCAAGTGGTTGGACAGACTACCCAGGATTTGCGAGCCAGGATTGAGGTTCTAGAGGGGCGAGTCCAGGCTCCTGCCGTAGCCCCGAGTGCTGGGATTCCCAAGTTGCCCCCTTTTCGTTTTGGCGGTGAACGTGAGAAATTCAGGGGATTTATTAATCAATGCAATCTTTTTTTTTCTGCACATGCTTCACAATTTCCCACTGAACGATCTAAGGTGCTTACTATAATTATGTTGCTTACCAACAAGGCTTTAATGTGGGCAAACCCTCTGATTGAGACTGAGGATGATTGTTTGAATCACCTTGATGATTTTATTTCAGCCATGGGGCAGGTGTTTGATGACCCCAATCGAGGTGCAACAGCTCAAGCAGCCATGTTAGCTTTGCGCCAAGGTAAGCACTCGGTAGCTGAATATGCCTTGGATTTCAGGAGATGGGCCCTTGATACCACCTGGGACAGTTCCGCCAAAAAATCTATTTTTCGAAAGGGGTTATCTCCACTGATTAAGGATGAACTTGCTCGTGCCGACCCTCCCACTGCGTTAGGTGACTTTATTAACTACTGCATCCGTATTGATACTCGTCTGACTGAACGCAGGCAAGAGAGATGGTTCGAAAGCAATCGTACTAACCTTTTCCTACCTTCCTCTCCAGCTAAGGAACCTTTGAGTAGGATTACACGGGAACCTGAACCCATGCAGGTAGACTCTTTACAACGACGGGTTAGTGATGCACGCAAGGAACATCGTTTTAAGGAGAATCTATGTTTCTATTGTGGTAAGTCAGGGCACTTCATTATAAACTGCCCCAGCCGTTCTCGTAAGACTACTGCAGCACTCATTCATTGTGAGTGTTGCGAGAGGGGATCTGTCAGGTCCGAGCCTCAGGCTCCAGAGAGATCTGCAGCAACAGATCTTGATTTCTCGGACTTAAACTCCGTTACCTCTGAGGACGTTGACTGTGTAAACGCTGCCATTTTTCAAGTTTCCTCAGCGGTGTCCCAGCTGAGTTGTAAGAAAAACAATTCTCATTGCTTTCTTTCCATCAAACTCTGGGTTGACTCAGCTTGGGTGTCTAGCTCTGCTATGATCGACTCAGGGCAAGTGGAAATTTTATGGATGTCTCCTTTGCTCTGAAACAGGGAATACGTTCAGTGAAGAAGGCTACTCCAGTACAGATGGAAACTGTGGATGGCTCCCTGCTGACCTCTGGACCAGTGGATCAGGAAACAGAGCCTTTGAGGGTTCTTATGGGTAAAGATCATCAAGAGAAACTGTCCTTTATGCTTATCTCTTCTCCCCACTTTCCCATTATTCTATGGCTACCATGGCTGCAGGCTCAGAATCCTACCATTAACTGGGAGACCAAGGAATTACACTTTCCAGAGAAACAGATGAGTCCAAAAGTTTCAGCTTGCTCTGTTCCTAAAGGAATCATGTCAGTCCCTGAACTACCAGCTGTATACCAGGACTATGTGGATTTATGTGACAAGAAGAACGCTGACCAGCTTCCTCCTCACCGTCCATATGATTGTCCAATTGAATTATTGCCTGGAGCAGAGATACCTTTTGGTAAGATCTACCCCCTGGCGGGGCCCGAGCTAAAGGCTTTAAAGGATTACATAGATGAAAATCTAGCCAAGGGCTTCATACGCCCCTCTTCATCTCCTGCAGGTGCACCCATCTTCTTTGTAAAGAAGAAAGATGGATCTCTGAGACCATGCGTAGACTATAGGGAACTCAATAAGGTTACTATTAGAAACCGTTATCCATTGCCTTTAATCCCTGAGTTATTGGAGAGAGTGCGACATGCCAAAATTTTTTCTAAACTAGATCTTCGTGGGGCCTATAACTTAGTCCGTATTAGACCTGGGGATGAATGGAAGACTGCATTCAGGTCACGCTATGGACACTTTGAATATCTAGTTATGCCTTTTGGTCTGAGTACCGCCCCAGCCACTTTCCAACACTTGGTGAATGACATCTTCAGGGATCTCCTAGATACATTCGTGGTAATTTATTTGGATGATATTCTAATTTTTTCTAACTCCACAGAGGAACATCATGGACATGTGAGAATGGTCTTGGAACGTCTAAGACAAAATCATCTTTACATCAAACTTGAAAAGTGTGAATTCCATAGGACCGAGATTCAATTTCTGGGGTATGTACTGTCTACACAAGGAATTAGTATGGATGGAAGCAAAACCCAAGCCATCAAGGATTGGCCAAGTCCTAGAAATGTGAAGGAGGTACAGCGCTTCATCGGGTTTGCCAACTTCTATAGACGTTTCATTAGAAATTTCTCTGAGGTAGTGTCACCTATCACTCAACTTACCCAGAAAGAGTCTAGGTTTTCCTGGACTCCCCAAGCCCAGGAAGCATTTTCCCGTCTAAAAGATAAATTTACCACTGCACCTATCCTAGTAAATCCCAACCCCGAGCTTGCCTTCATAATAGAGGTGGATGCTTCAGACTGTGCCGTTGGAGCTATACTCTCTCAGAGAACAGGTGAGAAGAATGTCTTGCATCCCTGTGCCTTCTTTTCCCAGCAGTTGTCTTCGGCTGAGAGGAACTACGATGTGGGCAATAGAGAGTTGTTGGCCATTATTGCCGCCTTCAAAGAATGGAGACACCTTCTTCAGGGAGCTGCACAGCAAATAGTCGTCCTGACGGACCATCGTAACCTTGAGTTTATCAGGTCGGCTAAGTGCCTGACTCCTCGCCAGGCTCGCTGGAATCTTTTCTTAAACCAATTTAATTTTATCATCTCTTATAGACCAGGATCGCGCAATGGAAAGGCTGATGCACTCTCTAGGATTTACTCAGCAGAGACACGTCCAATTACTCCTCCTAAGACTATTCTTCCTGACTCTAGATTCCTAGGAGTAATTCATAATCAAGACCTACTTAAGGACATCAAGGAAGCATACCATGCGGATTCCTTTTTGGCACAACCCCCAAGGGACGTAAGTCTTGTCTTTAAGAATGGTGTGTGGATTCAGGGACAACGCCTGTATATTCCTGAAACAGTCAGATTGAGAGTATTGCAACTCATTCACGATTCCAAGATAGCTGGGCATAGAGGAATTCTAAAGACACAGGAATTTCTTTCTCGTTTCTTTTGGTGGCCCACTTGCAGGAAGGATGTTTTGAATTATGTCACTTCATGTGAGGTCTGTGCAAGATGCAAAACACCTCGCTCCTCACCAACTGGTCTGTTACAGCCTCTTCCCACCCCGTCCCACCCGTGGGGATCCATTTCTATGGACTTCATTGTGGAGTTACCAACCTCTCAGGGGAAGAACACCATTCTATTGGTGGTTGACCGTCTAACAAAGGCAGCTCATTTTATCCCTTGTGTCGGCTTACCCACTGCAAAACAGACATCAGATTTGATGATTAAAGATGTGTTTCGCTTACATGGAGTACCGGATGAGGTTATTTCGGATCGAGGGGTGCAATTCACTTCTAGGTTTTGGCAAAATTTCTGTGCAGCATTGGACATTAAAGTAAACCTTTCTTCTGCTTTTCATCCCCAGACTAATGGACAGACCGAACGAACCAATCAAACCCTGGAGCAGTATCTCCGCTGCTTTATCTGCCACCTACAGGATGATTGGGTGGATCTACTTCCATTAGCTGAGTTCTCGTATAACAACTCTCAGAGTGCCTCCACTAAACAGTCTCCTTTTTACTCTAATCTAGGTTATCATCCTAACATTCTACCACGATTTCCCATAGAAACGCCTTTACCAGCAGTGGCTGAAAGAATCACGTCTTTACAGAAGAATATGGATCTTCTAAAGGAAAATCTGGAATCGGCTCAAGAAAGGTACAAGAAAGCAGCAGATAAATTTCGTAAACCTGCACCAGCTTTCAAGGTAGGAGACTTGGTCTGGCTGTCAACCAGAAATCTTAAGTTAAGGATTCCATTGTCTAAGTTGGGACATAAGTACATTGGACCCTATAAAATCAGTAAAATTATAAGTGCCGTTGCTTGTCGTCTTCAACTGCCCAGAACTATGAGAATCCACCCTGTCTTTCATGTATCCCTACTAAAGGCTGCGACACCCAATACGTTTCCTGGACGTTCCTCTCCTTGCCCTGACCCAGTGCTAGTCGATGGTCAGGAAGAATTTGTGGTGGAAAGGATTTTAGATTCCAGGTTGTATAGAAATCAGTTACAATATCTGATTAAATGGCAGGGCTACCCAGTGGAGGACAACTCATGGGAACCGGTCAATAACGTTAATGCTCCTCGCTTGCTCCGTCAGTTTCATCAGAGGTACCCACACAAGCCTGGTCTGAGGTCATCCGGAGGTTGTCCTTAAGGGGGGAGTAATGTAAGGTTCTATGTATATATTCCTGAAACTCAGTTTGTTCGTCAGCCATTTTACTTTCTGTCTTGCTGCAGCTATCTTTCCTTCAGTCAAAATGGAGTTTCCAGCTTGCATGTTCCCGCCCTGATTCTCTCCTTTGCTTCTTAAGCAGCCACAGCTGAGCAATCAGTGCTTCAGAATCTAGCCTGCAGTGAACCTGTGACTTGACTCCTGTAAGCCTTGGACCTTGTACTCCAGCTATTCCTACTGAGGAACTCTGAAGCACTTGTGGACTCTGAACCCTGCTCTTTGAAAGACCCACGTTTGCATGGACTTACGGTAACAGAGAAGAAGATCCTGAATCTGTATTGGAGAGTGATTGCTGAGCTTGGATTACTCTGGCCTGCTGTGTCTCCTGTTTCTGTGTCTGCAAACTGTGTGACTATTTCTGCCAACTTGTATGAAGTAATACAGGACTTTTCTATATCAAACCTGTGTCTCATGTATGTTCATCGCACCCAAGCACAAGACGCTATATGAACTGTACTACATACATTACACCGCCATTACATGTTTGGGGGCTTCTTATTTTCTTTGGGGATCTGCTCCGGGGCAGATAGCTTTCATCTTTCTGCCTTTAGGTGTAGTTATCTCTCAGGCTGTGACGAGGCGTCTAGGATCAACGTAGGAACGCTCCACGGCTACCTCTAGTTGTGTGGTTAGTTCAGGTTACTGCAATCCAATAGATTCCAGCCTCTCTGGTGTATTACCGTTTTTGCCATTTCTCCTCAGCTACCTAAACATAACAGGAGATGACTCAGGCAAGATGATAAAGTCCATTGGTGCATAAGATTATGGTGAAAAATGCTACGGAACAAGAGATGATGGAGGTTTCTGGTACATGAGATCATGGAGGCCCCAGCATATAAAATAATAGAAAATCTGACACTTGTGATTATGAATGACTAGAAATAGGCCTGATGCCTGAACGAACTGCGCCTGCGCAAGTGACATACACGTCACCGCTATTCCCCCGCATGTGTAGTAATGACGCGGCTGTTACTGCGCCTGCGTGGGAATAGCGGAGACGTGTATGTCACTTGCACAGGCGCAGTTCATGGCCTTGCGGCTGCGAACTGCACCTGCGCAAGTGACACTGCCGCGGTGCCTTATGGGATTCGGGGACAGCGGCCGGAAGTCCCAACTGGCGATTATATATATAGATACACCACATGAAATTATGAAGAATGCAGTATAAAGGATAACAGCTGGGAGTCACACAGATTCCACCACTGTTACCACTTTGGATGGATGGATACATTAGATGATGGATGCTCCAGTACATGAAATTATAGAGGTTTCTGGTACAAGACATGATGGAGGTTCCAATACAAAAGATGATGGCAAGGTGGTTCTGGTAAATGACATGATGCAGTTTCTAGTACATGAGATGATTCAGTTTTCTGGTACATGAGTTGATGGAGGCTTCTGGTACATAAGACAATGGAAGCTTCTGGTACATGAAATGATTGAGATTTCTGGTACATGGGATGATGGAGGCATCTGGTACATGAGATGATGGACACTTCTGGTACATGAGATGATGGAGGCTTCTGGTACATGAGATGATGGAGGCTTCTGTTACATGAAATGATTGAGATTTCTGGTACATGAGATGATGGAGGCTTCTGGTACATGAAATGTTTGATATTTCTGGTACATGGGATGATGGAGGCTTCTGGTACATGAGATGATGGAGGCTTCTGGTACATGAGATGATGGAGGCTTCTGGTACATTAGAAGATTGAGGCTTCTGGTGCATGAGATGATGGAGATTTATGGTACATGAGATGATGAAGACTTCTGGTAAATGAGATGATAGAGTCTTCTGGTACATAACGTGATAGAGGTTTCTGGTACATAAAATGATGGAGGCTTTTGGTACATGAGTGTTGTGAACGCATTGGAGATGATTTC
The DNA here is from genome assembly GCA_033576555.1 of Oophaga sylvatica. Taxonomy (NCBI): domain Eukaryota; kingdom Metazoa; phylum Chordata; class Amphibia; order Anura; family Dendrobatidae; genus Oophaga; species Oophaga sylvatica. Next base: position 405,560,672 of record JARQOD010000003.1, read on the forward strand.
GGAGCTGAAGCTCCCTCTGGTGGTTGCTGAGGGTATTGAACCTATGTTGAACACCAAGAGTCCTACACATGCAGTTGACGAGTGGTTGTCAGGTGATACTGACTTGCCTGATATAAGTGAGCTGACCTCCCATGATCCTCGCCGGTGACCAATTGTTCTTCCTGGTCTAGGTTGGAATTCAGCTTGCTTTTCTGCTGTCTCCTGCTTGCATTCAGATAAGTCTCTTTCAGTTTTTTTTTTACTGTGGTTTGAATTCCTTGCTTTTTGCTGCATTGCTTTTTGTCTTCAGCCGGGTCCCCTTTGGGGGCTTTGGCTGGTCTCCGTTCGTTTTTTTTTTATTTGTTCATTTGCTCAGTTCTTGTGATATTTTACTGCTGGGTTGCTACGTGTCCACACCAGAGATCTGATATAGGTGGTCGAGACCGTGTGGTCTTAGTATTTTTGGATTCAGAAGTGTTGGAGTTTTTCCTAGGGTTTTTCTGGGTTGCAGACAATATTCTCTCCTGTGCTGTCCTATCTAGACAGTTTTGGGCCCCAGCGTTTGCTCAATCTATTTTTTGTCTGTGTTTGTATTTTCATCTTGTCTAACCGCCATTATATGTCTGGGGGCTTCCTATTCTTTTGGGGTCTACTCCGGGGCAGTTAGCTTTCCTCTTTCCATCTTCAGGGATAGCTATCTCTCCGGCTGTGACGAGGAGTCTAGGGCTCCGTAGGAATGTCCCACGGCTGCTTCTAGTTGTGTGGTTAGTTTAGGGGTCTGCAACCTACTAGTTTCCAACCTCTCTGGTGTTTGGCTACCTATGCATTTTTTTGCTCCTGCCTCCTCAGCTACCTAAACATAACAGAATCACCGGCCATACTGAAAATTCTATACTGTAAAGAGCTGTGGAATATGCTGGCGCTATATAAATAAAGATTATTATTATTATTATTATTCTATGGTACTCAATAGAAGGGAAAAATAGTAAAGGAAAAAAAAAGTTGTCAGAAATTTTTTTTTTCTGTTTGTTACATTTTTTTCCCTCTTTTTCTCTGGGGGCTGAGGAGGAATTTTTTTTTTCTCCTCAATGGAGGTCAAGCATTTGTCCGATCGTGTGGAGCAGCTTGCTTCTGAAGTTCGGAGTATTGCTATCTATCTTGCTGGGTTGCCTGCTGTGGAACCTAGGATCCCTTTGCCGGATTTATTTTTGAGGGATCGGTCTAAGTTTTTGAATTTTAAAAATAACTGTAAGTTGTTTTTTGCTTTGAAGCCTAAGTCCTCAGGGAACACAACGCAGCAGGTTCAAATTGTCATCTCCCTGTTGCGCGGTGACCCTCAGGATTGGGCCTTTTCCCTGACACCTGGGGATCCTGTTTTGAATGATGCTGATGTGTTTTTTCAGGCTCTGGGGTTATTGTACGATGAACCTAATGTTACTGATCAAGCTGAAAAAACCTTGTTGGCATTGAATCAGGGTCATGAAGCCACTGAGCTATATTGTCAGAAATTCAGAAAGTGGGCAGTCCTTACTAAATGGAATGATGACACTCTGGCAGCTCTTTTTCGGAAGGGTCTGGCAGAGACTGTGAAGGATATTATGGTGGGATTCCCTGTCCCCTCTGGTCTCAATGACTCTATGTCATTAGCTATTCAAGTTGACAGACGTCTGCGCGAGCGTAGAAATATGCGTGAGATTGTGATGCCTTGCGGGCCAGCCCCTGAGTCCATGCAGTGTGATGGAGTGACTTCTGGGGCACAGTGTCATGAATTTCGTAAGCATAACAATTTGTGCTACTATTTGTCACGCTGTTCTGTCTGTACTTGGTTGTCGGCGTGACAATGCATGTCTGTGCCTTAACCCTTTGCTCCTTTTCTCCCTAATTGAGCTGGGATACTGTTATCCGTTACCTGTATGGATGCTGCTCAGTTCCCAGCTCCGCTGCGTAGCCGCATATACGTGGGTGTTTCCGCTGCGTTGCATGACCACCCGCATGTGCGGTCCCTGGCTACTGCTGTGAAAGCTACCCGTAGATTGCAAAGTCCTCTGCAGTGGTGCATGACTTACTAAGTGTGTTTAGGCTGCAGCCATTTCCAGGTGCCCTTGCTGTGCTGATATGTGTCTGGCTCTCATAGGGTGCGCAGGCCACACCTGCCCTGCTTTTATCAGGGTTAGTGTGCGTACTTGAAATGCTGTCCCCAGCCAATTGCTGAGGGACAGCTCATATATAAAGGCTCCCTGCCCTATGGGCGGGGCCTTAGCTACTCACATAGCTTCTGAATCTTGCCATGTGTGTTGTGTGTTCCTGTACCTGTCCCTGCGCCTATCCTGGAGGCGGTAATTCTAGGCTTGAATCCCTGATCCTGTACCCGTCCCTTCGCCTATCCTGGAGGCGGTAATTCTAGGTTTGAATCCCTGATCCTGTGCCCGTCCCTGCGCCTGTCCTGGAGGCCGTAATTCCAGGCTTGAATCCTTGATCCTGTACCTGTCCTGTACCTGACTGTCTGAACTGTGTCTGCTGTGTTATTTTCCTGAATCCTTCTGTGTCCTGAACCCTGTGCCCAGTGACTGTGATATTTTGATAACTGACTTCCTTTGATACAACCTGGGTTCATCTTGGAAGGAGGAGTCTGGTGTGGGTGTGCTGAGTTTCTGTTACTCTGTGCTCAGCTTGTTTTTGGTGCAATCCCCGGCCGGCTCCAGTTGAGCCTGGCGGGGCTTGCACCAGACCGCTTGGGTTCCTTTTTAGATCGCTTCCAGATGTCCGGATCCGATCCTTCCCTGCCTGATGTCCGGAGCCTGCCGATCGTTGTCAGATGTCCTGAGCCTGATACTGCGGCCTCATGTCCGGAGCCTGATGTCCGCAGGCCGATGTCCGGAACCTGTCGATCGTTGCCAGATGTCCGGAGTCCGATGCCAGTGTTCTGATGTTCCTGAGATCCAGCCCTTGTTCCAGTGTCCGTGTTCCTGATGTCCAGTCCGTGTTCCGGTGTCCGTGTTCCTGATGTCCAGTTCATGTTCCTGGGTCCATGTTCCGGTGTCCGTTGTTCCTGATGTCCAGTCCGTGTTCCTGAGTCCGTGCTTCTGTGTCCGTGTTGTGTTCCTGATGTCCGGCCCTTGTTCCAGTGTCCGTGTTCCTGATGTCCAGTCCGTGTTCCGGTGTCCGTGTTCCTGATGTCCAGTTCATGTTCCTGATTCCATGTTCCTGATTCCGTGTTCCTGATGTCTGGTCTGTGTTCCTGATTCCATGTTCCTGAGTCTGTGTTCCCGATTCCATGTTCCTGAGTCCGTGTTCCTGATTCCATGTTCCTGAGTCCGTGTTCCTGATTCCATGTTCCTGATTCCGTGTTCCTGATGTCCGGTCAATGTTCCTGAGATCCAGTCTGTGTTCCTGATGTCCAGTTTCCTGATGTCTGGTTCGTGTTACTGAGATCGAGTCCGTGTTCCTGATGTCCAGTCCGTGTTCCTGATTCCATGCTCCTGTGTCCATGTTCCTGAGTTCCAGTTCGTGTTCCCGAGTTCATGATCCTGATGTTTATGTATTATGTGTTGTTACTCCAGTAAACTTTTTTTCATCTATACCTGAATGTTATGTTTTGGTAGCTGAGGAGAGCAGGCAAAAACGGCAATACACCAGAGAGGTTGGAATCTACTGGATTGCAGTCCCTGACTAACCATCACAACTAAAGGCAGCCGTGGAGCATTCCTACGTTGGTCCTAGACGCCTCGTCACAGCCTGAGAGGTTAACTACACCTAAAGATAGAAAGAGGAAAGCTATCTGCCCCGGAGCAGATCCCCAAAGAACATAGGAAGCCTCCAAACATGTAATGGCGGTTAGACAAGAGGAAATACAGACACAGACAGAAAATAGTATGAGCAAACGCTGGGGCCCAATCTGCCTAGACAGAAAAGGATAGGAAGGATACTTACTGCAATCCAAAAAAAAACCTAAAAAAAAAGCCAACGCTACTAATTGCAAAAACACCTGAGATCACACGACCTCTACCACCTAAATTAGTTCTCTGGTGTAACAAAACTCAGCCACAGCCACTGAAAAAACTGGAAAAGGCAAATGAACAAACAACAGTGGCTCCAGAGGAATCGAGAGGAGCCCAAGCCCCCCGGGGAGGGGAACCTGGCCAACCTCACAGAAATGCAGAGAAATATGCAAATGGCAAGCACAAAAACAAAAAACAGAAAATATCTTATCTGAGAGCAGGAGAAGAGGCAAGACTCAGCAAGCTTCCAAGTGAACCAGGAAACAACGTTAAGACAAGAACAATTGATCACCGGCAACCATGATGGGGGGAAACCTCCCCTATATCCAGCCAGTCCGTGATTCCTGATTGCCAATCCTCACTGAATGGTTCAGTACTGTCTGCAACCACCAGAGGGAGCTTCTGCTCAGCATTCATTTCTAAAACATTCATAACACCTGAAGTTCTACATGGCTCTTCTTGGTCCACATGCTCAGCTGCCACAGAACCACGGTCTCTGCCCTTCCCTAGTTCGGGTAGGCCGGGTCCCCCTCTGCGGTATGGAGGGTCAACATTGCGTCCCTGGGAGGCGCCCGCCCCACGCCGTGGTGGTCGGTCAGCGTGGAGGCGATGATGGGCTGAGCCGCTTCTCGGCGGCTGCAGCCAATCGTGACACTATTGTGGTGACGCTTCTCATGCTATTTCCATCTGCTCCGAGCGGGGAAGACGTTTTGCGCACTCAGTTGTTTTGGGTAGTGTTCAGACTAAATTTCTGTTGACTGTTACCTTGATTTGCTCCATGTCTACATTTTCAGCCCAGGCTTTTGTTGATTCAGGGGCAGCTATAAACCTGATGGATTTTGATTTTGCCAAACGTTGTGGTTTTCCTATGATACCCCTGCGGAAGTCTATTCCTTTGCTGGGCATTGATTCTACCCCCTTGGCAGAGAATAAACCCCAGTTTTCTACCCAGGTGATAATGCGGGTTGACCCGGACCACCAAGAGAATTGCAAATTTTTGGTGTTACATAATTTACATGACATTGTTGTACTGGGTTTTCCTTGGTTACAGACTCACAATCATGTTTTGGATTGGAAATCTGTGTCTGTGACCAGTTGGGGTTGTCAATGTGTTTGTGCTGACACTCCTGTTTTTTCTGCCCCCCCCAGTCTCAAGATGATTTTTCTGCCTCCCCCCAGTCTCAAGATGTCCCTGACTATTTGACTGATTTTTCTGATGTGTTTAGTGAGAGTAAGTCTGCATCCTTACCTCCTCATAGGAGTTATGATTGCGCTATTGACTTAGTACCCGATTGTAAATTTCCCAAGGGTCGGCTCTTTAATTTATCTGTACCTGAGCATGAGGCTATGCAATCTTATATCAAAGAGTCTTTAGAGAAGGGTCATATCAGACCATCCTCTTCACCCTTGGGCGCCGGCTTTTTCTTTGTGGCCAAGAAGGATGGCTCATTGAGGCTGTGTATTGATTATCGTCTCCTGAATAAGATCACTGTTAAATATCAATATCCGTTACCCTTGATTTCTGACCTATTTTCCAGAGTGAAGGGTGCTTGTTGGTTTACCAAGCTTGACCTCAGGGGGGCGTGTAATCTTAATCGCATCAAGCACGGAGATGAATGGAAGACGGCGTTTAATACCGAAGAGGGGCATTTTGAGTACCTAGTGATGCCTTTTGGGCTCACTAATGCCCCTTCCGTCTTCCAATCCTTTATGAACGATATTTTACGGGATTTCGTGGATAAATTTCTGATCGTTTATTTGGACGATATCTTGATTTTTTCCAATGACTGGGATTCTCATGTGGAACATGTTCGGACTGTATTCCTGATTTTCAGAGAAAACGCATTGTATGTGAAGGGATCAAAATGTCTTTTTGGTGTACAGAAGGTTTCATTTCTGGGATTCATTTTGTCTCCGTCTGTTATTGAAATGGACCCGGTCAAAGTTCAGGCCATTTGTGATAGGGTTCAACCCACTACATTGAAGGCTCTTCAGAGATTTTTGGGTTTTGCTAATTTTTATCGTAAATTTATAGCTAATTTCTCTGGTATTGTGAAACCAATGACTGAGTTGACCAAGAAGGGTTCTGATGTAGTGAATTGGTCTCCTGAGGCAGTTTCTGCGTTTCAGGAGCTTAAGCGGAGATTCACTTCTGCTCCTGTTCTGCGCCAACCTGATGTTTCTCTACCATTTCAGGTCGAGGTTAATGCTTCTGAGATTGGTGAAGGAGCCGTTTTGTCCCAAAGGGATCCTGAGACCTCTAAGAGTAACCCTTGTGCCTTTTTCTCTCGAAAATTTTCCCCAGCGGAATGTAACTATGATGTGGGTAATCGGTAGTTATTGGCCATGAAGTGGGCTTTTGAGGAGTGTAGACATTGGCTGGAAGGAGCCAAGCATCAGGTGGTGGTCTTCACGGATCATAAGAACCTGGTTTATCTTGAATCAGCCAAGCGACTTAATCCTAGACAGGCCAGGTGGGCCTTGTTTTTCACACGTTTTAATTTTGTGGTCTCTTTTCTCCCGGGCACTAAGAATGTTAAGGCGGATGCCCTCTCGAGGAGTTTTTCCTGGATTCTCCTGATGTAACTGAGCCTGCTGTTATTCTGAAGGAGGGTGTGGTATCTCACCCAATTTGAGACTGGCTTTGGAGAAATTTCAGGAGGATAAACCTGAACTTTGCCCTGCTGGGAAATTGTTTGACCCAGACCAGTGGAGGAAGAATGTGATGTCTGAGATTCATTGCTCCATGTCGGTTGGCCATCCTGGTATTTTTGGTACCAGAGATTTGGTGAGTCGGTCCTTTTGGTGGCCCACTTTGTCTCGTGACGTCAGGGACTTTGTGCAGTCCTGTGGAACTTGTTCTCAGTCCAAACCTTGCTCTCGCTCTAGTGGTTTGTTAATGCCATTGCCTGTGCCCAAGAGGCCATGGACCCATATCTCTATTGATTTTATTTCCGACCTGCCTGTCTCTCAGAGAATGACCGTTATTTGGGTGATCTGTGATAGGTTTTCCAAGATGATACATCTTGTGCCACTACCTAAGTTGCCATCCTCCTCTGAGTTGGTGCCCTTATTTTTTCAACAGGTGGTTCAGTTGCACGGCATTCCAGAGAACATTGTGTCTGACAGAGGAGTCTAGTTTGTGTCCAGATTTTGGAAGACATTTTGTTTCAAACTGGGAGTTCAGCTGTCTTTTTTCTCTGTGTTCCACCCTCAGACCAATGGACAGACTAAGAGAACAAACCAGACCTTTGAGACTTATTTGAGATGTTTTGTATCTGCTGATCAAGATGACTGGGTCTCCTTTTTGCCCTTGGCTGAGTTTGCTTTGAATAATAGGGCTAGTTCTGCCACCTTGATGTCTCCATTTTTCTGCAATTTCGGGTTTCATCCTCGATTTTCTTCAGGGCAGGTGGAGGCTTCTGTCTGTCCTGGTGTTGACTCTATTGTGGAGAGAATGCAGCAGATTTGGGATCAAGTAGTGGATAAGTTGTCCCTCTCTCAGGAGAAGGCCCAGCGGTTTGCCAACCGACATAGGACTGATGGTCCTCGATTTAAAGTGGGTGACTTGGTTTGGTTGTCCTCAAAAAATATCCCTATGAAGGTCGCATCTCCAAAATTTAAGCCAAGGTTCATTGGACCTTATAAGATCGTGGAGATTATTAATCCCGTTTCCTTACGTTTGCTTCTTCCAGGAACATTCAAGATTCACAATGTATTTCACAAATCTTTATTGGAGAGATTTGTCGAGCCAGTGGTTCCTATGGCTGCGCCTCCTGATCCTGTTTTGGTTGAGGGCAATTTGGAGCATGTGGTTGAGAAGACATTGGATTCTCTTTTGGCCAAGCGGAGACTCCAGTACTTGGTGAATTGGAAAGGCTATGGTCAGGAGGACAATTCTTGGGTGTTTGCTTCTGACATTCATGCTGAAAGACTGGTCCGTGCCTATCACCGAGCTCATCCTGATCATCCTGCTGGCACAAGTGAGGGTTCGGTGACCCCTCCTCAAGGGGGGGTACTGTTGTGAACGTATTGGAGACGTATTGGAGACGACTTCGGAGCTAAAGCTCCCTCTGGTGGTTGCTGAGGGTATTGAACCTATGTTGAATACCAAGAGTCCTACACCTGCAGTTGATGAGTGGTTGTCAGGTGATACTGACTTGCCTGATATAAGTGAGCTGACCTCCCGTGATCCTCGCCGGTGACCAATTGTTCTTCCTGGTCTAGGTTGGAATTCAGCTTGCTTTTCTGCTGCCTCCTGCTTGCATTCAGATAAGTCTCTTTCAGTATTTTATACTGTGGTTTGAATTCCTTGCTTTTTGCTGCATTGCTTTTTGTCTTCAGCCGGGTCCCCTTTGGGGGCTTTGGCTGGTCTCCTTTGGTTTTTTTTTTATTTGTTCATTTGCTCAGTTCTTGTGATATTTTACTGCTGGGTTGCTACGTGTCCACAACAGAGATCTGATATAGGTGGTCGAGACCGTGTGGTCTCAGTATTTTTGAAGAAATGTTGGAGAAGTGTTCAGAAGTGTTGGAGTTTTTCCTAGGGTTTTTTGGGTTGCAGACAGTATTCTCTCCTTTGCTGTCCTATCTAGACAGTTTTGGGCCCCAGCGTTTGCTCAATCTATTTTCTTTCTGTGTTCGTGTTTTCATCTTGTCTAACCGCCATTATATGTCTGGGGGCTTCCTATTCTTTTGGGGTCTACTCCGGGGTAGTTAGCTTTCCTCTTTCCATCTTCAGGGATAGCTATCTCTCCGGTTGTGACGAGGCGTCTAGGGCACTGTAGGAACTTCCCACGGCTACTTATAGTTGTGCGGTTAGTTTAGGGGTCTGCAACCTATTAGTTTCCAACCTCTCTGGTGTTAGGCGGTGTGATGATGAATGGGAGCCCCATTCCTTATGCTTTTCTAGAACTACTACAAACATTGTAGTTTGGGACACTGCTTGTCCTTTCCTCCTTTTCCTTCAGACTATAACTCCCACCTCAGGAAGGTCTTTGTCTCCAAACTGGTTTAGCAACTTTTGAAACCACATGGCTTCTTTGTCTGCCCATGTGCTTTTCCCTCTCAGACAATAATGGGAATTCATTCATTCGGATGTAATGTAATGTGAGAGTATGATAAAAATACAAAAGTAGCAGTTCTGCGACCTGCGTCGACTGGGCTTCCTGGCCCATGTTTTTCCCGGCTCCAGCTGCAACAGAACCCAAGAAACAGATTTCTGTTTAACCGATACACCCAGGCACTCTGCGTTTAGATTTAAATGCACGCCAACGTCTTGCGGAGTACAATGGTACGCTGTGCATCGCTGTAAGAGACTCCATCTCTTAGTTATGATCATTATGAGTTTTCTGATCCAAGACTAATGATGTCACGGCCACAGGTCTATAAGGCAGGGCCAAGAATTCTGCCTCAGATCTGTCCTGGACACCAGACGTAGAACACGTCTGTGATGCATTGTGATGTGTCACCAATCCCCCGACCGTATCACTTGCCTACTATGATCTAAGAACTGTAAGTTGATCTTCCTTATGTTAACCCCTTTTATTTTCTGTAACCGTATTGTACATATTTCGATTGTCTCCCCTTTTGTAAAATCTTGCTTTAAAACTTTATAAACACTGTCAAACCTTTTTGGAGTAAAGATATAAAATTTACTAGTTTGTTTCTCCTGCTCTATAAACGAATCACGTGCCTGAAGTAACTACGGTACTAAATTGGAGTGGCCTCTGCCCCACAATCTAGACCCAGTGGCTGGTGGCAGTTAGTGTGTAAAGGGCTGTGTAAATAGAAAATTGGCACAGCTCTAGTTCAGAGGTGCTCCAGTAGGTTCCCAAACCATGCAGTATATCAAAAAGACTGGGCACACTCCTGGTATGTGTAGAAGTAAGTTTAATACGTACACTTGGTCACAACACAGACGTTTCGGTCTACTTAGACCTTCATCAGTGTACTGTAATAATAAGTGATCAATCAATGTTACAAAAAATGAAATAAAGTATATACACATTGGTATGTTGGGTCAGTAATATGACATAGTCAATCTCAATCAGATCTCTGAGTTTAGCTAAACAACAACATGCTATCAAAAGTATTCAGTATAATGCAAGGTAAAGAGAGATATATAAGTATTAAACGTACCTAGTGACCAGATGCAATCAGAAAAAAGTTGTATATCTATAGATAGATGCATAAGATAAGAATAAGTTCCCAATCACATATATAAGTGATATCATAAGGTGAGTGGCTGATGTGACCATACCGTTTAGTATGAGACGTATTGATAGGCTGTTACAGTGAAAGAAAAGACAGTGAATGTCCAAACAACATTGTATTATGCCAACAGTCAAATTAAAGAAAAGGAAGGTGAGTGATGTCATACCGCTAATAGCTCCTTCTGGTTTATTAAGGTTGATGTATTTGCACTGTGAGAATTAAGTGACAAGCGTAGAATGTGAGCGCTGATCAAAAGTAAAGGACATAGCCTTAATCCAATATGTTATAATGTTTTTTTGCTACTGCCTCCTCAGCTACCTAAACATAACACATGAGATGATCGAGATTTCTGGTACATGAGAGGATGGAGGCTTCTGGTACATGAAATGATGGAGATTTCTGGTACATAAAATGATGGAGGCCTTGTACACGAGACGATCAAGATTTCTGGTAAAAGATATGATGGAGGCTTCTGGTACATGAGATGATGGAGGCTTCTGATACATGACATGATAGAGGTTTCTGGTACATAAAATGATGGAGGCTTCTGGTACATGAAATGATGGAGATTTCTGGTACATGAGATGATGGAGGCTTCTGGTACATGAGATGATGGAGATTTCTGGTACATGAGATAATGGAGGCTTCTGGTGCATGACATGATAGAGGTTTCTGGTACATAAAATGATGGAGGCTTCTGGTACATGAGATGATCGAGATTTCTGGTACATGAGACGATGGAGGCTTCTGGTACATGAGATGATGGAGGCTTCTGGTATATGAGATGATGGAGGATTCTTGTGCATGAGATGATGGAGGCTTCTGGTTCATGACATGATATAGGTTTCTGGTACATGAGATGATGGAGGCTTCTGGTACATAAAATGATGGAGATTTCTGGTACATGAGATGATGGAAGCTTCTGGTAAATGATATGATGGAAGCTTCAGGTACATAAGACGATGAAGGCTTCTGGTACATGAGATTATGGAGGTTTCTAGTACATGAGATCATGGAGGCTTCTGGTACATGAGATGGAGATTTCTGGTACATGAGATGGAGGTTTTTGGTACATGGGATGATGGAGGCTTTTGGTACATGATGTGATGGAGGCTTCTGGTACATGAAATGATGGAGGCTTCTGGTACATGAGATGGTGGAGGTTTCTGGTACATGAGATGTAAGATGCAACGCAAAATGATGGAGGCTTCACCACATGAGATGGCATAAGCTTCTGGTAAATAATATGATGAAGGCTCCGATCAAGGAGATGATTCTGGCACATCAGATGATGGACACTCGGACACATTAGATGAGGGATGCTCATACATTCAGTACATGAGATTATTAAGGTTAGAACTTTTATATATATTAAATAAAAGTACTGTAATGGAGCATGGCGGACTCGCAATATGATGGAGCTTGGAGGACTTGCAATCTGATGGAGGACTTGTACTGTGATGGAGCATGGAGGTCTCATACTGTGATGAAGCATGGAAGACTCATGCTGTGATGGATCATGGAGGACTCTTACTGTGATGGAGCATGGAGGACTCGTACTGTAAGCATGGAGCGCTCGTACTGTAAATTTGGAGGTCTTGTTCTGTGATGGAGCATGGAGGACTTGTAATGTGATGAAGCATGGAGGACTCGTACTGTGATGGAGAATGTAGGACTTGCACTGTGAGGGAGCATGGAGGACTCGCAACGTGAAGGAACATGGAGGACTCGCAATGTGATGGAGCATGGAGGTCTCCTAATGTGAGTATGGAGGTTTCGTACCTTGTTGGAGCATGTAGGTCTTGTACAGTGATGGAGCATGGATGATTCATAATGTGATGGAGCATGGAGGACTCATACTGTGATGGAGCATGGAGGACTCATACCATGATGGATCATGGGGGACTCGCAATGTGATGGAGCTTGGAGGACTCGCAATGAGATGGAGCATGGAGGACTCGTACTGTGATGGAGCATGGAGGACTCGCAATGTGATGGAGCATGGAGGTCTCCATTTCTCCTACTGTGTGTATGGAGGTTTTGTATTTTGATGGAGCATTTAGGTCTCGTACTGTGATGGAGCATGGAGGACTTGTACTGTAAGCTTGGAGGTCTCGTACTGAGAGTTTGGAGGTCTCATACTGTGATGGAGCATGGAGGACTCATACTGTGGAGCATGGAGGACTCGCGATGTGATGGAGCATTGAGGACTTGTAATGTGATGGAGCTTGAAGGACTCGTACGGTGATGGAGCATGGAGGACTCGCAATGTGATGGAGCTTGGAGGACTCGCAATGGGATGGAGCATGGAGGACTCGTACTGTGATGAAGCATGGAGGACTCGCAATGGGATGGAGCATGGAGGTTTCCAGGTCTCCTACTGTGAGTATGGAGGTCTCGTACTTTGATGGAGCATGTAGGTCTCGTACGGTGATGGAGCATGGAGGACTCGTACCATGATGGAGCATAGAGGACTTGCAATGTGATGGAGGACTCACAGTGGGATAGAACATGGAGGACTCACAATGTGTTGGAGCATTGAGGACTTGTACTGTGATGGAGCATGGAGGTCTCACAATTTGCTGGAGAATGCAGGACTCGTACTGTGATGTAGCATGGAGGACTCGTGCTTTTTTGGAGCATGGAGGTCTCCCAATGTGCTGGATCATGGAGGACTCGTTCTGTGATGGAGCATGGAGGACTCGTGCTGTGATGGAGCATGGAGGTCTCGTACTGTGATGGTGTAAGGTTCTATGTATATATTCCTGAAACTCAGTTTGTTCGTCAACCATTTTACTTTCTGTCTTGCTGCAGCTATCTTGCCCTCAGTCAAAATGGAGTTTCCAGCTTGCATGTTCCCACCCTGATTCTCTCCTTTGCTTCTTAAGCAGCCACAGCTGAGCAATCAGTGCTTCAGAATCTAGCCTGCAGTGAACCTGTGACTTGACTCCTGTAAGCCTTGGACCTTGTACTCCAGCTATTCCTACTGAGGAACTCTGAAGCACTTGTGGACTCTGAACCCTGCTCTTTGAAAGACCCACGTTTGCATGGACTTACGGTAACAGAGAAGAAGATCCTGAATCTGTATTGGAGAGTGATTGCTGAGCTTGGATTACTCTGGCCTGCTGTGTCTCCTGTTTCTGTGTCTGCAAACTGTGTGACTATTTCTGCCAACTTGTATGAAGTAATACAGGACTTTTCTATATCAAACCTGTGACTCCTGTGTTTTCATCGCACCCAAGCACAAGACGCTATATGAACTGTACTACATACATTACAAGATTCTGAAGCCAAAACGTTAGTGTCTGCTGGGTCTGGAAGGCTGTGTCTGCTGTACTGTGGATATCAGACGTCCGGTTGTACTTTCTGTGATGACAGTGGTTGTGACTTCTCACAACCATTCCAGGTGAGCAATTCCCTTAAGTTTTTCTTTTTGCAGTGTTACCACAGGTAAACACTATTGTTTTTTTTTTTTTTTTTTTTTCCTTTCTTTTCTCTTTTTTGTCTGCTGTAACTCTGGATATCAGATGTCTGGTTGAAACTTTCTGTGATGATAGTGGTTGTGACTTCTCACAACCATTCCAGGTGAGCAGTTCCCTTAATTTTTTTTTTCTCTCTGCAGTGTTGCCACAGGTGAACACTATTGTTTTTTTTTCTCTCCTCTTCTTCCAGTAATCCTGTCTTAAAAGATCTGGAAAATGGAGGCCCGCATAAAGGAACTTTGCGGAGTGACTGATAATATCCTTGCAGATTTGCAGAATATAAAGACCCGTTTTACAAATCTACAGGACCTCAATAATCACAATTTGCAAGTGGTTGGACAGACTACCCAGGATTTGCGAGCCAGGATTGAGGTTCTAGAGGGGCGAATCCAGGCTCCTGCCGTAGCCCCGAGTGCTGGGATTCCCAAGTTGCCCCCTTTTCGTTTTGGCGGTGAACGTGAGAAATTCAGGGGATTTATTAATCAATGCAATCTTTTTTTTTCTGCACATGCTTCACAATTTCCCACTGAACGATCTAAGGTGCTTACTATAATTATGTTGCTTACCAACAAGGCTTTAATGTGGGCAAACCCTCTGATTGAGACTGAGGATGATTGTTTGAATCACCTTGATGATTTTATTTCAGCCATGGGGCAGGTGTTTGATGACCCCAATCGAGGTGCAACAGCTGAAGCAGCCATGTTAGCTTTGCGCCAAGGTAAGCACTCGGTAGCTGAATATGCCTTGGATTTCAGGAGATGGGCCCTTGATACCACCTGGGACAGTTCCGCCAAAAAATCTATTTTTCGAAAGGGGTTATCTCCACTGATTAAGGATGAACTTGCTCGTGCCGACCCTCCCACTGCGTTAGGTGACTTTATTAACTACTGCATCCGTATTGATACTCGTCTGACTGAACGCAAGCAAGAGAGATGGTTCGAAAGCAATCGTACTAACCTTTTCCTACCTTCCTCTCCAGCTAAGGAACCTTTGAGTAGGATTACACGGGAACCTGAACCCATGCAGGTAGACTCTTTACAACGACGGGTTAGTGATGCACGCAAGGAACATCGTTTTAAGGAGAATCTATGTTTCTATTGTGGTAAGTCAGGGCACTTCATTATAAACTGCCCCAGCCGTTCTCGTAAGACTACTGCAGCACTCATTCATTGTGAGTGTTGCGAGAGGGGATCTGTCAGGTCCGAGCCTCAGGCTCCAGAGAGATCTGCAGCAACAGATCTTGATTTCTCGGACTTAAACTCCGTTACCTCTGAGGACGTTGACTGTGTAAACGCTGCCATTTTTCAAGTTTCCTCAGCGGTGTCCCAGCTGAGTTGTAAGAAAAACAATTCTCATTGCTTTCTTTCCATCAAACTCTGGGTTGACTCAGCTTGGGTGTCTAGCTCTGCTATGATCGACTCAGGGGCAAGTGGAAATTTTATGGATGTCTCCTTTGCTCTGAAACAGGGAATACGTTCAGTGAAGAAGGCTACTCCAGTACAGATGGAAACTGTGGATGGCTCCCTGCTGACCTCTGGACCAGTGGATCAGGAAACAGAGCCTTTGAGGGTTCTTATGGGTAAAGATCATCAAGAGAAACTGTCCTTTATGCTTATCTCTTCTCCCCACTTTCCCATTATTCTAGGGCTACCATGGCTGCAGGCTCAGAATCCTACCATTAACTGGGAGACCAAGGAATTACACTTTCCAGAGAAACAGATGAGTCCAAAAGTTTCAGCTTGCTCTGTTCCTAAAGGAATCATGTCAGTCCCTGAACTACCAGCTGTATACCAGGACTATGTGGATTTATGTGACAAGAAGAACGCTGACCAGCTTCCTCCTCACCGTCCATATGATTGTCCAATTGAATTATTGCCTGGAGCAGAGATACCTTTTGGTAAGATTTACCCCCTGGCGGGGCCCGAGCTAAAGGCTTTAAAGGATTACATAGATGAAAATCTAGCCAAGGGCTTCATACGCCCCTCTTCATCTCCTGCAGGTGCACCCATCTTCTTTGTAAAGAAGAAAGATGGATCTCTGAGACCATGCGTAGACTATAGGGAACTCAATAAGGTTACTATTAGAAACCGTTATCCATTGCCTTTAATCCCTGAGTTATTGGAGAGAGTGCGACATGCCAAAATTTTTTCTAAACTAGATCTTCGTGGGGCCTATAACTTAGTCCGTATTAGACCTGGGGATGAATGGAAGACTGCATTCAGGTCACGCTATGGACACTTTGAATATCTAGTTATGCCTTTTGGTCTGAGTACCGCGCCAGCCACTTTCCAACACTTGGTGAATGACATCTTCAGGGATCTCCTAGATACATTCGTGGTAATTTATTTGGATGATATTCTAATTTTTTCTAACTCCACAGAGGAACATCATGGACATGTGAGAATGGTCTTGGAACGTCTAAGACAAAATCATCTTTACATCAAACTTGAAAAGTGTGAATTCCATAGGACCGAAATTCAATTTCTGGGGTATGTACTGTCTACACAAGGAATTAGTATGGATGGAAGCAAAACCCAAGCCATCAAGGATTGGCCAAGTCCTAGAAATGTGAAGGAGGTACAGCGCTTCATCGGGTTTGCCAACTTCTATAGACGTTTCATTAGAAATTTCTCTGAGGTAGTGTCACCTATCACTCAACTTACCCGGAAAGAGTCTAGGTTTTCCTGGACTCCCCAAGCCCAGGAAGCATTTTCCCGTCTAAAAGATAAATTTACCACTGCACCTATCCTAGTACATCCCAACCCCGAGCTTGCCTTCATAATAGAGGTGGATGCTTCAGACTGTGCCGTTGGAGCTATACTCTCTCAGAGAACAGGTGAGAAGAATGTCTTGCATCCCTGTGCCTTCTTTTCCCAGCAGTTGTCTTCGGCTGAGAGGAACTACGATGTGGGCAATAGAGAGTTGTTGGCCATTATTGCCGCCTTCAAAGAATGGAGACACCTTCTTCAGGCAGCTGCACAGCAAATAGTCGTCCTGACAGACCACAGTAACCTTGAGTTTATCAGGTCGGCTAAGTGCCTGACTCCTCGCCAGGCTCGCTGGAATCTTTTCTTAAACCAATTTAATTTTATCATCTCTTATAGACCAGGATCGCGCAATGGAAAGGCTGATGCACTCTCTAGGATTTACTCAGCAGAGACACGTCCAATTACTCCTCCTAAGACTATTCTTCCTGACTCTAGATTCCTAGGAGTAATTCATAATCAAGACCTACTTAAGGACATCAAGGAAGCATACCATGCGGATTCCTTTTTGGCACAACCCCCAAGGGACGTAAGTCTTGTCTTTAAGAATGGTGTGTGGATTCAGGGACAACGTCTGTATATTCCTGAAACAGTCAGATTAAGAGTATTGCAACTCATTCACGATTCCAAGATAGCTGGGCATAGAGGAATTCTAAAGACACAGGAATTTCTTTCTCGTTTCTTTTGGTGGCCCACTTGCAGGAAGGATGTTTTGAATTATGTCACTTCATGTGAGGTCTGTGCAAGATGCAAAACACCTCGCTCCTCACCAACTGGTCTGTTACAGCCTCTTCCCACCCCGTCCCGCCCGTGGGGATCCATTTCTATGGACTTCATTGTGGAGTTACCAACCTCTCAGGGGAAGAACACCATTCTAGTGGTGGTTGACCGTCTAACAAAGGCAGCTCATTTTATCCCTTGTGTCGGCTTACCCACTGCAAAACAGACATCAGATTTGATGATTAAAGATGTGTTTCGCTTACATGGAGTACCGGATGAGGTTATTTCGGATCGAGGGGTGCAATTCACTTCTAGGTTTTGGCAAAATTTCTGTGCAGCATTGGACATTAAAGTAAACCTTTCTTCTGCTTTTCATCCCCAGACTAATGGACAGACCGAACGAACCAATCAAACCCTGGAGCAGTATCTCCGCTGCTTTATCTGCCACCTACAGGATGATTGGGTGGATCTACTTCCATTAGCTGAGTTCTCGTATAACAACTCTCAGAGTGCCTCCACTAAACAGTCTCCTTTTTACTCTAATCTAGGTTATCATCCTAACATTCTACCACGATTTCCCATAGAAACGCCTTTACCAGCAGTGGCTGAAAGAATCACGTCTTTACAGAAGAATATGGATCTTCTAAAGGAAAATCTGGAATCGGCTCAAGAAAGGTACAAGAAAGCAGCAGATAAATTTCGTAAACCTGCACCAGCTTTCAAGGTAGGAGACTTGGTCTGGCTGTCAACCAGAAATCTTAAGTTAAGGATTCCATCGTCTAAGTTGGGACATAAGTACATTGGACCCTATAAAATCAGTAAAATTATAAGTGCCGTTGCTTGTCGTCTTCAACTGCCCAGAACTATGAGAATCCACCCTGTCTTTCATGTATCCCTACTAAAGGCTGCGACACCCAATACGTTTCCTGGACGTTCCTCTCCTTGCCCTGACCCAGTGCTAGTCGATGGTCAGGAAGAATTTGTGGTGGAAAGGATTTTAGATTCCAGGTTGTATAGAAATCAGTTACAATATCTGATTAAATGGCAGGGCTACCCAGTGGAGGACAACTCATGGGAACCGGTCAATAACGTTAATGCTCCTCGCTTGCTCCGTCAGTTTCATCAGAGGTACCCACACAAGCCTGGTCTGAGGTCATCCGGAGGTTGTCCTTAAGGGGGGAGTAATGTAAGGTTCTATGTATATATTCCTGAAACTCAGTTTGTTCGTCAGCCATTTTAATTTCTGTCTTGCTGCAGCTATCTTGCCCTCAGTCAAAATGGAGTTTCCAGCTTGCATGTTCCCACCCTGATTCTCTCCTTTGCTTCTTAAGCAGCCACAGCTGAGCAATAAGTGCTTCAGAATCTAGCCTGCAGTGAACCTGTGACTTGACTCCTGTAAGCCTTGGACCTTGTACTCCAGCTATTCCTACTGAGGAACTCTGAAGCACTTGTGGACTCTGAACCCTGCTCATTGAAAGACCCACGTTTGCATGGACTTACGGTAACAGAGAAGAAGATCCTGAATCTGTATTGGAGAGTGATTGCTGAGCTTGGATTACTCTGGCCTGCAGTGTCTCCTGTTTCTGTGTCTGCAAACTGTGTGACTATTTCTGCCAACTTGTATGAAGTAATACAGGACTTTTCTATATCAAACCTGTGACTCCTGTGTTTTCATCGCACCCAAGCACAAGACACTATATGAACTGTACTACATACATTACAGATGGAGCACAGAGAACTCATACTGTGATGGAGCATGATGGAGGACTCGTACTGTAATGAAGCGTGGCAGACTCGCAATATGATGGAGCTTGGAGGACTTGCAATGTGATGGAGCATGGAGGACTTATACTGTGATGGAGCATGGAGGTCTCATACTGTGAGGAAGCATGGAAGACTCATGCTGTGATGGAGCATGGAGGACTCTTACTGTGATGGAGAAGGAGGACTCATACTGTAAGCATGGAGGTCTTGTACTGAGAGTTTGGAGGTCTCGTACTGTGATGGAGCATGGAGGACTCATACTGTGATGGAGCATGGAGGACTCGCGATGTGATGGAGCATTGAGGACTTGTAATGTGATGAAGCATGGAGGACTCGTACTGTGATGGCGCATGGAGGACTCGCACTGTGATGGAGAATGGAGGACTCGCAATGTGATGGAGCATGGAGGTCTCCTACTGTGAGTATGGAGGTTTCGTACTTTGATGGAGCATGTAGGTCTTGTACGGTGATGGAGCATGGATGATTCATAATGTGATGGAGCATGGAGGACTCACACTGTGATGGAGCATGGAGGACACGCAATGTGATGGAGTATGGAGGACTCATACTATGATGGATCATGGGGGACTCGCAATGTGATGGAGCTTGGAGGACTCGCAATGAGATGTAGCATGGAGGACTCGTACTGTGATGGAGCATGGAGGACTCCCAATGTGATGGAGCATGGAGGTCTCCATTTCTCCTACTGTGTGTATGGAGGTTTCGTATTTTGATGGAGCATTTTGGTCTCGTACTGTGATGGAGCATGGAGGACTCCCAATGTGATGGAGCATGGAGGTCTCCATTTCTCCTACTGTGTGTATGGAGGTTTCGTATTTTGATGGAGCATTTTGGTCTCATACTGTGATGGAGCATGGAGGACTCGTACTGTAAGCATGGAGGTCTCGTACTGAGAGCTTGGAGGTATTTTAATGTGATGGAGCATGGAGGACTCGTACTGTGGAGCATGGAGGACTCGCAATGTAATGGAGCATGGAGGACTCGTTCTGTGATGGAGCATGGAGGACTCGCAAAGTGATGGAGCATAGAGGTCTCCTACTGTGAGTATGGAGGTCTCGTGCTTTGATGGAGCTTGTAGGTCTCATACGGTGATGGAGCATGGATGACTCATACTGTGATGGAGCATGGAGGACTCGTCATGTATTGGGGGATCATAGAGGACTCGTACTGTCATGAAGCATGGAGGACTTGTAATGTGATGGTGCATGGAGGACTTGTACTGTGATGGAGCATGGAGGACTTGTACTGTGATCGAGCATGGAGGACTCACAATGTGATGGAGCATGGAGGACTCGTATTGTGCTGGAGCATTGAGGACTCGTAAAGTGATGGAACATGGCAGGCTTGTAATGTGATGGAGCATGGAGGACTCATACTGTGATGGAGCATGGAGGACTTGTAATGTGATGGAGCATGGAGGACTTGTAATGTGGTGGAGCATGGAGGACTCATACTATGATGGAGCATGAAGGACTTGAATTGTGATGGACATACAAAAAAGGCTGCACTCAAGCATACTAAAGCATGACAACATGGAATACATGAAATTTAGAATAGCAATATGGCTTTGGAATATAAGGAAAAATTTGAGACGCTTAGTATAAACATTTGGCCAAACATTTAAAAGCCCACCAACCATCGTCAAGGTGGTCTCAATTCTGGTGAGTCCCTGATCTAATGTGAACATACCTCTAATAGGCTGATATCTGAATTTCTGGGTGAATATGCACCTCTGTCAGTAATGCCTGCATTTATGGGTAAAGTAGGGACCTGGTGTAATTAAAATCACCACCTGGTGGGGGCGGAGTGCTCGGTCAGTAAGCTAACATTCAATAGACAAAAAAACCTGACTGGCACATCCAGACTAATGTGAACTAGGTGCAAACCAAGGGAAGCTACCTCCATGTAAAACATACAAAAAAAGGCTGCACTCAAGCATACTAAAGCATGACAACATGGAATACATGAAATTTAGAATAGCAATATGGCTTTGGAATATAAGGAAAAATTTGAGACGCTTAGTATAAACATTTGGCCAAACATTTAAAAGCCCACCAACCATCGTCAAGGTGGTCTCAATTCTGGTGAGTCCCTGATCTAATGTGAACATACCTCTAATAGGCTGATATCTGAATTTCTGGGTGAATATGCACCTCTGTCAGTAATGCCTGCATTTATGGGTAAAGTAGGGACCTGGTGTAATTAAAATCACCACCTGGTGGGGGCGGAGTGCTCGGTCAGCAAGCTAACATTCAATAGACAAAAAAACCTGACTGGCACATCCAGACTAATGTGAACTAGGTGCAAACCAAGGGAAGCTACCCCCATGTAAAACATACAAAAAAAGGCTGCACTCAAGCATACTAAAGCATGACAACATGGAATACATGAAATTTAGAATAGCAATATGGCTTTGGAATATAAGGAAAAATTTGAGACGCTTAGTATAAACATTTGGCCAAACATTTAAAAGCCCACCAACCATCGTCAAGGTGGTCTCAATTCTGGTGAGTCCCTGATCTAATGTGAACATACCTCTAATAGGCTGATATCTGAATTTCTGGGTGAATATGCACCTCTGTCAGTAATGCCTGCATTTATGGGTAAAGTAGGGACCTGGAGTAATTAAAATCACCACCTGGTGGGGGCGGAGTGCTCGGTCAGCAAGCTAACATTCAATAGACAAAAAAACCTGACTGGCACATCCAGACTAATGTGAACTAGGTGCAAACCAAGGGAAGCTACCCCCATGTAAAACATACAAAAAAAGGCTGCACTCAAGCATACTAAAGCATGACAACATGGAATACATGAAATTTAGAATAGCAATATGGCTTTGGAATATAAGGAAAAATTTGAGACGCTTAGTATAAACATTTGGCCAAACATTTAAAAGCCCACCAACCATCGTCAAGGTGGTCTCAATTCTGGTGAGTCCCTGATCTAATGTGAACATACCTCTAATAGGCTGATATCTGAATTTCTGGGTGAATATGCACCTCTGTCAGTAATGCCTGCATTTATGGGTAAAGTAGGGACCTGGTGTAATTAAAATCACCACCTGGTGGGGGCGGAGTGCTCGGTCAGTAAGCTAACATTCAATAGACAAAAAAACCTGACTGGCACATCCAGACTAATGTGAACTAGGTGCAAACCAAGGGAAGCTACCTCCATGTAAAACATACAAAAAAAGGCTGCACTCAAGCATACTAAAGCATGACAACATGGAATACATGAAATTTAGAATAGCAATATGGCTTTGGAATATAAGGAAAAATTTGAGACGCTTAGTATAAACATTTGGCCAAACATTTAAAAGCCCACCAACCATCGTCAAGGTGGTCTCAATTCTGGTGAATCCCTGATCTAATGTGAACATACCTCTAATAGGCTGATATCTGAATTTCTGGGTGAATATGCACCTCTGTCAGTAATGCCTGCATTTATGGGTAAAGTAGGGACCTGGTGTAATTAAAATCACCACCTGGTGGGGGCGGAGTGCTCGGTCAGCAAGCTAACATTCAATAGACAAAAAAACCTGACTGGCACATCCAGACTAATGTGAACTAGGTGCAAACCAAGGGAAGCTACCCCCATGTAAAACATACAAAAAAAGGCTGCACTCAAGCATACTAAAGCATGACAACATGGAATACATGAAATTTAGAATAGCAATATGGCTTTGGAATATAAGGAAAAATTTGAGACGCTTAGTATAAACATTTGGCCAAACATTTAAAAGCCCACCAACCATCGTCAAGGTGGTCTCAATTCTGGTGAGTCCCTGATCTAATGTGAACATACCTCTAATAGGCTGATATCTGAATTTCTGGGTGAATATGCACCTCTGTCAGTAATGCCTGCATTTATGGGTAAAGTAGGGACCTGGTGTAATTAAAATCACCACCTGGTGGGGGCGGAGTGCTCGGTCAGTAAGCTAACATTCAATAGACAAAAAAACCTGACTGGCACATCCAGACTAATGTGAACTAGGTGCAAACCAAGGGAAGCTACCTCCATGTAAAACATACAAAAAAAGGCTGCACTCAAGCATACTAAAGCATGACAACATGGAATACATGAAATTTAGAATAGCAATATGGCTTTGGAATATAAGGAAAAATTTGAGACGCTTAGTATAAACATTTGGCCAAACATTTAAAAGCCCACCAACCATCGTCAAGGTGGTCTCAATTCTGGTGAGTCCCTGATCTAATGTGAACATACCTCTAATAGGCTGATATCTGAATTTCTGGGTGAATATGCACCTCTGTCAGTAATGCCTGCATTTATGGGTAAAGTAGGGACCTGGTGTAATTAAAATCACCACCTGGTGGGGGCGGAGTGCTCGGTCAGTAAGCTAACATTCAATAGACAAAAAAACCTGACTGGCACATCCAGACTAATGTGAACTAGGTGCAAACCAAGGGAAGCTACCTCCATGTAAAACATACAAAAAAAGGCTGCACTCAAGCATACTAAAGCATGACAACATGGAATACATGAAATTTAGAATAGCAATATGGCTTTGGAATATAAGGAAAAATTTGAGACGCTTAGTATAAACATTTGGCCAAACATTTAAAAGCCCACCAACCATCGTCAAGGTGGTCTCAATTCTGGTGAGTCCCTGATCTAATGTGAACATACCTCTAATAGGCTGATATCTGAATTTCTGGGTGAATATGCACCTCTGTCAGAAATGCCTGCATTTATGGGTAAAGTAGGGACCTGGTGTAATTAAAATCACCACCTTGTGGGGGCGGAGTGTTCGGTCAGCAAGCTAACATTCAATAGACAAAAAAACCTGACTGGCACATCCAGACTAATGTGAACTAGGTGCAAACCAAGGGAAGCTACCCCCATGTAAAACATACAAAAAAAGGCTGCACTCAAGCATACTAAAGCATGACAACATGGAATACATGAAATTTAGAATAGCAATATGGCTTTGGAATATAAGGAAAATTTTGAGACGCTTAGTATAAACATTTGGCCAAACATTTAAAATCCCACCAACCATCGTCAAGGTGGTCTCAATTCTGGTGAGTCCCTGATCTAATGTGAACATACCTCTAATAGGCTGATATCTGAATTTCTGGGTGAATATGCACCTCTGTCAGTAATGCCTGCATTTATGGGTAAAGTAGGGACCTGGTGTAATTAAAATCACCACCTGGTGGGGGCGGAGTGCTCGGTCAGCAAGCTAACATTCAATAGACAAAAAAACCTGACTGGCACATCCAGACTAATGTGAACTAGGTGCAAACCAAGGGAAGCTACCCCCATGTAAAACATACAAAAAAAGGCTGCACTCAAGCATACTAAAGCATGACAACATGGAATACATGAAATTTAGAATAGCAATATGGCTTTGGAATATAAGGAAAAATTTGAGACGCTTAGTATAAACATTTGGCCAAACATTTAAAAGCCCACCAACCATCGTCAAGGTGGTCTCAATTCTGGTGAGTCCCTGATCTAATGTGAACATACCTCTAATAGGCTGATATCTGAATTTCTGGGTGAATATGCACCTCTGTCAGTAATGCCTGCATTTATGGGTAAAGTCTATTGAATTGTGATGGAGCAAGGAGGGCTCATATTCTTATGGATTGTCACTAGAGATGAGCGACTTTGCCTTTTTTAGAGTCGAGTCGGGTTTCATGAAACCCGACTTTTTCAAAAGTCGAGTCGAACGAAATCGGCCGACTATCGGGAAAAGTCGGAGGTCCGACTGAAACACGAAACCCAATGCAAGTCAATGGGGATGCAAAGTCGTCAGGGAAGGAGGACAGTAAACACACCTACAGTGCCCATTTCAATGCCAACAACATCAATTCTTATTCCTTAAGCTTGGCAACCTTAATTTAAATTATAATAATAGTTACGCATTGAAAACTAGGGGTTATTTGGCTAAAGTTGTGGGGGGTTAGGGCTGGCTCCAGGTTATCGTGTGCCCCGGGCGAAAGAGTGTCAGTGGGCCCCTTTAACACATACCACAATTCATGATGCTCCGATACGGCACAGAAATATAGGTATAGTACAGACAAATACCTCACTTCCTACATTACATGACTGATATCTATTTTAAAATCTACAGTAGCTCAAAAACCGGACAGTATATTCCTCCATACAGTATTATGGCCACCACATAGTGCGCCATACAGAATAATGAGCCCCATATATTGCTCCATACATAATTGGTCCCATATAATGTTCCATACAGTATATGATGAGCTCCACATAATGCTTCAGTATATGATGGTCCCCATGGATGATGCTCCAGTGTCTTATGGGCCAATATAATGCTCCATATATAATGGGCCCCATTTATAATGCTCCAGTGTATAATGGGCCCCGTAGATGCTGCTCCAGTGTCTGATGTGGCCCATTTAGAATGTTCCAGTATATGATGGGCCCCATGGATGATGCTCCAGTGTCTTATGGGGCAATATAATGCTCCAAATATAATGGGCCCCATTTATAAAGCTCCAGTGTATAATGGGCCCGTATATGCTGCTCTAGTGTATGATGTGGCCCATTTAGAATGCTCCAGTATATGATGGGCCCCATGGATGATGCTTCAGTGTCTTATGGGCCAATATAATGCTCCATATACAGGTCCTTCTCAAAAAATTAGCATAAAGTGCTAAATTTCATTATTTTCCATAATGTAATGATTACAATTAAACTTTCATATATTTTAGATTCATTACACACCAACTGAAATTTGTCAGGTCTTTTATTGTTTTAATACTGATGATTTTGGCATACAACTCCTGATAACCCAAAAAACCTGTCTCAAAACATTAACATATTTCAACCGTCCAATAAAATAAAAGTGTTTTTTAAAAACAAACAAAAAAAACATCAAATAATAATGTTCAGTTATGCACTCAATACTTGGTCGGGAATCCTTTTGCAGAAATGACTGCTTCAATGCGGCGTGGCATGGAGGCAATCAGCCTGTGACACTGCTGAGGTGTTATGGAGGCCCAGGATGCTTCGATAGCGGCCTTAAGCTCATCCAGAGTGTTGGGTCTTGCGTCTCTCAACTTTCTCTTCACAATATCCCACAGATTCTCTATGGGGTTCAGGTCAGGAGAGTTGGCAGGCCAATTGAGCACAGTAATACCATGGTCAGTAAACCATTTACCAGTGGTTTTGGCACTGTGAGCAGGTGCCAGGTCGTGCTGAAAAATGAAATCTTCATCTCCATAAAGCATTTCAGCCGACGGAAGAATGAAGTGCTCCAAAATCTCCTGATAGCTAGCTGCATTGACCCTGCCCTTGATGAAACACAGTGGACCAACACCAGCAGCTGACATGGCACCCCACACCATCACTGACTGTGGGTACTTGACACTGGACTTCAGGCATTTTGGCATTTCCTTCTCCCCAGTCTTCCTCCAGACTCTGGCACCTTGATTTCCGAATGACATGCAAAATTTACTTTCATCAGAAAAAAGTACTTGGGACCACTTAGCAACAGTCCAGTGCTGCTTCTCTGTAGCCCAGGTCAGGCGCTTCTGCCGCTGTTTATGGTTCAAAAGTGGCTTTACCTGGGGAATGCGGCACCTGTAGCCCATTTCCTGCACACGCCTGTGCACGGTGGCTCTGGATGTTTCTACACCAGACTCAGTCCACTGCTTCCTCAGGTCCCCCAAGGTCTGGAATCGGTCCTTCTCCACAATCTTCCTCAGGGTCCGGTCACCTCTTCTCGTTGTACAGCGTTTTCTGCCACATTGTTTCCTTCCAACAGACTTCCCATTGAGGTGCCTTGATACAGCACTCTGGGAACAGCCTATTTGTTGAGAAATTTCTTTCTGGGTCTTACCCTCTTGCTTGAGGGTGTCAATGATGGCCTTCTTGACATCAGTCAGGTCGCTAGTCTTACCCATGATGGGGGTTTTGAGTAATGAACCAGGCAGGGAGTTTTTAAAAGCCTCAGGAATCTTTTGCATGTGTTTAGAGTTAATTAGTTGATTCAGAAGATTAGGGTAATAGGTCGTTTAGAGAACCTTTTCTTGATATGCTAATTTTTTGAGACAGGTTTTTTGGGTTATCAGTTGTATGCCAAAATCATCAGTATTAAAACAATAAAAGACTTGACAAATTTCAGTTGGTGTGTAATGAATCTAAAATATATGAAAGTTTAATTGTAATCATTACATTATGGAAAATAATGAAATTTAGCACTATATGCTAATTTTTTGAGAAGGACCTGTGTTATGTTACGGTAGCTGAGGAGTGCAGGTAAAAAAGGAAATACACCAGAGCAGTTGGAATCTATGAGATTGCAGTACCCTGACTAACCACCGCAACTAGAGGCAGCCATGGAGCGTTCCCACGTTGGTCCTAGACGCCTCGTCACAGCCTGAGAAACTAACTACACCTAAAGATAGAAATAGGAAAGCTATCTGCCCCGGAGCAGAACCCCAAAGATAATAGAAAGCCCCCAAACATGTAATGGCGGTTAGACAAGAGGAAATACTGACACAGAAAGAAAATAGTATGAGCAAACGCTGGGGCCCAAACTATCTAAATAGAAAGGATAGGAAGGGTACTTACTGCAATCTCAGAAAACCCTGAAAAAACACCAACTCTACTAATTTCAAAATCACCTGAGATCACACGACCTCTACCACCTAAATTAGTTCTCTGGTGTAACAAAAACAAAACAGCAGCCACTGAAAAAAAAACTGGAAAAAGCAAAAGTACAAAACACAGTGGCTGGACTAAACTGCGAGGGCAAAAGCCCCCGGAGGGGACCCTGAAGGCCCCCACAGAAGTGCAGGACAAAATGCAAAAATATAGCAAAAACACAAAATAAGAAATTGTCTTATCTGATAGCAGGAGATGCAGACACGACACAGCAGGCTACAAGGGAAACTGGAAAGAAGGATTCAGACCAGAACAATTGATCACCGGCAACCCTGATGGGAAAATGACTCCCTTATATAAGACCAATCAGTAACACCTGATTCCCAGTCCTCACAATCCTCACTAGTACCGCTTGTAACCACCAGAGGGAGCCTCTGCTCAGAACTCATCTCAAACACATTCACAACAGTACCCCCCCTTGAGGAGGGGTCACCGAACCCTCATTTGAGCAACCAGGTCGGTCAGGATGAGTTCTATGATAAGCACGGATAAGTCTCCTAGCATGGATGTCCGAAGCAAACACCCAAGAATTGTCTTCCTGACCATAACCTCTCCATTTAACCAAATACTGGAGTCTTCGTCTAGAAAAACGAGAATCCAATATTTTCTCAACCACATACTCCAGATTGCCCTCAACCAAAACAGGGTCAGGAGGCACAGCAGCAGGAACCACTGGCTCAACAAACCTCTTCAACAAGGACTTGTGGAACACGTTATGGATCTTAAATGTCCCTGGAAGAAGCAAACGAAAAGAAACAGGATTAATAATCTCCATGATCTTATAAGGTCCAATGAACCTAGGCTTAAATTTAGGAGATGCTACTCTCATAGGAATATTCTTTGAGGACAACCAGACCAAGTCCCCCACTTTAAACCGAGGACCATCAGTCCTATGCCGGTTAGCAAACCGCTGGGCCTTCTCCTGAGAGAGGGACAACCTCTCCACTACCTGGTCCCAAATCTGCTGCATACGCTCAACAACAGAGTCAACACCTGGACAGACAGAAGCCTCCGTCTGTCCTGAAGAAAATCGAGGGTGAAACCCAGAATTACAGAAAAACGGAGACATCAAAGTGGCAGAGCTAGCCCTATTATTAAGAGCAAACTCAGCCAAAGGCAAAAAAGAGACCCAGTCATCCTCATCAGCAGACACAAAGCATCTTAGATAAGTCTCCAATGTCTGGTTTGTTCTCTCAGTTTGACCATTGGTCTGAGGATGAAATGCCGAGGAGAAAGACAATTGAACACCCAGTTTAGAACAAAAAGTCCTCCAAAATCTGGAAACAAACTGGACTCCTCTGTCAGACACAATGTTCTCAGGAATGCCGTGTAAACGAACCACGTGCTGAAGGAACAACGGCACCAATTCAGAGGAGGAAGGCAACTTAGGTAATGGCACAAGATGTATCATTTTGGAAAACCTATCACAAATTACCCAGATGGTGGTCATTCTCTGAGAAACAGGAAGATCGGAAATGAAATCCATAGAGATATGGGTCCATGGTCTCTTGGGCACAGGCAATGGCATCAACAAACCACTAGAGCGAGAGCAAGGCTTGGAGCGAGAGCAAGTCCCGCAGGACTGCACAAATTCCCTGACATCGCGAGACAAGGTAGGCCACCAAAAGGACCGACTAACCAAGTCTCTGGTACCAAAAATTCCGGATGCCCAGCCAATGCGGAACAATGAATCTCAGACATCACACTCTTTTTCCATTGGTCCGGGACAAACAATTTTCCAACAGGGCAGCGCTCGCGCCTATCCTCCTGACACCCCTCCAGAGCAAGTCTCAAATTGGGCGAGATGGCGGAAAGAACTACACCCTCCTTCAAAATAACAGAGGGATCAGATAGCTCAGGAGAGTCCGCAAGGAAACTCCTCGAGAGGGCATCCGCCTTAACATTCTTAGTGCCAGGAAGAAAGGAAACCACAAAATTAAAACGTGTGAAAAACAAGGCCCACCTGGCCTGTCTAGGATTGAGTCGCTTGGCAGATTCCAGATAGACCAGATTCTTATGGTCCGTAAGGACCACCACCTGATGTTTGGCTCCCTCCAGCCAATGTCTCCACTCTTCAAAAGCCCACTTCATGGCCAATAACTCCCGATTACCCACGTCATAATTACGTTCAGTAGGAGAAAATTTTCGAGAGAAAAAGGCACAAGGGTTACTTTTAGAGGTCTCTGGATCTTTTTGGGACAAAACGGCACCTGCCCCAATTTCAGAGGCATCAACCTCCACCTGAAATGGCAGAGAAACATCAGGCTGCCGTAGAACAGGAGCAGAAGTGAATCTCTGCTTAAGTTCCTGAAACGCAGAGACTGCCTCAGGAGGCCAATTCACCACATCAGAACCCTTTCTGGTCAAATCAGTTAATGGTTTAACAATAACCGAGAAATTACCAATAAATTTACGATAAAAATTGGCAAAACCCAAAAATCTCTGAAGAGCCTTTAATGAAGTAGGTTGGACCCAATCACAGATGGCCTGAACCTTGACCGGGTCCATTTCAATAACAGATGGGGACAAAATGAATCCCAGAAATGAGATCTTCTGTACGCCAAAAAGACACTTTGATCCCTTCACATACAGAGCATTCTCTCTCAAAATCTGGAATACAGTTCGAACATGTTTCACATGAGAGTCCCAGTCATTAGAAAAAATCAAGATATCATCCAAATAAACAATCAGAAACTTGTCCACAAAATCCCTGAAAATGTCATTCATGAAGGACTGGAAGACGGAAGGAGCATTAGTGAGCCCAAAGGGCATCACAAGGTACTCAAAATGCCCTTCAGGGGTGTTAAATGCCGTCTTCCATTCATCCCCGTGCTTAATGCGAATAAGGTTATACGCCCCCCTGAGGTCAAGCTTGGTAAACCAAGTAGCGTTTTTCACCCTGGAAAACAGGTCAGAAATCAAGGTAACGGGTATTGATATTTCACAGTAATATTGTTCAAGAGACGATAATCAATACACGGCCTTAATGAACCATCTTTTTTGGCCACAAAGAAAAAACCGGCACCTAAGGGTGAAGAGGATGGTCTGATATGACCCTTCTCCAATGATTCCTTGATATAAGACCGCATAGCGTCATGTTCAGGTACAGACAAGTTAAAAAGGCGACCTTTAGGGAATTTACTACCTGGCACTAATTCAATAGCGCAGTCATAGCTCCTATGGGGAGGTAAGGATGCAGATTTACTTTCGCTAAACACATCAGAAAAATCAAACAAAAAGTCAGGAACATCCTCAGCCTGGGGGAGGCAGAAAAAACAGGAGTGTTGGTATTAACACATTGGCAGCCCCAACTGGTTACAGACACAGATTTCCAATCCAAAACAGGATTATGAGACTGTAACCAAGGGAAACCCAGCACTATAATGTCATGCAGATTATATAGAACCAAAAATTTGCAGCACTCCTGGTGATCAGGTTCAACCCTCATTATCACCTGAGTAGAAAACTGGGGTTTATTCTCAGCCAAAGGGGTAGAATCGATCCCCAGTAAAGGAATAGACTTCTGTAGGGGTATCAAGGGAAACCCACAACGTTTAGCAAAATCATAATCCATCAGGTTAATAGCTGCTCCAGAATCAACGAAAGCCTGAGCAGAAAATGAGGACAGAGAGCATATCAGAGTGACAGTTAATAAAAACTTAGTCTGAACACTACCCAAGACAACTGAGCGTGCAAAATGTCTTCCCCGCTTAGGGCAGACTGAAATAGCATGAGAGGCATCACCACAGTAGAAACATAACCCATTGCGCTTTCGAAACTCATGACGCTGTGCCCCAGACACCACTCCATCACACTGCATGGGCTCAGCAGCTGGCTCACAAGGCAACACCACTCCACGCATACTTCTCCGCTCACGCAATCGTCTGTCAATTTGAATCGCTAATGACATAGAATCATTGAGACCAGAGGGACAGGGAATCCCACCATAACATCCTTTACATTATCCGACAGACCCTTCCGGAAAAGGGCCGCCAAAGCGTCGTCATTCCACTTGGTCAGGACTGCCCACCTACGGAATCTCTGACAGTATAACTCAGCGTCATCAAGCCCCTGATTTAATGCCAACAAGGCTTTTTCAGCTTGATCAGTGACATTAGGCTCATCGTACAATAACCCCAAAGCCTGAAAAAATGCATCAACATCACTCAAAACAGGATCCCCAGGTGTCAGGGAAAAAGCCCAATCCTGAGGATCGCCGCGCAGGAGAGAGATGACAATTTGAACCTGCTGCGCTGCGTTCCCTGAGGACTTAGATTTTAAGGCAAGAAGCAATTTACAATTATTTTTGAAATTCTGAAACTTAGCTCGATCCCCTAAAAACAAATCTGGCATGGGGATCCTAGGTTCCACAACAGGCAACCTAGCAAGATATGCAGCAATACTCTGAACCTCAGTGGCAAGCTGATCCACACGGCCAGACAACTGTGCAAACTCCATTGGGAGAAAAGATCCTCCCCAGCACCCAGAGATACAGAGGGAAAAAAAAAAAAAAAAAAAAAATGCATCAAACAGAAAAATATCTCTGACAACTTTTCTTCCTTCAAAATATTTTTTCCCTTCTGTGAGTACCATACAATTTTTATGGCCGGTGATACTGTTATGTTAAGGTAGCTGAGGAGTGCAGGTAAAAAAGGAAATACACCAGAGCAGTTGGAATCTATGAGATTGCAGTACCCTGACTAACCACCGCAACGAGAGGCAGCCGTGGAGCGTTCCCACGTTGGTCCTAGACGCCTCGTCACAGCCTGAGAAACTAACTACTCCTAAAGATAGAAATAGGAAAGCTATCTGCCCCGGAGCAGAACCCCAAAGATAATAGAAAGCCCCCAAACATGTAATGGCGGTTAGACAAGAGGAAATACTGACACAGAAAGAAAATAGTATGAGCAAACGCTGGGGCCCAAACTATCTAAATAGAAAGGATAGGAAGGGTACTTACTGCAATCTCAGAAAACCCTGAAAAAACACCAACTCTACTAATTTCAAAATCACCTGAGATCACACGACCTCTACCACCTAAATTAGTTCTCTGGTGTAACAAAAACAAAACAGCAGCCACTGAAAAAAAAACTGGAAAAAGCAAAAGTACAAAACACAGTGGCTGGACTAAACTGCGAGGGCAAAAGCCCCCGGAGGGGACCCTGAAGGCCCCCACAGAAGTGCAGGACAAAATGCAAAAATATAGCAAAAACACAAAATAAGAAATTGTCTTATCTGATAGCAGGAGATGCAGACACGACACAGCAGGCTACAAGGGAAACTGGAAAGAAGGATTCAGACCAGAACAATTGATCACCGGCAACCCTGATGGGAAAATGACTCCCTTATATAAGACCAATCAGTAACACCTGATTCCCAGTCCTCACAATCCTCACTAGTACCGCTTGTAACCACCAGAGGGAGCCTCTGCTCAGAACTCATCTCAAACCCATTCACAACAGACCTGTATAATGGGCCCCATTTATAATGCTCCAGTGTATAATGAGCCCCGTATATGCTGCTCCAGTGTCTGATGTCCCCCATTTAGTATGCTCCAGTATATGATGGGCCCCGTAGATGCTGCTCCAGTGTCTGATGTGGCCCATTTAGAATGCTCCAGTATATTATGGTCCCCATGGATGATGCTCCAGTGCATGATGGGCCAATATAATGCTCCATATATAATGGGCCCCATTTATAATGCTCCAGTGTATAATGGGCCCCGTATATGCTGCTCCAGTGTCTGATGTGCCCCATTTAGAATGCCCCAGTATATGATGGGCCCCATGGATGATGCTCCAGTGTCTTATGGGCCAATATAATGCTCCATATTTAATGGGCCCCATTAATAATGCTCCAGAGTATAATGAGAATGCTCCAGTATATGATGGGCCCCATGGATGATGCTCCAGTGTATGATGGGCCCCATAAATCATTCTCCAGTGTATAATGCTCCCCATATATTGCTCCAAACATTAAAAAAATGAAATACCTCTCCTCGCTGTGCACTGCTCTACTCTGGACTCCTCAGCATCGCCATCTTCCAGCTCTCTGCACTTGGACTGTTTAGGCAGAGGGCGTACAGACGTGATGTCATCGCGCTCTCTGACCTGAATGTCACTGTCAGGAAACGCGGAATACGTCACAGGCGTGGAGCAGGGAGAGGTAAGTATTGCAAGTGCTGGGGCCCTGAGCAAGCAGGGGGCCCACTCATGGGTGACAGCACTGGCACAGGGCCCCTCATAGTACGCAGGTGTGTCTGACGGCGAGTGGGCCCCCCCACCGTCAGAGACACTTTTGCGTGCTATGAGGGCCCTGTGCCAGTGCAGTCGCTCACGAGTCGCCCCCCCCACCTGCTCAGGGAACCGGCACTTGCCCGGGTGCACCAGGTGCTGACGCCGGCCCTGGGGGGGTACAGCCCAGTTAGGGAGGTGAAAAAACTGGCATATGTTGAGGTGTAGGCTGGACGTTCAGCAGCAGCAAATGGGGGAATTGGAGAAGTCGGAGGAAGAGGAGGAAAAAGCGAGCCATTTTGCTGGCAACCTATGTGTCATCAGGGGAAGGTGGTACAAAATCCTTTGAAACCCAGGCATGGTTCATTTTATGAAGGTGAGATCACCAACATTTTGGGTCGACAGCCGGGTCCTTCTTTCTGTCAGGATTGCTCCCGCTGCACTGAAGACTCTTTCTGATAGCACACTACCAGCAGGGCAAGCGAGCTCCTGTAAAGCATATTGGGCCAATTCAGGCCAGGTGTCCAGTTTACAGGCCCAGTAGTCTAAGGGGAATGAACTGTGAGGGAGAACATCGATAGGGGAGGAGAAGTAATTTTGAACCATAGTTGACAACTGCTGTCTCCTGTCTGTTGAAATCGATTCGGTATTACCATCGTGTGAGCGTTACTCGAGAAATCAGTCCACAACATGGTCATGAAACCCCTGTCTCCAACGCCACTTCGGCTGTGTGCACCACGAACACCTCTTCCGTTTGGCCCAGTACGGCTCGTGGTAGAACCTTCACCGCTGCTGTGTGCTGGGAATGCCTCTAACAAACGGTTTACCAGAGTTGCTTGTTTGTTCGCCAATATTAGCTCTAGGTTCTCTTGTGGCATAATGTTCTGTAATTTGCCTTTACAGCGTGGATCGAGGATGCTGGCCAACCAGTAGTCGTCATCCTTCCTAATTTTGGCAATGCGGGGGTCCCTTTTTAGGATCCGCAAGACATAATCACACATGTGGGCCAATGTTCCAGGTGTCAATGATGCAAATGACAGTAGTGGGTGGAGGAGCACTTTCTGCCAAATCCACATCCCTCCAGTCACGCACAAACCCTGTACTTGACCTTGGCAAGCCAACATTTTCTCTTGCCCCCTGAGAAGCATCCTCCTCCCCAAAATAATCATCCCCCTCATCCTCCTCCTCCTCTTCTTCCTCCACCTCCTCCAGGCCAGTTCCCTGAGCAGACAATGCCTGACTGTCATCAAGGCTTCCGTCCTCCTCCTCCTCCTCTGCTGAAGACGCCTGATCCTTAATGTGCGTCAAAGTTTGCATGAGCAGACGCATAAGTGGGATGCTCATGCTTATGATGGCGTCGTCTGCACTTACCAGCCGTGTGCATTCCTCAAAACACTGAAGGACTTTACAGAGGTCTTTCAGCTTTGACCACTGCACACCCGACAACTCCATGTCTGCCCTCAAACTGCCTGCCCGTGCAGCCTCCCACAAATGCATTACAGCCTGCCTCTGTTCGCACAGCCTCTCAACCATGTGCATGGTGGAGTTCCACCTTGTTGCAACGTCTATGATTAGGCGGTGCCTGGGGAGGTGCAGCCTCTGCATACGACTGGAGTCTATGGGCGAGCGACGGATGCGCGAGCACAGTCTTCGCACCTTATGGAGCAGGGCTGTTAACTCCGGATAATTATTTAGGAAGCACTGCACCACCAGGTTCAAGGTGTCAGCCAGGCAAGGAATGTGTCTGAGTTTTGCCAGGGCTATGGCCGTCACAAAATTACGGCCATTATCACTGACTACCTTGCCTGGCGCAAGATGTAGACTGCCCAGCCATGACTCAGTTTCTCGCTGCAAGTAGTCGGCCAGCACCTCCGCGGTGTGTCTGTTGTCGCCCAAAGACATCATCTTTAAATCAGCCTGCTGACGCTTACCTCTAGCTGTTCGATAGTGGGACACCTCGTGTGCAACACTGGCAGCTGCGGATGGAGTGCTCGTGCGACTGCACTCTGTCGACGAGCTTTCGCTTCTGGAGAAGGAGGAGGGTCTAACGCCTACAGCCAACTGCTGTCTATACCATGGGCTAGGCATCACTGTCCCACTGCTGCTGTCCGTTGTGGACCCTGCATCCACCACATTAACCCAGTGCGCAGTGATGTACACGTAACGGCCCTGGCCATGCCTACTGGCCCATGCATCTGTTGTGAGGTGCACCTTTGCACTCACTAATTGTTTGAGTGCATGGACAATGCGGTCTTTCACATGCAGGTGGAGGGCAGGGATGGCTTTTCTAGAAAAGAAGTGCCGACTGGGTAGGTCATAGCGTGGGACAGCATAGGCCATGAGCTCTCGGAACGCTGCACTTTCAACCAAACGGAAGGGCATCATCTCTAATGAGATCAGTTTGGCAATGTAGGCATTCAAAGCCAGTGTATGCGGATGAGAGTGTTAGGCCGGCGTCACACTGGCGACAGAATCGGACGACTGCAATGCGATGAAAAATCGTATTGCAGTCTGCCCTATGTTAATCTATGGAGCAGCTCCCAGTATCAGATTTTTTGTGGTCCGTTTTAAACGTCCGTGTGCAATCGCAGCATGCTGCGATTGTCACCGATTGTGGGTCGACTATCGCCAATGCAAGTCTATGGGAGCGATGAAAAATCTGATTACAAACGGACTGCATGTGTGACTTGCGATGAAATCGCATCGGTGTCCTTTAGAAAAGCCGGCAATTCATCCCCGGCTATACTGTAAAATCACACTGACAGCTTTAATAAAGACTAGAAAGAATAGATATACACACATAGAATACATATATATATATATGTAATTGTGACATGTATATATATATATATATTTATATTTCCTAGACTTCTACATACTGTAATAGCCGCAAATTCAATTGCCGGCTTCTGTGAAATCACAGAAGCCGACATGAAATGATACATTGTTTCCACACAGTTAACCATGTCATTTCCTGTATTTTGATATTTGTTTAGAACTTACAATTACATGAGTGTATTTGTGCTAAATTTCAGACATGTAGGGGTTAATTAAAGGTGTAAATTCGTTGACAAAAAAATGCGTGGGCTCCCGCTGTATTTTCTCCACCAGACAGACAAAGCAAGCGAGTGGGGGCAGATAATAATAGCCTAGGGAGGGTACTTTTTTTTTGTGCCCCCCCTGGCTACTAACATCTGCCCCCAGACACCCCAGAAAGGGCAAATCTATAATTAGATTCGCCCTTTCTGGCACTTTGCCCGTCTATTCCCATTGCCCTGTAGCGGTGGCGAATGGGTTAATAATCTCACCTTAATGTCACCTTAGTATTGAAAGGTGACCTTAAGGCAGGTTAATAATTGAGAGCTGTCAATTAGACAACTATCAATTATTAATCCTATTGAAGTAAATAAAAAAACACACACACACATTTAAGAATAAATAATTTTAATGAAATAAAAACACATATTTTTGACCATCTTTTATTTAAGTCTTAATCCGTTCGAAGCCCTTGTTCTTCTAAAATAAATATAAATAATAAAACAACATTATTCTTACCTATCTGGCAATCTGTCACGTCCCACGATGTAATCCTTCACAAAGGGTTAACTAGCAATCAGATAAGCAGCGCAAGTAATCCTGCGTGCTCATCTGATAGCTCCTGAATGAATGAGCTTATCTCCTGCCGACAGGAGAGGATGTGATTCATGAATGAAGCTTAATTGATTGTATCCACTTTCACCTTAGGTCAGGTCACTCAAGTGAAAGTGGCAATAAATCAATTAAGCTCCATTCATGAATCTATTCCTCTCCTTTCGCTGGGAGAGTAACTGATTCATTCAGGGGAATACAGGTCTGAGACAGCATTATTAGCTCTCTGCGACCTGTAACCTGTTAACCCTTTCTGATGGATTACAGCGTGGGACCTGACTGTACTTTGGATTGGTAAGAATCATTTTGCTTTTTTATTTTATTTTTATTACAGGAAATGGTTTTAGCAGGAAAATAAAATATTGTCAAAAACTGTGTGATTATTTCATTAAACTTCTTTTTTATTAAACTGTGTGTGTTTGATTTTTCTATCATACAATAGGATTAATAATTGATAGTTGTCTAATTGACAGCTCTCAATTATTAACCTGCCTTAAGGTCACCTTTCAATACTAAGGTGACATTAAGCTGAGATTATTAACCCATTCGCCACCGCTACAGGGCAATGGGAATAGACGGGCAAAGTGCCAGAAAGGGCGAATCTAATTATAGATTTGCCCTTTCTGGGGTGTCTGGGGGCAGATGTTAGTAGCCAGGGGGGCACAAAAAAAAGTACCCTCCCTAGGCTATTATTATCTGCCCCCACTCGCTTGCTTTGTCTGTCTGGTGGAGAAAATACAGCGGGAGCCCACGCATTTTTTTGTCAACGAATTTACACCTTTAATTAACCCCTACATGTCTGAAATTTAGCACAAATACACTCATGTAATTGTAAGTTCTAAACAAATATCAAAATACAGGAAATGACATGGTTAACTGTGTGGAAACAATGTATCATTTCATGTCGGCTTCTGTGATTTCACAGAAGCCGGCAATTGAATTTGCGGCTATTACAGTATGTAGAAGTCTAGGAACTATAAATATATGTATATATATGTCACAATGACATGTATATATATATATATATATATATATATATGTGTTCTATGTGTATATATCTATTCTTTTTTTTGTGATTGAAATACTATTCTTTTGGATCCATTATATGTCAGTTTTGCAAGCCTGCGAGAAAATCTCGCAAATCGGATGTTATAAGGTACACACACATGCGACTAAATCGCATCTTTGAAGGAAAATCGGATGCCAGAAAGATGTGTGATGTTTGCATTTTGATCCGACAATCGACCGTCTACAACGGACCGATTTTTTGTCGTTATGTGTGACGCCGGCCTTAGGGTTCGAGTTCCCGCTGCTGCACAAGGGGAGTCTTGAACCAGTCCCAAGCGGTCCCCCATTCATCTCCGTCCGCAGTGGAGCCTGCTCAGCTTAGACATTTGTCCCAGCGTCTCGCCCAGTCTAACAGTGTGCAGAGGATTACTGCTGCTCCTCCAGGCTCTGCTATTGTGGCCAGTACTGGTTAGCGGCAAGCAGACGTCTTTAGGACAAAGTCCTTGTTTTCCACTTCTGAGCATGCCCAGAGTGAGATCTCTCATTGGAGATCAGGGGTCACATGCTCAGGTACTGCAGCAGCTCCTATTGGTCCGCCAGGAAGGTCCTGTGACTACTGGTGTTCTGGAACAGGTTTCATTAGTCCTTGTTTCTGGCAGGTCCTGTAGCTGTTACTATAAAAGGGTAGCATGGCTGGGCCACCATGCGCTAGTATCAATCGTCATATGCTTTGCGCCAGTGTGGTCATGCGTGTGTGTGGTTAGGGCCCAGCTGAATACCGACTTAATCGGTGAGGAGTTTGGTATGCTAGCTGGTCAGGGTCGGTGTCCTAGATGCCCTAGATTACCGGCATAACCGGTGAGGAGTTTGATTGCCGTATTCAGGGTCTGGCGTT
This sequence comes from Oophaga sylvatica, assembly GCA_033576555.1. Lineage (NCBI taxonomy): Eukaryota > Metazoa > Chordata > Amphibia > Anura > Dendrobatidae > Oophaga > Oophaga sylvatica. The sequence continues at coordinate 405,600,065 of JARQOD010000003.1, forward strand.
CAGACGCCATAGATTGCGGGTGTCTCCCGCGAGGACATTAGCGCATGATCACGTTCTATGTTCGCTTAGCAGTCAACTGTGTACCTGGGTGCCTGACAGGACACAGAAGTTTGTCTCAGCGGCTCTGTGACGTAACAGGGTTCGCTTTCAACGCTAGACAGCGCCCTAGCGTGTTTATTTTGTGACTCAGTTGTGTTAAGTGAGTTCGCACACATCGCCATATAGCGCTGCGGCACTCCTTCTAGCGGCTCTGTGGATTAACAGAGTTCGCACATATTGCCACAGCGCGTTACGGCGTTTATTTTGGCGACTCTGCGGGATAACAGAGTTCCATTCTTGCGCCATTTTACTAGCAGCAGGCTCCGCCTGCACGGTGGACCCCGGGCTGCTAACGCACCTCTTTACATCATATATTTGGTGCGTTCCGCAGACCCTAACAGAGAGGATGAGTACTTTTGTGTCCTACTCAGAGTGTCTGCTATGGTGAGCTGGACTTGAGAGCTGCATATGGGTGAACTAGGGGTGGACATGACGGACTGAGAGGGGGTTGGTGATGGCCTCGATTCAGTCTTTTGTTGCAAAAACATTGTGATTCCCTGACTGCTTTGGCATTGGTGGAGTGCTAACCGGTGGGCTTACAGTGGGGGAAGCGATGCAGCGTTGCTGGCTACCTTCAGTCGGAGCAGGTGCATATGTGCTACCTGAGGTTTTGTAGTCCGTCCACACTTGCAAGTGCATGTTCATTAAATGTCTAAGCGTGCAACTGATATTCAAATTTCGGAGATTTTTCCCTCGGTTAAAAGTCCTTCCGCACTTCTTACAGATAACCTTTGCCTCATCAATAGGATTTTGGTCAAAAATGTGCCACACTGCACTCTTCCTACTATGGTATAAATTTTCAGGGCTGGCACACTGTGCTAATTTGACCGCCTGGCCAAGCTGTCCTGCAACTCTTTTTGTTTTTTTAACACGTTTTTGGACTGCTATGGGCCTGCCAAATAACCGCTGCTGCGATGTCGATGCCTGCTGCGGATCCTTCTCCTCTTCTGAGCTATTGCCAGCGGCACCCTCTTCACCCAATGGATGCCAATCCGGGTCAACAACTGGGTCATCAGTGGAGCCCAGCTGCGCTTGGAGTCACATTTCCCAGGAGGATGCACCAAAGGTAACACCCACAAGAGACCTGATATTCATTCACACAGCTTCACCAATCCCTAGAGCCACCAGAGGGAGCCCTTTCAGAGTATATAGGATGGTGAAGTCACAGCAGACTAGCTCAGACTAGCTCAGACGCAGATTAGATCAGATCTCGGATGAGATTAGTTCACAACGAGTTCAGTGTAGTTGGTAATTCTACACAGAAGTGAGAGGTTGTTAGTTCTCTAGGAATGTTGGAGAGTTAGCTCTAGGAGTGTGCACAGATTAGTGAGTCTGCAAAGCCAGGTGCAGGTCAGACGGAGAATCCTGATAGCTGCTTCAGACAGAGCTTAGAAAGAAAGAAAGAAAGAGAACAACGGTTATTGAAAGAACCTGAAGACTGCAGCTTTGAGCTTAGTTCAATGTGTGGAGGCTAGTACCAGTGGAGAGATAGCCACTCTAGCCTAGTCAGAACTGAGTCAACTGAGTGCAGTTCAGGGAGTAAGCGTGCCGACGCTTTGAGAGCGGTGAAGAGAGAGAAGAATCAGCCATCTACTGCTAGTATGCTTATGTTAAAGGTCAGAGTAGGACGAAAGGCGAGTGGAAGAGAAGAAGAGAGTACTAGAGGTTGAAACAGCATTGATAGCTTACCTCTACTCTGAATAACCGAACACCGGGTCCGAGCTTGCTAGAGTCTACACGACTAGTGAGAGATACCAGAGAACCTGCGGGACTTCAAGTCGCGGGGGCCCAGGAGTGCTGATACGTGACCGGGGTCAGGAAGACGGAGTCTAGCAAGGCCCTGCATACAGAGACACTGTTCTATCCAAGAGAAGGCCCCACCACAAAGTCAGCCGGGCGTATAAAGTTGAAGACAGAGTTAGACTTCGTTTCATACAGGTCAGAAACTCACACTATAGGAGTAAGGAGGCCCTACACCTACTCAGTGGGAATACTGGACGTGCATCCTCCACCCTGCCAGCATCCCGGGACGTGCCTGCAACTACATCAGTAAAGGTAAAGAAAGAGACTTTTGTGTGTGTGTCTGCATTATTGCTCCTGCGGCTGAACTTCCATCCTGCACCCGTACACCCCGTTCACCCTGAGGGACCCAGTCTTGCCTGTGGAAGACTTAACACCTTGCTGCCCAGTAACAACCCCTCAGTGGATCTACACAGCAGCACTGGTCACCCTGACCAGGCACCACAGGTGGCGTCACGAATATCTTACAAACCATTTAATCCCCTGTAAATAACTCCCCTTTTTAGTGAGCACCCAGGGCCACGGACCGAGCTGTGCTACCCGTGACATCCCCCATTGAAGTGAACGGGCTCAGTGCCGAGTACCCCACAGGCCCTGGTGGGCGACTCACATCCATCACCTCCTCTTCAATTTCATCTGCACCTTCCTCTGTGTCACCGTGTAAGGTGGTATAGTATGCGGGAAGGGACACCTGAGTTTCATCAGGGTCAGATTCTGGCTCAGCGGACAGTGAGGGCAGTGTAGTGCTCTGGGTGAATGTACCAGCAGAATCATCTAGCAGTGGCTGTGCATCAGTGCGCTCCATGTCAGACTGGGGAATTCAGGATTTGACTTGATAACCCAGGCATGGTATGTGAAAAGAGCTCCATGGAGTAATATGATGTGTGGCCTGCCGCATCCTTCACTTTTGGACACAAGGAAAGGTGTTGTTCCTGACTAGGAGCCTGCACTGACGATTCAGTGCCTGCATTTTTTGAAACTTCAGAAGAGGAGGCGATAGAGCTGGAGGCTGTTTCGGCAATGTAAGACAAAACCTGTTCCTGATGCTCCGGCTTTAAAAGCGGTTTACCTACTCCCAGAAAAGGGAGCCTTCCAGGCCTTCTGGAGCCAGACGATGACGCCGGCTCAACACCTCCTACCTTAGGTGCTCTTGTGCTTTTTGCACTTCCAACAGATGCACCACCACCACCATCAGAACCAGCTGGCCCCCCACGCCCACGTCCACAGCATCTTCCACCATACTTCCTCATGTTAGGGAAGATGTACCCATAATACCAGCAGATATATGGTACTGTATCAGAAGCGTACAGCTGTATACAGTCTAGGGATAATTGTAAAGCTCCGTATATATTTCAGGAGTCAGACACAGACGTTCTCAGGCTCAGTATGGATTAGACAAGAATATAAAAAGCTGAAAAAGGGGTATTATATCACCAGATACCAGGTATATATAGTATAGTGAAAATATTGTAAATCTCCGTATATTTCAGGAGTCAGACACAGACGCTCTCAGGCTCAGTATGGATTAGACAAGAATATAAAAAGCTGAAAAAGGGGTACTGTATATAGTATAGTGAAAATATAGTAAATCTCCGTATATATTTAAAACCCATCCTGCGTGATATCTGTGAATTTAATGAAGATGTAGAGTCTCTGTGGGTGGAGATTAGGGGAGGGGGGAAAAATAATAATAACTGATAGGGGTTTGTTATAAGTCTCTTAAAATAATGGAAGCAACAGAGAATATCCTTGTAAAGCAAATAGATGAAGCAGCGACTCAAGGAGAAGTCATTATTATGGGGGACTTCAACTACCCTGAAATACATTGTGGAACAGAAACCTGTAGTTCCAGCAAAGGTAATAGGTTTTTGGCAACTATAAGAGACAATTACCTTTCACAACTAGTTCAGGACCCAACAAGAGGGGGGCACTGCTAGACCTAATATTAACCAACAGGCCAGACCGCATATCAAATATAAGGGTTGGGGGTCACTTGGGTAATAGTGATCACAAAATAATAAGCTTTCATGTATCCTTTAATAAGATGTGTAGTCGAGGGGTTACAAGGACACTAAACTTCAGGAAGGCAAATTTCCAACGGATGAGAGATGATCTTGGTGCAATAAACTGGGACGATATCCTGAGACATAAAAATACACAAAGAAAATGGGAGGCATTTATTAGCATCCTGAATAGGACCTGTGCACAGTATATACCCTATGGGAATAAACATGCTAGAATTAGGAGGAAACCACTATGGCTAAATAGAGCTGTAAGGGGCACAATATGTGACAAAAAGAAAGTGTTTAGGGAATTAAAGCAAGTAGGTAGTGATGAGCCATTAAATAAATACAGAAGACTGAATAAATTCTTTAAAAAGCAAATCAAGACAGCAAAGATTGAGGCAGAGAGACTCATTGCCAGAGAAAGTAAAAATAATCCCAAAATATTCTTTAACTACATAAATAGCAAGAAACTAAAAAATGATAGTGTTGGTACCCTTAAAAATAGTCTGGTTGAAATGGTGGATGAGGATGAGGAAAAAGCCAATATGCTAAATGCCTTTTTTTGCAACTGTATTTACACAAGAAAATCCATGACAGTGATAAAAAATTTTCTCCATTAAATGTCACCTGCTTAATCCAGCAGGAAGTACAGCGGTGTCTAAAAATCACTAAAGTTGACAAATCCCCGGGCCCGGATGGGATACACCCCCGAGTACTGCAGGAATTAAGTACAGTCATAGATAGACCATTATTTTTAATCTTTAAAGATTCCATAATAACTGGGTCTGTACCACAGGACTGGCATATAGCAAATGTGGTGCCAATATTCAAAAAGGGGGGCAAAAACTGAACCTGGAAATTATAGGCCAGTGAGCTTAACATCTACTGTGGGTAAAATCCTGGAGGGTTTTTTAAGGGATACTATATTGGAGTATCTGAGGATGATTAACCTCATGACACAGTATCAGCATGGGTTTACGAGGGACCGTTCTTGTCAGACTAATCTGATAAGCTTTTATGAAGGGGTAAGTTCTGGACTGGACCAAGGGAACGCAGTGGACGTGGTGTACATGGACTTCTCAAAAGCTTTTGATACGGTGCCACACAAAAGATTAATACATAAAATGAGAACAATGGGGATAGGGGAAAATATGTGTAAGTGGGTTAAGAATTGGCTCATGGATAGGAAACAAAGGGTGGTTATTAATGGAGCACACTCGGACTGGGTCACGGTTAGCAGTGGGGTACCACAGGGGTCAGTATTGGGGCCGCTTCTCTTTAACATATTTATTAATGACCTTGTAGGGGGCATACAGAGTAGTATTTCATATTTTGCAGATGACACTAAACTCTGCAGGGTAATAAATACAGAGGAGGAGAATTTTATATTACAGGAGGATTTATGTAAACTAGAAGCTTGGGCTGATAAATGGCAAATGAGCTTTAATGGGGATAAATGTAAGGTCATGCACTTGGGTAGAACAAATGAGTCGCACGTACACCTGTGGTTTCTGATCAATAAGACCAGCGCTGCAGGGTTAATCTTCTGAGGGGATGTTATTAGGCAGCTAGATGTTAAGTCCCCCACAGGTGGGACTGGTGCCTCAAAGTCAATGGTGTTGCAGATAATAAGTCAGTCACACACAAGTTGTTCTATTTCCATACCTTTACTGTTGAAGGTTGCAGGTATTTCCCGGGAAGCTGGTCAGGGTGGAGAATGCACATTCAGGTAATCGCTGAGTGAGTTTAAGGCCTCCTTTCCCTTTAATGTGTGAGTTTCCAACCTGCGTGAAGCGAAGTTCAACTCTATGTATAACAGCTACGCCCGGTCGACATTGTGGTGGAGCCTTTTCTGTCTCTGGTGACCAGATGTTGGAAAGAACTAAGCCGTTGTGGCTGATCAGGCCGACTCCGTCCTGTTCCCCCTGACTCCTGTTACGTATCGACACTTAGGGCTACCTTCTGTGACTTGAAGTCCAGCAATGATTCCGGTGTTTCTCTCACTAGCCGTAAAGGTTCTAGCAATACTTCGGACCCCGGTGTCCGGTTAGTCAAGTGAAGGTGATCTGTCACCGAAGTCACTCCTTTCTTGGGTAACCACTTGCCCGTCGCCTCACTCTTACCCTTAACATAAGCACGGGTAGCAGTAGATGTAGTTGTCAGCTTTCTTTCTCTCCAGCTCACTGACTGTTCTCAGTTAACTCGATGTTCTGCAAACTGTAGTCCCCTTCCTTCTTTCCTTCAAAGACTCTGTCCAGAGCAGCTCTCAGGACGTTCCGTCAGACTGAATACACGCTTGCTCCGAGAGTCACTTTCCACATACATAGGGTACTAGCAATCTGTCTGTTCTGAGATATCAGCTTGCAATCTTTCCTCCTCTGTCTTGTTCTGACAGGAAATCTCCACACGTCTGTCTCTCCTCTCTCTAGCTCAGACTGAGCTCTGACAGGAATCCTCTCACTCTGGTGTCCTGAGGAGAACTGAACTGTCTGAGGTACAACCAACAACTAAGATAGCTGTCTGGCTAGAATGCCTACTGCTGCATTTCTCCACGCCCCTAAATACCTGAATCTAAGGGGCTCCCTCTGGTGGCTCCTGGGAAATGTGAAGTGTGAATGAATATCAGATTTTGCAATTACCTTTTCTGTGCACTCTCCTGGGAACATGTGTACCAAGCGCAGCTGGGCCACACACAAACAAGATGTATAATTATGTGCTTAATTGTAAAACACTGGGCAAAACTGTCATTGAAAAAGACCTGGGTGCATATGTGGATGACAAACTCACATTTATTGGCCAATGTCAGGCAGCTGCTGCCAAGGCAAATAAAATAATGGGATGCATTAAAAGAGGCATAGATGCTCATGAGGAGAACATAATTTTACATCTATACAAGTCACTGGTGCGACCACACTTAGAATACTGTGTACAGTTCTGGTCTCCGATGTATAAGAAAGACATAGCTGAACTGGAGCGGGTGCAGAGAAGAGCGACCAAGGTTATTAGAGAACTGGGGGGTCTGCAATACCAAGACAGGTTATTACACTTGGGGTTATTTAGTTTGGAAAAATGAAGGCTTAGGGGTGATCTTATTACAATGTACAAATATATGAGGGGACAGTACAAAGACCTTTCTAATGATCTTTTTACTCTTAGACCTGTGACGGGGACAAGAGGGCATCCTCTACGTCTGGAGGAAAGAAGGTTTAGTTTTAATCACAGACGCAGATTCTTAACTGTAAGAGCAGTGAGACTATGGAACTCTCTGCCGTCTAATGTTGTAATGAGTGATTCCCTACTAAAATTTAAGAAGGGACTGGATGCCTTTCTTGAAAAGTATAATATTACAGGCTATATTCACTAGTTTCCTAGATATTGCATTGATCCAGGGAGCTAGTCTGATTGCCGTATGTGGAGTCGGGAAGGAATTTTTTTCCCCAATGTGAAGCTTTCTGTTTGGCACTTGGGTTTTTTTTTGCCTTCCTCTGGATCAACATGTTAGGGCAGCTTAGGATAGGATATGGGTTGAACTAGATGGACTTAAAGTCTTCCTTCAACCTTAAAAACTATGTTGCTATTTCAGTAGTCAGACACAGACGCTCTCAGGCTCAGTATGGATTAGACAAGAATATAAAAAATGAAAAAGGGTACTGTATCACAAGCATACAGCTGTATACCCTCTAGGGGTAATTGTAAATCTCCATATATATTTCAGGAGTCACACACAGACGCTCACAGGCTCAGTATGGATTACACCAAAATATATAAAAAGTAGGAAAAGGGTAATGTATTAGAAGCGTACAGCTGTATACAGTGTTGGGGTTATTTTAATTCTCTGTATATATTTCCAGAGTAACACACAGACGCTCACAGGCTCAGTATGGATTAGACCAGAATATGAAAAGCAGAAAAAGTGTAATGTATCAGAAGCGTACAGCTGTATACAGTGTTGGGGTAATTGTAAATCTCCGTATATATTTCCGGAGTAACACACAGACGCTCTCTCAGTATGGATTTGACCGTAATACACAAGGCAGAAAAACAGTACTGTATCAGAAGATACCAGCTGTATACGGTTTTGGGGAAAATTTAAATCTCTGTATATATTTCCGGAGTCACACACAGATAGTCAGCATGTATTTGTCCGTGATACCAGCTGGTACACGGTAGTGTGTGAGGAGCGTACAGCTCTATACAGTGTGGGAAAAAATGAACGCTCGGTAACTGTGAAAAAAAGAATCAAAGTATTAGTGCTGTGTAAAAAGCAGTCGGCACAGCAGTGTACACACAGCAATACAGCTAGCAGGCATCCTAATAATCAGCTCTGCTGCGGCACACAAGAAATTCCTCCCTGTCACTGGCAGGCAGCCTTATAACCAGCGCTGCTGCTGCACACAATAAAATCCTCCCCTGTGACTGCACACTAACTGTACAGCACAATCGCTATCAGCACAAGCACAGAATCACTTTTCTTTCCTGCCTAACTCTCTCCTTACTGATAAACAGCGGCAGCAACCTCTCCCTACGCTAAGATCGGCAGAAGTAAAATGGCGGTCAGGGCTTTTATAGCCACTGTGACGCCAGACAAAGCAAGCCAATCACTACAATGCTCTTCTCTAAGATAATGGTGGCCGCTGCCCATGTCATCTCATTACCCACAGTGTACGTCCTTACTCATTGGCTGAGAAAAGGCGCCTGCAAGCATTATGGGAAAACCGACTTTGGCGCTCGGGTCGATGACCGCATGGCCGACTTCACGTTATGGTATGTTTTCGCTCGGCGAAACCCGACTTTGGCGAAAGTCGGTGATTTTTTAATCTGACCGACCTGTTTCGCTCATCTCTAATTGTCACTTTTCTGCTCGTTGATTGTCCACTGTTCTTGGTGCTCAGTAGAAATTATCTTATTGTGTTTGGTGATTGAGACATCTGAGCACCATCATGAAATGTGCTCTGCAGACTGGGTGCAAACTCCACATTACCCTGCCCTAGGGTTAAGGTTAGGAATGGCTTCTTCTCAGTGAGAGCATGGCTTCACCTTTCTGTTCAGCCAGGCTGCTAGGTGAGCAGTGTGTGGTGGGCAGCAGATGTAGGATGGAGTGGTGCTTCCTGCACCATTGGCTGCTTGGCTTTGACAGGCGGGCTGCCCCCACCTCCTCCTTGCTGCCTGCCTATGTGTATGTGAGAAAATGGTTTTAAAGTGCTCTCGGATTTGCTGGCGTCTGTATCACAGTGATCCTGTCAGCTTGTAGAGAGAGACAGCCAGAGATCCAGGCAGTGTTTGCTTCCAATGGCACAGGCGTCTGGGATTGCTTGCATGCTGTGTATCGGGGTCTCTGTTTTCTCCTATGTTTCTGCTGCTGGCAGTGAAGGTAAGAGTCAGTTTGCTCTGGTCTGACACTTTCATGGCTCCACTTCTAGTTTATGTTGTATTGCATGCAGATGTCCTTTCTTGTATTCCTTTTGGCAGAGGTAATCGTTATTTACTGCATTTTTCATCTATTACAAAGCCGCCAAGATCCCCATGACATGACTGTGATAGATGCAATGCTCTGTCACTCTAAAGTTGCATCTGTCATTGATGCGGTGTGCCTTGGAGGTGCGTAGAATCCTCTGAGGTCCTCCAGACAATGTCAGCTGTACTTTGCCTGGGGCCACAAGGTGGGACAGCTTGTTTGAAGTGAGGACCTTGACTGGGGAGCTGACAAACTTGATATCTCTATCTGATGACTTACACATTCACAGCTGTGTCCGTGACACTTTGCTCCTTATCGCTTCCTTTAGTCACATCCAACTTCTTCCCCATCAGACAGACCCTGCAGAGGAGCCCAGCCAGGTAACATTATAGTCAACTGATACAAAGGTGTGGATTTCTCTGCCCTTAGGAAACGCCACATTGGCCGGTAACTGATAGCCATATATATGGTAGTTATATGGAGTCTGCCCATGGGGACAGTGTCGACTGCAGTCTGCCAAGCGTTGGTCACGCTGAATGATTACTCATATTTTACTTCCCAGGAGATACGCAGCATCGTACACTTCTGCAGCCGCTTATCTCCCTGTGGCAGTAAATGTGCAGCTCAGCTGATCTGACTGGACTGGTTTATGCCAAAATTGGGAGAATTTACTGGTGCGGGCTATCCAAAATGTACGGCCGGTGATGAAGAAATTATCTGTCTGTAATGAGGAAGCTGGAATGTGACTGCTACCACCACCATGTCTGACCCATGCCATTGAAGGTGGCCCCTTATGCCATTTTCAATGTGTAAATGAAATCCTTGAGATCACACACACAACTGTTTTTCACCCATTAGCCGGACTGCAATATGAGAATAAAACTGTGTGCCGTCTGTCGGTGCCATTCCTCAGTGCCATCCTCCCAATCTAAACTCTACAATTAGAGACTGATGGATCCCGGTGTATACAATCCTAATTCATTTACGTGATCACCATATCTAGCGCTTTAGCTGGACAAACGCCTTTAACTATCAGGTGAAGGATCATTAGTCTGACAGCGATCCTTATTATTCCCCCGCATACATGCTCATTGGCTGAGCATGCATGTGTTTCCAATAAAGGAGAGTGCTGTTTCGAAACGCTCCTGTCCCCTCCAGAATCCTCTGTCCTTCCAAGACCCATCTGTTTCACTGCAAATTCTCTGTTCCACTCCTGACAGCTCTGTCCCCTCCAGACTCCTCTGTCCTTCTCCTCTATACACATATCTCATCCAGAACCATCTGCATTCGTTAGACCCCTTTGTGCATTCCAGAATCCTGTGCCCACTTTAAACTTTTCCTTCCTCGCCTAACTTATCTATCCTCATAAGATCCCTTTGTCCTTCCTCCAAACTCCTCTGTATTCTCCAAACTCTTCCATCCTTTCAAGATCAGGTTACCTTGATAGGGACTTCTCTGTCCCCATCCAGACTTCTGTCTCTTTCCAAGACCTAACTACCCCCTCAAGAAATTTTGGTCTCCTTCAAACTCCTTTGTCTCCTCCAGACATTTTTTATTCCAAATGATTGTGTTCTCTCATCAGACTCTTCAGTCTTCTCTATCATTCTCTACCCTCCATACACTTCAGTCTCTTTAGACTCCTTTATCCTCTCCTTAAACCCCTGCCCTGTCTAGATGCCTTTGTTCCTTCTATAGATTTGTGTCCCACTTCAAACCCATCTTTTTCATAATGCAGACTCTTTTGCCCTCTCTAGAACATGCTATCCACTCTAGAATCAATTGGTCCTCTCCAGATTCATCACTCCCAGTAGAATAATATGAACTCATGAACTCCAGACTTCTATAGCCCCTACAGATCAATCTGCCTCCTTTAAAATTATAAATTTATTCTGAACACTGGTTGGAATCAATGTCCTGTGCTTGGAGATCTCAGCCATGTAATGTCCTATGTGGTGGAGATCGTTGGTCCTGTAATGTCCCATGTGGTGGAGGTCTTTGGTTATGTAATGTCCTGAGTGTGGAGATTTCAGTCATGTAATGTCCAGGGTCGTTCATGTCCTCGGTCATGTAATGTGCAGCATGCGGAGGTCTTGGTCACGTAATGTCCTGAGTGCTGGAGGTTTCGTTCATGTAATATCCTGCATGCGGAGGTCTTGGTCATGTAATGTCCTATGTGGTGGACGTCCTCGGTGATGTAGTGTCCTGGATGTGGAGGTCTTGATCATGTAATATCCTGGGTGCAGAGGTCTTGGACATTTAATGTACTGCGTTTTGGAGGTTTTTGTCATGTAATGTCCATGTAGTGTGGAGGAGTCTGGACTAAGAGAAGGATAGAGAAGCCAAAGGGCAGCAGATAAGAGTCTGGAGGGGAAAGAAGTTTTAGGTGAAAAGAGGACACTAGAGAATACAGAGAAGTCTGAAAGAGTTGAGGCAGAGCATTCTGATTGGGTCAGAGGAGTCTGATGAGGTATGAGGCCACAGAGGTTTGAAAACAATAGAGGGGTCTGTAGGTAATAGAGGTTTGGGGGAAACTGAAACAGAGGGAGAAAGAGGAATATGGATGTAACAAACCAGTATGGAAAGAGGAGGAATACATATAAGTTTGAAGAAAAACTGAGAAGTATGAAGGAGAGGAAAGAGAGGTCCAAACTGGACTGAGGGCCTGTAGGAGGACAAAGATTCTGAGGGTAACAAACAGAAACATACAGAAAAGGATCTGTAGGTGACAGATGAGTCTGGAATGGGGTTTTATGGTAACAGACTTAAAAAAAGGAAATAAGGATAATGATTATTATGATGATGATGATCAACAAAACAAGAATGATTATATAATAAATTCAAATGGCCATCAATTGCGACAGAGGGATGGGACAAAAGGGAAAGGGTACATATAATCACAGTGCGCAATCCAGTCTGCCCCAGAAGAGCCAATCCTTCTCTCCTGATCCCAATCGCCAATCTATTAGACCAAACATTCAGAAAAGAACTTTATACATATGTACATAATTCTTTATTTTCTTCTAGTAAAGCATGTAAGCCTTCCTAAAGCCGTCAGCTGTTCCCACTGTGACCAGGTCCTGAGGTCGACTATTCCACAGACGTAGGGCTTGCTCACACGAGCATATACGTTGGTTATCGGATAGCACTCTGAACAATGTTATTCTATTGGGCACTACTAATTAGCGTTTTTTTCTGATGCCTATCCGAGTTCCTGCACAAATTGGATTGCACTCACCCATTCAAGTCTATGTGTGTGTATGAAACATCGGACTGTACTCGGTTGACATACTCAGACCCAGACAATGTAGAAGATGGAGAGATCTTGTTCTCCATCTTCTCACCTGTGCTACGATGTTCTCATCCGAGAGAATCAGATCACAGTAAGTTGACACTGATCAAACTCTGCTAGAAGTTTGCTCTGAATTTCTCTCAGAGGTGAGAATCTACACACGTATGACCATGGTCTAATAGTTCTCATGGTAAAAAAGTCTTGTATCCTCTGGTGAATGAAACTCTTTTCTCCAGACGGCATGCCCCTTTACGTGATACAGCTTTTGACCGTACTTTTTGTTTATGCCATTTACTGTATGTACTTGCACAAGTTAATCGTGTTGCCCCTTAGGCCTGTTTCACACATCAGTTTTTTTATGTCAGTCACAATCCGTCAGCTCAAAGGATCCGTTGCAGATTGTGAAAAACTGATGCGACGGATCCGACTAGCGGATCCGTTTTTTCAACGGATCCGTCGCATTCGTTTTTTCATCTGTTTTTCGACGGATCCGTTTTTAAAAACGCCCACAGACAGATAGATAGATAGATAGATAGATAGACCGATCTATAGATAGATAGAATACATAGATATAGCTATAGATATATCCATAGATATATCTATGGATATACAGTACAGACCAAAAGTTTGGACACACCTTCTCATTCAAAGATTTTTCTGTATTTTCATGACTATGAAAATTGTAGAATCACACTGAAGGCATCAAAACTATGAAGTAACACATGTGGAATTATACATTACACTTAACAAAAAAGTGTGAAACAACTGAAAATATGTCTTATATTCTAGGTTCTTCAAAGTAGCCACCTTTTGCTTTGATTCCTGCTATACACACAGAAAAGGTGAACGGATGGACTCTACATGCCTGGTTCCCACCGTGAAGCATGGAGGAGGAGGTGTGATGGTGTGGGGGTGCTTTGCTGGTGACACTGTTGGGGATTTATTCAAAATTGAATCGGTGAGCGGTCCAGCTCACCCCAAACCATCTCAATTGGGTTCAGGTCTGGTGACTGTGGAGGCCAGGTCATCTGGCGTAGCACCCCAACACTCTCCTTCTTGGTCAAATAGCCCTTACAAAGTCTGGAGGTGTGTTTGGGGTCATTGTCCTGTTGAAAAATAAATGATGGTCCAACTAAACGCAAACCAGATGGAATAGCATGCTGATGCAAGATGCTGTGGTAGCCATGCTGGTTCAGTATGCCTTCAATTTTGAATAAATCCCCAACAGTGTCACCAGCAAAGCACCCCCACACCATCACACCACCTCCTCCATGCTTCACGGTGGGAACCAGGCATGTAGAGTCCATCCGTTCACCTTTTCTGCGTGCAAAGCAGTAATCAAAGCAAAAGGTGGCTACTTTGAAGAACCTAGAATATAAGACATATTTTCAGGTGTTTCACACTTTTTTGTAAAGTGTAATGTATAATTCCACATGTGTTACTTCATAGTTTTGATGCCTTCAGTGTGATTCTACAATTTTCATAGCCATAAAAATACAGAAAAATCTTTAAATGAGAAGGTGTGTCCAAACTTTTGGTCTGTACTGTATCTATAGACGAATACAAGTCTAGGAGAAATGCCGGATCCGCTTTTTTTCAAATTTCGACGGATTGTGACTGATGGCAAAAAACTGATGTGTGAAAGGGGCCGTCTCTTCTCAATGCTAAAAATATTTTAACTGTTTTAGTCTTTCCCCATAACCAAGATCCACCATGCTGCTTATCAGTTTTCTGGATCTTTCTTTGAACTTATTCTAGCTTTAGGGCATCCTTTATATGAGATAGTCCCCAAAACTGAGCTGCATATTGCAGATAAGATCGCACTAACGGATCGTGAGGGGTTAAAATAAGGTGTTGGAATTACGCCCCAGCCCCATAACTTTATTCATACATTGCGGTATATAGATTCACAGCAAAGTGCAGCAGCTGCTGTATCGGCTGCTCCTCTATACTCCCCATACACCGTAATATTATGGACATGGCGTCAGTGTAAGGTGTGACCCCATCACCATAGCTATACAGTGTATATATACACCATGTTCCAAATTGTTATGCAAATGATATTTTTCTCTGATTTTCCTAAGTGGTCGGTGCAAATGACTGTCTAATAAAAGTCATCACCTGTTAGAGTATACATCGAATTTTATTGAAGAAACCTCCGAATGATAACAGTATAATCTCCAAAATGAATAAAAACTCAAAATGCACTGTTCCAAATTATTAGGCACAGTAGAATTTCTGAACATTTGATCTGTTTTAAAGAACTGAAAATGCTCATTTGTGGAATTTGCAGCATTAGGAGGTCACATTCACTGAACAAAAAAGCTATTTAACTCCAAAACATCCTAACAGGCCAAGTTACATGTTAACATGGGGACCATTCTTTGATATCACCTTCACAATTCTTGCATCCATTGAACTTGTGAGTTTTTGGAGAGTTTCTGCTTGTATTTCTTTGCATGAAGTCAGAATCGCCTCCCAGAGCTGCTGTTTTGATGTGAACTGCCTCCCACCCTCATAGATCTTTTGCTTGATGATACTCCAAAGGTTCTCTATAGGGTTGAGGTCAGGGGAAGATGGTGGCCACACCATGAGTTTATCTCCTTCTATGCCCATAGCAGCCAATGATTCAGAGGTATTCTTTGCAGCATGAGATGGTGCATTGTCAAGGTCACACCTCACCACTTGCGCGCTTGACCCACTCCCGTCCCACTTCATCCCTAACTTTGCCACAGTCTTCATCCCTACTCTCACACACCTCTTCAACCTTTCACTTACAAATGGTGTCTTTCCTTCATCCTTCAAACATGCTTCAATCACACCGATCCTCAAAAAGCCCTCCCTCGACCCATCCTCTGCATCTAGCTATCGCCCGATATCTCTTCTCCCCTACGCCTCAAAACTACTGGAACATCATGTATATCTCGAACTGTCCTCCCACCTTTCCTCCTGTTCCCTCTTTGATCAGTTACAATCAGGCTTTCGACCGCATCACTCAACTGAAACTGCCCTAACTAAAGTCACTAACGACCTGCTAACCGCCAAGAGCAAGCGACACTACTCTGTCCTCTTTCTCCTGGACCTGTCTTCTGCCTTTGACACCGTGGACCATTCCCTCCTGCTACAGATTCTCTCATCTCTTGGCATCACAGACTTGGCCCTATCCTGGATCTCATCATACCTAACAGACCGGACATTCAGTGTCTCCCTCTCACACACCACCTCCTCACCTCGCCCCTGTCTGTCGGTGTTCCTCAAGGCTCAGTCCTAGGACCCCTACTCTTCTCCATCTACACCTTCGGCCTGGGACAGCTCATAGAATCCCACGGCTTGCAGTATCACCTCTACGCCGATGACACGCAGATCTACCTATCTGGACCTGACCTCACCTCCCTACTGACCAAAATCCCACAGTGTCTGTCTGCTATCTGTAGCGCCCGCGTCCCTGCCTGCTGCCAGACAGGGACGTCGCTTTCCTCACCTGCGCTCAGCGTCCTCAGTGCTTCCAGCCTCCTCTGCGCCTCTGGCATCCTCGGCGTCCTCCTTCCGCCCTGCTGGTCCCGCGCGCTCCTTCCCTGCTGCTGGCCTTAGGGCGCGCGCCCGCACCCTCCCCCGCTCTTAAAGGAGCCACGCGCATTTTCCAAATCAGTCTCCAGCCAATGCTGGTGGACTCCACCCTATATTAAGGGCTTCCTCCTTAATGGAGGTGCCCGAGCATTGTTGTTTCTGTGCAGTCTAACTCTGCTTCAGCCATCAGCTCCTGTTTCCAGTTGCCTGCCTGTTACCTGTCTGTTTGCCTGTCGGCCATCTGACTGCAGCTCTATCCAGAGGTTCGGACATCTTCAGCAGAGATCCCCGGCTGTTGCCTGCTCACCTGGGAGCGATCATCTGCCATCCGACTGCAGCTCTATCCAGAGGTTCGGACATCATCTGCGGAGATCCCCGGCTATTGCAGAGACTCTTGCCTGCTCACCTGGGAGCGATCATCTGCCATCCGACTGCAGCTCTATCTAGAGGTTCGGACATCATCAGCAGAGATCCCCGGCTATTCCAGAGACTCTTGCCTGCTCACCTGGGAGCGATCATCTGCCATCCGACTGCAGCCTACCAGGAGGCTCCACCAGCTCAGGTCGTATATGCCTGTTTGTCCAGAGACTGCCCTGGTCACTTGCCGTGACAACCTGCCTGCCCAGAGACTACCCTGGTCACTTGCCGTGACAAATCTGCCTGCCCAGAGACTGCCCTGGTCACTTGCCGTGACAACCTGCCTGTCCAGAGACTGCCCTGGTCACTTGCCGTGACAACCTGCCTGTCCAGAGACTTCCCTGGTCACTTGCCGTGACAACCTGCCTGTCCAGAGACTGCCCTGGTCACTTGCCGTGGCAACCTGCCTGTTCAGAGACTGCCCTGGTCACTTGCCGTGACAACCTGCCTGCCCAGAGACTGCCCTGGTCACTTGCCGTGACAAACCTGCCTGTCCAGAGACTGCCCTGGTCACTTGCCGTGACAACCTGCCTGTCCAGAGACTGCCCAGGTCACTTGCCGTGACAACCTGCCTGTCCAGAGACTGCCCAGGTCACTTGCCGTGACAACCTGCCTGTCCAGAGACTTCCTTGGTCACTTATTGTGACAACCTGCCTGTCCAGAGACTTCCTTGGTCACTTATTGTGACAACCTGCCTGTCCAGAGACTGCCTGGCTAATTGCCGTGATTCCCTGTCCTATTCCCGGATGCCACCCGCTCTCTTGCAAGTAAATTGTCTTGTATAATAAAGCTTAGTGGTTCCACCAACCAGACCCGTTTCCGTCAGTGGTTCCACCTACCAGACCCGTTACAGTTTGCTCGGGCCATGGAACCCGGTGGCACCCAAACCCCTTCACTTCCGGAACTGTGTCATGAGCTGTCTCGCCAGAGGTCTCAACAGGAGGCTATCCTGGGTCACCTGTCAATTCCCGCTTGGACACTCTGAATCCATCATCAGCAACCACCGCTGGAGCCATGACTCATAATCCGGCAGCCCCGCTGACTCCCAATTCCGTGGTTTCCATTCCCGGTCCCCGACTTTCAGCTCCTCCTAGGTATGGAGGCGACCCTGTTATGGCTCGGGGTTTCATTAACCAGTGCACCCTGCATTTCGAACTCCTGGCACACCAGTTTAATTCTGACCGGGCCAAAATTGCCTTCATCATGTCCCATCTCACCGGAGAGGCTCTGGCCTGGCTTAATCCTCTCTGGGAGAGAGAAGATCCTCTGGTGTCAGACCTGCCTGCTTTTCTCTCGGCCTTCCGGAGGGTATTCGACGAACCTGGACGGAAGACCTCCTCTGCATCATCTCTGTTGCGTCTCCGTCAGGGAAGTCTCACCGTTGGTCAATATGCCATATGGTTCCGTACTCTAGCCTCAGAACTGGCTTGGGACAATGAAGCTCTAATTTCGGTCTTCTGGGAGGGTCTGTCCGGCCGTATTAAAGACAAACTTGCCGGTCGGGACATTCCAACCTCGCTTGATGATTTAATAAATCTTGCCAATCGGATTGATCTACGGTTCCAGGAACGAGCCAAAGAGGTCACCCGTGAAAAAAACTTTCCTCATTTAACCCCTTCCGTTTCTCCCCAGGTGCACACTGCTGAGCCTATGCAGGTCGACCAGACCAAGATGGTCAAAGCCCGTCAGGACTCACGCCGTGCCGAGAAAAGTTGCTTCTACTGCGGCAGTAAGGAGCACTGGATCCGAACCTGTCCGGAGAAGTCGGGAAACGCCTGTGTCTAGGTTCGCTCGGAGAGGTCAATCTAGACAAAAATAAATCCTCTTCATCTCTGCTGCTCTCGGTCTCAATTCTTCTCGGTAAGAACCGTTACTTCGAGATAGCCCAACTTGATTCTGGAGCAGCTGGGAATCTCGTGTCACAGGCTCTAGTAGAGAAGTATCGCATTCCCACCAAACCTCTTGTTGAACCAGTATCTGTTGCTGCTGTGGATGGGGGTCTACTACCTCGTCCCATCCGACTTATCACCGAAGCCATAAACCTGCAGGTGGGAATGTTGCATTCTGAGAGCATCTCATTTCATGTTCTGCCTGGACTCTCTCATGCTTTCTTACTAGGTCTGTCTTGGCTCCAAAAGCATGCACCTGTGCTTGACTGGCAGAATGGAGAAATTCTTCGCTGGGGACAGGACTGTCATAAAACGTGTCTGGTGCCTGTTCATCCCGTCTGTCCTTCTCCTACTCCTGCTAATCTACCAGGACTCCCGATTCCATATTGGTCATTTGCTGATGTCTTCAATAAAAAGGAAGCAGAGACATTACCCCCGCATAGACCATATGATTGCCCGATCGACCTGCTACCGGTACCACGCCTCCCCGTGGGCGTATTTACCCGTTGTCCGCTGCTGAGACCAGGTCGATGTCCGAATATATCGAGGAGAAACTTAGCAAAAGGATTCATCCGGAAATCTACCTCCCCAGCGGGAGCAGGTTTCTTCTTCGTAAAAAAGAAGGACGGATCTCTCCGTCCCTGTATTGACTACAGAGGCCTAAATTTGATCACGGTGAAGAATAAGTACCCTCTTCCGCTCATTCCAGAATTGTTTAATCGTCTTAGAGGGGCTAGAGTCTTCACCAAACTAGATCTTCGTGGAGCATACAACCTGGTTCGTATCCGTCGAGGAGATGAATGGAAGACGGCATTCAACACCCGGGACGGCCACTACGAGTACTTGGTGATGCCCTTTGGTCTCTGTAATGCTCCAGCAGTCTTTCAGGAGTTGGTCAATGACATCTTCCGGGACCTCCTCTACTCCTGCGTTGTGGTGTACCTTGACGACATCTTGGTCTTCTCTCCGGATCTTCAGTCTCACCGGAGGGATGTTCGTCAGGTTCTGCTCAGGCTCAGGCAGAATCACCTCTTCGCCAAATATGAGAAGTGCCTCTTTGAGCAGACATCGCTTCCGTTTCTGGGCTACATAATTTCTCAGACAGGCCTACGAATGGATCCGGAGAAATTGTCTGCCATCGAGAAGTGGCCCCGACCGGAGGGGTTGAAGGCCATTCAGCGGTTCCTGGGATTTGCCAACTATTACCGTCTCTTCATACCGCACTTCTCTTCCAGGACTGCGCCAATCTCCGCGCTCACCCGCAAGGATGCTAACCCCAAACAGTGGACGCCCGAAGCAGAGGAGGCCTTCCTTTCTCTAAAACAGGCCTTCTCTTCCGCTCCAGTGCTGCATCGCCCGGATGGCAACAAGCAGTTCTTCCTGGAGGTGGACGCTTCCTCTGCTGGAGCCGGAGCGGGTACTTACCCAAAAAGCTTCATCCGGGAGGATGGTATCCTGTGGTTTCTTCTCCAAACTCTTCTCCTCCTCCGAGCGCAACTACTCCATAGGAGACCGAGAGTTATTGGCCATCAAGTTGGCATTGGAGGAGTGGCGTTACCTACTCGAAGGGGCTCTTCATCCGGTAATCATTTACACGGACCACAAGAATCTGGCATACCTCCAGCATGCCCAGAGACTTAACCCTCGCCAAGCCCGGTGGTCCTTGTTTTTTGCCCGCTTCGATTTTCTTTTGCATTTTCGCCCAGCTGACAAAAACATCAAGGCGGATGCCTTGTCTCGGTCTTTCCTGGTGTCGGATCTCGAGGAGGAACCTAAGCATATCATCGATCCCGCCAGAGTGATGCAGGTGGCTCCCGTGAGTTTAAATCGTCTCCCTCCTGGTAAGACGTTCGTATCAGAAACTGATCGGAAGAGAGTCCTACATTGGGGTCATTCATCTAAACTCGCTGGCCACGCTGGTCAAAAAAAGACCCTCCAACTCATTACCCGGCATTATTGGTGGCCTACCCTGCACAAAGACGTAATAGACTTTGTTTCTGCCTGTGTTTCCTGTGCCCGCAACAAAGTTCCGAGACACCTGCCTACCGGCCGTCTTCTTCCGCTTCCTGTACCCGCTGCCCCCTGGCAGCATATAGCCATGGACTTCATTACTGATCTTCCCGTCTCTGCTGGTTGTACAGTCATTTGGGTGGTCACTGACCGCTTTTCCAAGATGGCTCACTTCATTCCTCTGTCAGGTCTTCCGTCTGCACCCGAGTTGGCTAAAGACTTTATCCGCCACATCTTCCGTCTTCATGGTCTGCCTCGTCACATTGTGTCGGATCGTGGGGTTCAGTTCACCTCACGTTTCTGGAGAGCCACTTGTAAGTTGCTAGACGTCACCCTGGATTTTTCCTCCGCTTACCACCCGCAGTCCAATGGACAAGTTGAACGAATAAATCAGAATTTGACCAGTTATCTTCGACACTTCGTTAATGCCCACCATTCTGACTGGGTGGAGCTCCTGCCTTGGGCCGAATTCTCCTACAATAATCATGAGAGCGAATCTTCCACCAAGTCTCCGTTTTTTGTAGTCTTCGGTCAACACCCTCAGATCCCTGTCCCTGTTTCCATCTCTGTGGACAATCCAGCTGCGGAATCTCTGGTTAGAGAATTCTCCTCCATCTGGGAGAGTACCCGGTCCGCACTCATTCAGTCATCCGAGCGCATGAAAAGACATGCTGACAAAAAACGTCTGGATCCTCCTCAATTCCGTCCTGGGGACAAAGTCTGGCTTTCGTCCAAATATGTTCGACTCAAAATTCCGTCCTACAAGTTAGGTCCTCGGTTCATCGGTCCTTTTGAGATCATCAGTCAGATCAACCCGGTGTCCTATAAATTGAAACTCCCGGTCAATTTGCGAATTCCTAATTCTTTTCATGTATCTCTCCTCAAACCTGTGGTTCTTAACTCTTTTTTTAAGTCTACAGGTACACCTCCTGCTCCAGTGTCTGCTGATGATGAATTTGAGGTAGAGAACATTCTGGCCACAAAAAGGGTAGGAAAAAAAACTTATTTTTTGGTGGATTGGAAGGGGTTTGGTCCTGAGGAGAGAACCTGGGAACCTCGGGAGAACATCCATGCCCCTCTCATCCTAGCTAAATTTTTTTCTGGCCTAAAAAGGGGGGGGCCTAGAGGGGGGGGTACTGTAGCGCCCGCGTCCCTGCCTGCTGCCAGACAGGGACGTCGCTCTCCTCACCTGCGCTCAGCGTCCTCAGTGCTTCCAGCCTCCTCTGCGCCTCTGGCATCCTTGGCGTCCTCCTTCCGCCCTGCTGTTCCCTCGCGCTCCTTCCCTGCTGCTGGCCTTAGGGCGCGCGCCCGCACCCTCCCCCGCTCTTAAAGGAGCCGCGCACATTTTCCAAATCAGTCTCCAGCCAATGCTGGTGGACTCCACCCTATATTAAGGGCTTCCTCCTTAATGGAGGTGCCGAGCATTGTTGTTTCTGTGCAGTCTAACTCTGCTTCAGCCATCAGCTCCTGTTTCCAGTTGCCTGCCTGTTACCTGTCTGTTTGCCTGTCGGCCATCTGACTGCAGCTCTATCCAGAGGTTCGGACATCTTCAGCAGAGATCCCCGGCTGTTGCCTGCTCACCTGGGAGCGATCATCTGCCATCCGACTGCAGCTCTATCCAGAGGTTCGGACATCATCTGCGGAGATCCCCGGCTATTGCAGAGACTCTTGCCTGCTCACCTGGGAGCGATCATCTGCCATCCGACTGCAGCTCTATCTAGAGGTTCGGACATCATCAGCAGAGATCCCCGGCTATTCCAGAGACTCTTGCCTGCTCACCTGGGAGCGATCATCTGCCATCCGACTGCAGCCTACCAGGAGGCTCCACCAGCTCAGGTCGTATATGCCTGTTTGTCCAGAGACTGCCCTGGTCACTTGCCGTGACAACCTGCCTGCCCAGAGACTACCCTGGTCACTTGCCGTGACAAATCTGCCTGCCAGAGACTGCCCTGGTCACTTGCCGTGACAACCTGCCTGTCCAGAGACTGCCCTGGTCACTTGCCGTGACAACCTGCCTGTCCAGAGACTGCCCTGGTCACTTGCCGTGACAACCTGCCTGTCCAGAGACTGCCCTGGTCACTTGCCGTGGCAACCTGCCTGTTCAGAGACTGCCCTGGTCACTTGCCGTGACAACCTGCCTGCCCAGAGACTGCCCTGGTCACTTGCCGTGACAAACCTGCCTGTCCAGAGACTGCCCTGGTCACTTGCCGTGACAACCTGCCTGTCCAGAGACTGCCCAGGTCACTTGCCGTGACAACCTGCCTGTCCAGAGACTGCCCAGGTCACTTGCCGTGACAACCTGCCTGTCCAGAGACTTCCTTGGTCACTTATTGTGACAACCTGCCTGTCCAGAGACTTCCTTGGTCACTTATTGTGACAACCTGCCTGTCCAGAGACTGCCTGGCTAATTGCCGTGATTCCCTGTCCTATTCCCGGATGCCACCCGCTCTCTTGCAAGTAAATTGTCTTGTATAATAAAGCTTAGTGGTTCCACCAACCAGACCCGTTTCCGTCAGTGGTTCCACCTACCAGACCCGTTACACTATCTCAGCCTTCTTTTCTGCTCGCTTTCTCAAACTGAACATGGACAAAACAGAATTCATCATCTTTCCCCACCTCATTCTACCCCTCCACCAGACCTATCCATCAATGTCAATGGCTGCTCGCTTTCCCCAGTCCCACATGCTCGGTGCCTTGGGGTGATCATCGACTCTGCCCTCTCTTTCAAACCACATATCCAAGCCCTCGCCACCTCCTGCCGCCTCAAACTCAAAAATATTTCCCGGATCCGCTCATTCCTCAACCATGAAACCACAAAAAACACTAGTGCACGCCCTTATCATCTCCCGCCTCGACTACTGCAACCTCCTACTGTCTGGCCTGCCCTCTAGCACTCTGGCACCACTCCAGTCCATCCTACACTCTGCTGCACGACTAATCCACCTGTCTCCCCGCTATTCCCCAGCCTCCCCCCTATGCCAGGCCCTTCACTGGCTTCCTATTGCCCAGAGGCTCCAGTTCAAAACCTTAACCATGACATGCAAAGCCATCCACAACCTTTCTCCTCCATACATCTGTGACATGGTCTCCCGCTACCTACCTACACGCAACCTTCGATCCTCTCAAGATCTCCTTCTCGACTCCCCCTCATCTCTTCTTCCCACAACCGCATACAAGACTTCTCCGGGCTTCCCCCATACTCTGGAACTCCCTGCCGCAAAACATCAGACTTTCACCAACAACGGAGACCTTCAAGAAAAACCTGAAGACCCACCTGTTCCGACAAGCCTACAACCTGCAATGATCCTCAGTGTACTGAACCATCGCACGACCAGCTCTACCCTTTCCTAGTGTATTCTCACCCATCCCTGTAGACTGTGAGCCCTCGCGGGCAGGGTCCTCTCTCCTTCTGTACTTGTGTGTCCCTTGTCTAGCACATGTTTATTGTACCTGTCTATATTTTTCCCTTTTCATATGTAAAGCGCCATGGAATAAATGGCGCTATATAAATGTATAATCATAATAATAATAATAATTATCATGCATGAAGATGATTTTGCTCCTGAAGACACATTTCTGCTTTTTATACCATGGAAGAAAGTTGTCAGTCAGAATACTTTGCAGAGGTCATTTTAACACCTTCAGGAACCTTAAAGGGCCCTACCAGCTGTTTCCGGCCCAAAACATGACTCCACCTCCTTGCTGACGTCACAGCCTTGTTGAGACATGGTGGCCATCCACCAACCATCCACTACTCCATCCATCTGGAGCATCCAGGGTTGCTCGACACTCAACAGTAAACAAGACTGTTTGAAAATTAGTCTTCATGTATGTCTGGGCCCATTGCAACCGTTTCTACTTGTGAGCACTGTTTAGGGGTGGCCGAAGAGTAGGTTTATGCACCACAGCAAGCCTTTGAAGGAATCTACACCTTGAGGTTCGAGGGACTCCAGAGGCACCAGCAGCTTCAAATATCTGTTTGCTGGTTTGTAATGGCTTTTTAGCAGCTGCTCTCTTAATCCGATGAACTTGCCTGGCAGAAACCTTCCTCATTCTGCCTTTATCAGCACAAAACGTCTGTGCTCAGAATCAGCCACAAATCTCTTAACAGTACGATGATCATGCTTAAGTTTTCGGGAAATATCTAATGTTTTCATCCCTTGACCAAGGCATTGCACTATTTGATGCTTTTCAGCAGCAGAGAGATCCTTTTTCTTTCCCATGTTACTTGAAATCTCTGGCCTGCTTAATAGTGTGGAACATCCAGTTTTCCTTTTATTGGGCTCACAATAACTAATTATCACAGGTATCTGAGATTGATTTCAGTGATCCAAAGAACCCTGAGACACAATACCATCAGTGGTTTTCATTTACAAAAAAGAACAAAAATCGCTATGACACTTAAAACCAATTTGCATAATAATTTGGAACATGGTATATACATATGTATATATATATGTATATATACATATGTATACATATATATGTACTCATTGTAAGGGTTGCACGCTGTCTCGTAGGCATTAGGCAGCATTCACACAGGTAATGACGTTTGGTCCAAACAGGTGCAGTTTTTATTGCCTTCATAAAACTCCAAAGAATTCAAAATCAAAAAGTATCTCTTCTGAGCACAAATGTATCACAGCAAATAGCCAGTTCATTAAGCTGCACATACTGTATATGTCTGTCCGGTTCACCCGGACAGAGAACAGTCCTTTTTCCCGGAGCAGACTTCATACACAGAGAATGTACGGTCCCACTAGTCTCAGTTTCACCTTCAGCCTGAGCTCCGACTGCCTCCAGCGCCAAACAGAAGTGTTCAACTCCTGGCACAGTTCACACTGAATAGGCTGCAGCTTCCTCACACAGACTGCTCAGCTGTCCTAGCTGACCTATGCAGTCTCCATTCGGATAGAGACTCTGGCATGTCTATTTTCCAGGTACAGCTCACATTTTGGCTGGTCACTCACTAGCAGCACACTTGACTTTGCTCAACATCCAGCAGACTGAAACACACAGTGAACACGGGCCCTGGTTCTAGTAAGATGCTAGAAAGGTACATTTAATCAAATCCTGCAGAGCTGGGACTTAACCCTGTCCTACTGGCTTTGCTACAATATATATGCATATACTGTATACATATTACCATCTTTTCAACCTATCATTAATTTCTGGTAAATTCCCTTCTGCTTTCAAAAATGCCATGATTACACCTATCCTGAAGAAACCATCCCTCGACCTGACCCCTATGTCAAGCTATTGTCTCATATGACTGCTTCCGTTCTTCTCCAAATTTTTCAAACAGCATGTCCTTGCTGAACTTTCTTTCCTTCTTTCATCTAACTCTTTGACAAACTACAATCCAGCTTCTGTACCCACCACTCCATCGAAACTGTCCTGACCAAAACTACTAATAACGTACTACCAAAGCTAACAGACAATTATCTATATGTCTCTTTCTAGCTCTGTCTTCTGCCATTGACACAGTCGACCACTGCCTCCTATTACAGATCCTCTCTTCACTTGATGTCAAAGACCTCGTCCTCTCCTGGATCTCCTCATACCTTTCCAACAACACATTTAGCATCTCCCACTCCCACACTGCCTCCTCATCCTGCCCTCTGTTTGTGTCCCTCAAGGCTCTGTCTTGGAACCCCTACTCTTTTCCATCTATACCTTTGGCTTGGGACAATTCATAAAGTCCCATGGCTTCCAGTACCACCTATATGCTGATGACACTCAGATCTACCTCTCTGACTCCGATGTCACCTCTCTGCTGTTCAGAATCCCAGTGTGTCTATCAGCCATATCCTCCTTCTTCTCTGGTTTCCTAAAACTCAATGTGGACAAAACTGAACTCATCAGCTCTCCTCCATCTCACCTAATTCCCCTACCTGATCTGTCTATCACAATAAATGAGATCACGCTTTCTCCTGTACCGAGTGTCTGCTGCCTTGGAGTGGCCTTCAACTCTGCACTGTGCTTCAGACTGCACATCCAAGCCCAGACAATCTCCTGCTGCCTCCAACTCAAAAACATTTCGAAAATCCGTCTTTTCCTCAACCCTGAATCTACTAAAATGTTAGTGCCGCCTCATCATCTCCCACCTCGACTACTGCAATATCCTCCTCTGTGGCCATCCTACTAACAATCTTGCACTATTCCAGTCCATCCATAACTCCACTGTCTGACTAAGACACCTCTCTCCTTGCTACGCCTTAGCTTCTCCCCTCTGCAAATCCCTTCATTGGCTCCCAATTCCCCAACGTTTCCAGTGCCTACAAAGCCGTCCATAATCTGTCTCCACTGTCTAAACTAATTTCCCAACATGTAATCTCTGGCCCTGATAGATAGATGGATGGCTATATAGATGGATGGATAGATAGATAGATAGATAGATAGATAGATAGATAGATAGATAGATGGATAATAGATAAATAGATAGATAATAGATTAATGAATATATAGGTGGTTGGATAGATAGATATATAGATAGATAGATAGATAGATAGATAGATAGATAGATAGATAGATAGATAGATAGATAGATAGATAGATTGATAGATGGATAATAGATAAGTAGATAGATAGATGATAGATACTATAGATAGATAATACATAGATGGATAGATAATAGATAGATAATAGACAGATAATAGATGATAGATTATTATTATCTATAGATAGATGATAGATGGATAGACAGATAATAGATAATAGATAGGCAGAAAATAGATAAGATAGATGAATAGACAGATAATATATATATATATATAATATATATATATATTATATTAGATAGATCATAGATAACAGATAGGTAATAGACAGATAATACAGTAGATCAGGGGTGGGAAATATTTTTTCTGCCAAGGGCCATTTGGATATTTATACCATCCTTCGGGGGCCGTACAAACTCCGCCCACAAAGTACATCCTGACTCTGGCACTGGTGTCAGGATATAATCTTTCATTGCATGACCTTCAGTGTTCAGTAGTGAACACTACATGTGTACTTACAGAGCAAGAAGAAATTAATGAGCTGGTGGCAATCAAAATACAGCTCCCTGCCAAAGCACAGCAGTCCCTGAGAATCTGCCCGGGGGCCGGATAAAAGGTCATCAAGGGCCGTAAATGGCCCTGGGGCCTGAGGTTCCCCCCCTGCAGTAGATGATAGATAATAGATGGATAGACAGATGATAGATAGATGGATAGATAGATGATAGATAATAGATAGATAATAGATGAATGGATAATAGATAGATAGATAATAGATGATAGATAGATAATAGATATACATATAGAGGATAGATGGATATATAGATACTGTAGATAGATAATAGATAGACAATACATAGATGATAAATAGATGGATAGATATATAGATAGATAATAGATATATAGCTAGATAGATAGATAATAGATAGATAATAGATTGATAATATATAGATAATATATATATATATTATAGATAGACAATTAGATAGATAATGGACAGATAATAGATAGATGGATAGACAGATAATAGATGATAGATAGATAATAGATATACATATAGAGGATAGATGGATATATAGATACTGTAGATAGATAATAGATAGACAATACATAGATGATAAATAGATGGATAGATATATAGATAGATAATAGATATATAGCTAGATAGATAGATAATAGATTGATAATATATAAATATATATATATATATATTATAGATAGACAATTAGATAGATAATGGACAGATAATAGATAGATGGATAGACAGATAATAGATGATAGATAATAGCAGGATAGATAATAGATATTTGATATATAGATAGATAATAGTATAGATAGATGGATAGATAATAGATAGCTAAATAGATAATATATAGATAATAGATACATGATAGAGAATGGATAATAGATGATAGATAGATAATATATAGATGATAGGTAGATGATAGATAGATAATAGATACATGATAGATAATGGATAATAGATGATAGATAATTGATAGATAATAGATACATGATAGATAATAGACAGAAAATAGATAGATAATACATACAGTTGAGAAAAAAGTATTTAGTCAGCCACCAATTGTGCAAGTTTTCCCACTTAAAAAGATGAGTGAAGCCTATAATTGACATCATAGGTAGACCACAACTATGAGAGTCAACATGAGAATACAAATCCAGAAAATCACCTTGTCTGATTTGGCAAGATTTATTTTGCAAATTATAGTGAAAAATAAGTATTTGATCATTATCAAAAGTTCATCTCAATATTTTGTTATATATCCTTTGTTAGCAATGACAGAGGTCAAACGTTTTCTCAGTCTTCACAAGGTTGGCACACACTGTTGGTGGTATGTTGGCCCATTCCTCCATGCAGATCTCCTCTACAGCAGTGATATTTTGGACCTGTCGCTGGGCAGCACAGACTTTCAAATCCCTCCAAAGGTTTTCTATGGGGTTGAGATCTGGAGACTGGCTAGGCCACTCCAGGACCTTCATATGCTTCTTACAAAGCCACTCCTTCGTTGCCCTGGTGGTGTGCTTGGTATCATTATCATGCTGAAAGACCCATCCATGTTTCATCTTCAATGCCCTTGCTGATGGAAGGAGGTTTGCACTCAAAATCTCACGATACATGGCCCCATTCATTCTTTCATGTACACAGATCAATCGTCCTGGTCCCTTTGCAGAGAAACAGCCCCAAAGCATGATGTTGCCACCTCCATGCTTCACAGTAGGTATGGTGTTCTTTGGATGCAACTCAGCATTCTGTCTCCTCAAACACGACGAGTTTTGTTTCTACCAAACAGTTCTACTTTGGTTTCATCAGACCATGTGACATTCTCCCAATACTCTTCTGGATAATCCAAATGCTCTCTAGCAAACTTCAGATGGGCCCAGACATGTACTGGCTTAAGCAGGGGGACACGTCTGGCACTGCAGGATCTGAGTCCCTTGCGACGTAGTGTGTTACTGATGGTAGCCTTTGTTACGGTGGTCCCAGCTCTATGCAGGTCATTCACTAGGTCCCCCCGGGTGGTTCTGGGATTTTTGCTCACTGTTCTTGTGATCATTTTGATCCCACTCGGTGAGATCTTGCGTGGAGCCCCATATCGAGGGAGATTATCAGTGGTCTTGTATGTCTTCCATTTTCTTATTATTGCTCCCACAGTTGATTTCATCACACCAAGCTTCTTGCCTATTGCAGATCCAGTCTTCCAAGCTTGGTCCAGAGCTACAATTGTGTTTCTGGTGTCCTTCGACAGCTCTTTGGTCTTCACCATAGTGGAGGTTGGAGTGTGACTGAGGTTGTGGACAGGTGTCTTTTATACTGATAACAAGTTCAAACAGGTGCCATTACTACAGGTAATGAGTGGAGGACAGAGGAGCCTCTTAAAGAAGTTAGAGATCTGTGAGAGCCAGAAATCTTGCATGTTTTTATGTGACCAAATACTTATTTTCCACCATAATTTGCAAAATAAATCTTGCCAAATCAGACAAGGTGATTTTCTGGATTTGTTTTCTCATTTTGACTCTCATTGTTGTGGTCTACCTATGATGTCAATTACTGGCCTCTCTCATCTTTTTAAGTGGGAGAACTTGCACAACTGGTGGCTGACTAAATACTTTTTTCCCCACTGTAGATAGATAATATATAGATAATAGATAATACATAATAGATAGATAATAGACAGATATATAATAGATTATAGATAGATAAATAATAGATAATATATAGATAATAGATGATAGATAATATATAGATAATAGATGATAGATAAGAGATATACAATATATTATAGATAGACAGATGATAGATAATAGATACCATAATAGATAGATATAAAATAGAGTAAAAGCACTCACCTCCCATAAACACTGCTGACATCACACATGAACCTAGTGTGAACTCTGTCAGAGGGAGGGAAAGCTCCACATTCATATTCTGCATTATTCCTGGAACATGGGCCGATAATGGTTTAATTATCAATGTGAAGGGAATTGTTCCAAAGGAGCTGAAGCCGCCGGGAAGTCTCTCGAGAAACCTTTGAAGTTTTAATCATGTGCAATTTGTAGCTGGAGGGGACAGTTCCTACATCATTGACCGTAGAGCTGCCGGTTATAAAAATGCTCTCATTAAAGTTCGGACTGAGTCTCCATTATCCCTTATAGCAGCTCTATCAGTAAGGATAGATAGATAATACTGTAGGTGATGGTAGATAGATAGATAATAGATGATGGTAGATAGATGATAGCTAATAGTAATGGTATAAGGCTGTTCTCTATGGCAGAGATGCAGTTTATCTGTCACATATGGATGTTCGCAGACATTACAGACGCTGCTGCCTTCCTTTGTTTGCCGATAGATAATTCTGTATCTTCTAGACGCATGGATATGTAACAGACATTAGATGGACGTTGGTGGTGCTGATGCTAATGTCACCTTTTCTTTCTGTCTAGTGAATTTATTAGACACGGCGGTGGTACCGGGAGACTGGGGCTGGCTCACCTACCCCCCTCATGGGGTAAGTACAATAATGGCAGCGAGCACGCGTTGCGTCTGTTGGAGGATGGTGAGAGCTCTAGTGCAATCGCTCACAACACTTCAGGTGTAATCGGCTGTAAAATTGGAGCAGAACTTGTGTGAGGAGCGCAATTGTGGTGTCTGTGTGCAGCCTCGGGGAGACAAAACAGGTCACTGAGTAATGCCTGATCCCTTCATTCTCCTCCTGCGAGACCTCACTCCAAACCTTCAGTGACCCCTGAGAAGATATCACCAGCGAGGAGGACCCTCATTGTCCCTAGCTGGAAGCATGCTCCCGGCACAGAGGCGGTCTGAGGTGATATCTGTGCCTGATACATCAGGTCTGATAAGTGCAGCAGGGTTAAGGTTCCCAACTGATGAAGGCTCCGTATATTTCTGTCTAGAAGCAGAGCTGTGAGATGATTGTCATAAAGACCTTGTGTGTGATGCAGCGCTATATATCTACCAAACATTCCCATCACAATGCTCACCACAGTGCGTGAAGAACTAGAAATCGTATGTGTAAGGAAAGGGACGCCGCCATTTTGTATAGGGCCTATACCAGCCTCCATTTTGTCGGTTCACAGAGCCACAGACTACACAGGGCCTGTTAGCATATCCAGTACGACCGGTTTTGATGTCCACTATGAATCAAAAGGGCTTTAACATGCTAATTAGTTTAGGCCAGTGTCTGAATAAGATGGTCAGTCGTATGCTAAATAGCTCAAACTCAAGCCAGTATTCCCTGCTCCATATGAATTGCAGGCCAGATAATATGCGTGCTTCAAAGCAAAGGGGAAGGGCCTAGCAGGTTTAAGAACTGTAGCCATGAACAGGCTAGTAGCAATCCATTTTCTCACAGCAGCAATAAGCACAAGACACAGATTTGATTTGCCTTGCCAATGGAGCAGCAGCACATGCTTTGGGGACTGTCCAGCAACTGAAGACTGTTACCTGGGGACGGCAGAGCTCTTGCCTTCCCATGACCATACTACCCGGTAATATTGATCTATAGCTTATACCTTTAAGCCTTGTACATTATCGTTGTATTTTTTCTCTGACTGCAAACCCATTGTAATTACGTTGTATAGCTTTACTGTATATTTCTGTAATTATCTAGTGCGCCCTTAAGGCAATTAAACCATAAAATTAATCTTGGGCTGATGCTTTTACTCTGATCACGAATCTTAGAATACCCAGTGGGTAACAGGACACCCTCCCCGGCGGCCATTTGCTCTAGGTGCAGTTCCCTTACTGACCTGAGAAACAAAGGGGGCGCCGGAGAGCTGTACCTGTGGAGTTACGTCCCATTGGTGACGTGGGAGGAAGGGGGTCGTCCTTCACATTTGGTAGCGGCGGTGGGATCAGAAGCTGTGATACCCGGGCTACCGTGTGGCGGTCGGCTTAGTTCCTCACAATTGGTGGCAGCAGTGGGATCAGAGTAATAGTGTGCGTGGGACCCCTACTCCCAGACACTAGAGACTACCGGCGGTACTTTCACTGCTGGGGTCTTAAGGTTAGCCCAGCACTAGACGGTCAGAGTGTAAATATAATAAATTGTGTGCAAGGTCGGGGTTGCAGCTGTTTCAGTAACCAAAGGTTCCCAAAATGGCGGAAGGCACCAGGAGTAGGGCAAAGGGGGAGGCCAATGCTGTGGCCTATGAGGGGTTCGATACCGATGAGGGGGAGCTCAGCCAGGGCTCCCCAAGGAGCCCGACCCCCGTGCTCAGTCTCACAGTGGACTGTCCACCCCCTGCCCGTCCCAGCCTGTCCAGATCGGAGGCCCTCTTCCAAGCGGCTATGGCACAGCTCGAGGCTGGTAATGACACCGCCTATGACAGACTCCTGGTGGCGGCAGAGAAAGCAGCAGAGCGTGAGCAAGCAGAACGTCGTGAAGCTGCGGAGCGGGAGCAAGCAGCGGCAGAGCGTGAGCATATAGAACGTGTGTTGCAGGCTACAGAACGCCGTGAAGCTGCGGAGCGCCGGCACCGACTGGAGATGGCTCAGCATGGGCCCCCGCTGGACGCACCAGGCCCACCGGAGACAAGGGCTTCCAAGGTCCGGGCGGAGGACTTTCCCTTACTTGTAAAGGATGGAGACCTGGATTCCTTTCTGCTTGCTTTTGAGAGGACCTGCCTCCAACATCATCTGGCCCTGGATCAGTGGGCAAGGTACCTGACCCCCCGTTTGAGGGGTAAGTCCCTGGAAGTTTTGGGGGACTTACCTGCCAGGGAGGAGCAGGACTACAACAGCATCAAGCGGGCCCTGATCCAGCACTACAACTTCACCCCGGAGTCGTACCGCAGGAAGTTCAGGAGCCTGCAGCGGGGTTCAAAGGACACCTGGACCGACCACATGCGGGCCCTGCTGAGAGCTGCGGAGCACTGGACCTCGGGTCTAGAGCTCACTACCCGCCAAGAGGTCCAGGAACTGTTTGTCATGGAGCAATTCTTGTGGAACTGCCCAGAGGACCTCCAGCAGTTCCTTCGTGACCGGAAACCAAAGGGGGCTTCTGCTACAGCCGCCCTGGCAGACGAGTATGCCAACAACAGGGCGCCGGAGCCAAAGAAGCCTGCCAGCAGCACCTGGAGAGGGGGTAAGCCCAATCCTGCCCCAGCCCCATATCCAGCCCCCAGAGTGCAAGGGGTGTACCCCCCGGCTGCCCTCTCCAGGCCAGGAACAGAACCCAGACGTTGTCATAATTGCAATCAGCCAGGACACTTTAAGGCTGCGTGTCCCCAGCGCCAGAAGGCCCCATCCCTGTCCCAGAAACCGACCACTGTTTTGTGTGTGGGAGGGGGTGGTGGGAGGTCCCTAGACAATTACCAACCCGTCACCATCGGCCGCTCAGCGGTCATGGGACTGCGGGACACAGGCGCATAACGAACCCTGGTACGCCCTGAG
The DNA here is from genome assembly GCA_033576555.1 of Oophaga sylvatica. Taxonomy (NCBI): domain Eukaryota; kingdom Metazoa; phylum Chordata; class Amphibia; order Anura; family Dendrobatidae; genus Oophaga; species Oophaga sylvatica. The sequence continues at coordinate 405,634,025 of JARQOD010000003.1, forward strand.
GTGGTGTCCCCTCAAGACTTGGTACCTGGGAAAACCCTTTCTGTCTCCGGAATTGGAGGCGTTGAACCGGCGCTGCCCGTTGCCAAGGTGTATTTGGACTGGGGCGCCGGGAGGGGGATGCGGGAGGTGGGAGTAATGCCAAATATTCCTGAAAATGTGTTGCTTGGGACCGATTTGGGGCGGCTAGTGTCCCAGTATGTGGCCACTGAACCCCCAAGTTCGGCTCCCCAAGAATGTCATGACTCTACTGTGAATGCTAATGTTAATGTATTGAATGTGCCTCCAACAGTGGAGGAGGGAGTGAAACCTGATGGTAAGCCATGCACTGACACTACACACACAGGGCTCACAGTGAGGACAGGTAAGGAGGCTGCACGGGAGAGCTCAGAGGTGGGGGGAGGGGCTGCTATGGGCAGTGTAGGGCCCCTAAGTGAACCCAGCCTGCTGAGTCTAGGGCCCCTGCAGGAAGAGGAACAGGCCATGGGGGGAGGGGGTGTCCCGGGAGAGGAGCCACCAGGTAGGACCCCAGGTCAGGAGTTCCCCACATCTGGGATGTCAGGAAGTCAGGGAAGTCTGCCTGACCCGGCGACTTGGTCAGGGGACGAGGGAAAGCAGGCGCTACCCGTGGTCTCAGCGGTCGTGGCTGCTGTTACCAGGAGTGGGAGCGCTGAAGCCCAAGGAGCCTCGTGGAGGTCCGACGGTTCCCCCTCTCCGACCAAGTGGCTGCCGAGTCAGACAGTAGCCAGGAGACAGATCCCGGGGAACTGACAGAGGACATGGCAGTTTCATCAATTCTTGCCACATCAAGTCAGGGATTTCAGGCAGCGTTGGAAGCTGACACTAGCCTGAAGACTCTCAAGGAGCAGGCGGCACAGCCTCCCCTGGAGTCCGACCGCGAGCGAGTGGTCTGGGACCAGGGACGGCTGTACCGGGTAACGGTCCAGCAGGGTTCACCGGAGGCGTGGCCCAGGGACCGACAGTTAGTGGTACCCCATCCGTTCAGGGCGGAATTGTTGCGGATCGCACACGAGATTCCAATGGCCGGACACCTAGGGATCACTAAAACCAGGGCCAGGCTAGCTCAGCATTTCTACTGGCCTGGAATGAGGACCGAGGTGATAGCCTACTGCCGTTCGTGTGACACCTGTCAGAGGGTGGGGAAGGCGGGGCCGCGCCCCAAAGCCCCACTGGTAACTCTGCCCATCATCGAAGAGCCTTTCTCGAGGGTGGCTGTGGATCTCATTGGACCTCTGTCCACTCCCAGCCGCTCCGGGAAATGCTTCATACTAACGGTAGTGGACTATGCCACCCGGTACCCGAAGGCGGTAGCTTTGTCGTCCATTCGGGCCGACAAAGTGGCCACTGCCTTACTGGAGATTTTCTCCAGAGTGGGGTTTTCCAAGGAAATGCTCACCGACCGAGGGACCCAGTTCATGTCGCAGCTGATGGAGTCTCTCTGTAAGCAGGTACAGGTGCAACATCTGGTGGCCAGCCCGTATCACGCACAGACCAATGGCTTGTGTGAGCGGTTCAATGGCACCTTAAAGCAGATGCTAAAGATGTTGGTCGACTCCCACGGGAGAGACTGGGAGCGGTATCTCCCACACCTGCTGTTTGCCTACCGGGAGGTCCCACAGGCCTCAACGGGGTTCTCCCCCTTTGAGCTCCTGTACGGGCGACGTGTATGGGGGCCCCTTGCTCTGGTGAAGGAAGCATGGGAAGGGGATTTAGCCACCCCTGGAGTGTCGGTCATTGAGTATGTCGTGCGCTTCCGGGACCGAATGATGGCCTTGACGCGGCTGGTGCATGACAATATGGCCCAAGCTCAGGCTGACCAGAAGCGATGGTACGACCAGAATGCTTGTGAGCGGACCTACCAGGTGGGTCAAAAGGTGTGGGTACTGGTCCCCGTACCCCAAAACAAGCTTCAGGCGGCCTGGGAGGGTCCATACCTCGTGCACGAGCAGCTCAACGCCGTCACCTACCTGGTCACCCTGGACCACGCCCGTGGAAGGAGGAAGGCCTTCCATGTGAACATGATGAAGGTTCATCATGAGCGGGAGGCTTATGCCCACCCAGTGTGCAACCTTCCAGAGGAAGGAGAGGCAGAAACCCTCCTCGATCTGCTCACCCAAGCCAAGGCGGGTGGATCCATCGAGGATGTGGGGGTTGACCACCAGCTCTCGGAGGACCAACGTTCCCAGCTGGGGGCCACCCTGCACCCCTTTCGGGAGCTGTTCAGCAGCCTGCCCAGAAGGACTGAGGCAGCAGTCCATGACGTGGACACTGGCAACCACCCCCCAATCCGGCGTTCAGCATATCGGGTCTCTCTTGAGGTGCAGCAGCAGATGCGCCAAGAGATAGACGAGATGCTGAGGCTGGGGGTGATCCAAGCGTCCAACAGCGCGTGGGCCTCGCCTGTAGTCCTCGTCCCTAAAAAGGACCGAACTACGCGGTTCTGCGTGGACTACAGGGGGCTCGACCAGCTGGCCGGGGCCAAGTACCTGACCATCATGGATCTGAGCAGGGGGTATTGGCAGATTCCCCTGACCCCTAGGGCACGGGAACGCTCTGCCTTTATCACCCCATTCGGACTGTACGAGTCCACGGTGATGCCCTTCGGCATGAAGAATGCCCCTGCCACTTTTCAGCGGATGGTCAACACGCTGCTCGAGGGACTGGAAGGGTATGCGACCGCGTACCTGGATGACATTGCCATCTTCAGTCCCACCTGGGAGGATCACCTAGAGCACCTGGCGCAGGTGCTCGGGCGGATCCAGCGAGCAGGCTTGACCATTAAGCCGGAAAAATGCCAGCTGGGTATGAGTGAGGTCCACTACCTGGGACACCGGGTAGGTGGGGGAGCTCTGAAGCCAGAGCCCGGGAAGGTGGATGCCATCGCATCCTGGCCCACCCCCAGGACCAAGAAGCAGGTGATGTCCTTCTTGGGTACTGCTGGGTACTATAGGAGGTTTGTTCCACACTATAGTGCCCTGGCCAAGCCCCTGACAGACCTCACCAAGAAAAGGCTGCCTGCGAGACAGCTTTCCAGGCGCTCAAGACCGCCCTTTCTAGTTCTCCTGTACTACAGGCAGCCGACTTCACGCGGCCGTTCTTAGTGCAGACCGACGCCAGCGACTTCGGCCTCGGTGCTGTGCTCAGCCAGGTTGACACTACGGGTGTCATGTGTGCATTGCCACGAAGATCGTCGCGGTTGCACATTCTGACTTCTCACAGCTGAGTTGCTGTTTCTTTGTGTTTGGCAGTTAGGGAGTTAATTCTGTCTGTGCTCAGTTCTGGGACTGGGTGCAGTTTCTCCCGGCTGCAATTAATTATTTGTTGATTGGTTTCCTTTAAATCTCTGGTTGTCTGTGTTGGGAGTTGCCAGTGAAATTCTTCATGCAGACCACAGATAGGATTGTATCTGTATAGACTTAAGTTAACCCCTTCACCCCCAAGGGTGGTTTGCACGTTAATGACCGGGCCAATTTTTACAATTCTGACCACTGTCTCTTTATGAGGTTATAACTCTGGAACGCTTCAACGGATCTTCGCGATTCTGAGATTGTTTTCTCGTGACATATTGTACATCACGTTAGAAGTAAAATTTCTTCGATATAACTTGCGTTTATTTTTGAAAAAAATGCAAATATGGCGAAAATTTTTAAAATTTTGCAATTTTCAAACTTTGAATTTTTATTCCCTTAAAACAGAGAAATATGTCACATAAAATAGTTAAGAAATAACATTTCCCACATGTCTACTTTACATCAGCACAATTTTGGAACCAAAATTTTTTTTTGTTAGGAAGTTATAAGGGTTAAAAGTTGACCAGCGATTTCTCATTTTTACAACAAAATTTACAAAGCCATTTTTTTTAGGGACCACCTCTCATTTGAAGTCACTTTGAGGGGTCTATATGGCAGAAAATACCCAAAAGTGACACCATTCTAAAAACTGCACCCCTCAAGGTACTCAAAACCACATTCAAGAAGATTATTAACCCTTCAGGTGCTTCACAGGAACTAAAGCAACGTGGAAGGAAAAAATGAATATTTAACTTTTTAGCCACAAAAATGATCTTTTACAAACTTTTTTTTTATTTTCACAAGGGTAAAAGGAGAAAATGGACAAATAAGGTTGTTATGCAATTTCTCCTGAGTACGCCAATACCCAATATGTGGGGGAAAACCACTGTTTGGGCACACGGCAGAGCTCGTAAGGGAAGGAGCGCCGTTTGACTTTTTCAAACTAAAATTGGCTGGAATTGAGATTGGACGCCATGTCGTGTTTGGAGAGCCCCTGATGCGCCTAAACAGTGGAAACCCCCACAAGTGACACCATTTTGGAAACTAGACCCCCTAAGGTACTTATCTAGATCTGTTGTGAGCACTTTGAACTCCCAAGTGTTTCACAAAAGCTTATAATGCCTGGGTGTGAAAAAAAAAAAAAAACAATTTTCCACAAAAATGATTTTTTAGTCCCAAATTTTTGAATTTTCCCAAGGAAATTGGACCCCAAAAGTTGTTGTCCAATTTGTCCTGAGTACGCTGATACCCCATATGTGGGGGGGGGAACTGTTTGGGTGCACGGCAGGGCTTGGAAAGGAAGTAGTAACGTTTTGGAATGCAGACGTTGATGGGGGTCATGTTCCGTTTGCAGTGCCCCAGATGAGCCTAAACAGTGGAAACCCCCCACAAGTGACCCCATTTTGGAAACTATACCCCCTAAGGAACTTATCTAGATCTTTGGTGAGCACTTTGAACCCCCAAGTGCTTCACACAAGTTTATAATGCCCGGGCATGAAAATAAAAAATCCTATTTTTTTCCCACAAAAATTATCTTTTAGTCACTAATTTTTTATTTTCTCAAGGGTAACAGGAGAAATTGGACCACATAAGTTGTTGTACAATTTGTCCTGAGTACGCTGATACCCCATATGTGGGTGGGAACCACTGTTTGGGCGCACGGCAGAGCTCGGAATGGAAGGAGCACCATTTGACTTTTTCCAACCAAAATTGGCTGGAATTGAGATTGGATGCCATGTTGCATTTGGAGAGCCCCTGATGTGCCTAAACAGTGGAAACCCCCCACAAATGACCCCATTTTGGAAACTAGACCCCCTAAGGAACTTTTCTAGATCTTTGGTGAGCAATTTTAACCCCCAAGTGCTTCACACAAGTTTATAACGTAGAGCCGTAAAATTTAAAAATCATATTTTTTCCACAAAAATTATCTTTTCACCCCAATTTTTATTTTTCCAAGGGTAACAAGACTCCAAAAGTTATTGTGCAATTTGTCCTGAGTGCGCTGATACCCCATATGTGGGGGTAAACCACTGTTTGGGTGCATGGCAGAGTTTGGAAGGGAAGGAGTGCCGTCTGACTTTTTCAACGCAGAATTGGCTGGACGCCATGTCGTGTTTGGAGAGCTCCTGATCTGCCTAAACAGTGGAAACCCCCATAAATGACGCCATTTTGGAAACTAGACCCCTCAAGGAACTTATCTAGATGTGTGGTGAGAACTTTTAACCCCCAGGTGTTTCACTAAAGTTTATAACGTACAGCCGTAAAATAAAAAATCCTTTTTTTTTTTACAAAAATGATTTTTTCGTCCCCAATATTTTATTTTCACAAGGGTAACAGAAGAAATTGGAACCCAAAAGTTGTTGTCCAATTTGTCCTGAGTACGCTGATACCCAATATGTGGGAGAAAACTACTGTATGGGCGCACGTCAGGGCTCGGAAGGGAAGTAGTGACGTTTTGGATTGCAGACTTTGATGGAATGGTCTGGGGGCGTCATGTCACATTTGGAGAGCCCCTGATGCACCTATACAGTGGAAACCCCCCACAAGTGACCCCATTTTGGCAAATAGACCCCACAAGGAACTTATCTAGATGTGTGGTGAGCACTTTGAACCCCGAAGTGCTTCACAGAAGTTTCTAAGGTACAGCCGTAAAAATAAAAAATCTCTTTTTTTTTTGCAAAAATGATTTTTTTGCCCCAATATTTTATTTTTACAAGGGTAACAGGAGAAATTGGACCCCAAAAGATGTTGTCCAATTTGTCCTGAGTACGCTGATATCCAATATGTGGGAGAAAACTACTGTATGGGTACACGTTGGGGCTCGGAAGGGAAGTAGTGACGTTTTGGATTGCAGACTTTGATGGAATGGTCTGGGGGCGTCATGTCGCATTTGGAGAGCCCCTGATGCGCCTAAACAGTGGAAATCCCCAACAAGTGACCCCATTTTGGAAAATAGACCCCACAAGGAACTTATCTAGATGTGTGGTGAGCGCTATGAAGCCCCAAGTGCTTCACAGAAGTTTATAATGTACAGCCATAAAAACAAAAAAATATTTTTTTTTGTACAAAAATGATATTTTCGCCCCCAGTTTTTTATTTTCCCAAGGGTAGCAGAAGAAATAGGACAAATTGCACAATAACTCTTGGGGTCCAGAGTACGCTGATACCCCATATGTGGGGATAAACTACTGTTTGGACGCATGGCAGAGCTGAGAAGTGAAGGAGCACCGTTTGACTTTTTCAACGCAGAATTGGCTGGAATTGAGATCAGACGCCATGTCACATTTGGAGAGCCCCTGATGTGCCTAAACAGCGGAAACCCCCCAATTCTAACTCCAACTCTAACCCCAACACACCCCTAACCCTAGTCCCAACCCTAACCACAAACCTAACCCTAACACACCCCTAATCCCAACCCTAACCCTAATCCTAACTTTAGCGCCAACCCTAACCCTAACTTTAGCCGCAACCCTAACCCTAACCCTAATGGGAAAATGGAAATAAATACTTTTTTTTAATTTTATTATTTTTCCCTTACTAAGGGGGTGATAAAGGGGGGTTTGATTTACTATTTATAGCGGGTTTTTATGATTGGCAGCTGTCACGCTAAAAGACGCTTTTTATTGCAAAAATAGTTTTTGCATCATCACATTTTGAGAGCTATAATTTTTGCATATTTTGGCCCACAGAGTCATGTGAGGTCTTATTTTTTGCGGGACGAGTTGACGTTTTTATTGGTACTATTTTCGAGCACGTGACGTTTTTTGATCGCTTTTTATTTCGATTTTTGGGAGGTTAGAATGAACAAAAATCAGCAATTCATGAATTTCTTTTGGGGGAGGCGTTTATACCGTTCCGCGTGTGGTAAAATTGATAAAGCAGTTTTATTCTTCGGGTCAGTACGATTATGGCGATACCTCATTTATATCATTTTTTCATGTTTTGGCGCTTTTATAGAATAAAAACAATTTTATATAAAAAATAATTATTTTTGCATCGCTTTATTCTGCGAGCTATAACTTTTTTATTTTTTCGCTGATGATGCTTTATGATGGCTCGTTTTTTGCGGGACAAGATGACGTTTTCAGCGGTACCATGTATTTTTATATCGGTCTTTTTGATCGCGTGTTATTCCACTTTTTGTTCGGCGGTATGATGATAAAGCATTGATTTTTTGCTTCGTTTTTTTTTTTTTTTTTTTTAAGGGGTTCACTAAAGGGGTTAACTAGTGGGACAATTTTATAGGGGGGGTCGTTACGGACGCGGCGATACCAAATATGTGTACTTTTATTGTTTTTTTTTTTTTATTTACAGGAAGAAGTGAATTTATTGGGGAATATTTTTTTTTTTTTTATTTATTTTGGATTTTTTTTTTACACATGTTTATTTTTACTTTTTTAACTTTTTTACTTTGTCCCAGGGTGGGACATCACAGTATTTTATCAGATCGCTGGTGTGGCAGTGTGCACAGCACTCTGTCACACCAGCGATCGCACAGGCATAGATGCAGGCTTCTCAGTGCCTGCTCTCGGCAGGCACTGAGGTAGCCGCCTCCCTCCAGGACCCCGGCGCCATCTTGGATCCGGGTCCTGGGAGGGAGGAAGCCCTCAGAACAGCGCGATCACATCGCGCTGCTCTGAGGGTCTCAGGGGGGCGCGCAGGGAGCCCCCACCCTGCGCGATCCTCCCCTGTGCCCCCAGTACACCGCGATCATGTTTGATCGCGGTGTGCTAGGGGTTAATGTGCCGGGAGCGGTCCGTGACCGCTCCTGACACACAGTCATGGGTGTCAGCTGTGATAATCAGCTGACACCCGGCGGCGATTAGCTGCGCTCCCTCAGGAGCGCAGCTGATCGCCTATGACGTACTATCCCGTCCCCGGTCATACGGGCCCAGGTACCATGGACGGGATAGTACGTCCGATGGCAGTAAGGGGTTAAAGAGCTCTTTAGTTGTTTTAAGCTCACCTTGCTTAGAGTTTAATATCCCAGATCATTTATGTTCCTTCTGTGTTTGAGTGTGTATGCAAGTCTGTGTTTTCTCCAGTCTGTCTAATATGTCTAATCTGTGTATTTAGCAGAGATCAGCCCATATTCCTTTGGTGGTAATCAGTATCCTTCTTAGGACTGATTACAGGGTTCAGGGACTGATAGGAGACAGGGTTAGGCTGGAGACTTGGACCTCTGAACCATTATCAGTACCTCCAAGGTGAGGGATTAGTTAGGACCCCAGTTTAGGGTCAGGTTAGACCCCCGGTCCTCCTCTTTCCTGTGACAGTGTATCAAGTCCTCAAGATTAACCCTGAGTTCAACGGATATCGTGTCAGGTAAATCTATTCTATATTTACATGCTGATGTTGCTAATCTATATGTTGTATAGAGTGTTGTTCTTTTAAGAATAGTTTACTGACATCGTACACATATCATAAGACCGCGTGACATTTTCACTGGCCTATAAAATTATTCCCAGTTGCCATGGATCCAGTGGCCCAGCTGGCTCTGCAGTTGCAGGGATTGTCCATGGAGCTGACGGACTTTAAGTCCAAAGTTTTGTCTCCCTCGGAGCAAACCAGATTTGAACCTAAAGTAGCTCTCCCGGACAGGTTCACTGGTGGGCGAGACAAATTTTTTACCTTCAGGGAAGCATGTAAATTGTATTTTCGGCTTCGGCCTCGATCATCGGGGAGTGAGGAGCAGAGAGTGGGAATTGTTATCTCGCTCCTACAAGGGGACCCTCAATCCTGGGCCTTCTCCCTTCCTCCGGGATCCCCGGCTCTACAGTCAGTGGATCGATTTTTTACTGCCCTGGGTTTGGTATATGATGACCCAGATCGGGTCTCTCTTGCTGAGACAAAATTGCGTAGGATACAGCAGGGAGATCGTCCGGCGGAGGAATTTGCTTCTGAGTTCCGTAGATGGGCCACAGATACTCAGTGGAATGACCCAGCTCTTAGAAGCCAGTTTTGTCATGGGCTTTCTGACAAATTAAAGGACGTTTTGGCTCAGTATGATTCTCCTCCATCACTGGAGGCTGCTATGGCCCTAGCTATCCGTACTGATAGACGGCTCCGGGAGAGGTGCGAGGTAACTCCGCCCCCTGTTGTTACTCCACCTACTACTAAAGTCCCTTATGTTGAGGTTCCCCTTGTCTGTTCGGAGGAGCCTATGCAGTTGGGAGGGACATCATTTCGTAGGAGGGGATTGGCGGTACGCCGCAGGACTAGAAGGTGTTTCTTCTGCGGGAAAGAGGGACATTTTGTTGGGGGATGTCCATCCCGTGCCTTGTTGAGCAAAAAGTCGCCGGAAAACTGTTAATCCCAGGTTGTGTGGTGGACGACAACCTGGGAGTATGTATTTCGTCCGCTAGTTCTTCTCAGTTCCTTGTACCAGTGGAGGTGGTGGTTGGTACGAGAGTGGAGAGATTTTCTGTTCTTCTTGATAGTGGGTCCGGGGCTAATCTGGTTGACGCTCAGTTTGCTCAGGCTCAAGGTATGCATCTGAGTGTATTGGTCAAACCGATCCCTATATTCTCCATTGACGCCAGGCCTCTCGGCCAAGGTAGCTTTGTTCATGAGGTTCATAACATTGACCTTCGGGTAGGGGCAATACATAGGGAACTATTATCTTGTTATGTGTTGGAGGGTCTACCTACTCCTATTGTGTTGGGACTTCCTTGGTTGGTTAAACATAACCCTGTGATTAATTGGCAGTCCAGAGATATAAGCCAATGGGGGGAGTTTTGCAAAAGTAACTGCATGAACACAGTCATCAGTGCGGTCGTGCCTAGTACTTTGCCTCCTTTTTTGGAGGACTTTGGGGATGTGTTCTCCGAGGAGGGGTGTCAGGAGTTGCCTCCTCATCGCGTGTATGACTGCTCTATTAATTTACTTCCTGATGCTAAGTTACCTAAAGCTAGGTTATATAACCTTTCTGGTCCTGAGAGGCAGGCTATGAAAGATTATATTTCGGAGAGTCTGGCCAAAGGGCATATTAGACCTTCATCTTCCCCAGTGGCCGCGGGGTTCTTCTTTGTGAAGAAAAAAGATGGAGGCCTACGCCCTTGCTTGGATTTCCGCGAACTTAATCGGATTACTGTTCGAGATCCGTATCCACTCCCTCTGATTCCTGATCTCTTCAATCAAATTGTTGGCGCCAAATGGTTCTCTAAATTGGATCTCAGGGGGGCGTATAATCTGATTAGGATAAAAGAGGGGGATGAGTGGAAAACGGCGTTTAACACGCCGGAGGGACATTATGAGAACCTAGTCATGCCTTTTGGTCTGACTACTGCACCAGCAGTGTTCCAACATTTTGTTAATGACATTTTTCGTCATCTGGTGGGGCTGTTTGTGGTCGTATATTTGGATGACATTTTAATTTACTCACCAGATCTTGTGTCTCACCAGGAGCATGTGAGACAGGTGTTGCAGATCTTGCGAGACAATAAACTATACGCCAAACTGGAAAAGTGTGTATTCGCCGTACAGGAACTTCAGTTTTTGGGTTTCTTGGTGTCAGCCTCCGGTTTCCGTATGGACCCTGAAAAGGTGAGAGCAGTGCTTGAATGGGATCAGCCAGAGGATCTTAAGGCTCTGCAGCGTTTTCTGGGGTTTGCTAACTACTACCGGAAATTTATTTGTAATTTCTCATCTGTTGTCAAACCTCTCACTGACATGACAAGAAAAGGGACGGATTTTTCTAAATGGTCGGACAAAGCTTGCCAAGCTTTTTCCTCTTTGAAAAAATGTTTTGCTTCGGCACCCGTTCTCATCCAACCAGATGCATCTCAGCCGTTCATTGTGGAGGTGGATGCGTCTGACGTAGGGGTGGGTGCAATATTGTCCCAGGGTCCGTCCCCTGGTAAATGGCATCCGTGCGCTTTCTTTTCTAAAAAATTGTCGTCCGCCGAAAGGAATTATGATATCGGCAATAGGGAACTTTTGGCCATTAAGTTGGCTTTTGAAGAATGGCGTCACTTTTTGGAGGGGGCAGTCCACCCGGTCACCGTCATTACTGATCACAAGAACCTGCTGTATTTGGAATCTGCTAAGCGTCTGAATTCCAGACAAGCTCGATGGTCGTTGTTTTTTACCAGGTTTAATTTTGTTGTCACTTATCGCCCTGGATCTAAGAATGTTAAGGCGGATGCCTTGTCTCGCAGTTTCCCAGGGGCCGGGAAAATGGATGACCCGATTCCTATCCTTCAGGAGGGGGTGGTAGTGTCGGCTGTATGTTCTGAGCTTGAGGAGGAGGTGTTAGAGGCTCAGGGGGACGCCCCTGCAGGACCTCCAGGGAGACTGTTTGTCCCAAATCAGTTGAGACAAAAGGTTATTGAGGCACATCATAATTCTGCTTTAGCAGGACATCCAGGGAGTAAGGCTACTTTAGATCTCCTTTCTCGCCGGTTTTGGTGGCCTAACGTTAATAAAGATGTTTTAACTTTTGTCGCGTCCTGTGGGGTTTGTGCTCGCTCTAAGACCCCTCATACCCGTCCGTCTGGGACCCTCTTACCCTTGAAACTTCCGGAGCGTCCATGGACTCATTTGTCTATGGACTTCATCACGGACCTTCCTCAGTCGTCAGGGAAGACTGTCATACTGGTGGTTGTTGACAGGTTCAGTAAGATGGCACATTTCATTGCTCTTCCTGCCCTCCCTAATGCTAAAACTCTGGCGCAGGTGTTCATTGGGGAGATTGTGAGACTTCATGGGTTGCCTTCTGATGTGGTGTCAGATAGGGGGTCTCAGTTTGTGTCCAAGTTTTGGAGGGCATTTTGTTTACGTCGGGGGATGCAATTGTCATTTTCCTCGGCTTTTCATCCGCAGACCAATGGTCAGACAGAGCGTCTGAATCAAAGCCTAGAGACTTATCTTCGGTGTTTTGTCTCAGAGAACCAGGAGGACTGGTCTTCTTTCTTGCCTCTGGCAGAGTTCGCTCTTAACAACAGGCGGAGCGAGTCCACTGGTAAGTCCCCGTTTTTTGGGGCATATGGTTTTCATCCCCAGTTTTGTACATTCAATGGGGGGGTCCCTTCTGGGGTTCCTGAGGAGGAGCGTTTCTCGTCGTCACTTGCTTCAGTGTGGAGAGGTGTATTGAATAATCTGAGTGCTATGGGGAACCGTTATAAACGTATGGCTGATAGGAGGAGAGTTTCTGGTCCAGATCTTAATGTGAACGATCTGGTATGGTTGTCTACCAGGAATATAAAACTTAAAGTTCCCTCCTGGAAGCTGGGCCCCAGATTCATCGGGCCGTACAGGATCAGTTCCATAATTAATCCTGTGGCATTTCGTCTGGACCTCCCTCCTACGTTTAAAATCCACAATGTGTTCCACAAGTCATTACTTAAGAGGTACGTGGCACCAGTCATACCATCACCTCTACCTCCTCCTCCAGTGGTGGTCAATGGTAACTTGGAGTTTCAAGTGTCAAAGATCATTGACTCACGTCTGAATCGCCGGTCCCTTCAGTACTTGGTGCATTGGAAGGGGTATGGTCCAGAGGAGAGGACGTGGGTTCCTGCGTCTGACATTAACGCAGATCGTTTGGTGCGGACCTTCCACAGAACTCACCGGGCAAACCTGGCCCTGAGGGTCCGGAGGCCCCTCGTAGAAGGGGGGGTACTGTCATGTGTGCATTGCCACGAAGATCGTCGCGGTTGCACATTCTGACTTCTCACAGCTGAGTTGCTGTTTCTTTGTGTTTGGCAGTTAGGGAGTTAATTCTGTCTGTGCTCAGTTCTGGGACTGGGTGCAGTTTCTCCCGGCTGCAATTAATTATTTGTTGATTGGTTTCCTTTAAATCTCTGGTTGTCTGTGTTGGGAGTTGCCAGTGAAATTCTTCATGCAGACCACAGATAGGATTGTATCTGTATAGACTTAAGTTAAAGAGCTCTTTAGTTGTTTTAAGCTCACCTTGCTTAGAGTTTAATATCCCAGATCATTTATGTTCCTTCTGTGTTTGAGTGTGTATGCAAGTCTGTGTTTTCTCCAGTCTGTCTAATATGTCTAATCTGTGTATTTAGCAGAGATCAGCCCATATTCCTTTGGTGGTAATCAGTATCCTTCTTAGGACTGATTACAGGGTTCAGGGACTGATAGGAGACAGGGTTAGGCTGGAGACTTGGACCTCTGAACCATTATCAGTACCTCCAAGGTGAGGGATTAGTTAGGACCCCAGTTTAGGGTCAGGTTAGACCCCCGGTCCTCCTCTTTCCTGTGACAGTGTATCAAGTCCTCAAGATTAACCCTGAGTTCAACGGATATCGTGTCAGGTAAATCTATTCTATATTTACATGCTGATGTTGCTAATCTATATGTTGTATAGAGTGTTGTTCTTTTAAGAATAGTTTACTGACATCGTACACATATCATAAGACCGCGTGACAACGGGCCATGAACACCCCGTTTTGTACCTGAGCAGGAAGCTCCTGCCGAGGGAAGTGGCCTATTCCACGATGGAGAAGGAATGTCTGGCAATTGTGTGGGCCCTGCAGCGTCTGCAGCCATACTTGTACGGACGCCAATTCACCGTGGAAACAGACCACAACCCCCTCAGCTGGTTACACACGGTCTCTGGGACTAATGGGAGGTTGCTACGCTGGAGCCTCGCTCTCCAACAGTACCACTTCACCATTCGCCACAAAAGAGGCAGTGACCATGGTAACGCTGATGGGTTGTCCCGGCAAGGAGAGGGTGCGGTAGGGAGCACGGGGGAACACAGGAATGTGATACCCCCTAGTGCCCTCATAAGCAGGGAGGTGTAAGGAAAGGGACGCCGCCATTTTGTATAGGGCCCATACCAGCCTCCATTTTGTCGGTTCACAGAGCCACAGACTACACAGGGCCTGTTAGCATATCCAGTACGACCGGTTTTGATGTCCACTATGAATCAAAAGGGCTTTAACATGCTAATTAGTTTAGGCCAGTGTCTGAATAAGATGGTCAGTCGTATTCTAAATAGCTCAAACTCAAGCCAGTATTCCCTGCTCCATATGAATTGCAGGCCAGTTAATATGCATGCTTCAAAGCAAAGGGGAAGGGCCTAGCAGGTTTAAGAACTGTAGCCATGAACAGGCTAGTAGCAATCCATTTTCTCACAGCAGCAATAAGCACAAGACACAGATTTGATTTGCCTTGCCAATGGAGCAGCAGCACATGCTTTGGGGACTGTCCAGCAACTGAAGACTGTTACCTGGGGACGGCAGAGCTCATGCCTTCCCATGACCATACTACCCGGTAATATTGATCTATAGCTTATACCTTTAAGCCTTGTACATTATCGTTGTATTTTTTCTCTGACTGCAAACCCATTGTAATTACGTTGTATAGCTTTACTGTATATTTCTGTAATTATCTAGTGCGCCCTTAAGGCAATTAAACCATAAAATTAATCTTGGGCTGATGCTTTTACTCTGATCACGAATCTTAGAATACCCAGTGGGTAACAGGACACCCTCCCCGGCAGCCATTTGCTCTAGGTGCAGTTCCCTTACTGACCTGAGAGACAAAGGGGGCGCCGGAGAGCTGTACCTGTGGAGTTACGTCCCATTGGTGACGTGGGAGGAAGGGGGTCGTCCTTCACATTTGGTAGCGGCGGTGGGATCAGAAGCTGTGATACCCGGGCTACCGTGTGGCGGTCGGCTTAGTTCCTCACAGTATGTATTTATACATGTCTGAAAATGAAAGGTGCCTGTAATAAAAACCTGGCAGAATCATTACCCAGGTGGTGAAAAACATTGCCAGGCCATGCAGCAGCGTATCTAGGGTTGCAGCTTAGGGGGGGTGAAAAATCTGAGTGGGCCCCTAACCAGGTAATCCTGACTACAGCTACGTGGTGAACCCTAATTGTGAGCATAGGGGAAAATCACCAGATGACCGCGTTGAGATTGAAAATAAATCTACATACAAAAACGAACACTGATTACTATATGGCGACCATATATTGGTAGATACCAATCCTGCAGATGATATAAGAAATCACAGTACAGTTATTGGTAGTGACTTACAGCTGACGTTCCTTCTTATGGAATCGTTCACTATTCCCGTCTTTTCCATCTGGCCCAGACCAACATGACAACTTCTCCAGCCAGGACTCGTCTGCAGAGATTACAACAACACATGTGACTTCTCATATTTCCTGCACCGTCCATATCTATCCCCAACCTGCACAAACTACTCATTGTCACGCTCTCGCCCTGGCTGATGGCCGTGAGCCAAGGGGGGTTGTGGCCCCACTGTGCCACAGACCAGACTACCCTGGAAGGGGCGTGACTAAGACAGCTGCCTCGGTCTTCACTGGAGCCTCTGATGGTGAGGTCAGGCTTGTGCGGCAGGCAGCTGTCAGGTGCCACTCCAGGGTGGTGTCTGGTTGTGGCTGCTGATCCCACTTGGGGAGAGGGTGGCACGACAGACACAGGGCAGGCAGGCACGGATGAGACACAGGACTGGCAGGTACTGACGAGACACAGGGCAGGCTGGCACTGACGAGAGGCAGGGCAGGCTGGCACTGACGAGACACAGGGCAGGCTGGCACTGACGAGACACAGGGCAGGCTGGCACTGACGAGACACAGGGTAGGCTGGCACTGTTCACACCGCAACTGTAGACACTGGGACAGACTAGAAGGAATGGTATATAGAGGGGCAGGTAGAGACATTGCACAGGCCCAGTCCACAGGGTGGGGCTGCCTTAAATACTAGAAGGCTAATGGTAATTGGTCAGTCAGGTGCACCCTGACTCCATAAGATCCAGAGAGTTCTGGCGCCGCCCCCCCTATGGACACAGTCAGAAGACATGCAGAGAGCAGATAGGAGACCAGAGGTATAGAGCCTGGAGCTGGCAGCAGACAGAAATCACAGCATGACCTGGAGCAGTGAGCAAGTAGGTGTGTGAGGGATGGGAGGCCATGCAGTCATGCCAGCAGGGTTGTTACAGTACCCCCCCCCTTTACGGCCCCTCTTCTTCAAGCCTGCCAGAATTACTTGTAAAAGGAGAATAGGAGTGCACACAGTCAGAGCCATCACGACATCCCTCAGGTAGCACGAGGTTGGTGTGACATCGAGAAAGCCAGATTGCAGAGTCTCTTTGTGCCCGGCGAGGTCAGCTCCCAATACTGATGACACAAGGACCTGCAGCTCTTCCTTTTGATAGGCAGAAAGCAGGAACTTGGAAGCTTCTGTTTGGACCTCTACATCAGCTGGCCACTTGAAAACTGAAGACACCCTCACTGGGTCCAACTTCAGTCTGTTATCCCGAGAAAACAGGGGCTCCTCCTTGGGATCAGAGGGAAGCACCTTCGCCCTGGTTTCTTCACTAGCCGGCAAAATGGAAGGCGAAGCCACCCATATAGGATCCATCTTCTGCCTGCTATCCAATGAAGACTGGACCTCTTCCTCTGGGTTGGTAGAAAACAGAGATACAAAGGCTTCTGCTTCAACCTCTTCATCCACCTGCCACATGGAATTAGAAGGCATCCTCACAAGATTCATCCTCCGTCCATGTCCAAAGAAGAATTTTCAGGTGACAAACATATTCCCAGGAACTGGTCACAGAAGGTGTGTGGAGAGGGCGCCACTGCTTCCTCTTCTTCAGTGGCCTCAGCATACCATGACTTAATAGCCAGCAGTTCAGGTGGAGAAGGTGACAACACTGTAGACTGACTTTGCATTATAGGAAAAGAAGACCTCTGGTGACTAGGTAGTTCCAATTGCAGTACCACGCTGGGTCTATGGACCGGAACAGGCAGTAGAGTACCTGGCTCAGAACGACCGATGGACAAACTGGTCAGTACGTAAAAAATAAACTCCGTATATAACGCTCCGATTTGGAGCTGTAATTGTCTCTTCAAGATTGGACTGTTCATCAGTAGGGCTCGGCCATCACCAAACACCGTCGCTGGATTCTGGAGCAGTTGGACAGAAACCACACACTGACCCCGTCTGGCTTGCAGCTATAATACAGCTGCAGGGCCGAAGCTCCCACAAGGCACAGAAACAGTCACAGACGTAGGTGGAGAGGAGGTACTCTCACTAAGGGCAGCCTCTCCTGCTGGCCAAATGTTTTGGGACTTCAATTTCTTTGGACAGAGACCGTTCGAGTGTTCCCCACAACCACAGAGACACCATATGCCCTTCTTACGACTGGTTTTGGGCTGCTGCTTTGCCAGCCCACACTCCTCAGCCTTCTGGGGTCTCTCTTGGGTAGCTGCCTTAACAGTAGAGGAACGGGAGGGTTTTGGACGGTCGTGGTGGTTTCCTCACTGGTTTCGCCCGTCTGGAGCGCCTCTCGGATATGGAAAGGGAAGACTTGGTAGGCTTAGCTGGACCAGGTACATCAAAAGCTTTACGGAAAGCCACCAGGAAGGCCTCAAAGTCCATGATGATGGGATCCCCTGCTTCCCAGAGGGGAGTGATCTATATCAGAGCATCTTCGGCCAGGCAGGACATGATGTATCCCACCTTGACACAGTCAGAGGGGAAACAGGCTGCATTTCCCTGGATGTAGCGCAAGCACTGCTCCAGGAACCCTTGGCACTCCTTAGGGTTCCCATAGAACATAGGCGGGTCTGCTGGGTGGTGCTCCTCATAAGCCCGGAGTTGTTCATAGAGCGAATTGGAGATGATGATGGGGTCTGAAGTCTTAACAATCTCAACCACCCTTGGTGGAACAAATTCTTCCGGTTGCATATACGGGCAAAGAAAAAGTTCATCATGCTCTGCGAGCAGACAGACATGGGACTCAGCGGGGACCATGGACTGTGCAAACTGTCACGCTCTCGCCCTGGCTGATGGGCGTGAGCCAAGGGGGGTGTGGCCCCACTGTGCCACAGACCAGACTACCCCGGAAGGGAGTGACTAAGACAGCTGCCTCGGTCTTCACTGGAGCTTCTGATGGTGAGGTCAGGCTTGTGCGGCAGGCAGCGGCCAGGTGCCACTCCAGGGTAGTGTCTGGCTGTGGCTGCTGATCCCACTTGGGGAGACGGTGGCACGGCTGAGACACAGGGCAGGCAGACACAGATGAGACACAGGACTGGCAGGTACTGACGAGACACAGGGCAGGCTGGCACTGACGAGAGACAGGGCAGGCTGGCACTGACGAGTGACAGGGCAGGCTGGCACAGATGAGAGACCGGGCAGGCTGGCACGGACGAGACACAGGGCAGGCTGGCACGGACGAGACACAGGGCAGGCTGGCACGGACGAGACACAGGGCAGGCTGGCACGGACGAGACACAGGGCAGGCTGGCACGGACGAGACACAGGGCAGGCTGGCACGGACGAGACACAGGGCAGGCTGGCACGGATGAGACACAGGGCAGGCTGGCACGGACGAGACACAGGGCAGGCTGGCACTGTTCACACCGCAACTGTAGATACTGGGACAGACTAGAAGGAATGGTATATGGAGGGGCAGGTAGAGACCTGTTCACACAGCAGATTTAGATACAGGAACTGACTGGAAGGTATGGTGTATGGAGAAACAGGTAGAGACCTGTTCACACAGGAGGAGAAGTGCAAGGCTGTGGAGAAGGACTGCAGAGCAGCAAGAGGTTCTGCAGCGGCAGGAGCGAAGTAAAGCAGAACCGCAAGATATGCGGAGAGGAGCTGCAGCAGCAGGAGCGAAGCAAAGCGGAACCGCAAGAGATGCGGAGAGGAGCTGCAGCAAGAGGTTCTGCAGCTGCAGGAGTGAAGCAGGACCGCAGGAATGCGGACAAGAGGCAGAGAGAGATACAGAGAGACCACAAGGCGAGACACAGCAGGGAAGAGACCTCAGACAAGGAGACTAAGAGACAGAGGTAGGACTGAGTTCAGACAAGGTAAGGACACAAGACAAGGAACAGAGACAAAGACACAGAGTTCAGGATATGCAGCCTCCTGGAGGGCAGACAAACAGGTACAAGGCAAAGTCAGGAACAATAGCACAGAGACCAGGATATGTAGCCTCCTGGAGGGCGGACAAACAGGTACAAGCCAAAGCTAGAAGTGAAGCCTCCAAAGATGGAGTCCACAGGGTGGGGCTGCCCTAAATACTAGAGGGCTAATGGTAATTGGTCAGTCAGGTGCACCCTGACTCCATAAGATCCAGAGAGTTCTGGCGCCGCCCCCCTATGGACACAGTCAGAAGACATGCAGAGAGCAGATAGGAGACCAGAGGTATAGCGCCTGGAGCTGGCAGCAGACAGAAATCACAGCATGACCTGGAGCAGTGAGCAAGTAGGTGTGTGAGGGATGGGAGGCCATGCAGTGATGCCAGCAGGGTTGTTACACTCATCCTGCTGATACCCCAATACCGAGCCACTGCTGCCGTATGTGTCCTACAGCACCTGCTGTGTGGTACAATAACGGCTCCTCTTAGTGCCCCACATAATACTGTCACCACTGAGCCTCTTACATAGTAATACTGCCACCATTGTGCTCTCTAGATAGTAAAATTCCCCCCTAAAAATATTAATGCCCTGTGCTAGTGCCCTCAAATTTTGTGCCTGAAAAGTTATAATAGCCCATAGGCAACTTTGATGGCCACAATACTCTGAGTGCCCCTATAACAATAATGCTTAAGTGCCCATTTAACATGTAATAATGTACCCTGAGTCGCCCCATGTACAGTAACAATGGCCCCAGCATTACTGATGTCAGCAGGCAGTCTTGTGATGACTCTTTCGGCTTCTCTCAATTCTCTTCTATTGAGAGAAACCGAACCTTTCAAGACGACACAAGCACATAGCAAACATGGTCGCATGACCGCCTGATAACGCCAGTGATATTGGGGGCTCATGCCGCAGGCGGTCCCTGTCATGATTTGGCAGACTGCAGTCACATAAAGTGACTGCAGACATTTATTCGGGGCCTTAATTAACTTTATAATAATAAATTGCTTATTATTAAAGCACCACTCCAGCGAGGTTTTTTTTCTCACCACTGGAGTGGTGCTTTAAGCGCAAGTCCCCTGACCCGGTCATATACTCATCTTCCAGCGTATTCACCATTTTTTGGCACCGCTCTAGTCATGCAGCTCAAACTTGTGAGCGCAGCTTCTGACTGGCCAGAAGTTAGAAGCTACGTCTAAAGCGCTCAATGTAAGTATATGAGGGCCAGAAGAGGTAAGAACGAGGCCAGAAAGAGGCTCTCATAGACTCACATTGATTCGAATACCTCTGCGCCGCTCCATGAAACACTGGGACAGCGGACATGTCACAAACTCCAGGAGATGGAGCCGAGCGGAGGCAAAAACAGATGAAAATGCCGGAAGGTGAGTATCAGACAGTCGGTAGAGGTTTTGGATTTTAAGGCGCCACTCAAGTGGTGAAATAAAAAAACATGCTGGAGTGGTGCTGTAAAGGGAATCCGTCACCTCCGGGACGTGTATGACCTATTAATATGGGCATACAGGTAATAGACATGTTACACTAGCCCTACCTGTATGCCTCATATTAATGGTGTTGTTGCTGAGAAATCTTATATTCTTTCCTTATGTTAATGATTTCTTCCAGGCTCCGGGGCATGCAGTGCCTGGAAGAAATCCCTGCCTCCTGTGTTCATTGTAATACTATCTCCCTCCCATGTCTCAGTTATTGCATTGAAATCATGCGCCTGTGAGTCACCACAATCTGAACCTCTTCCTCCCTTCTATGGGCATCTATTCAGTGATCTTCTGCCCAGGCGAGTCACTGTGACCTCCGCTGTGCACGCCAATAAGCTGCTCTCCCCACTTCCTCCCTGCACAGTCAACGCTAGGAACCATGTGTACATGGGGATGACTATGCAGGGAGGAAGCGGGGACAGCACCTTTTCAGCGCAGACAGAAGGTTCCTGATTGCAGTGCCCACAGAAGGGAGGATGAGGAAAGTATTCCTGAGGGAGCGCAGGGTGCAGGCTTTCGGGGCAGTAACTGATGTGCATGTGGGGTGTAGTATTACAATGAGGAGAGGAGATAGGGATTTCTTCCAGGCACCGCATGCCTGGGTTCCTGGAAAAAATCATTAACATAAAAAGAGAATGTAACATTTCTCAGCAACAAGACTGTTAATATGAGGCATACCGTTAGGACTAGTGTAACATTTCTATTAGCTGTATTCCCACATTAATAGGTCATATACGGACGGGGGGGGGGTGACAGATTCCCTTTAAATGTGATGCAGCTCATGGTTACTGAATGGGGACTTGTTATACTAATACTCGTAAAAGACCCTGCTGGTAAGTATCAAAAGCCCCCGACCTCCCCATCTTTAGCTCCCCAGACAGCAACTATTACAGGTAATAGAGCTCATATAATCTCCTAACAAAACAGTATAATAATCAGCCCCCCAGTGCCCTGTCGCCCCTCACCCACCTCAGCCCTCACAATACCCCCATTCTTTCACATTCACCCCCCCTGTGCCCTGTTCCCTCCACAATACCCTATCCTCTCACATTCACCCCCAGTGCCCTGTCCCCACTCCTCCACTTCAGCCCCACAATACCCCCATTCTCTCACATTCACCACCCCAGTGCCCTGTCCCCCCTCCCCCACTTCAGCCCCCACAATACCCCCATCCTCTCACATTCACACCTGTGCCCTGCCCCCACAATACCCCCATCCTCTCACATTCACCCCAAGTGCCCTGTCCCTGCTCCTCCACTTCAGCCCCCACAATACCCCCATCCCTTCACTTTCTCCCCGTGCCCTGTCCCCCCACAATACCCCCATCCTTTCACATTCACCAATCCCCTGCCCCGCCTCCATTTCAGCCCCCACAATACCCCATCCTCTCACATTCGCCCCACAGTGCCCTGTCCCCTCCACACAATACCCCATCCTCTCACATTCAACCCCCAGTGCACTGTCCTCCCTCCCCCACTTCAGCCCCCACAATAACCCCATCCTCTCACATTCACCCCACAGTGCACTGTGCCCCTCCCCCACAATACTTCCATCCTCTGACATTCACGCCCCAGTGACCATGGCCCCTTACCAAGTTTGCAGGCAGTGAGGCAGGACCAGGAAGTGTCTGAGTGAAATGCATGGTGGGCACTAGGACCCTGTGTGCCTGAGCCAATCTCAGTGTGCACAAAACTGCAACCCGGCAGACGCTCCTCAGGTCAGTAAAGCCTGCACCGTACAGTGCAGGAGGGAGATTCCACTGTGCTTACAGCATGCCGAATCTCCGTCGGTCCGGGGAGCAGGCATTTTCCTGCTCTCCTCCTTTGCGGTGTTCTGCCTCATCCAAAAGTGGCAGTGACTCTCGGTGAGCCCCTTCATGTGACGGGGCCTGGGGCGACAGTCTCCTCTGCCCCCCCAGTAGCTACACTACTGACGCCATGTGTAGAGAATGGTTCCTCTCCAGGATGGGGGAATAACCTGGACATCATTACAAAGGTGCTGGAAGATATTGGCGCACGATATGTAGAGATTGGATCCTCTCCAGTATGGAGGAATAATCTGGACATTGTCGCAAAGGTGGTGGAAGATATTGGCGCACCATATGTAGAGAATGGATCATCTCCAGTATGGTGGAATAACTTGGACATCGTCACCCTAGTGGTGCAACACATTGGTATATCTTGAATAGAGAATGAATCCTCTTAGGTATGGAGGAATAACCTGGACATTGTCACAAAAGTGGTGGAAGATATTGGCTCTCCATGTGTAGAGAATGGATCATCTCCAGGATGGGAGAATAACCTGGACATCGTCACAAAGGTGGTGGAAGATATTGGCACATCATATGTAGAGATTGGATCCTCTCCAGTATGGAGGAATAATCTGGACATTGTCACAAAGGTGGTGGAAGATATTAGCACTCCATGTGTAGAGAATGGATCATCTCCAGGATGGGGGAATAACCTGGACATCATTGCAAAGGTGGTATAAGATATTGGTGCACGATATGTAGAGATTGGATCCTCTCCAGCATGGAGAAGTAATCTGGACATTGTCACAAAGATGGTGGAAGATATTGGCGCACCATATGTAGAGGATGGCTCATCTGCAGTAGTCAATAGAGAATGGATTCTTTCCAGTATGGAGGATTCCTCTGGACACCGTCAGAAAGGGGGTGGAAGACGTTGGTGCACCATGTGTAGAGAAAGGTCTCTCTAGGATGGAATAATAATTGTCTGGACACCTTTACACAGGTAGTGGCATGTCTTGGATTATAGACCTTTTGCACAGTTGTTGCTTCAGGGTGAAGTCCATTTCTTCTTCTCTGTAACTTGACAGTTTTGCATTGAGAGCAGAACATATTGGGGGCATTTAATCATAGTGACAGATGGGCAACTGGTGCGGTGCTAGGTCCTGATTCCCCTTATGTGCCTGACACTTTAGACAGCGTTTACTGTGATCTGCAACACAGATCAGGCACACGGCCCTCTAATATTTTGTTGTTACTTTCATGTTGAAAATGATATTGGGTCCCAGCATAATATTAGTTGTAATGAATAATCAAGTGCATGCCAAAGAGCTGATGATAGAACCAGAGATTGGCTGGAGGAAGCTGTGCATGTAGCAGAGAGTTGATCTCATCTGTTATGCCAAGTCCAAGCACAATACACATACAAAAAATGCTGTCCTAAGCCAGCGTAGGGTAATAACACTAAGTAACAATTTTCCAAAAGGCAAGTGAACCCTAACTAAAGACCTAAAATTATTATTATTATTATACATTTATATAGCACCATTTATTCCATGGCGCTTTACATGTGATTACTTGTAAACTTTATTAAACTACTCAAGGAAAACTTTAAAACTAGCACTGGACAGTGCGGTATAAGGGACACCGATTAGTCAATAATTCATTATAGATTGAACTAACATCCTATAGTCTACTCATAGTCCCATTAATATATTCAATAGAGAGCCTCAATCCCCTGATGATGCCAGTTACTCTGGTGAAACATGTCGGGGAGGCCTAGGGCAATTTTTAGATAACACTAGGCAGTGTAGGCTGATATGGCGATGAATATGGTATAATAGGTAGCGGCCGCACCTGGATCCATATGTCTCCTATTGAATATATTAATGGGACTATGAGTATCCTATAGGATGTTAGTTCAATCTATAATGAATTATTGACTAATCGGTGTCCCTTATACCGCACTGTCCAGTGTTAGTTTTATAGTTTTCCTTGAGTAGTTTAATAAAGTTTACAATTATTTTATGTCTTTAGTTAGGGTTCACTTGCCTTTTGGCAAATTGTTACTAAGTCTAAGCACACAAGGCACGAAGATGCCCTGTCTTTGTTGAAAAGCAGACATAGCTGATGGGGAGATTGAGGACCCCCAGTCTTCCAGCCAGGCCAATTCCACCCGTGCAAACCCTGCATTCTCACTATGTCCTCCAGCATAGTTTTCGTCTTGTGTGTTGACATTAACTAAGTCATTAGAAAAGACCTGATGTCGACAGAATTAGAACCTCCTCTTGTTAATTAAGATGTCCTCATATGCATCCCGCTAGGGAATGTTATCACAGTAGCAGCAGACAAGACAGGCTGAACCTCATTTATTAAAAAACTGCAAGCTAACAGTGAGGAATTGTGGATGAAAGACACAGAAAGACCAGGTATTGGGCCAGAGATATGAAGCTGATCAGAATCTCATCTTTCTCTTCAGTTGAGAAGATGGCTCAATTCAGCAAAAAGGAAATTTTCAGCATCCCATCAGGATATGAAGGGCTTTTTAAAGACCATTAATTAGGTTTTTATTATGTTTTATTTTAAGGTGAAGAATAAAACATCAAAAGATCCTTCTGTTCAGTCCCTCACGTCACCTGCTGAGTGCCCGCTCCCTAGGATATTCACAAATCCTTGCTCAGCGGATGGTGGGTACTTTGTCAGATGTCACCCTGGATCTGACGGGTGGATGGCTTCAGACTTTCTATAGGAGCAGATTATCCAGTCCCTTCCAGGCACAATAACTGATTGTCAGTAGATCACAGGCAGATAATGTACAGTACTTGGCCTCACATGAATCATTTAAGGTGGCATTGACTGGCATCATGTCCAGTTCTTACTACAGCTTTCAATTAAACCAGTACAGTTTGTCCTTTACAAGGATGTTTTTAATATTTTACATCCTAAAGTAGAAAACCAATAAGAAATACTACTACCAGAGTTCCTGGAAGCTCAGGAAGAGGATGCCACAACTTTATTCACAAGAGAACAAACATGAAGGCTACAGAACAGAGATGTGATGCTTCTTACATCTACAGGCGCTGTCCACCTAAGAAGACTAGTGTGGCTGCAACTTGTGGTGCTGGCCAGCCAGTGAGGGTTTGTGTCTTCTGCTCATCAGGAGTAATGAGTCAGGCTTCTGGGAGCTGCCCCATTGTGTTTGCTGTCCTGTCTTCATCCAGACGTCATCTGCTGACTGACCTTCTAATTCCTCACCCGGCTATTTCTTTGACCATGGTTTTGTCTTCTTCTTCTGCCCCTCCAGTTGCTCAACTGACTAATTAAACTATACATGCCTCATGCTCGCTCCATCACATGACGTGGCCAGAACCCCTTGCCTCCGGTCAATCACATAAAGTAGTCAGCCCCCTCCTTCACTACGATTATACGAGGCAGTCAGCATCTGAGTCGCCCATAGCCAGGGCCTGTGGGGTACTCGGCACCGAGCCCATTCACTTCAGTGGGGGATGTCACAGGTAGCACAGCTCGGTCCGTTGCCCTGGGGGCTCACCTCAATAAAAGGGGGATATTTACAGGGGATTATAGGTTTGTAGAAATGTTTGTGACGCCACCTGTGGTTCCTGGTCAGGGTGACCAGCGCAGCAGGGTAGATCCTCTGAGTGGTTGTTACTGGGCAGCAAGGTGTTAAGTCTTCCACAGGCAAGACTGATCCCTCAGGGTATGTGGCGGTGTAGGGGTGCAGGATCAATAAGGCAGACACACACACGAAAGTCTCTTTCTGTACCTTTACTGATGGTAGATGCAGGCACGTCCCGGGAAGCTGTCAGGGTGGAGGATACACTTCCAGTAATCCCGCTGAGTAGGTGTAGGGCCTCCGTACTCCTGTATGTGTGTGAGTTTCTGACCTGTATAGAACGAAGTCTAACTCTGTCTTCTCATATACGCCCGGCTGACTTTGTGGTGAAGCCTTCTTGTGGATAGAACAGTGTCTCTGTATGCAGCGTCCTGCTAGACCCCCGTCTTCCTGACCTCGGTTACGTATCAGCACTGCTGGGCCCCTGCGACCTGAAGTCCAGCAGGGTCTCCGGTATCTCCTACTAGTCGTGTAGATGCTAGCAAGCTCGGACCCGGTGTCCGGTGGTGCAGAGTAGAGGTAAGCGATCAATGCTATTTCAACCTCTGTCACTCTCTTCTTTCTTCCACTCGCCTTTCGTCCTACTCTCACCTTTAACATAAGCACACACTAGCAGTAGATGGCAGTTTTCTCCTTCTCTTCACCGCTCTCAAAGCGTCGGCACGCTTGCTCACTAACAATACCTCAGTTGTCTCAGTTCAAGCTGTAGTCTTTAGTCTTTCCTTCACTGCAGTTCCCTTTCCTTCACTACCTTCTGAGGCTCTGTCCGAAGTAGCTATCAGGACCTTCCGTCAGACTGATCTATGCTCACTTCGAGAGTCACTTTCCACTTTCCTAGGGAACCAACCGTCTGCACGTTCTGAGGTAACTTTCCTCTCTGCTCGTCTCTCTGAGGTACAACCAACAACTAGCTAACGTTCAGCTAGACTGCCTTCATCAGACTGACTACTGTCTCTCCACTACCCTTATATATATGCATACTCTCCAAAGGCTCCCTCTGGTGGCTCCAGGGAAATGTGAAGGTGTGAATGAATATCGGGTATATTTGTGGGTTTACCTTCCGTGCATCCTCCAGGGTAACATGTGGCTCCAGAGCGCAGCTGGGCCACACATATCCCCTCCTTACCTCCTGTCTGTTACACACAGCAGCCAGCATCCCATTCTATCCACCAGTCCATCGCAAAGAACGACCAGCTTCCTATCCTGCACTGTGCTCTCTCATATAGAGCAGCCAGTACCCCCTCTAACCTCTGGTAAATCACACAGAGTGACCAGCACCCTATCCTGCACTGCACTCCCTCATATGGAGAAGCCAGCACTTTGTCCAACCTCTGGTCCATCACACAGAGCGATAAGCTCCCTATCCTGCACTGTGCTACCTCATATGGAGCAGCCAGCACCCTCTCAAACTTCTGGTCCATCACAAAGAGCGACCAGCACCCTATCCTGCACCACGCTCTCTCATATGGAGCAGCCAGCATCCTCTCCAACCTCTGGTCCATTAGGCAGAGCGACCAGCACCCTATCCTGCACTGTGCTCTCTCATATGGAGCAGCCAGTAATTCCTCCAACCTCTGGTCCATCACAAAGAAAGACCAACACCCTCACTCTCATATAGAGCAGCCAGCAACCTCTCCAACCTCAGGTCCATCACACAGAGCAACCAGCTTCCTTTCCTGCACTGCACTCTCTCATGTGGAGCAGCCTGCACCCTCTCCTACCTCTGGTCCATCACACAGAGCGACCCTGACCCTATCCTGCACTGCACTCACTCATATGGAGCAGCCAGTACCCTCTCCAACCTCTTGTCCATTACAAAGAACGACCAGCACCCTATCCTTCACTGTGCTCACTCATATGGAGCAGCCAGTACCCCCTCTAACCTCTGGTCCATCACACAGAGTAACCAGCACCCTATCCTGCACTGTGCTCTCTCATATGGAGCAGCCAGCACCCTCTCCAACTTCTGGTCCATCACACAGAGCTACCAGCACCCTAGCCTGCACTGCGCTCCCTCATATGGAGTAGCCATCACCCTCTCCAACCTCTGGTTCATCATGTTGCACAGCTTCTGATTCCACACCTTAGCAGTAGAAAACTTCACAGAGCAGGCTGCATGGGATAACAATCTTTTACTTCTAAACAGCATTGCATCAGGAAACAGGAACAAAACGAAAGTGAAACTACAAGTGAGACTATTTCTTATACAATAAGCAAGGAAACGTTACACAAAATCGCCATCTACTGTCAGGTGAGCATAAAGTCCTCCTTTTACTTATAATAAGTCCTAATCTGTTGTATATGCCAACACCCTTTCTCAACAATAAGGACTTATTCAATCAAACCCAATTTCTTCATTAGTCTCTGATGTTTATCAGCATTCAACGCCTTCATGAAAATGTCTGCTGTCATTTCTTCAGTAGGGCAATACTCCAACTTCAAGACTCCTTGATCCTGATTATCTCTCAAGAAATGATATTTCACATCAATATGATTGGTTCTTGGATTGACTCTTTCCATCTGAACAAGAACAAGACATCCTTGATTGTCCTCTATTAGTTTTGTTGGTTCCAACTGTGGTTGTCCTAGGTCTGTTAACAATTGTCTTAACCACAGTACTTCTTGACTCGCATGTGCTGCTGCAACATATTCTGCTTCTGTTGAAGATAGTGTCACAATTGACTGTTTCTTACTTGTCCAACTTATTGGTCCACCTGAGAGAAAAAAAATATGTCCACTGGTAGATCTTCTGTCAGTTGGATCTCCAGCCCAATCTGCATCAACATATCCTGTTAAAATTATCACCTGTGGGTAATTTCAGTTTAACATTGCTAGTTCCTTTCAAATAACGTATTACTCTCTTCACTGCATTCCAATCAGCTTTATTTGGTTTTGATACCTTTCTACTCAGGATTCCTACTGCTGCTGCGATGTCTGGTCTTGTAATGGTCGCTAGATACAGTAGTTTTCCTATTGCTGTTCTGTATTCTTCATTGTTTGGTAGCATATTTTCTTCACTGTTCATCTCTTTGAGATAATTAGTTTCCATTGGAGACTTTACTGTTTTTGCATCCTTTAGTAAAAATTTTTCTGTTATGTCTTGAATCATGTGATTTTGATTCAGTAGGAAACTTCCATCTTCTCTATTTGTATTCCTAGGTACTGTTTTACATTTCCTAAGTCTTTGATTTCAAAATGTTGTTTCAGGATTTTTAGAATGTTTTCTTTATCCCTTTCTTGTTTAAAACAAATCAAAATGTCGTCTACATATATGAGTACATAAATCCATCTATTACTCAGCCTTTCTGTGTACAAGCATGGATTAGCTTTGCTTCTTTTAAATTTTTCATTTGTTAGTACTTCCGTGATTTTGTCATTCCACGCTTTAGCTGCTTGTTTTAAACCATATATGCTTTTCTGTAGTTTACAAACTTTGTTTGGATTTCTTTCATCTTTGAATCCTGGAGGTTGTTCCATGTAAATGTCTTCTGTTAAATCTCCATTCAAAAAAGCTGTCTTTACATCCAGATGTCTTAGTTCCATCTTTTCCATTGCTGCAACTGTAAGTAAAGTTCTTATTGTAGTGTGTTTGACAACTGGAGCAAATGTTTCATCATAGTCTTCTCCATATTTTTGAGAATACCCTTTAGCTACGAGTCTTGCTCGATATCTTTCAGGTGTGCCATCTGTTTGGTATTTTACTTTAAAAATCCATATACATCCTATGGCTTTTCTTCCTTCTGGCAAATCTGTTAGTGTCCATGTATTTGAATCATGCATGGATTTAATTTCTGTTTCTGTTGCTTCTATCCATTTATTAGCTTCTTCTTCAGAAAGTTTAGATATGTCTTCCCAAGAGGTAGGCTCATGGATTTTTCTTATACTTGTCTTGTATGAGAGACGTTTTGGTGGTTTTCCTTTGTTCTCTCTTATTGAACGTCTTGGTCCTGTGTCTGTTTGTAGTTGTGATTCTTCACTTTCAGTATTTTGTTCTTCATTAATTTCTACTTCTTTCTCATCAGATATTTCTTCAGTTATGTCACTATTGTTTTTCTCATTTTTTGTTTCAACTGAAATCATAATGTCTTCATTTAAATCTTCAATGAATGTCACACTGTTACTCACCGTAACTCTGTCTGTTTTGGGATCTAAGATTCTATATCCTTTGCAATTTTCACTATATCCAACGAATATTCCTTCCATGGATCTGTTTTGAAGTTTGGAACGTTTTTCTGTTGGAATGAACATAAAAACTTTACATCCAAAAACTTTTAAATGATTGACACTTGGTTTCATACCTTGCCACAGTTTATATGTAGTTTTCTTCAGTTTTCTGGAAAAAGTCGGTTCTGTAGATATGTAGCTGTCATTGCTGCCTCACCCCAATATTTCTCTGGTAGTTTAGAATCTGTCAGCATACATCTCATCATTTCTGTTAGAGTTCTGTTTTTCCTTTCTGCTACTCCATTTTGTTCAGGTGTGTATGGAACAGTTTTCTGATGTTCTATTCCATTTTGTCTTAAGTAGTCTTCTATTCTGTGACCTGTAAATTCACCTCCATTATCACTTCTGATGACAATTGGCTTCCTTTGAAATTTGTTACTTGATCTTGTTACATAGTCTACAAGTTTATCAAAAACTTCACTTTTGTTCTTTATTAAGTATGTGACTGTGTATCTTGACTAGTCATCTATAAAAGTCAACATGTATCTATTGCCTCCTGATGTAGTCACTTTCATGGGTCCACATACGTCAGTATGCACCAAATCAAGTGGTCTTTCGCTTTTCATCTCACTGTCTTTTGGAATATATATCCTTGTGGCTTTGGATTTTATACAACATTCACATCTTATGGTAATTGAGCAATCTGATATCTTTAACCCCTTCACCCCCAAGGGTGGTTTGCACGTTAATGACCGGGCCAATTTTTACAATTCTGACCACTGTCTCTTTATGAGGTTATAACTCTGGAACGCTTCAACGGATCTTCGCGATTCTGAGATTGTTTTCTCGTGACATATTGTACTTCATGATAGTGGTAAAATTTCTTCCATATAACTTGCATTTATTTATGAAAAAAATGCAAATATGGCAAAAATTTTGAAAATTTTGCAATTTTCAAACTTTGAATTTTTATTCCCTTAAAACAGAGAAATATGTCACACAAAATAGTTAAGAAATAACATTTCCCACATGTCTACTTTACATCAGCACAATTTTGGAAGCAAAATTTTTTTTTGTTAGGAAATTATAAGGGTTAAAAGTTGACCAGCGATTTCTCATTTTTACA
Organism: Oophaga sylvatica; assembly: GCA_033576555.1. Lineage (NCBI taxonomy): Eukaryota > Metazoa > Chordata > Amphibia > Anura > Dendrobatidae > Oophaga > Oophaga sylvatica. The sequence goes on from JARQOD010000003.1 coordinate 405,665,362, forward strand.
ACAAAATTTACAAAGCCATTTTTTTTCAGGACCACCTCATATTTGAAGTCACTTTGAGGGGTCTATATAGCAGAAAATACCCAAAAGTGACACCATTCTAAAAACTACACCCCTCAAGGTACTCAAAACCACATTCAAGAAGTTTATTAACCCTTCAGGTGCTTCACAGGAGCTGAAGCAACGTGGAAGGAAAAAATTAACATTTTACTTTTTATTCACAAAAATGATCTTTTACAAACATTTTTTTTATTTTCACAAGGGAAAAAGGAGAAAAAGGACTGATAAAGTTGTTGTGCAATTTCTCCTGAGTATGCCGATACCCCATATGTGAGGGAAAACCACTGTTTGGGCACACGGCAGAGCTCGGAATGGAAGGAGCGCAGTTTGACTTTTCCAAACCAAAATTGGCTGGAATTGAGAACAGACGCCATGTCGCGTTTGGAGAGGCCCCGATGTGCCTAAACAGTGGAAACCCCCCACATGTGACCCCATTTTGGAAACTAGACCCCCTAAGGAACTTATCTAGATGTGTGGTGAGTAGTTTGAACCCTCAAGTGCTTCACGCAAGTTTGTAATGTAGAGCCGTGAAGAAAAAAAATCATATTTTTTCCACAAGCATGATGTTTTAGTCCCCAAATTTTTATTTTCCCAAGGGTAAGAGGAGAAATTGAACCACAAAAGTTGTTGTCCAACTTATCCTGAGTACGCTGATACCCCATATGTGGGGGGGAACCACTGTTTGGGCGCACGGCAGGGCTTGAAAGGGAAGGAGCGCCGTTTGACTTTTCCAAACCAAAATTGGCTGGAATTGCAAACGGACGCCATGTCGCGTTTGGAGGGCCCCTGATGTGCCTAAACAGTGGAAACCCCCCACATGTGACCCCATTTTGGAAACTAGACCCCTAAGGAACTTATCTAGATGTGTGGTGAGCACTTTGAACCCTCAAGTGCTTCATACAAGTTTGTAATGTAGAGCCGTGAAGAAAAAAAAATCATATTTTTTCCACAAACATGATGTTTTAGTCCCCAAATTTTTATTTTCCCAAGGGTAAGAGAAGAAATTGGACCACAAAAGTTGTTGTCCAACATGTCCTGAGTACGCTGATACCCCATATGTGGGGGGGGAACCACTGTTTGGGCGCACGGCAGGGCTTGAAAGGGAAGGAGCGCCGTTTGACTTTTCCAAACCAAAATTGGCTGGAATTGCGAACGGACGCCATGTCGCGTTTGGAGGGCCCCTGATGTGCCTAAACAGTGGAAACCCCCCACATGTGACCCCATTTTGGAAACTAGACCCCCTAAGGAACTTATCTAGATGTGTGGTGAGCACTTTGAACCCTCAAGTGCTTCACGCAAGTTTGTAATGTAGAGCCGTGAAGAAAAAAATCATATTTTTTCCACAAACATGATGTTTTAGTCCCCAAATTTTTATTTTCCCAAGGGTAAGAGGAGAAATTGGACCACAAAAGTTGTTGTCCAACATGTCCTGAGTACGCTGATACCCCATATGTGGGGGGGGAACCACTGTTTGGGCGCACGGCAGGGCTTGAAAGGGAAGGAGCGCCGTTTGACTTTTCCAAACCAAAATTGGCTGGAATTGCGAACGGACGCCATGTTGCGTTTGGAGGGCCTCTGATGTGCCTAAACAGTGGAAACCCCCCACATGTGACCCCATTTTGGAAACTAGACCCCCTAAGGAACTTATCTAGATGTGTGGTGAGCACTTTGAACCCTCAAGTGCTTCACGCAAGTTTGTAATGTAGAGCCGTGAAGAAAAAAAATCATATTTTTTCCACAAACATGATGTTTTAGTCCCCAAATTTTTATTTTCCCAAGGGTAAGAGGAGAAATTGGACCACAAAAGTTGTTGTCCAACATGTCCTGAGTACGCTGATACCCCATATGTGGGGGGGAACCACTGTTTGGGCGCACGGCAGGGCTTGAAAGGGAAGGAGCGCCGTTTGACTTTTCCAAACCAAAATTGGCTGGAATTGCGAACGGACGCCATGTTGCGTTTGGAGGGCCCCTGATGTGCCTAAACAGTGGAAACCCCCCACATGTGACCCCATTTTGGAAACTAGACCCCCTAAGGAACTTATCTAGATGTGTGGTGAGCACTTTGAACCCTCAAGTGCTTCACGCAAGTTTGTAATGTAGAGCCGTGAAGAAAAAAAATCATATTTTTTCCACAAACATGATGTTTTAGTCCCCAAATTTTTATTTTCTCAAGGGTAAGAGGAGAAATTGGACCACAAAAGTTGTTGTCCAACATGTCCTGAGTACGCTGATACCCCATATGTGGGGGGGAACCACTGTTTGGGCGCACGGCAGGGCTTGAAAGGGAAGGAGCGCCGTTTGACTTTTCCAAACCAAAATTGGCTGGAATTGCGAACGGACGCCATGTCGCGTTTGGAGGGCCCCTGATGTGCCTAAACAGTGGAAACCCCCACAATGTGACCCCATTTTGGAAACTAGACCCCCTAAGGAACTTATCTAGATGTGTGGTGAGCACTTTGAACCCTCAAGTGCTTCACGCAAGTTTGTAATGTAGAGCCGTGAAGAAAAAAAATCATATTTTTTCCACAAGCATGATGTTTTAGTCCCCAATTTTTTATTTTCCCAAGGGTAAGAGGAGAAATTGGACACCAAAAGTTGTTGTCCAACATGTCCTGAGTACGCTGATACCCCATATGTGGGGGGGAACCACTGTTTGGGCGCACGGCAGGGCTTGAAAGGGAAGGAGCGCCGTTTGACTTTTCCAAACCAAAATTGGCTGGAATTGCGAACGGACGCCATGTCGCGTTTGGAGGGCCCCTGATGTGCCTAAACAGTGGAAGCCCCCCACATGTGACCCCATTTTGGAAACTAGACCCCCTAAGGAACTTATCTAGATATGTGGTGAGCACTTTGAACCCTCAAGTGCTTCACGCAAGTTTGTAATGTAGAGCCGTGAAGAAAAAAAATCATATTTTTTCCACAAGCATGATGTTTTAGTCCCCAATTTTTTATTTTCCCCAGGGTAAGAGGAGAAATTGGACCACAAAAATTGTTGTCCAACATGTCCTGAGTACGCTGATACCCCATATGTGGGGGGGAACCACTGTTTGGGCGCACGGCAGGGCTTGAAAGGGAAGGAGCGCCGTTTGACTTTTCCAAACCAAAATTGGCTGGAATTGCGAACGGACGCCATGTCGCGTTTGGAGGGCCCCTGATGTGCCTAAACAGTGGAAACCCCCCACATGTGACCCCATTTTGGAAACTAGACCCCTAAGGAACTTATCTAGGTGTGTGGTGAGCACTTTGAACCCCCAAGTGTTTCACGCAAGTTTGTAATGTAGAGCCGTGAAGAAAAAAAATCATATTTTTTCCACAAGCATGATGTTTTAGTCCCCAATTTTTTATTTTCCCCAGGGTAAGAGGAGAAATTGGACCACAAAAATTGTTGTCCAACATGTCCTGAGTACGCTGATACCCCATATGTGGGGGGGAACCACTGTTTGGGCGCACGGCAGGGCTTGAAAGGGAAGGAGCGCCGTTTGACTTTTCCAAACCAAAATTGGCTGGAATTGCGAACGGACGCCATGTCGCGTTTGGAGGGCCCCTGATGTGCCTAAACAGTGGAAACCCCCCACATGTGACCCCATTTTGGAAACTAGACCCCTAAGGAACTTATCTAGGTGTGTGGTGAGCACTTTGAACCCCCAAGTGTTTCACTAACGTTTATAATGCCCTGGCTTGAAAAAAAATATATATATTTTTTTCCACAAAAGTGATGTTTTAGTCCCCAATTTTTTATTTTCCCAAGGGTAAGAGGAGAAATTGGACCCCAAAAGTGGTTGTCCAATTTGTCCTGAGTACGCTGATACCCCATATATTGGGGGGATACACTGTTTGGGCACACGGCAGGGCTCGGAAGGGAAGCAGTGACGTTTTGGAATGCAGACTTTGATGGAATGGTCTGCGGGCGTCATGTTCCGTTAGCAGAGCCCCTGATGTGCCTAAACAGTGGAAACCCCCACATGTGACCCCATTTTGGAAACTAGACCCCCTAAGGAACTTATCTAGGTGTGTGGTGAGCACTTTGAACCCCCAAGTGTTTCACTAACGTTTATAATGCCCTGGCGTGAAAAAAAAAATATTTTTTTTTTCCACAAAAGTGATGTTTTAGTCCCCAATTTTTTATTTTCCCAAGGGTAAGAGGAGAAATTGGACCCAAAAGTGGTTGTCCAATTTGTCCTGAGTACGCTGATACCCCATATGTTGGGGGGATACACTGTTTGGGCACACGGCAGGGCTCGGAAGGGAAGCAGTGACGTTTTGGAATGCAGACTTTGATGGAATGGTCTGCGGGCGTCATGTTCCGTTAGCAGAGCCCCTGATGTGCCTAAACAGTGGAAACCCCCCACATGTGACCCCATTTTGGAAACTAGACCCCCTAAGGAACTTATCTAGGTGTGTGGTGAGCACTTTGAACCCCCAAGTGTTTCACTAACGTTTATAATGCCCTGGCGTGAAAAAAAAATATATTTTTTTTTTCCACAAAAGTGATGTTTTAGTCCCCAATTTTTTATTTTCCCAAGAGTAAGAGGAGAAATTGGACCCCAAAAGTGGTTGTCCAATTTGTCCTGAGTACGCTGATACCCCATATGTTGGGGGGATACACTGTTTGGGCACACGGCAGGGCTCGCAAGGGAAGCAGTGACGTTTTGGAATGCAGACTTTGATGGAATGGTCTGCGGGCGTCATGTTCCGTTAGCAGAGCCCCTGATGTGCCTAAACAGTGGAAACCCCCCACATGTGACCCCATTTTGGAAACTAGACCCCCTAAGGAACTTATCTAGGTGTGTGGTGAGCACTTTGAACCCCCAAGTGTTTCAATAACGTTTATAATGCCCTGGCGTGAAAAAAAAAATAAAATTTTTTTTTCCACAAAAGTGATGTTTTAGTCCCCAATTTTTTATTTTCCCAAGGGTAAGAGGAGAAATTGGACCCCAAAAGTAGTTGTCCAATTTGTCCTGAGTACGCTGATACCCCATATGTTGGGGGGATCCACTGTTTGGGCATACGGCAGGGCTCTGAAGGGAAGCAGTGACGTTTTGGAATGCAGACTTTGATGGAATGGTCTGCGGGCGTCATGTTCCGTTAGCAGAGCCCCTGATGTGCCTAAACAGTGGAAACCCCCCACATGTGACCCCATTTTGGAAACTAGACCCCTAAGGAACTTATCTAGGTGTGTGGTGAGCACTTTGAACCCCCAAGTGTTTCACTAACGTTTATAATGCCCTGGCGTGAAAAAAAAAATATTTTTTTTTTTCCACAAAAGTGATGTTTTAGTCCCCAATTTTTTATTTTCCCAAGGGTAAGAGGAGAAATTGGACCCCAAAAGTGGTTGTCCAATTTGTCCTGAGTACGCTGATACCCCATATGTTGGGGGGATCCACTGTTTGGGCATACGGCAGGGCTCGGAAGGGAAGCAGTGACGTTTTGGAATGCAGACTTTGATGGAATGGTCTGCGGGCGTCATGTTCCGTTAGCAGAGCCCCTGATGTGCCTAAACAGTGGAAACCCCCAACATGTGACCCCATTTTGGAAACTAGACCCCCTAAGGAACTTATCTAGGTGTGTGATGAGCACTTTGAACCCCAAGTGTTTCACTAAAGTTTATAATGCCCAGGTGTGAAAAAAAAAAATCCTACTTTTTACCTCACACAAATGATGTTTTAGTCCCCAATTTTTTATTTTCCCAAGGTTAAGAGGAGAAATTGGACACCAAAAGTTGTTGTTCAATTTGTCCTGAGTACACTGGTACACCATATGTGGGAAAAAACTGTTCGGGCACAATTTGGGGCTCAGAAGGGAAATTGTGACGTTTTGGAAGCAGACTTTGATGGAATGGTCTGCGGGCGTCATGTTCCGTTTGCAGAGCCCCTGATGTGCCTAAACAGTAAAAAAAAACCACAAGTGACATAATTTTGGAAAGTAGACTCCCAAGGAACTTTTCTAAATGTGCCCCCCTTCTGGAACTAATCTTTCCTGTAAAGTAAATTAGTAGTGCATTGAGGTGTGGTACAATTTGAAACAATCCTTCATACACAGGCCAGGTTTTTCGGGGCAGGTGTCGCATTGATAAGTGGTGTCCTTGCGTATTCCCCTTTTGTAACACACTCGGCACCTTTTTTGTGGCTTACCTTTTCTTCCAGTTGGCGGGACCACCCCCGGGAAATGCTGACCTGGTATGATACGAGCACCTTCAGTTCCGGAAGTACTGGGGCCCGCTGTTTCCTGAGCGCCAAACATCAGGGCCTTAACCACTACCTCCTGAAACTGAAGGTACGTCGTATCGCTGTTGCGTGCACATCGTGACAGCAGGAAAGCGTTGAGCATTGCCATTTGGACGATGTGCACGGACAGCTTCTTGTACCACACCTTGGCCTTTCTCAAAGCACTGTACGGTTGGAGGAGTTGATCAGAGAGATCAACACCCCCCATGTATTTATTGTACCCCAGTACACAGTCCGGTTTGCGGACCTGTGTAGAGGTACCCCGTACAGTGCTGAGGGCGCTGCCATCACCATGTATGGTGGTCAAGAGAAGGACATCCCTCTTGTCCTTGTACTTGACCACCAAGAGGTGGTCGCTACATTGGGCTCTGCTCTCACCCTTTCTGAGCATCAGCCCAAGTAGCGTCTTTGGGAGGCCTCTCTGATTTTTGCGGACGGTACCGCAGGCTGCGGTACCTCGCGCAGAGAGGGATTTGTAGAGTGGGATGCTGGAATAAAAGTTATCAGTGTAAAGGTGATAACCTTTATCCAGCAGTGGGTGCACCAAATCCCACACAATTTTCCCACTCACTCCCAGGACGGGGGGACACTCAGGGGGTACAATCCTGGTGTCCTTTCCTTCGTAAACTCTAAAGCTGTGTGTGTACCCTGAGGTACTCTCACACAGCTTGTAGAGTTTGATTCCGTACCTTGCCCTCTTGCTGGGCAGGTACTGGCGGAATGCGAGCCGTCCCTTAAAATGAACCAAGGACTCATCCACGCAGATGTCCCTTTGGGGCACGTACACTTCAGCAAACTTTTTGTTGAAGTGTTCGATGACCAGCCGAACTTTGAACAGGCGGTCAAAGTTGGGGTCATCTCGTGGGGGACACTGTGCATTATTATTATAATGCAGGAATTTGTGGATGGCCTCAAAACGCGTCCGAGCCATGACCATTCGGAACAGTGGAGTGTTGTATAAAATATCAACACTCCAATATTGCCGAATTTCTGGCTTCTTCAGGATCCCCATATGGAGGACCAGGCCCCAAAACTGCATCATTTCAACTGCGTCTACAGGAGACCAGTTGGAAAATGATGAACGGGGGTTTTGCGCCAAAAATTGCAGAGTGTACAAATTTGTTTGCTCCACCATGAGGTTAATTAAATCCTCAGAGAAAAAGACTTTGAAAAAGTCTATTTCTGTGAAGCCGGTGGAGTCAAACCTGATTCCTGATTCTGCCACAAAATCAGGAATCAGTGGCTCGTAATTTTCGGGGTCCGGGGTCCATAAGGGGTCCGAAGAGGGGTGCGCTGGTTCATTTTCAGGGGCGGGCGCTGCCTCATGTTCTGTCCTGGGGCGTCTGCGTGGCGGTTCCGCAGGACCCGAGGAGGAAGATGAGGAGGAAGAAGAATCTTCATCTGAAAAATAAAGAAATGTGGGATCCTCTCCCTCGCTATCAGTGTCGGAGGCAAGGATAGCGTATGCCTCCTCCACTGAATAGCGCTGTTGGGATGAGCGTGACATTTTTTTTGTGAATGTGGTGCTTTGTGTGAACTTTATTTATAACTGTGTGTGTGTGGGGGGGGGGGATAGTGATTGGTGTAAACTAAGCTGAAAAGAAAAAGCTAAAAGAAAAGAAAGCGAATAGGGAAAAAAAAGGCCTGTGAAAAAAAGTCTAAACCAGCAGGCACGAGCTCTGATAAGTGACCGCTGTCACTTATCAAAGTTCCGTGGCTGCTGGATGTGCGCTCGGGAGTGACGGAAAGGGGGGTGAAAAAAAAAACTGGCAGGCACGAGCTCTGATAAGTGACCGGTGTCACTTATCAAAGTTCCGCGGCTGCTGGATGTGCGCACGGGAGTGGCGGAAAGGGGGGTGAAAAAAAAAAAAAACTGGCAGGCACGAGCTCTGATAAGTGACCGCTGTCACTTATCAAAGTTCCGCGGCTGCTGGATGTGCGCACGGGAGTGGCAGAAAGGGGGGTGAAAAAAAAAACTGGCAGGCACGAGCTCTGATAAGTGACCGCTGTCACTTATCAAAGTTCCGCGGCTGCTGGATGTGCGCACGGGAGTGGCAGAAAGGGGGGTGAAAAAAAAAACTGGCATGCACGAGCTCTGATAAGTGACCGCTGTCACTTATCAAAGTTCCGTGGCTGCTGGATGTGCGCTCGGGAGTGACGGAAAGGGGGGTGAAAAAAAAAAACTGGCAGGCACGAGCTCTGATAAGTGACCGGTGTCACTTATCAAAGTTCCGCGGCTGCTGGATGTGCGCACGGGAGTGGCGGAAAGGGGGGTGAAAAAAAAAAAAAACTGGCAGGCACGAGCTCTGATAAGTGACCGCTGTCACTTATCAAAGTTCCGCGGCTGCTGGATGTGCGCACGGGAGTGGCAGAAAGGGGGGTGAAAAAAAAAACTGGCAGGCACGAGCTCTGATAAGTGACCGCTGTCACTTATCAAAGTTCCGCGGCTGCTGGATGTGCGCACGGGAGTGGCGGAAAGGGGGGTGAAAAAAAAAAACTGGCAGGCACGAGCTCTGATAAGTGACCGCTGTCACTTATCAAAGTTCCGCGGCTGCTGGATGTGCGCACGGGAGTGGCGAAAAGGGGGATGAAAAAAAAAACAAAAAACAGCAGGAACGAGCTCTGATAAGTGACTGGTGTCACTTATCAAAGTTCCGCGGCTGCTGGATGTGCGCACGGGAGTGGCGGAAAAGTTGGTGGGAAAAAAAAAAAAAACAGCAGGAACGAGCTCTGATAAGTGACTGGTGTCACTTATCAAAGTTCCGTGGCTGCTAGGTGTGCGCACGGGAGTGGCGGAAAAGTTGGTGAAAAAAAAAAAAAAAAAAAAACAGCAGGAACGAGCTCTGATAAGTGACTGGTGTCACTTATCAAAGTTCCGTGGCTGCTGGGTGTGCGCACGGGAGTGGCGGAAAAGTTGGTGAAAAAAAACAAAAAAAAAACAGCAGGAACGAGCTCTGATAAGTGACTGGTGTCACTTATCAAAGTTCCGTGGCTGCTGGATGTGCGCACGGGAGTGGCGGAAAAGTTGGTGAAAAAAAACAAAAAACGGCAGGAACGAGCTCTGATAAGTGACTGGTGTCACTTATCAAAGTTCCGTGGCTGCTGGATGTGCGCACGGGAGTGGCGGAAAAGTTGGTGAAAAAAAAACAAAAAACGGCAGGAATGAGCTCTGATAAGTGACTGGTGTCACTTATCAAAGTTCCGTGGCTGCTGGATGTGCGCACGGGAGTGGCGGAAAGGGGGGGTGAAAAAAAAAACGGCAGGCCAGCTCTGATAAGTGACCGCTGTCACTTATCAAAGTTTGCGGCTGCTGGATGTGCGCACGGAGGGGGGTGCGAAAGTGTTGATGGGTGAACTGCGTCACCAATCAACGCTCGGCGGCGCAAAGGGGGGGTAAAAAGAGGGGGAAAGGGAAGGGGGGAATGGGGGGTTTGGGGTGGATCGGGCAGGGATCGGGGCTCAAAAACTCACGTTTGTAGTCTTTTCTTTCTTTTCTCTTCTTTCTTCTCTCTTCAGCAGGAGTTGTGGTGTCACAGGCTACTGTGGCACCACAAGGCCCAGCACAGGAGGAGATCTGGCAGTGTGACCGCACAGCAGGAATCCTCAGCAAGTGTGAGGACCCCTGCAGTGCGGTCAGACAGGTCAGATCCAGTTTGCAGACAGGTCACAGAGCGGTCACATCGCTGCTGTGACCTGTCATTGGTGGGATCGATGATCACATCAATCCCACCAATCAAAGGAGACCCCTGCATTGCCGGTTGCTAGGCACCGGCCTAGTAATCGGAGCTCACAGCTCCGATTCCTAGGCAGGTCACCGGCAGGTCACCTAGCAGGGCACAGAGCGGTCACACCGCTGCTGTGCCCTGTGATTGGCGCGATCGTCGATGACATCGATCGCGCCAATCAGCTCCTTCATGCCCTACAGGCCCTGGCCTAGGATCGGTGCTATTACTGCACCGATCCAGGCAGGTACAGGCAGGGCACAGCGCGGATATACCGCGGCTGTGCCCTGCGATTGGCGCGATCGATGTGATCGGCGATCGCGCCAATCCGGGGGGGGTCTGGACTTTCCTAGGCCCAGGCCTAGGATCGAGTACATCGGTACTCGATCCTAGCCTGCGATCTCACTGTTTTAGCCGCTCTGATTGGCTGAAACAGTGAGAAAGGCTGTGATTGGCTGTTCAGAATTCAACAGCCAATCACAGCGATCGGGAGGCCTGAGGGGGGAGGACGCAGCCCGGGATGCCGACGCCAACTTCCAAGAGGTAAGCTGGCATCGGAATTTTAATGCGATCACCGCTACTTAAGTCGCGATGTCGCATTAAAGGGCATGATGTACTATCCCGTTCATGGTCAGAATGGCACGGGTTTTATGGACGGGATAGTACGTCTAATGTCAGAGAGGGGTTAAATCTTTTGTCAATTCTTTTCTCTGCAGTTCTTTTATACTGTCTGGGTGTCTATGTCCTAGACGTCTATGCCACATGTGAATACAGTTTTTGTAATCATGTGTACATACCTTCATCTGTTCCTTTGGTTTGTCAAAATGATATAATTGTTCATCTGCCTTGACTTTGGTTATCATCTTATTTCCTGCAATAATTGTGTTAGGGTTCGAGTTCCCGCTGCTGCACAAGGGGAGTCTCGAACCAGTCCCGCTGCGGTCTCCCATCCATCTCCGTCCGCAGTGGAGCCTGCTCAGCAGAGACGTCGGTCCCAGCGTCTTGCCCATTCCAATACTGTGCAGAGACTTGCTGCTGCCTCTCCTGGATCTGCTATTATAGCCAGTACTGGAGCAGACGTCTTTAGGACGAAGTCCTGCGTTTCCCCTTCTGAGCATGCCCAGGGTAAGATCTCTCATTGGAGATCAGGGGTCACATGTTCAGGTACTGCAGCAGCTCCTATTGGTCCGCTAGGAAGGCCCTGAAACTACATGTGTTTTGGAACAGTTTCTCATTGGTCCTTGTTTCTGGCAGGTCCTGTAGCTGTTACTATAAAAGTGTGGCATGGTTGGGCCGCCATGCGCTAGTATCAACCGTTATATGCTTTGCTCCAGTGTGGTCATGCATGTGTGTGGTTAGGGCCCGGCTGAAATAAGCCCCTAGAATACCGACTTAATCGGTGAGGAGTTTGGTATGCTAGCTGGTCAGGGTCGGTGTCCTAGATGCCCTAGATTACCGGCATAACCGGTGAGGAGTTTGATTGCCGTATTCAGGGTCTGGCGTTCAGACGCCATAGATTGCGGGTGACTCCCGCGAGGACTTTAGCGCATGATCACGTTCTATGTTCGCTTAGCAGTCTACTGTGTACCTGGGTGCCTGACAGGACACAGAAGTTTGTCTCAGCGGCTCTGTGACGTAACAGGGTTCGCTTTCAATGCTAGACAGCACCCTAGCGTGTTTATTTTGCGACTCAGTGGTGTTAAGTGAGTTCGCACACATCGCCATATAGCGCTGTGGCACTCCTTCTAGCGGCTCTGTTGAATACCAGAGTTCGCACATATTGCCACAGCGCGTTACGGTGTTTATTTTGGCGACTCTGCGGGATAACAGAGTTCGCTTCTTGCACCATTTTACTAGCAGCAGGCTCCGCCTGCACGGTGGACCCCGGGCTGCGAACGCACCTCTTTATATCATATATTTGGTGCGTTCCGCAGACCCTAACAAATTGCACACTCATTGTCTTTGAATTTTACTGTAAGTCCTTTTGCTGTTAAACGTTTCACAGATAATAATCCACCTTTCAATTTTGGAACATACAACACATCCTGTACAAGTATCTTCGAATCTTGTCCGAACTTGTTTGAACAATTTAGCATACCTTGTCCGATACCTTCTGCGGTTATTTTGCTTCCATCTGCAAGATAAATGGCTTCTTTTTTATCTAACTCAAGATCAGTAAAGAAATTCTTGTCACTTGTCATATGACTCGTTGCTCGTGAATCAATAAACCAACCAAGTGATGATTTCTTGTCTGTTATTTTGAATGTGCCATTCCAATTATTCTCACACGAATCGGAAATTATGTTTTTTACTTTCTGTGTATGCTTTTTATGTTGTAATTTTTGTTGTTCTGCTTTCCATATGGTACAGTCTTTCTTATTATAGGGTTTTTTAAATTCTGTAGCTTTAAGAGCGTTTTCACTGTCCTTTTCAGTAGAAGAATCATTGCTTTGTTCTTTTCTACTCTGATATTCATCTATGAGTCTTGTTTTCACAAACTCTAATGTAATGTCTGTTTCAGGTCTTGTCTCTAGTGCATTTGTTAAAGCAGTATATGAATCTGGTAAACTGCACAACAATATACCTGCTATATGACTTTCTTTAATATCTTCACCAATAGATCTTAGCTGTGATATCACTTCCATCATTGAGAATATATGCTTCTGCATGTCACTGTCTGCACTTAGTCTCATACTGTAAAGCTTTCTTAATAAAAATAACTTGTGATTCAAGCTGGTTCTCTCATATAGCTTTCTTAATGCTTTCCACATTCCTTTCGCTGTTTCTTCATTTCTTATATGTATTAATTGAGCATCATCCACTAATAAGCTAATGGTGGCTCTCGCTTGTCTATTTTTCTTATCCCATGTCTGATTATCCTGATCAGGTCTATCTGTAGTGATTACTTCCCTTAAATCATCTTTAGACAAAAACATCTCTACTTTGAACTTCCATAGCTGATAGTTCTCATCATTCAGTTTAGCTACTGTGAATTTCAGTTCTGTGTTATTCATCATCTTTATATAGACTTACTTGTTTAGAGAGTTGTACTGAAGAATTCTTCTGCATTCACCAGGGTCTTGCTTGGTGCTTGGGATCTGTGGTGCCTGGATTGTCTGGTGTCTGGATTCTCTGCATCTGGGCACGCTGTATCTGGGGTGATTGGCTCTGGGGTGTCTGTGTCTGGGCCCATAACCTGTTACACAGCTTCTGAATCCACACCTTAGCAGTAGAAAACTTCACAGAGCAGGCTGCATGGGATAACAAGCTTTTACTTCTAAACAGCATTGCATCAAGAAACAGGAACAAAACAAAAGTGAAACTACAAGTGAGACTATTTCTTATACAATAAGCAAGGAAACGTTATACAACATCGCCTTCTACTGTCAGGTCAGCATAAAGTCCTCCTTTTACTTATAATAAGTCCTAATCTGTTGCATATGCCAACATATCACACAGAGCGACTAGCACCCTATCCTGCCCTGCGCTCTCTCATATAGAGCAGCCAGTACCCTAGCCAACCTCTGGTCCATCACACAGAGCAACCAGAATCCTATCCTGCACTGCACTTTCTCATATGGAGCAGCCAGGTTCCTCTCCAACCTCTGGTCCATCATAAAGAACGACTAGCACCCTATCCTGCACTGCACTACCTCATATGGAGCAGGCAGTACCTCTCAAACCTTTGGTCCATCACACAGAGTGACCTGCATCCTATCCTTCACTGCGCTCCCTCATATGGAGCAGGCAGTACCCCCTCTAACCTCTGGTCCATCACACAGAGCGAACAGCACTCTATACTGCACTTCTCTCATATGGAGCAGTCAGCACTCTCTCCAACCTCTGGTCCATCACAAAGAATGACCAGCACACTATCCTGCACTGCGCTAATTCATATGGAGCAGCCAGTAACCCACTGTAGCGAATGGAAATGGAGGCACAGGTGGTGAAGTTCACATTCGTTAATTATTGCAATATTAGACACAGGTGCTACCTCCAGTTAGACGGATAAACAAGTTTAACAGGTATGATGGAGCTGACCGGCGGGTTCCGGGTACACGTGTATAAGCTGGCACTGGCTTTGTCCACAGGTTTGAATGGCTGAGTAGCGGAACGGGACTGAACTGGCGTAGACAGTACGGATGTTGTCCTGGACAGCCGGGTAACAGGTAACTGACAGTCTGCAGAGACAAACAGTGTAGAGCACTTGGTAGAACACCGCAGAAATACAGGCACAATAACAGTGGAAATGGAAGCTTTCAGCAGAAAATACTTGTTGCTCCGGTGACCTCCCTATGGCGGAGGGGCCAGAAATAGTAATCAGTAGCACGCCATAGGTCAGAGACATTTTTGAACAATGTGCATTGTCTCTTTAAGAGACCGGGGGCACGCGCGTGACCTAAGCACTCTCCCCGGGGACCTGCTGGCAGCGTGCCAGGAAGCAGAGGGGAGGGAAGGAGCAGAGGCTGCGGCAGGAGGGTGTGAGGCCAGTACAGAGCGGGAGTCCTGACGGGGACCCCATGGAGGTATGGGACCGGGGCTGGGTGCAGCAGGCCCGGGACTGAGTGTAACAGTATCCCCCTCTTTACGTCCCCTCTTTTTCAAGCCTGCGTAGAATTTCTTTAGTATGAGGAGGGCCTGGATGTTCTCTTTAGGCTCTCATGACCTCTCCTCAGGACCAAAGCCCCTCCAGTCCACCAGATAATAGGTCTTACCCTTTACTTTCTTAGTGGCCAAGATATGTTCTTCCTCAAAGACATCATCCTCACTGATGGGGTCAGGAGTGGTACTCGGATCTTTAAAGAAGGAACTCAAAACTACTGGTTTGAGGAGGGAAACGTGGAAAGAGATAGGCACAAGTAAAGAAGCAGGTAAATTCAATTTGTACGAAACCGCGTTGATTTGCTTCAGGACTTCAAAGGGTCCAATGAAGCGAGGACCCAGTTTGTAGGAGAGTATCTTCAGGCGGATGTACTTGGAGGACAGCCACACCTTATCTCCAGGTCGAAAAGTAGGAGCATCCAGGCATCTCTTATCCGCATGCCTCTTCATACGTCGTGAGGTTTCCTCCAAGGTGACTTTGGTTTTGCTCCATACTTTCGAGAATTCCTCCGCAAAGGTATCAGCTGCGGGAATTCCAGAAGTTCCAGGGATGGGGAGCGGGATTCCGGGTTGAAGTACAAACACAACTTGAAAGGGAGATTTTCCTGAGGATTCGCTTGCTTGGTTATTGTACGAGAATCTGCCCAAGGCAGCAACTTGACCCAGTCATCATGATGCACGTTGACGAAGTGGCGCAGGATTCCGGTCAAGATCTGATTGGTCTCCACTTAACCATTGGATTGAGAGTTGTATGCAGAACAAAAGTCCAGTTCTACCTTCACCAGATTACAGACCGCTCACCAGAACCTTGAGGTGAACTAGACGCCCCTGTTGGACACTATGTGAGAGGAAACCTATGGAGACGGAAGATGTGCTGTATGAAGTATTTAGCAAGCTTCTGGGCGGATAGAAGACCAGGTAGCGGAACGAAGTGAGCCATCTTCGAAAAGTCGTCCACTACAACCCATACAACGGAGCAGATGGAAGAAATGGGAAGATCAGTAATGAAATCCATCGCGATGTGCTGCCAGGGAGCTGAAGGAATCAGAAGAGGTAGGAGCTGACTGGCTGGCAAATGTTTTGCAGTCTTGTTACGGGCACACGAAGGACAGACTGCGACATACTCTTGGATATCCTTGAACATGGTGGACCACCAATAGTAATGGGAGATGAATTGCAGGGTCTTTTTCTGGCCGGCGTGACCGGCCAACTTGGAAGAGTGACCCACCGTATGACACGGTTCCGGTCCAAAGTGGTCACGGGAAGTCGAGCAAGGTTATCAGAGGCTTGATAGCTCAATGATGTGTTGTAAATCAGGAGGCAGAAAGGCTCTGGAGAGGGCGTCAGCTTTAACGTTCTTGTCTGCCGGACAGAAATTAAGAACAAAATTAAATCAGGCAAAGAACAAGGCCCAGCGGACCTGACGGGGATTCGGCCTCTGTGCGGATTGAAGATAAGCAAGGTTTTTATGATCAGTGGATATGACAACCTGATGAACTGCTTCCTCGAGGAGGTATCTCCATTCTTGTAGGGCCAACTTGATTGCCAACAATTCCCGATCTCCTATGGAATAGTTCCTTTCCACGGGGGAAAAACCTTCGAAAAAAATCCACAGGAGACCATACGACCGGTAGACGACTTCTGAGTGAGAACCGCTCCAGCACCTATGGAGGAAGCATCTACCTCCAGAAAGAATTGCTAATCCGAGTCCTGTCGATGGAGGTCAGGTGCGGAAGAGAAGGCCTCCTTTAGAGAAACAAAAGCCTTCTCTGCTCCAGGGGTCCAATCCTTGGTGTTTGCGCCTTTCCAGGTTAAAGCCGAGATGGGTGCCACTCGGATGGAAAAGTGTGGAATGAATAGACGGTAGTAGTTGGCGAACCACAGGAACCGTTGTATGGCTTTCAGGCCGGATGGGCGAGGCCACTTGAGGACGGTGGACAACTTCTCCGGATCCATCTTTAATCCTGTGGATGAAACTACATAAGTGAGGAAAGGCAGAGAGGATTGTTCAAAGAGGCACTTTTCAAATTTGGCATAAAGTCTGTTCTCCTTGAGTCCTTGTAAGACCTGACGTACTTTCCTCTGGTGCGAGGCTAAGTCTGCAGAGTAGATCAAGATGTCGTCCAGATTGACAAAAAACACATGTACAGAGCAGATCTCTGAAAATGTCGTTTTCAACTCGTCTCCCGCACGTATACGAATCAGGTTGTAGGCCCCTCTGAGATCCAGTTTGATGATGCTATTGGCCCCTCTGAGATGATCAAACAGCTCTGAAATAAGAGGTAACAGATACCTGTTCTTTACCGTGATCTGGTTCAGCCCCCTGTAATCAATACAGGGCCTTAGGGATCCATCTTTTTTCTTCACGAAGAAGAATATCCTGCCCCTGCCGGCGAAGATGATTTCCGGATGAATCCCCTGGCCTGGCTCTCCTGGATGTAATCAGACATGGACTGGGTCTCTGCTTGAGAAAGAGGATAGATTCGCCCCTGAGGGGGAGATGTTCCAGGCAGCAGATCAATCGGACAGTTATACGACCTGTGCGGGGGGTAGTCTCTCTCTGCTTCCTTTTTCCCAAAGACATCAGAGAAGGCCCGGTAAGAGGAAGGTAGACCCGGCAGGGCAGTTGGCTGTACTAGAGGCGGAACAGGTTGAACAGGGATGATACACTGATCTGAGCAGGAGTCTCCCCAGCGCAAAACCTCTCCCGTCTTCCAATTTAAGACTGGTTCATGCCTCCGGAGCCAGGGTAGACCTAAAAGCAAGTGGTGAAACAAACCAGGCAACACATAAAGATGGATTCTTTCTGAATGCGTTAGACCTACCTGAAGTTCCACTGGCTCAGTCTGGAACTGGACAGGCTCGGTCAGGGGTTTGCCATCCATGGAAGTCACCTGCAACGGGACTGGAAGACGCTAGACTGGTATCTGGTAACGGTCCACAACCGCTTGCTGGATGAGATTCCCGGCGGCTCCAGAGTCCAGGAGACAGCATTCCAAAAATTTTACCGTGCCGAAGGACACGCAGACCGTTATTTGCAGTGATGGAGAAAAATGCTCCTTACCTAGGGTAGCCTCTCCTACAGCCGACGTGCCTCCTGGTGGCGGTTGGCCAAGTTTACTTGCTCCACTTCCATAGCCTCTGGGGATAAAGATGAAGTCGGAGAGACTGCGGGTCTTGGTGAACTAGAAACCAGGCGGTAGGACCTCTTATCACGTTTGGTCTCCCTGGATCGTTCCTGAAACCGCAGGTCTATTCGGGTTCCCAGGGATATCAGGTCATCCAAAGTTGTAGGCACGTCCCATCCCGCCAGCTCATCCTTTACTCTTCCCAAAAGACCTTCCCAGAAGGCGGCCACCAGGATAGCTCAGATGAAAGGGTACGGCACCGAACAGCATACTGAGCCAATGTAAGAGCCTCCTGGCGTAGCCGGAGAAGAGCAGAAGCTGTTGATGTGACACGACCGGGTTCGTCAAAGGTCCTGCGGAATGCTTCTAGAAAAGACTGGAGATTATTAACCAGAGGGTCCTCTCTCTCCCATAGCAGATTCAGCCAGGCGAGAGGCTCTCCAGCAAGGTGAGACATAATGAAGCCCACCTTGGCCGATCAGAAGCAAACATATGCCCCAGAAGTTCAAAGTGCAGCATGCACTGATTGATGAACCCCCGACACTGAACGGGGCCGCCATGGAAGTGGGTGGGGGCCGCCAGGCGAGGACTTTTACCTGCCGTGCAACTGGATACCTGGATGCCGGTAGCAGAGGCGGGTGTAGCCGAAGATATCAGAGAATCCATACTGGTAGACAGGTTGCGCAAATAGGTCGTGATCTTGTCCTATTCATCCCTCAGACGGGTAACCTCTTGACATAGCTCCACAGCCGGGAGTCCTTGGAATCCAGTGGGTTCCATGACTGGAGCAATCTGTAATGAATGGAAGCGGAGGTTCAGGTGGTGAAGTTCACATTCGTTATTTATTGCAATATTTGTGGAACCTTGGGACCACGGTTCGGGGGGCTCCGAAGGGGGCGTGACTAAGTGAGTCCCAGACACCCGTAGTAAGTCCCCTCGAACAGGGTCAGAATGGAATGTCTGGGGGACACAGGTGCTACCTCCAGTTTGATCCCGAACACGTGGCAGCTGTCCCAGCGGGACAGACGGATAAACAAGTTTAACAGGTATGATGGAGCTGACCTGCGGGTTCCGGGTACACGGGTATAAGCTGGCGTTGTCCAGAGGTTCGGATGGCTGAGTAGCGGAACGGTGCGGAACTGGCATAGACAGTATGGACGTCGTCCTGGTCAGCCGGGTAACAGGTAACTGACAGAACACTGCAGAAACACAGGCACAATAACAGCGGAACCGGAAGCTAGCAACAGGGGCCAGAAATAGTAATCAGTACCACGCCATTGGTCAGAGACATTTTTGAAAGATTAGCGCTCTCTCTTTAGGAGACCGGGAGCATGCGTGCGCACGACCTTAGCATTCTCCCCAGGGACCTGCTGACAGCGCGCCAGGAAGCAGAGTGGAAGGAAGGAGCAGACGCTGCGGCAGGACGGCGTGAGGCCGGTACAGAGCGGGAGTCCTGACGGGGACCCTGCGGAGGTATGGGACCAGGGCCGGGTGCAGCATGCCCGGGACCGAGTGAAACCCCTCTAACCTCTGGTCCATCACACAGAGCGACCAGCACCCTATCCTGCACTGTGCTGTCTTTTATGGAGCAGCCAGCACCCTCTCCAACCTCTGGTCCTTCACAAAAGAACGACCAGCACCCTATACTACATTGCGGGAGAAGCTAGCACCTTCTCCAACCGCTGGTCCATCATACAGAGCGCTCATCACCCTATCCTGCACTGCACTCCCTCATATGGAGCAGCCAGTACTCCTCCATCCTCTGGTCCTTCACAAAGAAAGACCAGCACCCTGTCTTGCACTGCACTCTCTCAAATGGAGCAGCCAGTACATTCTCCAACCTCTGGTCCATCACACAGAGCAACCAGCACCCTAGACTGCACTGCGGTCTCTCATATGGAGCAGCCTGCACCCTCTCCAACCACTGGTCCATCACAAAGCACGACCAACACCTTATCCTGCACTGCGCTCCCTCATATGGAGCAGCCAGTACCACCTCGAACCTCTGCTCCATCACACAGAGCGACCAGCACCCTATCCTGCACTGCGCTCTCTCATGTGGATCAGCCAGCACCCTCTCCAACCTCTGGTCCATCACACAGAGCGACCAGCACCCTATCCTGCACTGCGCTCCCTCATATGGAGGAGCCAGCACCTCGAACCTCTTGTCCATTACACAGAGTGAGCAGCATCCTATCCTGTACTGTGCTCCCTCATATGGAGCAACCAGTACTCCCTCCATCCTCTGGTCCTTCATAAAGAAAGACCAGCACCCTGTCTTGCACTGCGCTCTCTCAAATGGAGCAGCCAGTACATTCTCCAACCTCTGGTCCATCACACAGAGCAACAAGCACCCTAGACTGCACTGCGGTCTCTCATATGGAGCAGCCAGCACCCTCTCCAACCACTGGTCCATCACAAAGAACGACCAGCACCCTATCCTGCACTGCGCTCCCTCATATGGAGCAGCCAGTACCACCTCTAACCTCTGCTCCACACAGCGACAAGCACCCTATCCTGCACTGCGCTCTCTCATGTGGATCAGCCAGCACCCTCTCCAACCTCTGGTCCATCACACAGAGCGACCAGCACCCTATCCTGCACTGCGCTCCCTCATATGGAGAAGCCAGCACCTCGAACCTCTTGTCCATCACACAGAGTGACCAGCATCCTATCCTGCACTGTGCTCCCTCATATGGAGCAGCCAGTACCACCTCTAACCTCTTTTCCATCACACAGAGCAACCAGCACCCTATCCTGCACTGCGGTCTCTCATATGGATCAGCCGGCACCCTCTCCAACCTCTGGTCCGTCACACAGAGTGACCAGCACCCTATCCTGCACTGAGTGGCCAACACTTCTTCCAGCCCTCCAGTCTATCAAATGGAGCAGCTGGCACCCTCTCCCAACCTCTAGTTGATCACAAGGAGCAGCCAGCACCCTCTCATACATTCTGGTCCATAAAAAAAGTAGGCAACACCTCCTCCCAAATGTTGGTTCATCACACAGAGCAACAAGCACTCCCTCTAACTGTTCCCATCACATAAAGCAGCCAGCATCCTCTCCAGCCCTTCAGTCCATCATACAAAGCAGCCAGTACCCCCGCCATCATCTGGTTCATTACATAGAAAAGACAGCACCCTCCAACCATCCAGTCCATTACTTAGGGTGACTAGCACGCCATCCCCTACTCTGCTCCATTATACAGATTGGCTTGCACACCTTCCTATCATGTGGTCTATCACTCAGAAAGGTCAGCACCACCTCCAACCCTCTCTTACCCTCCGATCCATAACACATAAGGGCCAGCATTGTCTCCCTCCCTCTGTTCCATCATACAAAGCGCACAGCACCCCTTCTCACACTCTGGTCCATCACATGGAGCAGCCAGCAGCTCCTTCTACTCTCTGGTCCAATACATCTAGTAGCCAGCAGCATCTTCTACCCTCTGGTCCATCACACGTAGTGGCCAGGAGCACATTCTACCCTCCGGTCCATCACATGGAGTGGCCAGCAGCACCTCCTACACTCTGCTCCATCACATGGAGTGGCCAGCATCACCTTCTACCCTCTGGTCCATCACATGGAGTAGTCAGCAGCAACTCCTACCCTTTGGTGCATCACATGCAGTGGCCAGCAGAACCTCCTACCTCTTGGTCTATTACATGGCGTGGCCAGCAGCAACTTTTACCTTCTGGTCCATCACATGGGATGGCCAGCACCTCCTACTCTCTGGTCCATCACATCGAGCAGCTAGCAGCACCTCCTACCCTCTAGTCCATCACATGGAGTGACCAGCAGCATCTCTTACCCGTTGGACCATCACATGGAGTAGCCAGCAGAACCTCCTAACCTCTGGTCCATCATATTGAGTGATCAGCAACACCTCCTACCGTCTGGCCCATCACATTGAGTGGTCAGTAGCACCTCCTACACTTTTCTCCATCACAAGGAATGGCCAACATCACTTTATACCCTCAGATCCATCACATGGGATGACAAGCACCTCCTACTCTCTGCTCCATCACATGGAGCAGCAAGCAGCACCTCCTACCCTCTAATCTATCACATGGAGTGGCCAGCAGCATCTCTTACCCTTTGGACCATCACATGGAGTAGCCAGCAAAACCTCCTACCCTCTGGTCCATCACATGGAGTGGCCAACAGCACCTCCTACCCTCTACTCCATCACATGGTGTGGCCAGCAGCACCTCCTAACCTTTGGTCCATCACATGGAGTGGCCAGCAGAACCTCCTACCCTCTGGTCCATCACATGGAGTGGCCAGCAGCACCTACTACCCTCTAGTCCATCACATGAAGTGGCCAACAGCACCTCCTACCCTTTGATCCATCACATGGAGTGGCCAGCCAAACTTCCTACCATCTGGTCCATCATATGGAGTGATTAGCAACACCTCCTACCCTCTGGTCCATCACATTGAGTGGCCAGTCGCTCCTCCTACACTTTTCTCCATCACAAGGAAAGGCCAACATCACTTTATACCCTCTGATCCATCACATGGGATGGAAAGCACCTTCTATTCTCTGCTCCATTACATGGAGCAGCTAGCAGCTCCTCCAAATCTTTGGTCTATCACATGGAGTGGCCAGCAGAACCTCCTCTCCTCTGGTCCATGACATGGAGCAGGCAGCAGTACCTCCTACCCTCTAGTCCATCACATACAGTGGCCAGCAGAACCTCCTAACCTCTGTTCCATCACATGAAGCGGCCAGCAGCACTTCCTACTCTGTGGTCCATCACATGGAGCAGCCAACAGCACCACCTTCCCTCTGGTCCATCACACGGAGTGGCCAGCAGAACCTCGTACCCTCTTGTACATCACATGGAGCAGCCAGCAGCACCTCCTACCTACTGGTTCATCACATGAAGCAGCCAGCAACACCTCCTTTCCTCTGGTCCATGACATGGAGCAGGCAGCAGCACCTCCTACCCTCTAGTCCATCACATACATTGGCCAGCAGCACCTCCTACCCTTTGGTCCATCACATGGAGTGGACAGCAGCACTTCCTACCCTCTGGTCTATCACACAGGAGCAGCCAGTAACACCTCCTACTCTGTGCTCCATCACAAGAAGTGGCCAGCAGCACCTCCTACTCTCTGGTCCATCACATGGAGAAGCCAGCAACACCTCCTTCTCACTGGTCCATCACATGGAGCGGCCAGCAGCAGCTCCTACCCTCTGGCCCATCACATGGAGAAGGAAGCCAGCAACACCTCCTTCTCACTGGTCCATCACATGGAGCGGACAGCAGCATCTCCTACTCTCTGGCCCATCACATGGAGCAGCCAGCAGCACCTCCTAACCTTTGGTCAATCACATGGAGTGGCCAGCAGGTCCTCTTACCCTTTGGCCCATCACATGGAGTGGCCAGCAGAACCTCCGATACTCTAGTCCATCACATGGAGTGGTCAGCAACACCTCCTACCCTCTGGTCTATCACATGAAGCAGCCAGCAACAACTCTTACCCTCTGGTCCATCACATGTAGCTTCCAGCAGCATCTCTTACTCTCTAGTCCATCACAAGGAGCAGCCAGCAGCACCTTCTACACTCTGGTCCATCACATTGAGTGACCAGCAGCACCTCCTACTCTCCGGTCCATGACATGGAGCAGCCTGCAGCACCTCCTACCCTCTAGTCCATCACATAGAGTGGCCAGAAGCACCTCCTACCCTTTGGTCCATCACGTGGAGTGGCCAGAACCTCCTACCATCTTATCCATCACATGGAGTGGACAGCAGCACCTCCTACCCTCTGGCCCATCACATGGAGCAACCAGCAACACCTCCTACTGTTGTGAATAGGCTGGAAATGAGTTCTGAGCAGAAGCTCCCTCTGGTGGTTACAAACGGTACTGGACTGTCCAGTGAAGATTGTGAGGATTGGGAATCAGGTGTTACTGACTGGTCTTATATAAGGGAGTCACCTTCCCATCAGGGTTGCCGGTGATCAATTGTTCTGGTCTCAATCCTTGATTCCTGTTTCCTTGGTAGCCTGCTGTGTCGTGTCTGAATCTCCTGCTAACAGATAAGACATTTTCTTCTTTTGTTTTTGTGCTTGATTTTTGCATTTTGTCCTGCACTTCTGTGGGGGCCTTCAGAGTCCCCTCTGGGGGCTTTTGCCTCTCAGTTCAGTCCAGCCACTGATGTTTGTACATTTGCTTTTTCCAGTTTTTTCAGTGGCTGCTGTTTTGTTTTTGGTTACACCAGAGAACTAATTTAGGTGGTAGAGGTCGTGTGATCTCAGGTGTTTTTGAAATTAGTGGAGTTGGTGCTTTTCAGGGTTTTTTGGGATTGCAGTAAGTGCCCTTCCTATCCTTTTCTATTTAGTAAGTTTGGGCCCCAACGTTTGCTCATACTATTTTCTGTCTGTGTCAGTATTTCTTCTTGTCTAACCGCCATTACATGTTTGGGGGCTTTCTTTGTTCTTTGGGGATCTGCTCCGGGGCAGATAGCTTTCCTCTTTCTATCTTCAGGTGTAGTTAGTTTCTCAGGCTGTGACGAGGCGTCTAGGACCAACGTAGGAACGCTCCACGGCTGCCTCTAGTTGTGGTGGTTAGTCAGGGTACTGCAATCTCATAGTTTCCAACTGCTCTGGTGTATTACCTTTTTTTTGCCTGCTCTCCTCAGCTACCAAATCATAACATCCTACCCTCTGGGCCATCACATGTAGTGTCCAGCAGCATCTCTTACTCTTCGGTCCATCACAAGGAGCAGCCAGCAGCACCTTCTATCATCTGGTCCATCGTATTGAGTGGCCAGAAGCATCCCTACTCTCTGGTCCATGACATGGAGCAGCCAGAAGCACCTCCTACCCTATAGTTCATCACATAGAGTGGCCAGCAGCACCTTCTACCCTTTGGTCCATCATATAGAGTGGCCAGCAGCACTTCCTACCCTTTGGTCCATCATGTGGAATGGCCAGCAGCACCTCCTACTCTCTGGTCCATCACATGGAGAAGCCAGCAACACCTCCTTCTCACTGGTCCATCACATGGAGCGGCCAGCAGCAGCTCCTACCCTCTGGCCCATCACATGGAGAAGGAAGCCAGCAACACCTCCTTCTCACTGGTCCATCACATGGAGCGGACAGCAGCATCTCCTACTCTCTGGCCCATCACATGGAGCAGCCAGCAGCACCTCCTAACCTTTGGTCAATCACATGGAGTGGCCAGCAGGTCCTCTTACCCTATGGCCCATCACATGGAGTGGCCAGCAGAACCTCCGATACTCCAGTCCATCACATGGAGTGGTCAGCAACACCTCCTACCCTCTAGTCTATCACATGAAGCAGCCAGCAACACCGCTTACCCTCTGGTCCATCACATGTAGCATCCAGCAGCATCTCTTACTCTCTAGTCCATTACATGGAGCAGCTAGCAGCTCCTCCAAATCTTTGGTCTATCACATGGAGTGGCCAGCAGAACCTCCTCTCCTCTGGTCCATGACATGGAGCAGGCAGCAGTACCTCCTACCCTCTAGTCCATCACATACAGTGGCCAGCAGAACCTCCTAACCTCTGTTCCATCACATGAAGCGGCCAGCAGCACTTCCTACTCTGTGGTCCATCACATGGAGCAGCCAACAGCACCACCTTCCCTCTGGTCCATCACACGGAGTGGCCAGCAGAACCTCGTACCCTCTTGTACATCACATGGAGCAGCCAGCAGCACCTCCTACCTACTGGTTCATCACATGAAGCAGCCAGCAACACCTCCTTTCCTCTGGTCCATGACATGGAGCGGGCAGCAGCACCTCCTACCCTCTAGTCCATCACATACATTGGCCAGCAGCACCTCCTACCCTTTGGTCCATCACATGGAGTGGACAGCAGCACTTCCTACCTCTGGTCTATCACACAGGAGCAGCCAGTAACACCTCCTACTCTGTGCTCCATCACAAGAAGTGGCCAGCAGCACCTCCTACTCTCTGGTCCATCACATGGAGAAGCCAGCAACACCTCCTTCTCACTGGTCCATCACATGGAGCGGCCAGCAGCAGCTCCTACCCTCTGGCCCATCACATGGAGAAGGAAGCCAGCAACACCTCCTTCTCACTGGTCCATCACATGGAGCGGACAGCAGCATCTCCTACTCTCTGGCCCATCACATGGAGCAGCCAGCAGCACCTCCTAACCTTTGGTCAATCACATGGAGTGGCCAGCAGGTCCTCTTACCCTTTGGCCCATCACATGGAGTGGCCAGCAGAACCTCCGATACTCTAGTCCATCACATGGAGTGGTCAGCAACACCTCCTACCCTCTGGTCTATCACATGAAGCAGCCAGCAACAACTCTTACCCTCTGGTCCATCACATGTAGCTTCCAGCAGCATCTCTTACTCTCTAGTCCATCACAAGGAGCAGCCAGCAGCACCTTCTACACTCTGGTCCATCACATTGAGTGACCAGCAGCACCTCCTACTCTCCGGTCCATGACATGGAGCAGCCTGCAGCACCTCCTACCCTCTAGTCCATCACATAGAGTGGCCAGCAGCACCTTCTACCCTTTGGTCCATCATATAGAGTGGCCAGCAGCACTTCCTACCCTTTGGTCCATCATGTGGAATGGCCAGCAGTACCTCCTAGACTCTGGTCCATCACGTGAGTGGCCAGCAGCACCAACTACCTCCTGGTCCATTATATGGAGTGGCCAGCACCACTTTCTACCCTCTGGTTCATCACATTGAGTGGCCAGCAGCACCTCCTACTCTCTGGTCTATCACATGGAGCAGCCACCTCCTACCCTCTTGTCCATAACATGGAGTGGCCAACAGCACCTCTTACCCACTGGTCCATCGCATGGAGTGGCCAGCAGCACCTTCTACACTCTGGTCCATCACATGGAGTGGTCAGCAGTATCTACTAGCCTTTAGGTCACCACATCACATATAGTGGCAAGCAGCACCTCCTACCCTTTGGTTCATCACATGGAGTAACCAGCAGCACCTCCTACCTCCTGGTCCATTATATAGAGTGGCCAGCAGCAGCACCTCCTACCCTCTGGTCCATCACATGGAGCAGCCAGCAGCACCTCCAACCCCCTGGTTCATCACATGAAGTAGCCAGCAACACCTCCTATCCTCTGGTCCATGACATGGAGCAGGCAGCAGCACCTCCTAACCTCTAGTCCATCACATACAGTGGCCAACAGCACCTCCTAACCTCTGGTCCATCACATGGAATGGACAGCAGCACTTCCTATCCTCTGGTCTATCACACAGGAGCAGCCAGTAACACCTCCTACCCTGCCTACCTGTGCTCCATCACAAGGAGCTGTCAGCAGCACCTCCCACTCTCTGGTCCATCAAATGGAGAAGCCAACAACACCTCCATCTCACTGGTCCATCACATGGAGCAGACAGCAGCATCTCCTACTCTCTGGTCCATCACATGAAGCAGCCAGCAGCACCTCCTATCCTTTGGTCAATCACATGGAGCAGCCAGAAGCAACTCCTACCCTCTAGTCCATCACCACATGAAGCAGCCAGCAGCACCTCCTACTCTCTGGTCCATCACATGGAGCAGCCAGCAGCACTTCCTACCCTCTAGTCCACCACATATAGTGGCCAGCAGCACCTCCTACCCTTTGGTCCATCTCATGGAGTGGCCAGAACAACCTCCTAACCTTTGGTCCATCACATATTGTGACCAGCAGCACCTGCCAGCTCCTGGTGCATTATATAGAGTGGCCAGCACCACGTTCTACCCTTTGGTCCATCAAATGGAGCAGCCAGCAACACCTCCTATCCTCTGGTCCATTACATGGAGTGGTCAGCAGCACCTCCTATCATCTGGTCCATCACATGGAGTGGTCAGCAGCACTTCCTACTTTCTGGTCCATCACATGAAGTGGTCAGCAGCACCTACTATGCTCTGGTCCAGCACATGGAGTTGTCAGCAGCACTTCCTACCCTCTGGTCCATCATATGTAGTGGCCAGCAACACCTCCTACTCTCTGGTTCATCATATGTAGTGGTCAACAGCATATTCTACCCTCTGGTCCATCACATGGAGTGGCCTGCAGCACCTTTTACTCTATTGTCCAATCACATGGAGAGGGTAGCTGCCCCTCTTTCCTTTTTGTCCATCACATGGAGCAGCCAGAAACACCTCCTACCCTCTGGTCCATCACATGCAGTGGCGATCAGCATCTCCTACTCTCTGGTCAATCACATGGAGTGGTCAGCAGCACCTCCTATCCTCTGGTCCATTACATGCAGTGGTCAGCAGCACCTCCTATCCTCTGCTCCATCACATAGAGTGGTCAGGAGCACCTCCTATCCTCTGGTCCATCACATCGAGTGGCCAGAAGTACCTCCTACTCTCTGCTCCATTATATGTAGTGGCCAGCAGCACCTTCTGTTCTCTGGTCCATCACATGGAGTGGCCCGCAGCACCTCCTATCTCCTTGTCCCTTACATGGAGTAGCCAGCAGCACCTTCTACCCTCTGGTCCATCACATGGAGTGGCCAGCAGCACCTTCTACCCTCTGGTTCATCACATGGAGTGGCCAGCAGCACCTCCTACTCTCTCTGCTCCATCACATGGAGTGGATGACACTCGTTATCGCCCTCCTAAGCAGTTTTCATTCTATAATCATTGAGGTCCAGTCAGCTAGGACATAAAAATGACAAGACTACCCCAAGTATCATTGTCACTCTGCACTTGGTTAATTTCTAATTATTGTCAGCCCATGGTGGAAAGGTTTTAAGTGCAGGCCGCTGGGCTGTGACTCTAGATGTGTGGACTCCACACGTCTTGCGTTTGTTGGTATTAAATATGTGATTATTTTTCTGCCTACAGCAATATGTTACGGTGGGGAGTCTCTTCAGCTGTAATTAGCCTCTATGTCTGGCCGTGCGGCTTCATTTCATAATACAGTTTAGGAGAATTCACCTGTAAAATACAGGAATCAAATTAGTTTCATGAATCTAATAACAGATAAGAACTTTTCAGAGGAATGCACACAATATTACTTCTGCAGATAAACAGGACGGGATGGTTTCCAGACGTCTGCTCTGTGCTTCCAATTTTAATGATACGACCCAAGACTTGGTGTGGGGCTCACGCGCTTGCTCTTTTGGCTGGGTGTATTTTAGCCAAATCTGATTCCACCTAGTTTATATGAGGAAAGCTTCACATCTAGGGTAGTATTGATTCTAGACCATGGTCATGACCTGATACAGCAGGCTACAGATTCTCCAGAGCAGTCACAATGGTATGGCCATCTTAAAGGAAATGCTTGGCTAATCTTCATTCAATGGTCAAGGCTCCCGAGCACTCCATAATGTAATGTCCTTAAGGAAGGAAAGAGAGTGCAAATACACTTCTCATCGATGGTTGTCAGGATAAATGGATGGTCACAACTAATCAGCCCGACTTTTTCATTCTGCATTCTCGGCCTAGTTCGCCAGATGAGCCTCATCCTCTCATAGAACATTGCCTCCTCTTGTAGAGCTTTACCTTCTCCTGTAGGACATGGCCTTTTCCCACAGATCATGGCCTCTTTACATTGAGTATGACCACTTCATATTTAGTGTGGCTTCTTCCTGTAGAGACTTGCGTCCTCTCATTGAGCATGGCCTTCTCACATTGAGTGTGGCTTCCTGTTATAGAGCCTCTTTCTGTTGAGGCTTCTTCATGTTACGTGTGGCCTTCTCTCTTTGAACACAGCCTTCTCCTGTTGGCCATGGTCTTCTCCCGTAGATTGTGGCATATTGACATTGAGGGTGGCTTCCAATGGTTAAGCATAGTCTTCTCCCATTGACTGTGTCCTCCTACAGTAGAGAGTGGCCTCTTCTCATTGAACTTGGCCTTCTCCTATTGAACCTAGCTTCCTTCCATTGAGCATTGCTTTGTCTTATAGAATGTTGCCTTCTTCCATAGAGCTCTGCCTTCTTTCCTCCCGCACTCCTCCCGCACAGTATGGCCTCCTCTCACTAAGCATGTCCTACTTTTGTAGAGAGTATCCTTCTCTCATAAAGTGCGGTCTCTTTCTTTAGAACATGGCCTCCTTCCATAGAGAGTAGCCCCATCCTGTAGATGGATGCCTCCTTTTGCAGAGCGCGGTCTCTTCGTAGAGCGTGGTTTCATCTTATAGAGCATGGTTCCCTCTCACAAAGCGAGGACTTGTCCTTTATAGCATGGACTCATCCTTAAAGGGTGGCGTCGTCCTTGTAGAACATGGCTTCATGCTGTAGAGCGTGATTTCCTTCCATAGAGCGGTCTGGTCCTGCAGAGCGTGGCCTCTTCCCGTTGTATGTGGCTTCCTTCCGTAGAGCATGGTATTCTCCCATTTCTCCTATTTCTTTGTGCCATTTGTGTTTACAACTGTTCAGAGTTTTTTCTTTTCAGGTGCCACATTGCCGCAATGAATGTGTTAAAACATGCCACACTCTTCCCCGTTCCCCTGCCCAGCAGACTGCGGGTCCAATCTGCATCTGACCTAATAAGACAGATTGATATCACTAATTCTGCAGTGGGATGCACATAGCTATTTTCTGATGGCACAAGCTACGCTACATAAGCCCGACCGCTCCTTCCCTGTTTATAGGCTTAGGATCGATACCTGCTGTTCTCAGCCCATTTCTTTTCCAAAACAAGAGATCCATGACGAGGCTCGGAAATAATCATATCATTATGCGAAGATTGCGAGAACAGTCAGAGCAGATTAATCTGCAGAGATGTCCGCACAAGGCTGGAAACCATCCAAAATGCAGAAAGTCACCTACTGTTAGAGGGATCTGTCACCAAGTGTTTTTTACCCCATATGAGAGCAGTGTAATGTAGGGAAACAGCTCCTGATTCCAGCAATGTGTCACTCAGTTTACTGGCCACAGCACTTATGTTTTAGCGTTTTCTGTGCTATAGCACAGCATGCATGTTATATGGAGGGACGTGTGCTTGTCACCAGTAGGATTTTTCCGCCCTTCAGTCCAGGAACAGTTTTGTTCTCGGCTATGGCAGTGAGATCTGTCCTATACAGGGCTGGACGTCTCTAGGAGAAGTCACTGCCTGGATTTGAACCCCATTGGCTCTGATGTAGTTGATGAGGGTGTGTCATACACGGTGGACTTCT
Organism: Oophaga sylvatica; assembly: GCA_033576555.1. Taxonomy (NCBI): domain Eukaryota; kingdom Metazoa; phylum Chordata; class Amphibia; order Anura; family Dendrobatidae; genus Oophaga; species Oophaga sylvatica. The sequence goes on from JARQOD010000003.1 coordinate 405,696,196, forward strand.
GTATAGTAGAAACTACTTTCGTAGATGGCTTTGTGAGACCCATGTAATGCACTTGGTCTGAGATCATATCCATGATCTTTAATGAGTGGTGTTTCTCATAAATCCTTTCTTGATCCTTCTAGTCACGAGGCTTTCACATAAAATACAAGTATGTTATCAAATCTTCCTGCAGCAGGAGATATAACCCAAGAATGCACCAACTCCCTGATGTATTGAGCTGGAAGCCATGGTGTCACCAGTGCTGCCCTCAGGGGTGAACCTAGCCTCTCTGCTGCCTGAGGTGAACTTCAAAATGGCGCCCCCGTAGAAAAATCAGTACAAATAAATCTGGTTTACTCTTGTCATGTGTGCATTGCCACAAAGATCGTCGCGGTTGCACATTCTGACTTCTCACAGCTGAGTTGCTGTTTCTTTGTGTTTGGCAGTTAGGGAGTTAATTCTGTCTGTGCTCAGTTCTGGGACTGGGTGCAGTTTCTCCCGGCTGCAATTAATTATTTGTTGATTGGTTTCCTTTAAATCTCTGGTGGTCTGTTTTGGGAGTTGCCAGTGATATTCTTCATGCAGACCACAGATAGGATTGTATCTGTATAGACTTAAGTTAAAGAGCTCCTTAGTTGTTTTAAGCTCACCTTGCTTAGAGTTTAATATCCCAGATCATTTATGTTCCTTCTGTGTTTGAGTGTGTATGCAAGTCTGTGTTTTCTCCAGTCTGTCTTATATGTCTTATCTGTGTATTTAGCAGAGATCAGCCCATATCCCTTTGGTGGTAATCAGTATCCTTCTTAGGACTGATTACAGGGTTCAGGGACTGATAGGAGACAGGGTTAGGCTGGAGACTTGGACCTCTGAACCATTATCAGTACCTCCAAGGTGAGGGATTAGTTAGGACCCCAGTTTAGGGTCAGGTTAGACCCCGGTCCTCATCTTTCCTGTGACAGTGTATCAAGTCCTCAAGATTAACCCTGAGTTCAACGGATATCGTGTCAGGTAAATCTATTCTATATTTACATGCTGATGTTGCAAATCTATATGTTGTATAGAGTGTTGTTCTTTTAAGAATAGTTTACTGACATCGTACACATATCATAAGACCACGTGACATTTTCACTGGCCTATAAAATTATCTCCAGTTACCATGGATCCAGTAGCCCAGCTGGCTCTGCAGTTGCAGGGATTATCCATGGAGCTGACGGACATTAAGTCCAAAGTTTTGTCTCCCTCGGAGCAAACCAGATTTGAACCTAAAGTAGCTCTCCCGGACAGGTTCACTGGTGGGCGAGACAAATTTTTTACCTTCAGGGAAGCATGTAAATTGTATTTTCGGCTTCGGCCTCGATCATCAGGGAGTGAAGAGCAGAGAGTGGGAATTGTTATCTCGCTCCTACAAGGGGACCCTCAATCCTGGGCATTCTCCCTTCCTCCGGGATCCCCGGCTCTACAGTCTGTAGATCGATTTTTTACTGCCCTGGGTTTGGTATATGATGACCCAGATCGGGTCTCTCTTGCTGAGACAAAATTACGTAAGATACAGCAGGGAGATCGTCCGGCGGAGGAATTTGCTTCTGAGTTCCGTAGATGGGCCACAGATACTCAGTGGAATGACCCAGCTCTTAGGAGCCAGTTTTGTCATGGGCTTTCTGACAAATTAAAGGACGTTTTGGCTCAGTATGATTCTCCTCCATCACTGGAGGCTGCTATGGCCCTAGCTATCCGTACTGATAGACGGCTCCGGGAGAGGTGCGAGGTAACTCCGCCCCCTGTTGTTACTCCACCTACTACTAAAGTCCCTTATGTTGAGGTTCCCCTTGTCTGTTCGGAGGAGCCTATGCAGTTGGGAGGGACATCATTTCGTAGGAGGGGATTGGCGGTACGCCGCAGGACTAGAAGGTGTTTCTTCTGCGGGAAAGAGGGACATTTTGTTGGGGGATGTCCATCCCGTGCCTTGTTGAGCAAAAAGTCGCCGGAAAACTGTTAATCCCAGGTTGTGTGGTGGACGACAACCTGGGAGTATGTATTTCGTCCGCTAGTTCTTCTCAGTTCCTTGTACCAGTGGAGGTGGTGGTTGGTACGAGAGTGGAGAGATTTTCTGTTCTTCTTGATAGTGGGTCCGGGGCTAATCTGGTTGACGCTCAGTTTGCTCAGGCTCAAGGTATGCATCTGAGTGTATTGGTCAAACCGATCCCTATATTCTCCATTGACGCCAGGCCTCTCGGCCAAGGTAGCTTTGTTCATGAGGTTCATAACATTGACCTTCGGGTAGGGGCAATACATAGGGAACTATTATCTTGTTATGTGTTGGAGGGTCTACCTACTCCTATTGTGTTGGGACTTCCTTGGTTGATTAAACATAACCTGTGATTAATTGGCAGTCCAGAGAGATAAGCCAATGGGGTGAGTTTTGCAAAAGTAACTGCATGAACACAGTCATCAGTGCGGTCGTGCCTAGTACTTTGCCTCCTTTTTTGGAGGACTTTGGGGATGTGTTCTCTGAGGAGGGGTGTCAGGAGTTGCCTCCTCATCGCGTGTATGACTGCTCTATTAATTTACTTCCTGATGCTAAGTTACCTAAAGCTACGTTATATAACCTTTCTGGTCCTGAGAGGCAGGCTATGAAAGATTATATTTCCGAAAGTCTGGCCAAAGGGCATATTAGACCTTCATCTTCCCCAGTGGCCGCGGGGTTCTTCTTTGTGAAGAAAAAAGATGGAGGCCTACGCCCTTGCTTGGATTTCCGCGAACTTAATCGGATTACTGTTCGAGATCCGTATCCACTCCCTCTTATTCCTGATCTCTTCAATCAAATTGTTGGCGCCAAATGGTTCTCTAAATTGGATCTCAGGGGGGCGTATAATCTGATTAGGATAAAAGAGGGGATGAGTGGAAAACGGCGTTTAACACGCCGGAGGGACATTATGAGAACCTTGTCATGCCTTTTGGTCTGACTACTGCACCAGCAGTATTCCAACATTTTGTTAATGACATTTTTCGTCATCTGGTGGGGCTGTTTGTGGTCGTATATTTGGATGACATTTTAATTTACTCACCAGATCTTGTGTCTCACCAGGAGCATGTGAGACAGGTGTTGCAGATCTTGCGAGACAATAAACTATACGCCAAACTGGAAAAGTGTGTATTCGCCGTACAGGAACTTCAGTTTTTGGGTTTCTTGGTGTCAGCCTCCGGTTTCCGTATGGACCCTGAAAAGGTGAGAGCAGCGCTTGAATGGGATCAGCCAGAGGATCTTAAGGCTCTGCAGCGTTTTCTGGGGTTTGCTAACTACTACCGGAAATTTATTTGTAATTTCTCATCTGTTGTCAAACCTCTCACTGACATGACAAGAAAAGGGACGGATTTTTCTAAATGGTCGGACAAAGCTTGCCAAGCTTTTTCCTCTTTGAAAAAATGTTTTGCTTCGGCACCCGTTCTCATCCAACCAGATGCATCACAGCCGTTCGTTGTGGAGGTGGACGCGTCTGACGTAGGGGTGGGTGCAATATTGTCCCAGGGTCCGTCCCCTGGTAAATGGCATCCGTGCGCTTTCTTTTCTAAAAAATTGTCGTCCGCCGAAAGGAATTATGATATCGGCAATAGGGAACTTTTGGCCATTAAGTTGGCTTTTGAAGAATGGCGTCACTTTTTGGAGGGGGCAGTCCACCCGGTCACCGTCTTTACTGATCACAAGAACCTGCTGTATTTGGAATCTGCTTGTAATACTATTGTAGGAACTCGAGGATTCTGATAGCGTGGGGCAATGAACAATCAGAGACGGGTTTCTTTGAATGCAAATAATGTATTTGTGAAACAGCAAAACCCCCAAAAACAATATTCAAACAACCCGTAGTGACATGCAATGAGTCCATATATATATACACAAGTCCAGTTATATGAATCCGGATATATAAGTCCTTGAACCTCTATAGCGAGGGTGGTAAAGTTCTTACGACGAAGTCCTCACACAAATGTAACCACAAGGTAAGTCTGATGCACAGGTTACGTGGCTGGATTTACACACTGCTGGTGTGTGAAGAGTCAGATCCAGGTATGCAGAAAACACAGGGAGGTCCAGGAACAAGTTAATCTCAGTTGTGGCTTAATTCAGTGAAGTCCAACAACAAGTTCATAAGTCAGTAAGGTTCCAGTAATAGTTCCAACAGCTCTCACCAGAGGTAATGCACAAAGGGTTAAACAGCAACAGTTCAGAAACACAGTTCTTATCAGATGGAGTGAACCAAAGGTTAAATTCCCAAGTCAACAGTTTAGTGACAACACAGTATGTGCAACTTACATATGCAGAGAATGTCCAGAGCCATGGGTAGAAACTGCTGTGGCAGAGAAAACACCTGAAGATAACCTGGTTATGCACTTCCCTGGTAAATACACAACGATCTGTGAGGAACAAGCAGCTGGGTTGCAGGGAAACAGAAGCAGAATATTCCAGCAGTGAAGCCAACACCTGAGCCGGGTTTTAAACAAACGAACAGGAAGTAGGGCACAGAAAACAGCAAACTCCATCTTAACAAAGGGCAAAATCATTGACAAAAGTTACCTAGAAAACCCGGAATACTGACATTACTCCCCCCCTAAAGACGGCCTCCGGACGGTCCTGGACCAGGCCTGTCCGGGTATCTCCGATGAAACTGAGCAATCTTCAGAGGCGCATTGATGTTACTTACTGGTTCCCAAGAATCATTTTCAGGAGAGTAACCTTGCCATCTAACTAGATACTGAAGCCGGTTTCTATGAAGTCTCGAATTAACAATATCCTGTACCACGAATTGTTCTTCGCCATCAACCAACACTGGTGGAGGGGGAGGTACGATACGTCCCTGAAATGTGTTAGGAGAGACTGGTTTTAATAAGGAAACGTGAAATACTGGGTGTACCTTTAAAGTCCGTGGTAGCTTCAACCGACAGGCAACAGAGCTCACAATTCCCGTGATCTTGAATGGACCGATGAATTTCTGTCCCAGTTTCTGCGAAGGAACACCCAATTTTAGATTTTTGGTGGACAACCAAACTGAGTCTCCTACCTTATACATAGGTGCTGGTTTCCGGAATCTATCGGCCGACTTTTTGTAACGCTCCTGTGCTGTGGTCAGGGAGTCCTTCAAAACTTCAAGATTACGTTGCAACGCCGTCACTCTGTCTTCAACCGCTGGTACCGAAATCGTAACCGGAGACCTAGGCAAAATATTTGGATGATAACCCAGGTTGGCAAAAAAAGGCGTTACCTTCGTGGAACTGCTTTGGGAGTTGTTGTACGAAAATTCCGCTAGAGGAAGTAGCTTCAGCCAATCGTCCTGCAAATGACTGACGTAACAGCGTAGATATTGCTCCAAAGTTTGATTTGTCCGTTCGGTCTGCCCGTTGGTCTGAGGATGGTATGCAGAAGACAAGCAAACATTAATGTGGAGCGCAGAACAAAATCCTTTCCAAAATCTAGAGGTAAATTGTATTCCCCGGTCAGAAATGATGTCATCTGGTACCCCATGCAGCCGGAAAATGTTCTGGATAACTAGATCTACTGTCTCTGTAGCTGAGGGAAGACCAGCGCACGGAATGAAATGAGCAGCTTTCGTTAAACGATCTACTACCACCAAAATAGTATTTTTACCACCAGAGGTGGGTAACTCCACAATAAAGTCCATCGAAATAGACCCCCAAGGGCGAGACGGTACAGGTAGCGGTTTAAGAAGACCAGTAGGTGAAACACGAGGAACCTTGTACCGGGCACAAACTTCACAAGAGCGGACATAGTCATTCACATCCTTCAAGCAGGTAGGCCACCAAAAAAAACGAGTTAACAATTCCTGCGTCTTCTGTACCCCCCTATGACCAGCCAATTTAGAGTCGTGGACCAATCTGAGAACTCGAAGTCTTACAGCCTCTGGGACATAAATACATCGATCTCTAAGCCACACACCATTCCGAAGGACAAGATTCACATTGTCAGGTGGAGCTGCAAGAAATACGTCACCGTCATAGGCCAGCTTGATCTCCTGCCACAAGTCCCGGTTCCGGAGCACTCCAACGAAATTGGCCTCCGACAAGATGGTCTTCGACGGGGTCCCAGGCACGGAATCCACGGTATGGATTCGGGATAATGCGTCAGCTTTCCCATTACGTGAACCTGGGCGGTACGAAATAATAAAATTAAACTGGTTCAAGAACAAACTCCACCTAGCTTGTCGAGGAGAAAGACACCTGGCAGACTTAAGGAATTCCAAATTGCGATGATCCGTGAGTACTACTACCTGCTGAGTTGCCCCCTGCAAATGGTGTCTCCATTCCTTAAAGGCAGAAATAATTGCCAAAAGTTCCTTATCTGCCACATCATAGTTCAGTTCTGCAGAAGATAACCTACGAGAGAAGAAGGCACACGGGTGCAGCAAACCTTTGTCTCCGGTACGTTGTGAGAGGATAGCTCCCAATGCACAGTCAGACGCGTCCACCTCCACGATAAAAGGCTGTGCAGGATCCGGATGCATCAATATTGGAGCTGTGGTAAAACAACCCTTCAGGCGATCAAAGGCTTCCTGAGCTTGCGAAGACCATTCAAACTTCTTCCCCTTCTTGGTGAGGAGAGTGATGGGACGGACAATTTCTGAAAAATTTCGGATAAACCGTCTATAAAAGTTAGCAAAGCCAATGAATCGTTGTACCTCCTTAATGTTTCCTGGTACCGGCCAGTCCAAGATTGCCTGGATCTTGCTGGACTCCATATTCAATCCCTGAGGCGAGATAACATAGCCCAAAAATTGAATTTCAGAACAATGGAACTCACACTTTTCGAGTTTGATGTACAAATGATTATCTCTCAAACGTCTAAGTACGGTCTTGACATGTTCCTGATGTTCCTGTAAGGAGTCAGAAAAGATTAAGATGTCATCAAGGTAAATTACCACATATTGGTCCAATAAATCCCTGAAAATGTCGTTGGCTAAATGTTGAAAAGCAGCAGGAGCGTTACAGAGTCCGAATGGCATCACCAAATATTCAAAATGTCCATACCGGCATCTAAAAGCTGTCTTCCATTCGTCTCCGGGCCGTATACGGAGTAAATTATATGCCCCACGAAGATCTAATTTGGTAAATACTTTGGCCTGGCGAACTCTTTCCAACAATTCTGGAATTAGGGGCAACGGGTACCTGTTACGAATGGTTACCTTATTTAACTCCCGGTAGTCAATGCAGGGTCTTAGAGTACCATCCTTCTTCTTTACAAAGAATATTGGAGCTCCCGCTGGTGAAGAAGATGGTCGGATAAACCCCTTGGCTAAATTCTCATCTATATACTCTCGTAAAGATTTTAATTCCGGAGCCGCCAACGGGTAAACATGGCCGAAAGGAATCGCTGCTCCAGGAAGCAATTCTATGGGGCAGTCATACGGTCTATGTGGGGGAAGTTGATCTGCCTTCCTTTTATCACAAATGTCTGAGAATTCCTGATAAATCAGAGGGAGAGTAGGTACCTGTATCACCTCTTCCAAGTTCTGGGTAACTGGAGCCGCTACAGTTGGACTGATGGTAGAACTGCACTTCGGGAGAAAGGTTATCTCCTTGGTTTCCCAATTGATGATTGGATTTTGTGACCGTAACCAGGGAATTCCTAAAATTACAGGAAAATGAGGAGAAGATATTAACATGAATGAAAGTGTTTCTTGATGGTCTGGTTCCATCTTACACTCCAGAGGCACTGTCTCCCGATCTACTGGTCCAGAAACTAATGGGGAACCATCCACCGTTTCCATAGTGATTGGTGAAGCTCTTAGTTGTGTCTTTATACCATGTTTCTCTGCAAAAGAAGAATCCATGAAATTCCCACCTGCTCCAGAGTCTATCATGGCAGAACTTGATATCCACTGTTCCTCCCACTGAATCTGTATAGGAAGAGAACAATGTGAATATTTCTCCCCGTGATCTTTAGGGGAAGTCGGCATCAGTATTGGGGGAAAAACCGCATCTAGATGTAGACTGGTTTCTGAAACTTCAGACTCAGCGTCTGTGTTATCATAATCTCCTACTACCGCCAACACCTTGTTGGGTCGCCTAGGACATTTAGGACAATTGATGAGGAAATGGTCCGATTGACCACAATAGAAACATAAGCGCTCACGGAAACGGTGTTCGCGGCGTTCATTATTCTCACGTCTCTGCAGTGAGTCCACCTGCATAGGCACCTCCTCAGCCTCTCGCGGGTTTTTGCCTGTGGTTTCCCTGGACGGAAGAGAGTAATTAGTAATGCGATTTACAGCGGCCCATTTTTCTTGTCTGCGTTCAGTTAAACGGGTATCAATACGTACACAGTGCTGTATAAACAATTCAAACTCCTGTGGAGACTCTGAACGAGCTAGCTCATCTTTGATTACATTTGACAAACCTTTTCTAAAGATTGGTAATAAAGCATTGTTTTCCCACTGGGTGTCCACCACTAACCTTTTAAATTCAGTAACATATTCTATGACTGACCGTTTCCCCTGGCGTAAGGAAAGCAAGGCAGATTCAGCGGTAGCACGGCGGTTGGGATCGTCGAACATTTGCGCCATGGCTGCCAGAAAATTGTCCAAATTATTTAGACGGGTATCATGACTTTCAACCATAGGATTTGCCCAAGCCAGTGCACGTGATGTCAACAACATAATAATACATAGAACCTTAGATCTATCAGACCGGTAGTAAGAGGCATGTACATCAAAAAATAATATACATTGATTAACAAACCCACGGAATTGACTTCGGTCACCATTAAAACGGAATGGAGGCAATTTAGGCATACTGGTGGATGAGGTAGGCTCAGTGGGTAAGTCCTCCAGGACTCCTAACCTAGAACGTAGATCTTGGAGAGCCTGACCAAACCCCTGTGCATTGTGGTTAACCCGAGACTCCAAGTCTCTAATTTGATTGAGTGCAGCCGACACCTCCTGCTGCAAGGAGTTAACTATGGTGAACAGTTTGTCTGCCCGTGTCTCCGTCATTGCCCCAGCAGAATCCTCTTTTTTAGGCTGGAATATCCTGTAATACTATTGTAGGAACTCGAGGATTCTGATAGCGTGGGGCAATGAACAATCAGAGACGGGTTTCTTTGAATGCAAATAATGTATTTGTGAAACAGCAAAACCCCAAAAACAATATTCAAACAACCCGTAGTGACATGCAATGAGTCCATATATATATACACAAGTCCAGTTATATGAATCCGGATATATAAGTCCTTGAACCTCTATAGCGAGGGTGGTAAAGTTCTTACGACGAAGTCCTCACACAAATGTAACCACAAGGTAAGTCTGATGCACAGGTTACGTGGCTGGATTTACACACTGCTGGTGTGTGAAGAGTCAGATCCAGGTATGCAGAAAACACAGGGAGGTCCAGGAACAAGTTAATCTCAGTTGTGGCTTAATTCAGTGAAGTCCAACAACAAGTTCATAAGTCAGTAAGGTTCCAGTAATAGTTCCAACAGCTCTCACCAGAGGTAATGCACAAAGGGTTAAACAGCAACAGTTCAGAAACACAGTTCTTATCAGATGGAGTGAACCAAAGGTTAAATTCCCAAGTCAACAGTTTAGTGACAACACAGTATGTGCAACTTACATATGCAGAGAATGTCCAGAGCCATGGGTAGAAACTGCTGTGGCAGAGAAAACACCTGAAGATAACCTGGTTATGCACTTCCCTGGTAAATACACAACGATCTGTGAGGAACAAGCAGCTGGGTTGCAGGGAAACAGAAGCAGAATATTCCAGCAGTGAAGCCAACACCTGAGCCGGGTTTTAAACAAACGAACAGGAAGTAGGGCACAGAAAACAGCAAACTCCATCTTAACAAAGGGCAAAATCATTGACAAAAGTTACCTAGAAAACCCGGAATACTGACACTGCTAAGCGTCTGAATTCCAGACAAGCTCGATGGTCGTTGTTTTTTACCAGGTTTAATTTTGTTGTCACTTATCTCCCTGGATCTAAGAATGTTAAGGCGGATGCCTTGTCTCGCAGTTTCCCAGGGGCCGGGAAAATGGATGACCCGATTCCTATCCTTCAGGAGGGGGTGGTAGTGTCGGCTGTATTTTCTGAGCTTGAGGAGGAGGTGTTAGAGGCTCAGGGGGACGCCCCTGCAGGACCTCCAGGGAGACTGTTTGTCCCAAATCAGTTGAGACAAAAGGTTATTGAGGCACATCATAATTCTGCTTTAGCAGGACATCCAGGGAGTAAGGCTACTTTAGATCTCCTTTCTCGCCGGTTTTGGTGGCCTAACGTTAATAAAGATGTTTTAACTTTTGTCGCGTCCTGTGGGGTTTGTGCTCGCTCTAAGACCCCTCATACCCGTCCGTCTGGGACCCTCTTACCCTTGAAACTTCCGGAGCGTCCATGGACTCATTTGTCTATGGACTTCATCACGGACCTTCCTCAGTCGTCAGGGAAGACTGTCATACTGGTGGTTGTTGACAGGTTCAGTAAGATGGCACATTTCATTGCTCTTCCTGCCCTCCCTAATGCTAAAACTCTGGCGCAGGTGTTCATTGGGGAGATTGTGAGACTTCATGGGTTGCCTTCTGATGTGGTGTCAGATAGGGGGTCTCAGTTTGTATCCAAGTTTTGGAGGGCATTTTGTTTACGTCGGGGGATGCAATTGTCATTTTCCTTGGCTTTTCATCCGCAGACCAATGGTCAGACAGAGCGTCTGAATCAAAGCCTAGAGACTTATCTTCGGTGTTTTGTCTCAGAGAACCAGGAGGACTGGTCTTCTTTCTTGCCTCTGGCAGAGTTCGCTCTTAACAACAGGCGGAGCGAGTCCACTGGTAAGTCCCCGTTTTTTGGGGCATATGGTTTTCATCCCCAGTTTTGTACATTCAATGGGGGGGGCCCTTCTGGGGTTCCTGAGGAGGAGCGTTTCTCGTCGTCACTTGCTTCAGTGTGGAGAGGTGTATTGAATAATCTGAGTGCTATGGGGAACCGTTATAAACGTATGGCTGATAGGAGGAGAGTTTCTGGTCCAGATCTTAATGTGAACGATCTGGTATGGTTGTCTACCAGGAATATAAAACTTAAAGTTCCCTCCTGGAAGCTGGGCCCCAGATTCATCGGGCCGTACAGGATCAGTTCCATAATTAATCCTGTGGCATTTCGTCTGGACCTCCCTCCTACGTTTAAAATCCACAATGTGTTCCACAAGTCATTACTTAAGAGGTACGTGGCACCAGTCATACCATCACCTCTACCTCCTCCTCCAGTGGTGGTCAATGGTAACTTGGAGTTTCAAGTGTCAAAGATCATTGACTCACGTCTGAATCGCCTGTCCATTCAGTACTTGGTTCATTGGAAGGGGTATGGTCCAGAGGAGAGGACGTGGGTTCCTGCGTCTGACATTAACGCAGATCGTTTGGTGCGGACCTTCCACAGAACTCACCCGGGCAAACCTGGCCCTGAGGGTCCGGAGGCCCCTCGTAGAAGGGGGGGTACTGTCATGTGTGCATTGCCACGAAGATCGTCGCGGTTGAACATTCTGACTTCTCACAGCTGAGTTGCTGTTTCTTTGTGTTTGGCAGTTAGGGAGTTAATTCTGTCTGTGCTCAGTTCTGGGACTGGGTGCAGTTTCTCCCGGCTGCAATTAATTATTTGTTGATTGGTTTCCTTTAAATCTCTGGTGGTCTGTTTTGGGAGTTGCCAGTGATATTCTTCATGCAGACCACAGATAGGATTGTATCTGTATAGACTTAAGTTAAAGAGCTCCTTAGTTGTTTTAAGCTCACCTTGCTTAGAGTTTAATATCCCAGATCATTTATGTTCCTTCTGTGTTTGAGTGTGTATGCAAGTCTGTGTTTTCTCCAGTCTGTCTTATATGTCTTATCTGTGTATTTAGCAGAGATCAGCCCATATCCCTTTGGTGGTAATCAGTATCCTTCTTAGGACTGATTACAGGGTTCAGGGACTGATAGGAGACAGGGTTAGGCTGGAGACTTGGACCTCTGAACCATTATCAGTACCTCCAAGGTGAGGGATTAGTTAGGACCCCAGTTTAGGGTCAGGTTAGACCCCCGGTCCTCCTCTTTCCTGTGACAGTGTATCAAGTCCTCAAGATTAACCCTGAGTTCAACGGATATCGTGTCAGGTAAATCTATTCTATATTTACATGCTGATGTTGCAAATCTATATGTTGTATAGAGTGTTGTTCTTTTAAGAATAGTTTACTGACATCGTACACATATCATAAGACCGCGTGACAACTCTTTACTAGCCTAACCTGACGCACATGTAAAATACATACACTTTTAAATAGGAGTATATTTGAAACATCGATCTTTACACTTCTTCAGGGACTCAATGCCACCTGAGGCGAAGTGATCAAGTTGTTTCATTTTAGGTGCGCCCCTGGCTGGGGAACAGTGCTTACTGTAGCGCTTCTTCCCCGGCGGCCGTCCGTGTGGTACTGATGTGGCACACACACGGACACAGATATCCCCACTAATGTTTTTTCTGGTACCGGAAATATCAGGATGTGTGAAACCAGCCTAAAGCCACATTCACATGTTCAGTATTTGGTCAGTATTTTACCTCAGTATTTGTGAGCCAAATCGGGAGTGGGTGAGAAATCCAGAAGTGGTGACGTGTTTCTATTATACTTTTCCTCTGATTGTTCCACTCCTGGTTTTGGCCTATAAATACTGAGGTAAAATATTGAATGTGTGAACATGGCCTGATAGAGGGTTTCTGCTACTTCTGACTTCTCACAGACAGAAGTTGCAGTCACAAGATGGCGCCGATAAAAGGTGGAGACGGTGACATTATACACCGGAGCTCTGTATGTAGTGTCAGTGTACAAGTAATACAGTGATCACTGGTGACATTATACACAGGAGCTCTGTATATAGTGTCAGTGTACAGGTAATACAGTGATGACCAGTGACATTATACACAGGAGCTCTGTATATAGTGTCAGTGGCTGGTACTATGGGCACACTGACTGGTACTGAGAAAAAGAAAGAAAGAACAGAGAGAAAGAGAGAGAAAGAAAAAACAGAGAGAGAAAGAAAGAGGGGAAAGAAAGAACAGAGAGATAGAAAGGAAGAATAGAGAGAGAAAGGAAGAACAGAGAGAAAGGAAAACATAGAGAGAGAAAGAGGGGAAAGAAAGGACAGAGAGAAAGAAAGAAAGAACAGAGAGAAAGAGGGTAAAGAAAGAACAGAGAGAGAAAGGAAGAACAAAGAAAGAAAGAAAGAAAGAAAGAAAGAAAGAAAGAAAGAAAGGGGAAAGAAAGAACAGAGAGAGATAGAAAGAAGAAAGAAAGAAAAGAGAAAGAAAGAACAGGGAGAGAGAAAAAAGAAAGAAAGGAGAAAGAAAGAACAGAGAGAAAGAAAAAATGGAGAGAGAGAGTTACCCTCATCCAGCACCCTGACAACCAGCACAACAGAGACCTGCATACATACCGAGGCCCCTGATCATGTGACCTCTGACTCCTCCCCTCCAGTGACCTCATCACAGGTCCTGTGCACACAGAAGAGCAATATATGATCAACAGGTGCCAATGCAGGAGATAAGAATCTGCATACACTGAGGTCGGCCCCAGGTCATGTAACCCCTGACTCCTGCCCTCCTATGACCTCATTACACGTCCTGTGTGCACAGAGCAGCAATAGATGAGAAATACCAGCTGATGCAGGAGCCAGGAGATAAGAATCTGCCGCCCCCCCACTCTTCAGGGATGTGCTGCCTGAGGCAGAGTACTCAACTCACCTCATGGCTGCCCTGCCATGCTCGCACCACATACAATCAGCATTCTCCTCTCTGCCTTTTGTCCAGACATCTTTCAGTGGCGATGACTTGTCTTCTTCACAGTCTCACCGTCTACTGGACAATCGTTGTCATGAGGTGATTCCTCGTTAAAGCTGGTGACTTTCATAGAGAAGGGCTTCATGTCCAGCTCTCAAAGGCCAGGGATGCACCTGTACCATAGTGCCCCATTACCAAACAAAAAGGAATCATGCAACCATGATTTCCTAAGAGATCTCTAGCAGTGGAGCTATAATTCCCTGTCATGGTGTCTGCAGCTACAACTGAGAAGGCTCAGTCACTGCGGCGCAGACTGTCAGGACATGAGGAACCCAAGTTGTCAGGATGAATATCTTCCAACATAGCAGTTTCTATCTTTATAGTTGTGTGAATGGTGTGAAAGGTGATCTGTTGCCTGTTTTGGAGTTGTGTTTGCTATAAATTATGCATGTCACACAGATTTCTTCTTCTATCTTTCACAGTGGGACTCGATCAATGAAATGGATGAGTTCTTCAGCCCCATCCACACATACCAAGTGTGCAATGTCATGGCTCCAAACCAAAACAACTGGCTGCGGACAAACTGGGTGCAAAGAGATGGTGCTCGACGGGTATATGCGGAGATCAAGTTCACACTGAGAGATTGTAACAGTATGCCAGGGGTGCTGGGCACCTGTAAAGAGACCTTCAACTTGTACTACATGGAGAGTGACAGGGACCTTGGCAGCAGCACCAGAGAGAGTCAATTCATGAAGATCGATACAATAGCTGCAGATGAGAGTTTTACCAGTGTGGATCTTGGGGTACGGAGACTTAAGCTTAATACAGAAGTCCGAGATGTGGGGCCCCTGAGCAGACGTGGATTTTATTTGGCATTTCAGGATATAGGAGCTTGTATTGCCATTGTATCAGTGCGAGTATATTATAAGAAATGTCCTCCAATGGTTCGCAACTTGGCTGCCTTCTCAGAAGCAGTGACCGGAGCTGACTCATCATCCTTGGTGGAAGTCCGGGGAGAATGTGTGGGGCACTCAGAGGAGAGAGACACCCCTAAAATGTATTGCAGCGCAGAAGGAGAATGGCTTGTTCCCATTGGGAAGTGTGTGTGCAGCGCTGGCTTTGAGGAACGAAGTGATTCTTGTGTAGGTAAGTTTGAAAAACTGGAAAAAATTATTTTCAATATCTTCAGTATAACTTTTGAGACTATAACAATAACCTATATCCTATTGTAATGGGGTAATAAGTGCCAAGGAGTGAACATACAGTAGGTCAAGCAAAATGTGTGATGTCAGGACGAGAGGAGAACAATATCATTTCTCGGAGGTTTGTGAGGCTTTGAGGGGCTTTATATGCATCAGTCTCCTCACTTCAGAGCACCTCCCACCTGTGGACATTTTATGTAGGTGTAGGGCAGGTTCTCTTTCTGTCTTATGCCATGAGAAGCTCACAATAATGCAACAGCTCACTCACTCTAGTCTCGTGCCATGGCTGAAATCATCAATATCGGCAACAGCTCCTCCAAGATCTCAGGCCACAGCTCCTCCAAGATCCAGGCCACAGCTCCATCTTAGATCTCCTGCCACAGCTCTTCCTAGATCTCCTGCCACAGCTCCTCCTAGATCTCTGAACAGAGCTCCTCCTAGGTCTCCGGCCACAGCTCCTCCAAGATTTTCTGCCACAGCTTCTCCTAGATCCCAGGCCACAGTACTCCCTAGATCTCCAACCACAGCTCCTTCTTACATCTCAGGCCACAGCTCCCCTAGATCTCCAGCCACAGCTCCTCCTAGATCTCCGGCCACATCTCCTTCTTAGGTCTCAAGCCACAGCTTCTCCTAGAGCTCCGGCCACAGCTCCTTCTAGATCTCCAGCCACTGCTCCTCCAAGATCTCCGGCCACAGCTCCTTCTTAGGTCTCAAACCACAGCTCCTCCTATATCTCCGGCCACAGCTCCTCCTAGATCTCTGACCACAGCTCCTCCTGGATCTCCATCCACAGCTCCTTCTTATGTCTCAGGCCACAGCTCCCCCTAGATCTCCAGCCACAGCTCCTCCTATATCTCTGGCCATCGTGTGTCGACCCGCCACCACAATTGTGGATTACCAGGGCAATGGGGTACTCAGAGCCGAGCCCATGGAAGTCTATGGGGTTTGTCACAGGTAGCGGTGGCTCGGTCTGTGGCCCTGGCGGTCTGGCGTATGTTGGGGGAATATTTACAGGGGATAGATTTATATACAGTTCGTGACGCCACCTGTAGTCTTCTGGTAATTTATACCAGCGCTGCTGTAGAGCTCTGAGGGGATGGTGAGGCAGCTAGATGTCGGGTCCCCTACAGGTAGGACTCTTCCCTCAGGTCGGTAGTTAAAGCAGGGTTGTGCAGGCATGCAAGTAAATAACTCAGTCTCACACGGTCAGCGTCTTTCCATACCTTTACTTGTAAGATGGTAAGGCAGGTCCCAGGGAGGCTGATCCAAGGAGAATGTATTTTGAGATAGCAGCTGGACAAGTTAGGGGCCTCCTTTACTTTCAACACGATGAGTACAACCAGCCTGAAGCGTAGTTCCCTCTATAACTCCAGCTATTCCATAGCTGTACTGCCCAGTCAGTTTTGTGGTAGGAGCCTTCCTGTGAGAGAGCTGAATTCCTATCTTGTCCTGCAGAGACTCAAGGTCCTCACTCCCCCTGACCCCAGTTACGTACTGACTATTTGGGGCTGTTTGCCGCGACCTAAGGTCCGGTAAATCTCTGGTTTTCTTACCACTATGCTTGAAGCTAATAGTGATCCTTCGGTCCCCAGTGACCGGTTACAATGTGCAGGACTTCTTCAATCCAAAAGCACTTTTCAAATATTCCTTTCCACTGTGCCTTTCGCCTTGTCCTCGCTGGTAGCATAAACACTCACACTTGCAAAAAGTCATGTAATCACTCCCTTCTTCTCTTCCTTTAGAGTTAGTTCCAGACTCTCAGTTATCCACTAGGCAGGAGCACGTCTCTGAACCTTTCACTGTCCTTGGGACAGGTGACTGAAGTATTTCTGTACTAAGCTCTTCTTTCTTAATCAGTGTCTTCAAGTGAGGTACAGCTCTGACCAGGCTGAGGTGATCTATATCTCGCCCTTACTGGCCTCCACTTGCTGAACTGCTGCAGAACAAGGCTGGACTGCTTCCTCCCTCCAAGTCCCAGCTAGACTCCACACGTCTGCTCTGTCCGAAGACAGGAAACTGACTACTCTAATCACTCAACCAATACACCCTGACCACTCCCTCACAAGTGACTACACTACCCTAAGGGTGTGTCTAGTGTATGTTGAGTGAATGGGTATTGAGCATTAAACTGCTATCTCTCCACACACTCTCCAGGGTACTGCGTGTGCCTAACACCAGGGCTACACATTCCCCCATGGTAAAAGACAGCACTCCCGGGCTGTAAAATACAAAGAGACAGTTTTGTTTATGCATGAAAACATCAACATTAAACAGTAATTCGTCCCATCCGGGAGGTAAGGATGTCTTGAACGTTGCAAAACAAAAACATTGAATATAGGAAAATACAAAAGTATTAAGGCATCAAAACATTCAATAAATACACAGTATTCTTGTGAAGGACCCGCACCAAACCTTCAACGTGGGTCCTGGGTGGGCTGCAGGACATCCGAATGCAGACCTCACTCAGTGCCACACCACACGGGTTTTTGTATTCAGAGGTAGTTGTGATGGTTTTATGTAAAACCAAGATAAGGCACCGAAGCGCAACTATATACAAATAAGTTCTGGGCTGGCACAGTCCTCAACCTCAAAGTCCATTGTAAAACGAAGACATATTATATCACATTATAATAATAATAAAGTGCAAAACTTTTTATCTGTTTACCCAGCCGGGCATTCTACTGTTAGCAATATATATATACGTTATATACACATTTAACTTGTGCAAAAATTGGCAAACATTCTTAAACTTTTTACAACTTTACTTATGGTAGACCCCTATCTGGATCTCACCGATTCTTACTGTTTAATTATTCAAATACATTTTCCACCCCGGGGGCTGGAACAATGCGGTGATCCCTAGATCCCAGGACTAACAGGTCGTGACCTGCTATTGGGGTTTGAGTCGCCACAGTTCTTGTGCGAACCTCTAGGGGCGCAACGGGTACTTTCTCCTTGCGAGACACCGATTGCGTTTCAACCTGAGTCACAGTTAACGATATGGATCGTGTCATGGATTGCGATGGAAACTGGGTCGCATGTTGCGATGTAGATGTTGCTTTCATTTGCGATGAGCCTGCAGGGGGCGATGCTGGGGCACGGCCGGATACTGCTTGAGCTGGAGACGGGGACGCTGCGGTAGTGGTGACGTTACCTGCGTCAGGGACGGGGTCACGGACGATGGTGACGTTAAGGGCATACCATCCCTTCATTCCCCAGTGCCGTGTATACGTGACAATGTCTCCATTAACTAAGTCCCTCCCGGGATGGCCTTGCGGTAGGTGGGATTCTACGTCCCTGCGACTAACAAAGACCCCTGGGTAGAGGCCCGGTTCACGGATGAAGCCCCAGCCCTTCCGGAGCTGGAACTCAGTCACACACCCCTGCCGCCGCGGTTCCCTCAAGGTACCTTTCTCTCTCCGGACACTCTCCTTGTCCGCGATCAGCTCTGCATGTTGCCGCTGTCGATTCCGCTGAGCTTCCCGCTCTTCCTCCTGCTGGCGTTTCTGCTTCTCCTCACGACGCTGCCACTCATATTCCCACTGGGCGGTATAGGCGACGTCATCCAGGCGCGCCATCTCGTCCCAGTCGACGTCTGGTAACGACGGACAGGACCCCTCCGGTGTCCCTGCCGGGGTTCGATCATCTGCTGCGGCCTCCTGGCCGGGCGGGAGTTCCGGAACTGGCGGTACCTCCTCAACCTCCTTCGCCTCCACCGCTTCACCGGTGGGATCAGGATTGGTACTTTCGGGGCAGCCTCCGGTTGCTCCTTTGCCTTGGGCAGCAGAAGTTTTGGTAACTCCAGACGTAGAGGATCATCGAAGGGAGAGATCACCGCGTCCCACAGCCGCCGCTGCTCCAGGGTACGCCGGCGTCTCTCGATCTCTTCAAATCCAGGTTGGTGCTGGACCATCTTCTTCAGGCGTGCATTTTCTTCCTTAATTTCTAGCAACGCCTGCTGCAGGTGCAGGACCACGGATGACTCCGGTGCTGGTGGCAGCTTGGCTGGGGCACGGGGCCTGCCTTCCTCCGCTTCCCTGCTCGGCTGCACACGTCCTGCTTCCATGATGTTCCAGAAGATTCTTTCTTCTTCCTCCAGAGACGTCCGATCTCTTCCGTGGAGGCGGGGTTTGCGTCTCCTCCTCCTCGCAGGGAAGGTGAAGAGGAGGCGGACCTCCTTTGCTGTAGGGCAGGATCGCATGTTGTAATAGCACTTTGAGAGGGCGGCATTTTCTTCGCGCCACTGGGGGGTACACGCCCACGAAGGCACGCCCACCTTCTTCTCCAGCGCCTGAGGGCGCGAATATGGCGACAAAGATGGCGATTTTGGCGCCAAAAGTGCAAACAGTCCTTTTTCACAAAAACAATTCCATAGGCACACAGGGCTCGCAATTCTGCAAGTTTCGTATCCTGTTCGTGACGCCAAAGTTTTGTGTCGACCCGCCACCACAATTGTGGATTACCAGGGCAATGGGGTACTCAGAGCCGAGCCCATGGAAGTCTATGGGGTTTGTCACAGGTAGCGGTGGCTCGGTCTGTGGCCCTGGCGGTCTGGCGTATGTTGGGGGAATATTTACAGGGGATAGATTTATATACAGTTCGTGACGCCACCTGTAGTCTTCTGGTAATTTATACCAGCGCTGCTGTAGAGCTCTGAGGGGATGGTGAGGCAGCTAGATGTCGGGTCCCCTACAGGTAGGACTCTTCCCTCAGGTCGGTAGTTAAAGCAGGGTTGTGCAGGCATGCAAGTAAATAACTCAGTCTCACACGGTCAGCGTCTTTCCATACCTTTACTTGTAAGATGGTAAGGCAGGTCCCAGGGAGGCTGATCCAAGGAGAATGTATTTTGAGATAGCAGCTGGACAAGTTAGGGGCCTCCTTTACTTTCAACACGATGAGTACAACCAGCCTGAAGCGTAGTTCCCTCTATAACTCCAGCTATTCCATAGCTGTACTGCCCAGTCAGTTTTGTGGTAGGAGCCTTCCTGTGAGAGAGCTGAATTCCTATCTTGTCCTGCAGAGACTCAAGGTCCTCACTCCCCTGACCCCAGTTACGTACTGACTATTTGGGGCTGTTTGCCGCGACCTAAGGTCCGGTAAATCTCTGGTTTTCTTACCACTATGCTTGAAGCTAATAGTGATCCTTCGGTCCCCAGTGACCGGTTACAATGTGCAGGACTTCTTCAATCCAAAAGCACTTTTCAAATATTCCTTTCCACTGTGCCTTTCGCCTTGTCCTCGCTGGTAGCATAAACACTCACACTTGCAAAAAGTCATGTAATCACTCCCTTCTTCTCTTCCTTTAGAGTTAGTTCCAGACTCTCAGTTATCCACTAGGCAGGAGCACGTCTCTGAACCTTTCACTGTCCTTGGGACAGGTGACTGAAGTATTTCTGTACTAAGCTCTTCTTTCTTAATCAGTGTCTTCAAGTGAGGTACAGCTCTGACCAGGCTGAGGTGATCTATATCTCGCCCTTACTGGCCTCCACTTGCTGAACTGCTGCAGAACCAGGCTGGACTGCTTCCTCCCTCCAAGTCCCAGCTAGACTCCACACGTCTGCTCTGTCCGAAGACAGGAAACTGACTACTCTAATCACTCAACCAATACACCCTGACCACTCCCTCACAAGTGACTACACTACCCTAAGGGTGTGTCTAGTGTATGTTGAGTGAATGGGTATTGAGCATTAAACTGCTATCTCTCCACACACTCTCCAGGGTACTGCGTGTGCCTAACACCAGGGCTACACAATCGCTCCTCCAAGATTTCCGTCCACAGCTCCTGTCAGGAAATATGACATATTTTTTTAGTGTTCTAGTCACACATGCAGAGCTCTGCTGCATTTCCTTGATTTGGACTTGCAGGCACAGCTCATGGACATCCCCCCCACATAGCTGCAGTCTTCTCTGCCTGTGTGTGATTCCAGCCCCCCTCCCTCCTCCCTCCAGCTACCCACGCTGGTGTAATTAGTGAGCTGCTGACCAGCTAAAATCAGCCATTGTTTAAAAGCACATGGCATGGTTCCTCTGTGTATCTCAGAGCAAATATAATAACACAGAATATTCATAGAGGCAGGAAGCTTATATTTTTGGAATCTACATCCTTTGGACTATTCAACACAGCGTTTTGCGATCTCCTCACTCGCCAAAAACTGAGAAACGGGTATATGCCTCACCATAATACCTAGAGATATTTGTTCTTAAATGTAAGCTAATTTCGTAAGAAGACATACAGTACAGACCAAAA
>JARQOD010000003.1:405717508-405740488 GCA_033576555.1 Oophaga sylvatica
CGGGGTCAACGCATGGCAGGTCGAGAAATCTTCTTCTTCATAATAAACAGGCACAAGAAAGTGCTTCAGGAACATTTTCGATCAGGATCTATTGACAGGCAGGGACGTAGCATATTCCGATGAACTACTCGAGTGGGAACGTCTTCTTCTCCCTCAATTTGGACTTTGTAGATGGGACCTTCAGAGCTGATCCTCCGTTTTACCCGATATGGGGTCTTTTCCCATCGGTACTCCAGCTTACTTCGGGGGCATTTGTCTTGGACTAACACTCGGTCTCCGGCCTTGAGAGCTGTTCCTCACAGTGGAGTCACTTCAGGATATTGAAGTTTCTGAAACTTGGTCTACACAAGCTGATGTAGCATTTGCAAACGGTGACGATGTTCTCGTACCCAGGTGGACACTCCCATCACGGGTAGTGCTCCTCTGGATCCAATTCCAGCTCAGTGATCTCTCTCCCTGTTCGGCCAAACAGGAAGGTGTAAGGCGTATATCCAGTGATGTGATGTACTCAGTTATTGTACACACAAACTAGTTCAGCCACAAACTAGGGCCAGCAAACTTTTCTGTCTTCCTCAAATGTCCGCCGCATCTGTATCAAGGTTCGGTTGAACCGTTCACAGGCTCCATTCCCTTGAGGATGGTAGGGCGTCATCCGAGATTTCTCAATCTGATACATGCGGTTCAGTTCTTCCATTACTCACCCCTGGAAAGAGGCGTCTTCATCAGAGTGAATTCTCTTCGGGCAGCTGTACACTTGGATGAAGTCTCTGCAAGTGGCCTGTGCCTCTGATTCAGCAGTCTGATCCCAGGTTGGAGTCACCACAGCGATTTTGGTAAAGTGGTGAGTCATTACTAGAAAGTGTTCGTATCCTAGGTGAGCCGGGCCTATAGTCAGGTAAACTATCATCAGCACCTTAAAGGGGAGCAGAAGTCATGATGGTGTGTGTGTTTTCAGCTCCTCTCCTGTAGGCGAACTTGTATCGGTACTTAGCCATCCGGGCCACCCATCACTGCTCCAGGGCCCCTAGTTTCGCATTTTCTAGATGGGCTAAAGGATTGTTATCGGTGCGCACCAAGACTTCAGACCCAGACAGATACTCAGCAAACTTCTCAGTCATGGCACACACCAATAACTTGAAAGAGCTGTAGTTGTCTGGGTTCCGCTCAGAATCATGGATAGACAGACTCGCACAGGCTATCACTCGTTCTTTCCCTATCCTGTATTTGCGACAACACAGCCCCAAGTCCATGTAGATTCCCGTTGGTGTGAAGGATGAATGGTTGGGAGAAGTCTGCGTAAGCCAGTACGGGTGCTTCGGTTAGAGCCATCTTCAAAGCACGGATCGCTTCTTCTTGACTGTCTCCCCACTGTATAGTCCTGTTCTTGGCACCAGACGATACTCCTTTCAACAGCTCCTGCAATGGGTTAGCAATGCGAGTGAAGTTCTTCACAAACCGTCGATAGTACCCAGTGAGTTCCAGAAAGGCCCAAACATGTTTCACGGTCTTCGGAATGGGCCAGTCCTGTACTGCTGCAAGCTTTTCATGCGACGGTCTCACTCCTTCAGTGGAGACAACTTGTCCCAGGTATTCAATTTGTGTGCGGAAATGGTGACACTTCCGAGGTATTTCTTTTTCAGATCATGAACGTGATGCTTTATGTGGACTCAGGAATATTTTCTTATTATAACCTGAATTGTTATAAACTCAGTACCCTGATAAAGAACCTCCTGGTTGGTGGTGCAATGCTGTTGAGCATACATTATGTTTAATGTTATATTTCACTTGTTTTGTTTGCTTACTTTGTTATTGAAAGTATGATTTTATAGCTGATATGTGGGATGGTGATTAGATGGATTACTCTGATTTTGCACTGCAATGTCACATGTTTGTTATATTATTTTGTGGAATCTTTCAATTAAAAGAGTTTAAAAAAAAAGGGTTAACAGTTTTACTTAACGGGGGAATTCTCCACGCAGGAAGGCAAACAGTTAAAGGGAGGACAAAAACAGTTCAGATGCAAAAAGATATGCAGTGTCAATGAAAAACAAGGGTAAAAATACTGGCAGTTCGTGTTAAATAAACTTAGCCTGTCAGACGTCTTTCAGGCCGAGGCAATCACGGGGCAGGTGATATCGCCAACAATGGCTGGAGCAGGGTTGTTCCGGTGGAATCCTGAAGTAACCGACGTCGGGGGTCCTGGCTGGAGCGTATAGTCTCTGATGCTCTCCGCGGGGTCCTTAGTCCAGAGATCATTGTGGAGGGAAAGGTACAGGCCACAGCACTGTCTGAGCCCAATGTGGCTGGGCAAATATACACCAGGGGGTCTGGGTTTCATTCACAGTCACGTACCCGGCCTCTATTAGGAGGCACGCGCGCGGCTCTCACAGTCTCAGGGAGTCTGCATACTTGTTTAGCGGGAACCAGCTGGCACTTGGCATGTCTCGGTTCATAGTCTCTGCGGATAGCAACGATAATGCTCGAGCAGGTGCTCAAGGGACGAAGCACACACTTCTCCCTGCCGTGCGCTATCTGCTCCTGCCAATTCTGCCCGTTTCCACGCGTGCTCGCACGTTTTACCTTTTGCCACGCCCCTTGCTGCTGAGTGCAAAGATTGGACCGGCACCTTAAGCTTTCCCCCGGATAACAGGGGAGACAGCCCCGACAGTTCTGGACCCAGCGCAAGAAAGGTACCCCTAGCCCGGTCCTTCCGCTTACAGCAGGACCTCTTCATCAGGACAAAAACCTAGTGACTAAGTCCTAAGTCCTATGGACTTGTGTCCTGCAGCAGTTGATACATGCGATTTATACATGTTGCTTAGGTGCAACCCTACCAGGTGAGCAGATCCATTTCTGTTTCTCTGCATGTTTTACAGTTAAAACTAATTTAGGCTCTTTTTTATCTACCAGTTTTTACACATTTAATATCCTAATAATGGTACTTACCAGCTTCAGACATGGTTCTGGCGGATTTGGGGCATACAGGTTTATGGGCATTTGTTTCTTCACCCCTTTAATAGGGTTCCACCACAGACTTTCAATTGGGACAAGGTCTGGACTTTGGGCCATGGCAGGACATGATTCTTTTTCAGCCATTCTGATGTAGATTTGCTGATATGCCTGGGGTCTTTGTCCTGTTTCATGACCTTGTTTCGGCCAGGATTTAGCTTTTGAATTGATGGTCTAATACTTGACTCTAGAATATTTTGGCATGTAAAGGGGTTCTTGGTCAACTTAATGACTGCATGGTGCCCAGAGTTCTGTGGCTGCAAAACAAGCACAAGGCATCCATCCCCCCTCCACCACCACACTGATAGCTGGAATGAGGGGTTTGTGCTGATATGCGGGATTTGGTTTTCGCCAAATGTGGCGCAGGTCATTAAGGCTAAACATCTCAACTTTGGTCTCATCTGTCCGAAGGACATTATTCCAGAAGTCTTGGGGTTTGTTCAGAGGCAAATTTGAACATTTTATTCATTCTGCTATCTTCCATATAGAAAGAAGAGGCTTTCTTCTGGAAACCATTGAAAACAAGCCAGACTTGCCCAGTCTTTTTCTAATTGTAGTGTCATAACCTTGAAACTTTAACATGGTAAGGCCTTTAGAGTTCAATCTGTATCTCTTGGGTTTTTTTAAGTTTCTCTGAGCATTGCACAGTGTGACCTTGGGGTGAATTCACTGAGACATCCACTCTTGGGAAGATGTCAGCTGTCTTGAAAATTTTCTACTTGTTAATAGTCTTTCTCATTGTAGAATGGTGGCCTCCAGTTGGTTTGAATATGGCCTAATAAACCTTCTGCTCTTATAAAAATTATCATACTGATGAACAATTAACTAAATGCATTTGATTATTGGTTTCTTCATTTGTGTCTAGTCATCACTTTGTCACCCCCTTAGTTAGATAAAAATAATTTTTAATTTTTTTCCATTCTTTGCAGTTAGGGTTAGGGATAGGTTTAGAGCTGGGATTAGGGTTGTGTTGGGGTTATGGATGGGTTGGGGTTAGGGTTGGGGTTAAGGTTGAGATTATGGGTTGTGTTGGGGTTAGGGTTGTGGTTAGGGTTATGGTTAGGGTAGGTTTGAGGGCTGTGTTAGGGTTGTAGTTACATTTTGGGGATTTCTACTGTTTAGGCATATCAGGGGGTCTCCAAACTTGACATGGTGCACACCATCGATTCCAGACAATTTTGCGTTCAAAAAGTCAAACGGTGCTCCCTCCCTTCTGAGCCCTGCCATGCGCACAAACAGTGGATTACCCCCACATATGGGGTATTGGTATACTCAGGAGAAATTGCACAACAAATTTTGTTGTCCATTTTCTACTGATACCCTTGTGAAAATAAAAAAGTTTCAGTCTAAAGTACAGTACATTTTTTGTGAAAAAAGTTAAATGTTAATTTTTTCCTTCCACATTGCTTTAGTTCTCATGAAGCACCTGAAGGGTTAATAAACTTCTTGAATGCGGTTTTTAGAATGGTGTCACTTTTGGCTGTTTTCTGTCATATTGACCCCTCAAAGTCAGTTCAAATGTGATATGGTCCCTAAAAAAATGGTTTTGTAAATTTTGTTGGAAAAATTAGAAATCGCTGGTCAACTTTTAACCCTTATAACTAATAAAAAAAAAGATGTTTCCCAAATTGTCCTGATGTAAAGTAGACATGCGGGAAATGTTATTTACTAACTATTTTGTGTGACATAATGCTGATTTAAGGGCACAAAAATTAAAAGTTTAAAAATTGCAATATTTTCAAAAAGTTTTGCAAAATTTCAATTTTTTTCATAAATAAACGCAGGTCATATCAAAGAAATTTTACCACTAACAAAGTATAACATGTCATGAAAAAAGAATCTCAGAATCAATGGGATACACTGAAGCGTTCCAGAGCTGTAAACTCATAAAGTGACAGTGGTTAGAACTGTAAAAATTGGATTGATCATTAAGGTCAAAATTGGCTTGGTCACTAAGGGGTTAATCCAGAAGGGTAGACAGTGTTTATAAAAATATACAAAGATGATACAAAAATGAAAGAAAACAATATGATATGCACAATTACTGTACATAATACAAAAGGTATAACAAAAGGAAAATGACTAAACGTGATATAATGGAAATGGCTCAGAGCTTAGGGGAGGGAGGTGCTCTTTAGGAAAGTAGACAGAACCCAGAACAAGCTGTACCTTCCGGGACTGATCAATGACCCAAACACAAATTCTGCTTTTCATTAGATCAAGGTTATGCCCACATATTTCCCCTTAGTAAGCTCATGTGGAGGCTGGTTGTGGGATATGATAGGTCCTTTAATTACATAGGTACTGTACAGTCATGGCCAAAAGTTTTGAGAATGACACAAATATTAATTTTTACAAAGTCTACTGCTTCACTTTTTCTAATGGCAATTTGCATATACTCCAGAATGTTATAAAGAGTAATCAGCTTAACAGCAATTACTTGCAAAGTCAATATTTGGCTAGAAAATGAACTTTATCCCCCAAAACACTTTTCAACATCATTGCAGCCCTGCCTTAAAAGGACCAGCTAACCTCTTTTCAGTGATTGCTCCATTAGCACAGGTGTGGGTGTTGATGAGGACATGGCTGGAGATCAATCTGTCATGATTAAGTAAGAATGACACCACTGGACACTTTAAAAGGAGGCTGGTGCTTGGCATCATTGTTTCTCTTCTGTTAACCATGGTTATCTCTAAAGAAACACGTGCAGTCATCATTGCAATGCACAAAAATGGCCTAACAGGGAAGAGTATCGCAGCTAGAAAGATTGCACCTCAGTCAACAATCTATCGCATCATCAAGAACTTCAAGGAGAGAGCTTCCATTGTTGCCAAAAAGGCTCCAGGGCGCCCAAGAAAGACCAGCAAGCGCCAGGACCATCTCTTAAAAATGTTTCAGCTGCGGGATCGGGCTACCAGCAGTGCAGAGCTTGCTCAGGAATGGCATCAGGCAGGTGTGAGTGCATCTGCACACACTGTGAGGCGGAGACTCTTGGAGCAAGGCCTGGTCTCAAGGAGGGCAGCAAAGAAGCCACTTCTCCCCAGAAAAAACATCATGGACAGACTGATATTCTGCAAAAGGTACAGGCAGTGGACTGCTGAGGACTGGGGTAAAGTTATTTTCTCTGATGAATCCCCTTTTCGATTGTTTGGGACATTAGGAAAACGCCTCATTCGGAGAAGACAAGGTGAGCGCTACCACCAGTCTTGTCTCATGCCAACTGTTAAGCATCCTGAAACCATTCATGTGTGGGGTTGCTTCTCAGCCAAGGGAATCGGCTCTCTCACAGTCTTGCCTAAAAACACAGCCATGAATAAAGAATGGTACCAGAATGTCCTTCAAGAGCAACTTCTCCTAACCCTCCAAGAGCAGTTTGGCGATCAACAATGCCTTTTCCAGCATGATGGAGCACCTTGCCATAAAGCAAAGGTGATAACTAAATGGCTCAGGGAACAAAACATAGAGATTTTGGGTCCATGGCCTGGAAACTCCCCAGATCTTAATCCCATTGAGAACTTGTGGTCAATCATCAAGAGACGGGTGGACAAACAAAAACCTAAAAATTCTGACAAAATGAAAGCATTGATTGTGCAAGAATGGACTGCTATCAGTCAGGATTTGGTCCAGAAGTTGATTGAGACCATGCCAGGGAGAATTGCAGAGGTCCTGAAGAAGAAGGGTCAACACTGCAAATATTGACTTGCTGCATTAACTCATTCTAACTGTCAATATAAGCTTTTGTTACTCATATGTTTGCAATTATATTTCTGTCTGTGATAAAAACATCTGTCAAACACACACATAAAAACCAGAGGGCAGCAGATCATGTGAAAATATAATATTTGTGTCATTCTCAAAACTTTTGGCCATGACTGTACATAGGTTGAAAAACACCTAGGTCAATCAAGTTCTTTCAATGGTACATTTTTGCCAATTAATTATCTATAACCCACAATGTTATGTGTACTGAGGAAATTATCCAGCCCTTGTATAAAAGCTGTTATAGTGTCGGCCATTACTACATCTTGCGGTCGGCATTCCACAGTCTGACTGCTCTAACTGTAAAGAACCCTTTCCTATTTAGCTGCCAGTATTGCCTTTCTTCCACCTGTAATAAGTGTCTCCTGGGCCATAGTATGGTCTTTAGAAGGAATAAGTTATTGTCCAGTCCTTTGTATTGACCACACATGTATTTATACCTATAAATGAGATCCCTTCTGAGACGTCATTTTTCTAAAAGGGCCTCCCATCCCTTGTAATAATCTAGTTGCTCGACTTTGAACTGACTTGAACTTTTGAATATCCTTTTTAAATGTGGAGCCCAAAACTGGATCCCATATTCTAGATGTGGCCTTACAAGTGATTTATAAAGGGGTAGCAATACATTGGGATCACAGGATTTTATCTCTCTTTTCATACCACTTAAAATCTTGTTTGCTTTTGCGGCTGATACTTGACATTGAGTACTTCTGCAATCTTACTTGTAACCAGAATACCAAGTCCTTCTCCTGTTCTGTAGTCCCGAAAATACTTAAAGGTATAGGCAGAATTTTATGAGATTCCCAACTTTCAGGATATTTTCACCCCTGGAGGTTGCAGGTGGTAGAATTTGTCAGCATGCTTCTTATCGGGATTTTAGCTGTCTATAGAAATGAAACATGGCATGGACAGCATCATCCATAGGGCCAATATTAAGTTGGAGGGGTTCTGACGGCCTTACAGTGATGTGAATGAAGGATTTTTTTTGTTCCTTTCCTACGATGCCAAAAATATATGTTCCATAAATATCCAATCAATGCGAACCCCAAAATTAGTCACTGTCCACTAGCTCCAAAAGGTCTGGCAGCCTGACTTCGATCAGAGGAAGCATATGACTGGGAAGGGTACTTTCCTGCCTTTGTGGAAATGAATCTTACTCTTGCTGTTTTTTCTTCTAGAACAAATCTCCTGTTGTCATTTCCTATTCACTGCAGGATATCATACTTCAATGGAGGTTGAAGTGTCAGCTCACTCCCACTTCTGTAGTTTTAATTAGTTTTTCTCTTTCCCAGCTATAACTAATGCCATATGTTCAATGTGGAGTATTACTTCAATGGAGGTTAAAGTGTCAGTTTTTTCTCCCTTCTCAAGTTATATTTAATCCTATTATGTTCAATGTGAGGGTCATATATCATCTCTCCGATGAAGTCTTATGGTTTTTAATTTTTCTCTATGACACTGTTGACTTGAAAAAATGAGATGAGCTGTGTGACCTGAGTTCATGGGAGAAGCTCTATGGTCTGAGAGTAAACATGGAATAAGCTGTATGATCTGAGAACATTGAGGTTTGAGATCACATGAGAAGCGGTGTGGCTTGAAAACATCAGATAATCTGTGTAATCTGATAAAATGAGATCAACTGTGTAGCCTGGTGGGAGAAGCTACATAATTTGAAAAAATGGGAAAAGCTGTGTGACTTCAGAATTTGGAAGAAGCTATGTGGCCTGGAAACATGGAGGGAGGAGGGGGAAACTGTGCAACCTGAGAATGTGGAAGGAGTTTTGTAACCTGAGAACATGGGATAATTTGTGTAATCTGACAAGAAGGGAGGAGTTGTGTAGCCTGAGAATGTGGGAGGAGATACATAATCTGAGAATGTGGGAATAACAGCGTAACCTAACAACGTGGGAGCAGTTGCTTAACCTGAGAACGTGGGAGAAGCTGTGCAACTGGAGAACAAGGGAGGAACTGTGTGACCTGGAAACACAGGAAAAGCTGTATAACCTGAGAAATTGCGAGGAGCTGTGTAACCTGAGAATGTGGGAGAAGCTGTGCAGCCAGAAAATGTAGGAGGAGCGTGTGACCTGAGAACTTGGGAGGAGCTGGTTGACGTGAGAATCTAGAAGCAGTTTGACTTGAGAGCGTGGGAGGAGCTGTGGAACCTGAGAACATGGGAGTAACTATGTAACCCAAGAACATGGGAGGAGCTGTATGAACTGAGAACTTGGGAGGAGCTGTGTAATCTGAGAATGTGGCAGGAGCTGTGTGACCTGAGAATGTGAGAGGAGGTGTGTAACCTGAGAAGGTGGGAGGGGCTGTATGGCCTGAGAACATGGGAAGAGCTGTGGAACCTGAGAACGTGGGAGGAGCTATGTAACCTGAGAATGTGGGAAGAGCTGTGTGACCTGAGAACATGGGAGGAGCAGTGTAACCTGAGAACATGGGAGGAGCTTGTAGCCTGAGAGAATGAAAGTTTTGTGGCATGAGAACAAACATTGGAGGAATTGTGTGAACTGAGAACTATGAAACCTGCCTGGGATTACAGGAGAGCTGTGTGGCTTAAGAATGTGAGAGGTGCTTTATGGCCTGAACAAGTGGGAGGATCAGTATGTCTTATGACAGTGACTAAAACTATAAACTGAGAGCATGGTATCAGTGGTCCTGTGTTCTAGAAGGAGCTGTGGCCAGAAATCTGGCAGTAGCTATGACCAGAGACCTAAGAAGAGGAGCTTTAGCCTGAGACCTAAGAAGGAGCTGTGGCCGGAGAAATAGGAGGAGCTGTGGCCGGAGATCTAGGAGGAGCTGTTGCCTGAGCTCTAGGAAGAGCTGCAGCTGGAGATCTAGGAAGACCTATGGCCTGAGACCTAAGAATGAGCTGTGGCCTGAGATCTAGGAGATGCTATGGCGAGGACATAGGAAGACCTATGGCCTGTGAACTAAGAAGGAGCTGTGCCTGAGATATAAAAGGATCTGTAGCCAGAGATCTAGGAGGAGCTGTGGCCGGAGATCTAGGAGAAGCTGTGGCCGGTGATTTAGGAGGAGCTGTGGCTGAAGCTCTAGGAGGAGCTGTGTCCTGAGATCTAGGAGGAGCTGTGTCCTGAGATCTAGGAGGAGCTGTGGCCTGTGACCTAAGAAGGAGCTGTGGCCTGTGACCTAAGAAGGAGCTGTGGCTCGAGACCTAGAAGGTGCTGTGGCCAGAGATCTAGGAGAAGCTGTGGCCGGAGATCTAAGAGGATCTGTGGGTGGCGATCTAGTAGGAGCTATGGCTTGATTTGTAAGAAGGAGTTGTGGCCGGAGATTTAGGAGGAGCTGTAGCCGGAGATCTAGGAGGAGTTGTGTCCTCAGATCTAGGAGGGGCTGTGGCTGGAGATCTAGGAAGACCTGTGGCCTGAGACCTAAGAAGGAGCTGTGCCTCAAGACCTAAGAAGGAACTGTGGCTGGAGAAATAGGAGGAGCTGTGGCCGGAGATCTAGGATGAGCTGTTGCCTGAGATCTAGGAGGAGCTGTGGCTGGAGATCTAGGAAGACCTATGGCCTGAGACCTAAGAATGAGCTGTGGCCTGAGATCTAGGAGATGCTATGGTGGGGACATAGGAAGACCTGTGGCCTGTGAACTAAGAAGGAGCTATGCCTGAGATATAAAAGGATCTGTAGCCAGAGATCTAGGAGGAGCTGTGGCCGGAGATCTAGGAGGAGCTGTGGCCGGTGATTTAGGAGGAGCTGTGGCTGAAGCTGTAGGAGGAGTTGTGTCCTGAGATCTAGGAGGAGCTGTGGCTGGAGATCTAGCAAGACCTGTGGCCTGGGACCTAAGAAGGAGCTGTGGTTCAAGACCTAGAAGGTGCTGTGGCCAGAGATCTAGGAGAAGCTGTGGTCGGAGATCTAAGAGGATCTGTGGGTGGAGATCTAGGAGGAGCTGTGGACTGTTTTGTAAGAAGGGGTTGTGGCCGGGATTTAGGGGGAGCTGTACCGGGATCTAGGAGGATTGTGTCCTCAATTTTGGGGGCCTGTGGCTGGAGATCTAGGAAGCCCTGGGGCCCTGAGCCCAAGAAGGACTTCCCTTGGACTGGGGGGGCATGGCTGGAGATCTAAGGGCGTGGGCCGGAGATTAGGAGGGTTGGCCGGAGATTGGGGAGGAGCGGGCGGGACAGGGGGAGCTGTGGCCGGGTGATCTGGGGGACTGGGGCTGGAGCTCTAGAAATAAGGACCATATTCTATGTGCATGGATTACTGTATTCGGATTACAGTGCCTAAGCAAGCTTGCAAACGACCAGCCACTGGCTCTTATGTATAGAACTGAAGGTCATTTTATACCTGCAACATTACTCCTTAAACTCAGCACAACCCTGTCCTAACTGGTCACCATCAGGCTCCAGAGATTATGGACATTTTATTTCCAGGAAGGTCGAGAGTCCCTGCACATTCTCCTACCACAGGACCATTACAAACCCCCCCCCCCATCCCAAACACCATTTATCCTTGAACTGTACTGCTGAGTGGTCAATTAAGTAAACGGCCAACCTGTTATGGTATATATAATGTTACATTGCTTATATCTCAGGACATAATAATAAAACTTCTGGTCTTTAGATGTTCTCAGAATTTTGTAAATTAAACCTCAGATGAAGAACAGGTAACAAATGACACCCAAAAACTAGGCATAATGCAGAAGCAGTGTGTGAATAATTAAGTACCCTCCTGAATCCACAGCTTGTAGAACCTGGTTTAGCAGTAATATATCCCAGTAATTAGGAAGAAAACATATCCAGGTGAAGTGTCACTTGAAAGTGTTTCCTTGAAAGGTATATTTTAGCAGGCTTACGAAGTCAACTTGTTTCGAGGTCAACGCAGTGTGAGCGAGTTGTGGGATGCAGTGACAGATAGAAGGCAGAGCAAGGGTTAACAGTTTTACTTAAAAGGGGAATACTCCATGCAGGGAGGCAAACAGTTAAAGGGAGGACAAAAACAGTTCAGATGCAAAAAGACATGCAGTGTCAATGAAAAACAAGGGTAAAGATAGTGGCAGTGTAACGCTGGTATTGTCTGTACTTTGTTTTCCAGCGTTACTTTGCATGTTTTTTGCATTAACCCTTTTGCTCCTTTCCCCCTAACCAGCTGGGATACTGTTGTCTGTTACCTATATGGATGCTGCTCAGTTCCCGGCTCTGCTGTGTACCCGTACTTGCGTGAGTGGCTCCGCTGCTTTGCATGACCGCCCGCATGTGCGGTTCCTGACTTGCTGTGAAAGCCGTCCGTAGCTTGAAAAGTCCTCTGCAGTGGTGCATGACTTACTGCGTGGTTGGCAGCAGCCATTGTTGGGTTCCCTCTGTGTTGTGCTGTCTGGCTCTGCATAGGGGGCGCGACCCACACCTGTCCTGCTTTTATGTGGATTGGGTGTTTACTAGAGTTACTGCTCCAGCCTATCGCTGTGAAGCAGCTCATATATAAAGTTCCCCAGCCCTAGTGGGCGTTGCCAGAGCTTCACATTGAATCCACACTGAATCCCTGAACCTAGCCGTATGTGGTTGTGTGTTCAGCTCCTGCTCTGAAGTTGATCAGCTCTGGAGAGCTGATTCCCTGTTCCTGCTGTGTCTTGTTCCCTGATCCTGGATCAAACCCGGTACCTGAATGTCTGAATTGTGTCTTGTGTTTCCGCCTATGCTGGGGGCTGATTACCCAGATCGCCGTTCCTGGAGGCTGTATATCCAGGCCTGTTCCTGCTGTGTCTAATTACCTGAACCCCTGATCTTGGATCGCATCCTGTACCTGACTTTCTGAACTGTGTCCTCTGTGTTATGTTCCTGAAATCCTGCTGTGTCCAGAACCCTGTGCCAGTGACTGTGAATCCTTGCTATATAACCTGAGTTCATCTTGGAAGGAGGAGTCCGGTGTGTGCTGAGTTTCTGTTACTCTGTGCTCAGCCTCTGTGCAATCCCCGGCCAGCTCCCGTTGAGCCTGGCGGCGCTTGCACCAGACCGCTGGGGTTCCTTTTCAGGTCGCTGCCAGATGTCCGGATCCTATGCCTGATGACCATGGCCTGATGTCCGATGTCCGACGACCACTTCCAGATGTCCGGATCCTATCCTTCCTGCCTGATGTCCGGATCCTGCCGATCATTGCCAGATGTCCGGAGCCTGCTGATCGGTGCCAGATGTCCGGAGTCCGAGGCCTGTGTTCCAATCCATGTTCCTGTCCGTGTTCCTGACTCCCTGAGATCCAATCCATGTTCCTGTCTGTGTTCCTGACTCCCTGAGATCCAATCCGTGTCCCTGTTGTTCCTGTGCAGTCTAACTCTGTTTCAGCCATCAGCTCCTGATTCCAGTTACCTGCCTGTTACCTGTCGGCTTGCCTGTCTGCCATCCGTCTGCAGTTCCTTCCAGAGGTTCGGACGTCATCTGCAGAGATCCCGGCTCTTGCCTGCTCACCTAGGAGCGATCATCTGCCATCCGACTGCAGCTCCATCCGGAAGTTCGGACATCATCTGCAGAGATCCCCGGCTCTTGCCTGCTCACCTGGGAGCGATCATCTGCCATCCGACTGCAGCCTACCTGGAGGCTCCACCATATCAGGTCGTATATACCTGCCTGTCTAGAGACTGCCTGGTCACTTACCGTGACAACCTGCCTGTCTAGAGACTGCCTGGTCACTTGCCGTGACAACCTGCCTGTCCAGAGACTGCCTGGTCACTTGCCGTGACAACCTGCCTGTCCCAGAGACTGCCTGGTCACTTGCCGTGACAACCTGCCTGTCCCAGAGACTGCCCTGGTCACTTACTGTGACAACCTGCCTGTCCCAGAGACTGCCTGGTCACTTGCCGTGACAACCTGCCTGTCCCAGAGACTGCCCTGGTCACTTTCCGTGACAACCTGCCTGTCCCAGAGACTGCCTGGTCACTTGCCGTGACAACCTGCCTGCCTGGTCACTTGCCGTGACAACCTGCCTGCCCTGGTCACTTGCCGTGACAACCTGCCTGCCCTGGTCACTTGCCGTGACAACCTGCCTGCCTGGTCACTTGCCGTGACAACCTGCCTGCCCTGGTCACTTGCCGTGACAACCTGCCTGTCCCAGAGATTGCCCTGGTCACTAGCCGTGACAACCTGCCTGTCCTGCCGGTTCCTCCTTGGTCTACCCTGTGATGACGTCTGTCCTGGGTCGGTGTCTGATGTTCTCCTGCTGAGCCTGTGCTACGCCTGAGGCCTGAGAGAGAGGCCGTCCTAGTATGCCCGTGCCAGATGACCCTGGACTTCATCAACCCGTGATGACCCCGCCATCGTCTGACGTTCGTCCTGGGCCGGTGTCTGATGTTCTCCTGCTGAGCCTGTGCTACGCCCGAGGCCTGAGAGTGTGGCCATACTAGTATGCCCGTGCCAGATGATTCTGGACTTCATCAACCCGTGATGACCCCGCCATCGTCTGAAGTCTGTCTGAGGTCGGTGTCTGATGTTCTCCTGCTGAGCCTGTGCTACGCCTAAGGCCTGAGAGAGAGGCCGTCCAAGTATGCCTGTGCCAGATAACCCTGGACTGCATCTACCCGTGATGTCCTCCAGCACTCGTCTGTGATCCTGAGTTGTGTACCCTTCTCTGATGTGCGGAATCGGGAGCCCGGTCTTATGTTATGTTTATTTACTTTGTTTCTTTAAGTAAACTTTATGTTTCTTCTTACCTGAAGTTGTGCGGTGTTGTCTAGTCCTGCAGGTCGCCACCTTGCCCACATGCTCAGCTGCCACGGATCCCGGTCGCTGCCCTTCCCTAGTCCGGGCAGGCCCGGGTCTCCCTCCGTGGTCCAGTGGGTCCACATTCTCTTACCATCTGGGACCCATGCCTCACGTCGTCGTGGACTGGCGGCGTGGGAGCATTGGCTAGCTAGGCAAGCTATGCCATGTCCCGGCGCCCCACAGCCGTGGGAAGCGCCACAGGCAGTTCGTGTTAGATAAACTTAGCCTGTCAGACGTTTTCCAGGACGTGGCAGGTGATATCGCCAACAATGGCTGGCGCGGGGTTGTTCCGGTGGGGTCCTGAAGTAACCGACGGCGGGGGTCCTGGCTGGAGCGGACAGCCTCTGATGCTCTCCGTGGGGTTCTTAGTCCAGAGATCGCTGTAGAAGTGTCTGAGCCCAACGTGGCTCAGCAAATATACACCGGGGGGTCAGGGTGTCGTTCACAGTCACGTACATGGCCTCTCTTAGGCGGCATGCGCGCGGCACTCACAGTCTCAGGGAGTCTGGATACTTGTTTAGCGGAAACCAGCTGGCACTCGGCATGTCTCGGTTCACAGTCTCTGCAGGTAGCAACGATAATGCTCGGGCGTGGGCCTACGCTGCTACGGTGCTCAAGGGACGGAGCACACACTTCTCCCTGCCGCACGCTGTCTGCTCCCACCAATTCTGCCTGTTTCCACGCACACTCACACTTTTTACCTTTTGCCACGCCCCTGCTGCTGAGTGCAAAGGTTGGTCCGGTTCCTTAAGCTTTCCCCCGGACAACAGGGGAGACAGCCCCGACGGTTCCAGACCCGGCACAAGAAAGGTACCCCTAGCCCGGTCCTTCTACTTACACTCCCCCTCTCCTTTTGCTCGCCATTCCACTGTCATGTATAGTGTACAGTTCCTATAGCGTCTTGTGCTTGGGTGCGAGGAAAACACAGGAGACACAGGTTGATATGAAATGACTTGTATTACTTCATACAAGCATGCTGAAAAGTTCACACAGTTTGCAGGAACAGCGACAGGAGACACAGCAGGCCAGAGTAACTTCAAGCACTACAATAAATCTCCAAAGCAGGTTCAGGATCTCTTCTCTGTACCGTAATTCCTCTGCAAACATGGATTCACCAAACAGCAGGTTTCCAGAGTCCAAAAGTGTTCCAAGGCTCCTCATAAGGGAATAGCTGGAGTACAAGTCCAAGGTTTCCAGAAGTCAGGTCACAGACTGACTGAGGCTTGATTCAGGAGCACTGATTGTTCAGCTGAGGCTGCTTAAGAAGCAAGAGGGAAGAATCAGGGCGGGAACATGAAAACTGGAAACTCCATATTAACTGAGGGCAAGAGCTGCAGAAAGACAGAAAGCAAAATGGCCGACGGAAAACTGAGTTTCAAGGAACATGTCAACAGAGACAAAGAACCTTACATTACTCCCCCCTTAGGGACAACCTCCGGATGACCTCATACCAGGCTTGTCAGGGTACCTCTGATGAAACTGGCGGAGCAGGCGAGGAGCATTTACATTATTAACTGGTTCCCATGAGTTGTCCTCCACTGGGTAGCCCTGCCATTTAATCAAATATTGCAACTGATTTCTGTACAACCTGGAATCTAGAATCCTTTCCACCATAAATTCTTCCTGACCATCGACCAGCACTGGGTCAGGGCAAGGAGAAGAACGTCCAGGAAACGTATTGGGTGTTGCAGCCTTTAGTAGGGATACATGAAAGACAGGGTGGATTCTCATAGTTCTGGGCAGTTGAAGACGACAAGCAACAGCACTTATAATCTTATTGATCTTATAAGGTCCAATGTACTTATGTCCCAATTTAGACGATGGAATCTTTAATTTAAGATTTCTGGTTGACAGCCAGACCAAATCTCCTACCTTGAAAGCTGGTGCAGGTTTACGAAATTTATCTGCTGCTTTCTTGTACCTTTCCTGAGCCAATTCTAGATTTTCCTTTAGAAGATCCATATTCTTTTGTAAAGAAGTGATTCTTTCAGCCACTGCCGGCAAGGGCGTATCTATGGGAAATCGAGGAAGAATGTTAGGATGATAACCTAGATTGGAGTAAAAAGGAGACTGCTTAGTGGAGAGTTGTCATAAGAGAACTCAGCCAGTGGAAGTAGATCCACCCAATCATCCTGTAGGTGGCAGATAAAACAGCGGAGATACTGCTCCAGGGTCTGATTGGTTCGTTCTGTCTGTCCATTAGTCTGGGGATGAAAAGCAGAAGAAAGGTTTACTTTAATGTCCAATGCTGCACAGAAATTTTGCCAAAACCTTGAAGTGAATTGCATCCCTCGATCCGAAATGACCTCATCCGGTACTCCATGTAAGCGAAACACATTCTTAATCATCAAGTCTGATGTCTGTTTTGCAGTGGGTAAGCCGACACAAGGGATAAAATGAGCTGCCTTTGTTAGACGGTCAACCACCACTAGAATGGTGTTCTTCCCTTGAGAGGTTGGTAACTCCACAGTGAAGTCCATAGAAATGGATCCCCACGGGCGGGACGGGGTGGGAAGAGGTTGCAACAGACCAGTTGGTGAGGAGCGAGGTGTTTTGCATCTTGCACAGACTTCACATGAAGTGACATAGTTTAAGACATCTTTCCTGTAAGTGGGCCACCAAAAGAAACGAGAAAGAAATTCTTGTGTCTTTAGAATTCCCCTATGCCCGGCTATCTTGGAATCGTGGATGAGTTGCAATACTCTCAATCTGACTATTTCAGGTATATACAGACGTCGCTGAATCCACACACCATTCTTAAAGACAAGACTTACGTCCCTTGGGGGTTGAGCCAACAAAGAATCCGCATGGTATGCTTCCTTGATGTCCTTAAGTAGGTCTTGATTATGAATCACTCCCAGGAATCTAGAGTCAGGAAGAATAGTCTTAGGAGGAGTAAGTGGACGTGTCTCTGCTGAATGAATCCTAGAGGGTGCATCCGCCTTTCCATTGCGCGATCCTGGTCTATAAGAAATGACAAAATTAAATTGGTTTAGGAAAAGATTCCAGCGAGCCTGGCGAGGAGTCAGGCACTTAGCCGACCTGATAAATTCGAGGTTACGATGGTCTGTCAGGACGACTATTTGCTGTGCAGCTCCCTGAAGAAGGTGTCTCCATTCCTTGAAGGCGGCAATAATGGCCAACAATTCTCTATTGCCCACATCGTAGTTCCTCTCAGCCGAAGACAACTGCTGGGAAAAGAAGGCACAGGGATGCAAGACATTCTTCTCACCTGTTCTCTGAGAGAGTATAGCTCCAACGGCACAGTCTGAAGCATCCACCTCTATTATGAAGGCAAGCTCGGGGTTGGGATGTACTAAGATAGGTGCGGTGGTAAATTTATCCTTTAAACAGGAAATGCTTCCTGAGCTTGCGGGGTCCAGGAGAACCTAGACTGTTTCCGGGTAAGTTGGGTGATAGGTGACACTACCTCAGAAAAATTCTTAATGAAACGTCTATAGAAGTTGGCAAACCCGATGAAACGCTGCACCTCCTTCACATTTCTAGGAATTGGCCAATCCTTGATGGCTTGGGTCTTGCTTCCATCCATACTAATCCCTTGCGTAGATAGTACATACCCCAGAAATTGAATTTCGGTCCTATGGAATTCACATTTTTCAAGTTTGATGTAGAGATGGTTTTGTCTTAGGCGTTCTAAGACCATTCTCACATGTCCATGATGTTCCTCTGTGGAGTTAGAAAAAATTAGAATATCATCCAGATAAATCACCACAAATGTATCTAGGAGATCCCTGAAGATATCATTCACGAAGTGTTGGAAAGTGGCTGGGGCGGTACTCAGACCAAAAGGCATAACTAGATATTCAAAGTGTCCATAGCGTGACCTGAAAGCAGTCTTCCATTCATCCCCAGGTCTAATACGGACCAAGTTATAGGCCCCACGGAGATCCAGTTTAGAGAAAATTTTGGCATGCCTCACTCTCTCCAACAACTCAGGGATTAAAGGCAATGGATAACGGTTTCTAATAGTAACCTTATTGAGTTCCCTATAGTCTATGCAGGGTCTCAGAGATCCATCTTTCTTCTTCACAAAGAAGATGGGTGCACCTGCGGGAGATGAAGAGGGGCGTATGAAGCCCTTGGCTAAATTTTCGTCTATATAATCCTTCAAAGCTTTTAGCTCGGGCCCCGCTAGGGGGTAGATCTTACCAAAAGGTATCTCGGCTCCAGGCAATAATTCAATTGGACAATCATATGGACGGTGAGGAGGAAGCTGATCAGCGTTCTTCTTGTCACATAAATCCACATAGTCCTGGTATACAGCTGGTAGTTCAGGGACTGACATGGTTCCTTTAGGAACAGAGCAAGCTGAAACTCCTTGACTCATCTGTTTCTCCGGAAAGTGTAATTCCTTGGTCTCCCAGTTAATCGTAGGATTCTGCGCCTGCAGCCATGGTAGCCCTAGAATAATGGGAAAGTGGGGAGAAGAGATAAGCAAAAAAGACATTTTCTCCTGATGATCTTTACCCATAAGGACCCTCAAAGGCTCTGTTTCTTGATCCACTGGTCCAGAAGTCAGTAGAGAGCCATCCACAGTCTCCATCTGTACTGGAGTAGCCTTCTTCACTGAACGTATCCCCTGTTTCAGAGCAAAGGAGATATCCATAAAATTTCCACTTGCTCCTGAGTCAATCATAGCAGAGCTAGACACCCAGACTGAGTCAACCCAGAGTTTGATGGAAAGGAAGCAATGAGAACTGTTTCTTTTACAACTCAGCTGGGACACCGCTGAGGAAACTTGAAAAATTGCAGCGTTTATACCGTCATCGTCCCCAGAACTAACAGAGTTTAAGTCCGAGAAATCAAGATCTCTTGCAGCAGATCTCTCTGGAGCCTGAGGCTCCGACATGACAGAGCTCCTCTCGCAACACTCACAGTGAATGACTGCTGCAGTAGTCTTACGAGAACGGCTGGGGCAGTTTATAATGAGGTGCCCTGACTTACCACAGTAGAAACATAGATTTTCCTTTATACGATGTTCTTTGCGTGCATCACTAACCCGTCTTTGTAAAGAGTCCACCTGCATGGGTTCAGGTTCTGGTTCCCTTGTGATCCTACTCAAAGGTTCCTTAGCTGAGGAGGGAGGTAGTAAAAGGTTAGTGCGATTATTTTCGAACCATCTCTCTTGTCTGCGTTCAGTCAGACGAGCATCAATACGGATACAATAGTTAATAAAGTCACCTAACGCAGTGGGAGGGTCGGCACGAGCAAGTTCATCCTTAATCAGTGGAGACAACCCTTTTCGAAAAATAGATTTTTTAGAGGAAGTGTCCCAAGTGGTATCAAGAGCCCATCTCCTGAAATCCAGGGCATATTCGGCTACTGAACGCTTACCTTGGCGCAAAGTTAACATGGCTGCTTCAGCTGTTGCACCTCGATTGGGGTCATCAAACACCTGCCCCATGGCTGAAATAAAAGCATCAAGGTGATTCAAACAATCATCCTCAGTCTCAATCAGAGGGTTTGCCCACATCAAAGCCTTATTGGTAAGCAACATGATTATAGTAAGCACTTTGGATCGTTCAGTGGGAAATTGTGAAGCATGTGCAGAGAAAAATAAATTGCATTGATTAATAAATCCCCTGAATTTCTCACGTTCACCGCCAAAACGAAAAGGAGGTAATTTGGGGATCCCAGAACTCGGGGTTATGGCAGGAGCCTGGGCTCGTTCCTCTAGAGCCTCAATCCTGGCTCGCAATTCCTGGGTAGTCTGTCCAAACACTTGCAAATTATGATTGTCCAGCTATCGCCCAATATCGCTGCTCCCATTCGCTTCCAAACTCCTGGAGCTGCATGTCCACGCTGAGCTTTCCTACCACTTCTCTTCTAACTTGCTCTTTGACACTCTACAATCTGGTTTCCGCCCCCATCACTCCACTGAGACAGCCCTGACCAAAATTACTAATGACCTACTTACAGCCAAAGCAAACGGACAATACTCTATACTCCTGCTTCTTGACCTGTCCTCTGCTTTTGACACAGTTGACCACTGCCTTCTACTACAGATTCTTTCCTCCTTTGGCGTCAAAGACCTCGCCCTATCTTGGATCTCCTCATACCTTTCCAACCGCACATTCAGCGTCTCCCACTCCCACACTACCTCCTCGTCCCACCCTCTCTCTGTTGGAGTTCCCCAAGGCTCTGTTCTAGGACCCCTACTCTTCTCAATCTATACACTTGGCCTGGGGCAACTCATAAAGTCCCACGGATTCCAGTACCACCTTTACGCTGATGACACTCAGATCTACCTCTCTGGCCCAGACATCACTTCTCTGCTATCCAGAATCCCGGAGTGTCTATCAGCCATATCCTCCTTCTTCTCCTCCCGCTTCCTCAAACTCAATGTGGACAAATCTGAACTCATAATCTTTCCCCCATCCCACAGATCTTCCTTACCTGACCTATCTACCACAATTAACGACATCACGCTTTCCCCGTACCAGAAGTCCGCTGCCTCGGAGTAACCCTTGACTCTGCCCTGTCCTTCAAACCGCACATCCAAGCTCTTTCTACCTCCTGTCGCCTTCAGCTCAAAAATATTTCAAGAATCCGTCCTTTCCTCAACCCTCAATCTACTAAAATGATTGTGCACGCCCTCATCATCTCCCGCCTCGACTACTGCAACACCCTTTTCTCTGGCCTCCCTGCTAACACCCTCGCACCTCTCCAATCCATCCTTAACTCTGCTGCACGACTAATTCACCTCTCTCCTCGCTACTCCTCCGCTTTTCCCCTCTGCAAATCTCTTCACTGGCTCCCATTCCCTCAGCGTATCCAGTTCAAATTACTAATACTGACCTACAAGGCCATCTATAATCTGTCTCCTCCATATATCTCTGAACTAATCTCCCGATATCTTCCCTCACGTAATCTCCGATCCTCCCAAGACATCCTTCTCTCCTCCACACTTATTCGCTCCTCACCCAACCGCCTCCAAGACTTCTCCCGA
Source organism: Oophaga sylvatica (assembly GCA_033576555.1). Classification (NCBI taxonomy): domain Eukaryota; kingdom Metazoa; phylum Chordata; class Amphibia; order Anura; family Dendrobatidae; genus Oophaga; species Oophaga sylvatica. The sequence goes on from JARQOD010000003.1 coordinate 405,738,958, forward strand.
ATATCCCCCATCCTCTGGAATTCTTTGCCCCAACACATCCGACTATCAAACTCATTCAGATCCTTCAGACGGAACCTGAAAACCCATCTCTTCAGGAAAGCCTACAGCCTGCAATGACCCTGCTGCCTCCTCACCACTACCGGAGTTATTGCCTCAACCAACACCGGAACTGCTGCAACCCCCCGACCTACTGTCTCCTGCCTCACAATCCTGTAGAATGTAAGCCCGAAAGGGCAGGGTCCTCTCCCCTCTGTATCAGTCTGTCATTGTTAGTTTGTTTACTGTAAGTGATACCTGTAATTTGTATGTAACCCCTTCTCATGTACAGCACCATGGAATCAATGGTGCTATAGAAATAAATATTAATAATAATAATAATAATAATAATTAGTGAGGTCCTGTAGGCTTGCAAAACGGGTTTTTAAAGTCTGTACATCTGAAAGGATTGTATCAGTCACTCCGCAAAGTTCCTTTATGCGGGCCTCCATCTTCCAGATCTTTTAAGGCAGAAGTGCTGGAAGGAGAAGAGGAAAGGAAAAAAAAAAAAACAATAGTGTTTACCTGTGGTAACACTCCAGAGTAAAATTTTAAGGGAATGCGCTCACCTGGAATGGTTGTGAGAAGTCACAACCACTGTCATTACATAAGGTATTAAACGGACATCTGATATCCACAGTCACAGCAGACACGGCTTTCCCACACCCAGCAGACACTAAAAATTGGCTCCTGAATCTTGTCATGTATAGTGTACAGTTCCTATAGCGTCTTGTGCTTGGGTGCGAGGAAAACACAGGAGACACAGGTTGATATGAAATGACTTGTATTACTTCATACAAGCATGCTGAAAAGTTCACACAGTTTGCAGGAACAGCGACAGGAGACACAGCAGGCCAGAGTAACTTCAAGCACTACAATAAATCTCCAAAGCAGGTTCAGGATCTCTTCTCTGTACCGTAATTCCCCTGCAAACATGGATTCACCAAACAGCAGGTTTCCAGAGTCCAAAAGTGTTCCAAGGCTCCTCATAAGGGAATAGCTGGAGTACAAGTCCAAGGTTTCCAGAAGTCAGGTCACAGACTGACTGAGGCTTGATTCAGGAGCACTGATTGTTCAGCTGAGGCTGCTTAAGAAGCAAGAGGGAAGAATCAGGGCGGGAACATGAAAACTGGAAACTCCATATTAACTGAGGGCAAGAGCTGCAGAAAGACAGAAAGCAAAATGGCCGACGGAAAACTGAGTTTCAAGGAACATGTCAACAGAGACAAAGAACCTTACATCCACAGGCGAGAGTTCTTGTAGTAATCGCTGACACTCTTCCATTTCTCGGATGATTCGCTGCAAAATAAACTAGTAGTGATTATATCTGTTGGGGAGTATTCCAGCTGTTGTCCGTTCAGTGCGGCGAAAGTCAGATCGCGTAGTAGAATAAGGCTGGGTAGTAGAATCAGGTTGAATGGGCGAGGACGGGGACGAGCCCAAGTCTAGAGGAGCAGCCATCTCAGGAGCTTCAGGCGCCTGTTCCTCTTCGGGG
>JARQOD010000003.1:405740588-405929543 GCA_033576555.1 Oophaga sylvatica
TTTTGGGAACCGTTTCCCGGTACATCCCCCTTTTGCTCCAGAATAGTCTCCTTCGTATGGAGGGGGGTTTCGGGGGGTTCCTCAAAAACTCAGGCTAGCATCTGAGTGCAGGACCCCTTTCTTCGGGAACCCTCGGGGACCTGCTCTGGGTCCGAAAGGGTTAGTTATTACTTGGCTGAGGATGGTCCAAAAGGCGTACGTTATTGCATTTGGAAATGAAAGTCCAGCTACCGTGCTCATGATAAGGGTGCTGCGCCCTAAAAGCGTTGAAAAAGCTTCATCTGCTGCTATCTATGCTGATACCCCTCTGTTTTTGGAAAATGACAAGTGAATAAAGATTTTTTTATCTTCACTTCATCGTTGAGCTGGATTTTCTCTTTTTGCACTTGCATTCTGGGCACGCTGACTGTGGGGGACAGCGGCTATATAGGCTGTTTCTCCGGAGAATAACACAGTCCCATCAGCCTGCCTGGCTATGGGTACTACCTCCCCGTCCTCCCCTATTACCTCAAGAGCAGTGCTAATTATGGGGCAGCTACCATTAGCGAGGTCACCTTCCTTTGTGACACTGGTCAACTGCACGGCATCACCTGCTTCATGGTTCCCGTGCCTCTCCCCATCCCCCTTAGCACTAACACTTGTTCCTGTTAGCTGGTACTGTCTGCAAGTCTTTTCAAATCTTCTCAGAAAGGTGTCCATGTCACCGTCCTTTTGCATCACTGGAAAGTGCTCTGGCCAGGGTTTAAAGGTTGTTGAATCATTGGACTCACAGTTCCGTGGGGTAGATGGTGATATCCCAAGTTGGGCCATCTGCACCTCATGGTCTCTCAGAGGTTGGGCCTCTGCTCGTCGCTCGGCAGCCTCCAATTCAGCTCTCTCAGCCTCTCGCTGGGCTTGGGCCTGCCACTCGGCTCTCTCGGCCTCTCGCTGGGCTTGGGCCTGCTGCTCGGCTGCCTCTTGTTGTTGCTGAATAAGCCTCAGCCATCCTTGATAAACCTCTGTGGGGCAATGTTGTAGAGCCATTTGCAGATAAGGGTTCCCGCAGCCCTGGTTGCTGATGCAACTTGCATCTACAGGTGGGACCCCTGGAGCAGTTTTGTCCACACTTTGGCTGATCCCTGTTTCCACTGAGCTCTGGAGACGGGCTTGCTCTGTTTCAAGTCGCACGAGTTCCGTGATCATTTGTTCTTTGTTTTTGCCAATGGGGTCAATGCTTTTGATCGTACATATTCCAGAAAGAGTCTCCTTTTTCTACTGAGTGTACCAGAACTCCCAAACTGCAGCCATGATCTCCAAATAAAAGATAGAATAGAAAAACTAAGATGGGTAGGGTATAACTGTTACACATACAGTATTGTCTCACATCTAATAAACACTGAGTTCAATCTTCAAAACTTTTTGCGCAGGGTCCTCACAAAAACCGTGCAAGTTTTTAGTGAGAGGAATGATTGCTCAAACCAGATCACTAATGCTCTATGATCCCACCCCTCTTCCACCAATTTGTCAGGAAACACTTTACTTTTAGTCAGGAACTTGCAGCTCTCTGTCGCCCCTTTACCCTGCTGGTCAATAGGGTATTGACAGAGGATAAGACAATGAGCGCAGCTGCTCTAATTTCGTTGAATATTGCGGCACGTGATGTTACGGGATGTATATATACCACCGGTTCCGGATAGGAACATATATATACATCGATCCAGTCACCATCAAGTTACCAACAACACATAAATCCGAAAACTATGCTGCCACAACCGACCTCTTATAGGTGGATCGGACACCCGTTTGGTAACATGAATTTGTACGGAGTACGTGGCGGAACGCTCATAGAACAAGAAGAACGAAGCGAGCAAATTTATAATTTTTATTCTGGAAGAATCGGCAGTGTTTACAAAAGATAAAAAGAATGATAAATACAAAAGAGACAAAATACAAATAGGTATAAACAGTTATGAAAATACGAAACTTACTAAATCTCAGTCAAAGGTATGACATGTCGATAAAGGGGAGGAGGGATCCCAAAGAAATGATCCAGTACCAGAGCGGAGTCTACACCTCTACGAGATAGAGACTTTTTCCTGCACGGAGCACTGGTTGCGCAGATATTGTTGTGTTTTATTAGATACTTTCTTGCTGTATTTTATTAGTGATTTGCTTGCTCGTCAATTCATCCTCAGGAATCAATGTTTTCACTCAGTGACAGTAAACAGAGGAAGACGTGCAGGCTGGATCTTATATAAACCTAAGGCCAGACAGTAGATTGCTAAAGGTACATGTAAAGCAATCATCCTATCAATCCCCTCTGTATCTCAAGGGTCTCACCCCATAGTTCTCCTAGCCTAGGCACATTGTGTGGAAGGAGATAGTAGACCCAGGGGAGCTGTCACTACAGGGGGTCTCACATACAGCTACATGAGATGGAATATGCTTGTTTGGTGAGCTAAAGAAAATTGTTTAAGGGGGAGGGTGAAAAAGGCACATCGGTTGAATCAGGCTGTTGTTGGAGGAACTTCGATGGAAGATGATCCAAGCTGGGATGGATGATCTTTGGAGTTTTGGAGATTAATTGGTGGCTGGAGGGTATCCATGAGCTACAGTCGTGAAATTCAACTTCTGGAGGGACATAGGCTGTGAATGCACACTATACCGGCTGGAGATACCAAAAGCAGTATGCCAGCCAAAAGTTGGGAAACAGTAGGTATCGCCAGTTAGGGGCCAGCGGAACTACTGATCTCAGATTGGTAACTTGTGGACTGAAGACATTGTATGTTGTATGAGCCCCATGTGCCCCATCCAGTTATACATGTCTCCCAACCTGATCTAATGTGCCCCATTCAGGTATATATGTCCCCTATCCTGGTATGCATGTGCACCGTCCAGGTATACATCTGCACACCCAGGTATACATGACCCACATCTTTGTATACATGTCCCACATCCAGGTACACATGTGCCCTATCCAGGTACACATGTGCCCCATCCAGGCATACATGTCCTCAACCAGTCATACATGTCCCCCATTCAGATATACATGTCCACCATCCAGGTATACATGTCTCACATCCTGCTATACATGTTTCCATCTGGTATGCATGTGCTCCATCCAGGTGTACATGTCCCCCATTCAGGTATACAATTGCACTATCCTGGTATACATGTCCCCTATACTGGTATGCATGTCCCCCATCCAAGTTTGCATGTTCCCCATCCAGGTACGCATGTGCCCCATCCAGTTATACTTGTCTCTCATCCTGATATACATGTGTTACATCCAGGTATGCATGTCCCCCATCCTGGTATGCATGTCCCCCATCCTGGTATACATGTCCCACATCCTGGTATGCATGTGCCCCATCCAGGTATACATGTGTCCCATCCTGATATGCATGTCCCCCATCCTGGTATACATGTCCCACATCCTGGTATGCATGTCCCCCATCCTGGTATGCATGTCCCCCATTCTGGTATAATGTTCCCCATCCTGGTATGCATGTGCCCCATCCAGGTATACATGTGTCATGTCCTGCTATGCATATCCTCCATCCTGGTATTCATGTCACCCATCCAGGTATGCATGTGCCACATCCAGGTATACATATTCCCCATCCTGGTATACATGTCTCAATCCTGGCATATAGGTGCCCATCCTGGTATTCATGTACCTCATCCTGGGATACATGTCCACCATCCAAGTATACAGTGGGTTTGGAAAGTATTCAGACCCCTTTAAATTTTTCACTCTTTGTTTCATTGCAGCCATTTGGTAAATGCAAAAAAGTTCATTTTTTCTCATTAATGTACACTCTGCACCCCATCTTTAGTGAAAAAAACAGAAATGTAGAAATTTTTGCAAATTTATTAACCCCTTCATGACCCAGCCTATTTTGACCTAAATGACCTGGCCATTTTTTGCAATTCTGACCAGTGTCCCTTTATGAGGTAATAACTCAGGAACGCTTCAACGGATCCTAGCGATTCTGAGATTGTTTTTTCGTGACATATTGGGCTTCATTATTAGTGGTAAATTTAGGTCGATAATTTTTGCGTTTATTTGTGAAAAAAATGGAACTTTGGCCAAAATTTTGAAAATTTCGCAATTTTCAAATTTTGAATTTTTATTGTTAAACCAGAGAGTTATGTGACACAAAATAGTTAATAAATAACATTTCCCACATGTCTACTTTACATCAGCACAATTTTGGGAACAACATTTTTTTTGTTAGGAAGTTATAAGGGTTAAAAGTTGACCAGCGATTTCTCATTTTTACAGCAAAATTTACAAAACCATTTTTTTTAGGGACCACCTCACATTTGAAGTCACTTTGAGGGGTCTATATGGCAGAAAATACCAAAAAGTGACACCATTATAAAAACTGCACCCCTCAAGCTACTCAAAACTACATTCAAGAAGATTATTAACCCTTCAGGTGCTTCACAGGAACTAAAGCAACGTGGAAGGAAAAAATGGACATTTTAATTTTTCCAACAAAATTTTTCTTTTAGCATAAATTTTTTCATTTTTGCATGGGCATCAGGATAAAATGGACCCTAAAATTTGTTGGGCAATTTCTCCTGAGTATACAGATACCTCATATGTGGTCATAAACCACTGTTTGGGCGCACGGCAGGGCTCAGAAGGGAAGGAGCGCCATTTGACTTTTTGAATGGAAAATATGCTGGAATATTTAGCGGTTGCCATGTCGCATTTGGAGAGTCCCTGTGTGCCTAAACATTGGAGCTCCCCCACAAGTGACCCCATTTTGGAAACTAGACGCCCTAAGGAACTTATCTAGATGCAGAGTGAGCACTTTGAACCCCCAGGTGCTTCACAAATTGATCCGGAAAAAAAAGAAAGTACTTTTTTTTTCACAAAAATTTTCTTTTAGCCTCAGTTTTTTCATTTTCACATGGGCAACAGGATAAAATGGATCCTAAAATTTGTTGGGCAATTTCTCCTGAGTACACAGATACCTCATATGTGGTCATAAACCACTGCTTGGGCGCACGGCAGGGCTCAGAAGGGAAGGAGCGCCATTTGACTTTTTGAATGGAAAATATGCTGGAATATTTAGCGGTTGCCATGTCGCATTTGGAGAGTCCCTGTGTGCCTAAACATTGGAGCTCCCCCACAAGTGACCCCATTTTGGAAACTAGACCCCCCAAGGAACTTATCTAGATGCAGAGTGAGCACTTTAAACCCCCAGGTGCTTCACAAATTGATCCGTAAAAAAAAGAAAGTACTTTTTTTTTCACAAAAATTTTCTTTTAGCCTCAGTTTTTTCATTTTCACATGGGCAACAGTATAAATTGGATCCTAAAATTTGTTGGGCAATTTCTCCTGAGTACACCGATACCTCATATGTGGTCATAAACCACTGTTTGGGCGCACGGCAGGGCTCAGAAGGGAAGGAGCGCCATTTGACTTTTTGAATGGAAAATATGCTGGAATATTTAGCGGATGCCATGTCGCATTTGGAGAGTCCCTGTGTGCCTAAACATTGGAGCTCCCCCACAAGTGACCCCATTTTGGAAACTAGACCCCCCAAGGAACTTATCTAGATGCAGAGTGAGCACTTTGAACCCCAAGTGCTTCACAAATTGATCCGTAAAAAAAAGAAAGTACTTTTTTTTTCACAAAAATTTTCTTTTAGCCTCAGTTTTTTCATTTTCACATGGGCAACAGTATAAATTGGATCCTAAAATTTGTTGGGCAATTTCTCCTGAGTACACAGATACCTCATATGTGTTCATAAACCACTGTTTGGGCGCACGGCAGGGCTCAGAAGGGAAGGAGCGCCATTTGACTTTTTGAATGGAAAATTAGCTCCAGTCGTTAGCGGACACCATGTCATGTTTGGAGAGCCCCTGTATGCCTAAACTTTGGAGCTCCCCCACAAATGACCCCATTTTGGAAACTAGACCCCCTAAGAAACTTATGCAGATGCACAGTGAGCACTTTGAACCCCCAGGTGCTTCACAAAACTTTATAACGCAGAGCCGTGAAAATAAAAAATCATTTTTTTATTCTCAAAAAATTATTATTTAGCCCCATATTTTTTATTTTCACAATGGTTACAGGAGAAATTGGACCCCAAAAGTTGTTGTCTAATTTGTCCTAAGTACGCTAGTACCTCACATGTGGGGAGAACCACTGTTTGGGCATACGTCAGGGCTTGGAAGGGATGTAGTGACGCTTTGAAATGCCAACTTGATGGAATGGTCTGCGGGCGGGCAGAGCCCCTGATGTGCCTAAACAGTAGAAACCCCCCACAAGTGACCACATTTTGTAAACTAGACCCCTCAAGGAACTTAACTAGATGTGTGGTGAGCATCTTGAACCCCCACGTGCTTCACAGAAGTTTGTAATGCAGAGCCGTGAAAATAAAAAATCATTTTTTTCCTCAAAAACTGATTTTTTTAACCCGCAATTTTTTATTTTCACAAGGGTAACAGGAGAAATTGGACCACAAAAGTTGTTGTACAGTTTGTCCTGAGTACACTGGTACCCCATATGTGGGGGGGAACCACTGTTTTGGCGCATGGGAGAGCACAGAAGGGAAGGAGCGCCATTTTGGAATGCAGACTTGATGGAATGTTCTGTGGGCGTCATGTTGCCTTTGCAGAGCCCCTGATGTGCCTAAACAGTAGAAACCCCCCACAAGTGACCCTATTTTGGAAACTAGACCCCCCAAGGAGCTTATCTAGATGTGTAGTTAGCACTTTGAACCCCCAAGGGCTACACAGAAGTTTATAACGCCGGGCCATGAAAATAAAAAAATCATATTTTTTCCACAAACATGATCTTTTAGTCCCCAATTTTTTTATTTTCCCAAGGGTAACAGGAGAAATTAGACCTCAAAAGTTGTTGTCCAATTAGTCCTGAGTACGCTGATATCCCATATGTGGGAGAGAACTACTGTATGGGCACACTTCGGGGCTCGGAAGGGAAGTAGTGACGTTTTGAATTGCCGACTTGATGGAATGGTCTGCGGGCGTCATGTTACGTTTGCAGAGTCCCTGATGTGCCTAAACAGTATAAACTCCCCACAAGTGACCCCATTTTGGAAACTAGACCCCGCAAGGAACTTATCTAGATGTGTGGTGAGCACTTTGAACCCCCAAGTTCTTCACAGAAGTTTATAACGCAGAGCCGTGAAAATAAAAAATCATTTTTTTTCCACAAAAATAACTTTTTTAGTCCCCAATTTTTTTCCCAACAGTAACAGGAGAAATTAGACCCCCAAAGTTGTTGTGCAATTTTTCCCGAGTACGCTGATACCCCATATGTGGGGGTAAACCACTGTTTGGGCACACGTCGGGGCTTGGAATAAAGGGAGCACTGTTTGACTTTTTGAACGCAAAATTTGCAGGAATCAATGGTGGCGCCATGTCGCGTATGGAGATCCCCTGATGTACCTAAATAGTGGAAACCCCTCAAATCTAACTCCAACCCTAACCCCAACACACCCCTAACCCCAACCCTAACCCCTACACACCCCTAACCCTAATACAAACCCTAACCATAACCCTAACCCCAACACACCCCTAACCCTAATCCCAACTCTAACCATAAACCTAACCACAAGCCTAACCCTAATCCCAACCCTAACCCCAAAACACCCCTAACGCTTATCCCAACCCTAACCCTAATCCCAACCTTAACCCTAATTCCAACCCTAACCCTAATTCCAACCCTAACCCTAGTTCTAACCCTTACCCTAGTTCTAACCCTTACCCTAGTTCTAACCCTAACCCTAGTTCTAACCCTAAGGCTGGGTTCATATTGCGTTTTACTAGCCCGTTCAACACGTAGCGTTGACGGGCTGGTAACGGTATAGCATAACGCGATCGCGTTATGCTATACCCGCTAGTGCAGAGGAATCAGCGATGATTCATCTGTGCTAGCGGTGATGGAGCCCAGACGCTGCAGCCTGCGTCCAAGGCTCCGTCACTGAATGACGACACGTCGCGAACGCATGCCGCTTCATGGCATGCGTTGCGATGCGCACACAAATGGGGTGAATGGCGTTTTTTTTTACCATTTATTTGCATTGTACTGTACATGGTTTCTGGATCTGCTGTGGATCCGCAGCGCCAAATCCGCTGCGGATCCGCAGCAAAATCCGCTGCTGATCCGCAGCAAAATCCGCTGCGGATTAGCAGCGAAATCCGCTGCGGATCAGCAGCGAAATCAGCTGCGGATCAGCAGCGAAATCAGCTGCGGATTAGCAGCGAAATCCGCTGCGGATCAGCAGCGAAATCAGCTGCGGATCAGCAGCGAAATCAGCTGCGGATCAGCAGCGAAATCCGCTGCTGATCCGCAGCTGATTTCGCTGCTGATCCGCAGCTGATTTCGCTGCTGATTTCGCTGCTGATCCGCAGCGAAATCAGCAGCGGATCAGCAGCGAAATCAGCTGAGGATCAGCAGCGAAATCAGCTGCGGATCAGCAGCGAAATCCGCTGCGGATCAGCAGCGAAATCCGCTGCGGATCAGCAGCGAAATCTGCTGCGGATCAGCAGAGAAATCAGCTGCGGATTAGCAGAGAAATCAGCTGCGGATCCGCAGCAAAATCCGCAACGTGTGCACAGGGCCTAATAGGAAAAAAAAAAAAATTCTTTATTATTTTTCCCTACCTATGACAGGGGGGTTCACTTACTTTTTTTTATTTTGATCACTGTGACAGTTTATCACAGTGATCAAAATACATTTTTTGACTAGGCAGGGCGCACTGCGCATGCGCCGGCCGGCGGGCGCACTGCGCATGCGCCCGCCATTTTCCAAGATGGCGGCGCCCATGAAGAATCCCGGGCAGCCGCCGGGAAGGATCCAGGGACATCGGTGGACCGGGAGAGGTGAGTATGGGGGTCGGAAGTGAGGGGGGGGGATCGGAAGGTGGGGGCAGCGGAGGCCAGGACGAGGGGAGCTTTTAGTGACGGCGGTGACCGACCGCTGCCATCTTTCGGTGGCGGCGGCCGATCGCCGCCGTGAATCCGTGTGGGGAGGTCAGGGCTCGGTGTCCAGCCATGGCAGATGCTATTGCAGCATCGGCCATGGCTGGATTGTAATTATATTGGTGAAATATTACAGATTGCTCTGATTGGCTGTTTCACTTTTAACAGCCAATCAGAGCGATCGTGGCCACGGGGGGGTTAAGCCAACCCCCCTGTGGTGAAGCACAAAGGGTCCTGTGCCGGCGGGTCGGGTGACCTTTCAGTGACCCCGGTCACCCGACCCGCAGGGACGCGATCCTTTCATGACGCCACATAGGCGTCATGGGTCGGATTGGCACTGATTTTCATGACGCCTACGTGGCGTCATGGGTCGGGAAGGGGTTAAAAAAGAAAAACTGAAATGTCACATGGTCATAAATGTTCAGACCCTTTGCTTGGTATTGAGTAGAAGCACCCTTTTGAGCTAGTACAGCCATGAGTCTTCTTGAGAATGATGCAACAAGTTTTTCACACATGGATTTGGGGATCCTGTGCCATTCTTCCTTGCAGATCCTACTCCAGTTCAGTCAGGTTGGATGGTGAACGTTGGTGAACAGCCATTTTCAGGTCTCTCCAGAGATGCTCAATTGGGTTTTGGTCAGGTCTCTGGCTGGGTCAGTCAAGAATGGTCACAGAGTTGTTCTGAAGCCACTCCTTTGTTATTTTAGCTGTGTGTTTGGGGTCATTGTCTTGTTGTCTGAGGTCCGTCCAGAGCACTCTGGGAAGAGGTTTTCATCTAAGATATCTCTGTACTTGGCCGCATTCATGTTTACTTCAATGGCAACCAGTCATCCTGTCCCTGCCGCTGAAAAACACCCCCATAGCTTGATGCTGCCACAAGCTGACTAAATAGGATAGGACAGGAGAGATTACTTTCTGCAACCCAGAAAACCCTACAAAAATCCAACAATTCTGGTTACAAAAATACTGAGATCACACGATCTCGCCACCCACTATATCAGATCTCAGTGTGAACAAAAACCAAGCCGCAGCCGCTGAAAAAACAGGAAAAAGCAAATGAGCAAATAACAGTGGCTGCAGGAAAACTGTGAGGAGCTCAGGCCCCAAGAGGGGACCTGGCTGACCTCCAAAAAAGTGCAGAAAACAATGCAAAAAGTAAGCACAAAAAGAAAAGCAAAAAAATATCTTATCTGAAAGCAGGAGATGCAGGCAGGACTCCAGCAAACTTCCAAATGAACCAGGAACCACAATTGAGACAAGAACAATTGATCACCGGCAACCATCATGGGAGGGAACCTCCCTTATATCAGACCAGTCCGTGATTCCAGATTGCCACTCCTCGCTGAAAGGTTCAGTACTGTCTGTAACCACCAGAGGGAGCCTCTGCTCAGAAACCATCTCTAGCACATTCATAACAAATATAATTTTTGTGTGAAAAAAATAGGATTTTTTATTTTTATGCCCGGGCATTATAAACTTGTGTGAAGCACTTGGGGGTTCAAAGTGCTCATCACAGATCTAGATAAGTTCCTTAGGGGGTCTAGTTTCCAAAATGGGATCACTTGTGGGGGGTTTCCACTGTTTAGGCACATCAGGGACTGAACATGACACCCATCAAAGTCTGCATTCCAAAACGTCATTACTTCCTTTCCGAGCCCTGAAGTGCGCCCAAACAGTATTTCTCCCACACATATGGGGTATCAGCGTACTCAGGACAAATTGGACAACAACTTTTGGGGTCCAATTTCCTTGGGAAAAATAAAAAATTGGGGACTAAATAATCATTTTTGTGGAATTTTTTTTTTCACACCCAGGCATTATAAACTTTAGTGAAACACTTGGGGTTCAAAGTGCTCACAACAGATCTAGAAAAATTCCTTAGGGGGTCTAGTTTCCAAAATGGTGTCACTTGTGGGGGGTTTCCACTGTTTAGGCACATCAGGGGCTCTCCAAATGTGACATGGCGTACAATCTCAATTCCAGCCAATTTTGGTTTGAAAAAGTCAAACGGCGCTCCTTCCCTTCCGAGCCCTGCTGTGCACCCAGACAGTGGTTTTCCCCCACATATGGGGTATCGGCGTACTCAGGAGAAATTGCACAACAACTTTTTCTGTCCATTTTCTCCTTTTACCCTTGTTAAAATAATTTTTTTTTGTAAAAGATCATTTTTGTGACTAAAAAGTTAAATGTTAATTTTTTCCTTCCAAGTTGCTTCAGCTCCTGTGAAGCACCTGAAGGGTTAATAAACTTCTTGAATGTGGTTTTGAGTGCCTTGAGGGGTGACGGTTTTAAAATGGTGTCACTTTTTGGTATTTTCTGCCATATAGACCCATCAAAGTAACTTCAAATGTGAGGTGGTCCCTAAAAAAAATGGTTTTGTACAATTTGTTGTAAAAATGAGAAATCGCTGGTCAACTTTTAACCCTTATAACTTCGTAAGAAAAAAAAATTTGGCTTCAAAATTGTGCTAATGTAAAGTAGACATATGGGAAATGTTATTTAGTTACTATTTTGTGTGACATATTTCTCTGTTTTAAGGGAATAAAAATTCAAAGTTTGAAAATAGCAAAATTTTCAACATTTTCGCCATATTTCCATTTTTTTCATAAATAACTGCAAGTTATATCGAAGAAATTTTACCACTATCATGAAGTACAATATTTCACAAGAAAACAGTGTCAGAATCGTGAAGATCCGTTGAAGTGTTCCAGAGTTATAGCCTCATAAAGAGACAGTGGTCAGAACTGTAAAAATTGTCCCGGTCATTGACGTGCAAAGCACCCTTGGGGGTTAAGGGGTTAATATGCAATGTTGTTTCTTCACATATATATTGTATGCGATTAAATTCCAAACTAATGGGAGTAGAAAAATGTAATATAATGATCACTACAACTTCAAAAACTGACATTTTTAACATGTCTTTTCTGTCCTGATTATTTACTGTATTGATGGCTCAATCTATCGTCCAAAGAGGATAACCTCACTGTTAGAACCTGTGACAGACTATTTTCTGTTTCTCCAGTTCTGAATTGTTTGAGCACTTTCTCTTCACCCGTGTCATTTCTCCGGTGGGGAGTGCCTTCTTGGTACACTGTGACTTCTGAATCCTCACATTGTGGACACTGCACACTGTATGGATTCTCCCATTCCTATGGAAAAAGTTGGCGGTCTTGTAACCACAAGTATGCCACATTCTGACTAAATGTGGGCAACATAGCTCAATGCAAGAGAATCAAGCAAGGCAACGCACGTTTAATTGTTGGAACATGACTGTATATACTCATATCTTACATGCTGTTACATGATGTCATAGAGAAAAAATAAAATTCATAAGAACTCCTTAGTTGCCATTATGTTAATTTTACTAAGCATTGATTGTTGGTTCAATTAGTTGTTCTGTTGCAGGTGTCTCCTATATAGGACAGAGCATTTTATGTCTATCTGCATGACTATGTAATTGTACTTTGGTCAGCATATATGTACATATGTCTGTATATTTTTAGGAATAACAGTCTGCACTTAGCACTTTATGTATACAATCCATGCAATTTCATTGAAATAGCCTATTTATGTTTTATCTATTGTTGGCATAAGATTGTTTATTGTACTATTTTGGTGATTATTCCACCTGACTTGAGAATTAGTTATTCATGTCTTAGTCCCTATTTTCTTAATCCAGTATCTTTCTTGACTTAAGTTTTTTACTTGTTTTTGCTGTATATATATATAACTAAAAAAATTTTTTAATCTAAACATTGATACGCTTCCTATATACCTGGGTATAACTATGTACCTGAGTTATTATATTGTTAGAACTTTATTAACATAGCCATGTATCACATAATCCTACAAGTTAGTGTGCTTTCACCCTGCGCTTTGTCCTACGTTCGTTGGTCCCATTGGGATTTACATCTGACCCTCCCTCAAAACGGCATTCAGGCATATTTGCCAATGTGGCTATTACCTATAATAGTTCCTATGAAGTCAATGTGTGCTCTGTCGTGCATCAGTTTTGACCGTTTACACATACTGGAGGCAGACACCCCGACGTAGTACACTGCATCTGGGGGTCTGTCTCCTGTAGGTATATACACCCAAAAATTATGCACAACAGAGAACACGTTGACTCCGTCTGCACCATTATAGTCAATATCCCTGTCAGCGCATTTGCCCGAATCCTAGTTTGCGGGTGTTCTGACATAAGCTCCAACGGGACCACTGAATTTTGCAAAGAACGCAGTGTGAAACCACCTTCATGAATTGTTAAATGTGTACAAGGTCAGAACCACAGGATAAGAACAAATTGCAGCTCAGGAAACATCACCAGAACCAACATTAGAAAATAAATACATCACCAGAACCACGATCAGTACATGAATACATCACCAGAACAACCATCAGTGCATGAATACAGCATCACAGCCCTCATCAGTACAGAAATACATCGCAAGAAACACCATCAATACAAGAATGCTGCCCCAGAACCATCTGCAGCACATAAAAACATCACTAGAACCACCATCAGTACAGGAATACATCACTAGAACCATCATCAGTACAGAAATGCAATATCAGCTACCATTAGTACAGAAATACAGCACCACAACCCCATTAGTACATGAATACATCACCAAAACCACCATCAATACAAGAATACAGCATCAAGCTCCGTATAACAATAAATTGCAATGTAAAGTCAGCCACATACATAATAGTATTGTATGAACCTACAACTCCCAGTATGTCCTTAACAATGGTAAGGAGATGCTGGGATTTGTAGATATCAGTCATTACCAAACTGCGGACCATACATGAACGACAGTACTGAGGAGACATCGTCTCAGAATGGAGTCTTTCTCATTGTTTCTTTCTCATCTTGTCCAGACGCCATGGTGACGCCATGGTGACTTTTCACATCCACAGCTCATCTCTGCAAACTTCCATCTTCTCCGTTCATCTGCAGCACATTCTGCCATGGTGTCCTTAAAAATTACAGTGTGATTATAATGCTCCTGAATAAAAATATCTACTCTATGCTGAGTTCCTGAATATTTGCCCCTCACTGTGCTTCTTTCACAAGTATGACCCCTAGACCATCTCTTTTATGATACATGGCCTCTACCACCATGTCTCTTTTATGGTACTTGCCGTATACCCTGTCCTCTCCCTTTCATAATGGGCCCCTCTTCACACTCTTCTCTCATTCTGTGTCCTCGCTTTATTGTCCAGTCTCTATGTGTCCCCTCCTCGGCATACTGTCCCCTACTTGCTGTGCCCTCAAACTGTCCCCACATGCTTCCTCCTCTAAAATACTGCCCCCCACACTACCCAGTTTCTATATTGTGCCCCTGCACTTTTCTCCCCCATACTCTCTTCACACATTCCCTCCTTACTCCCCATTCTCAAACTGCTTCATCACCCATTCCCTGTCCTGCTCCTCATCCTGTTTCCTCACGTTCCCTGGACCCTCTCTCCCTCCCTTCCTGCCTCCCCTCCTCTCATATGTCTTCTCCCCATGTATCTTCTTCACCCATAATAACCACATCGGCCGCTACAGAGAAGTTCATTTTTGTAATAACACTGACATGGGATTATTATTTCTTGCAGCCTGCGATCTTGGATACTTCAAATCTTCACCAGGAGACCAACTATGCTCCAAGTGCCCCCCATTTAGTCATTCAGATACCTTGGCTTCCCAGATCTGTGATTGTGATAATAACTATTACCGTTCTGCTACGGATCCGCCTTCTGTACCCTGCACACGTGAGTATAGGCCAAGATGGCACAATTTTGTGATGATCTCGTTCAGGAAGGTGCAGGGTTGTAATCTAAAACCACTCATCTCTGTGAGACGAACTCTCAGCCACAGCAGATGGTTCCACAGTTTTCCCCAGTTTCACAATTCTGATGCTTCCTTATTCTTCTCTTCCCATATCCTGAGCCTTACCTTCCACCTCCACATCAGAAACTTCTCTGAAGGCTGCTAATTCGTCATTTTCTTGGAAATTAATCCTCTAGTGACTCTCAATAGGACTTAAAACTGGCGTGATATATAAGTGAATAGCTTCCCGACAGATGAACATGTAGCAACTGCCGGTGGTACACCCTACTGCAGCAGTCACAATTAAGGGTATGCCACACTGAACAATATCGCTAACGGGATCGCTAAAAAACGTCACTATTTAGCGATCCCGTTAGCGATGTTGTTCAGTGCGGCATCTGCCAGCGACGAGCTTCCTGCTGTGATCTCGCTCGTCGCTGGAATCGTTCCGGACCCTATTTTCTCGTCGGCGCTCCCGCTGGGTAAGTATATATCGCTAGTGTGGCACCTTTTCTTAGCGATTTAGCGGTACTTTTGTACCGCTAAAGTCGTTAAGAAGATCGCTAACGGCGATAGCGTCGTTAACTATATCGCTAAATGTGGCCGCACTTAGCGATATAGAAACAATCCCGCTAGCGATCGCATTAGTATGCGTCGTTATCGTGATCGCTAGCGGGATTGTTTAGTGTGGCAGTACCTTAAGTGTTGTCACCAACTATGGCCGTTTAACCACTCAGAGGCTGTTGTCAAGGGTGATTACAGCATATAGATGGTTAACAGTGTGGGGGCTACCTCTTTATCTCCATCGGCTCCCTGTGTTCATGATTGTCTGGTTATCTTGGCAATTCATGGCCAAATGCCTGCCTTACAGTCTGCCGGCTATAGTGGCCTGTTCAGAAATTGGCAACATTTAAGAGGTAAAAATAACATTTTTCATTCCTGTCATGCCACATAACATTAATTCCTGAAATGCACCTGAAGGATTAATAAACTATGTAAAAGCAGTTCTGAATACGGTGAGGGCTGCTGTTTTTAAAATGCTATCATTTTTGGATGTTTTCCGATATATAGATCCCCAAAGTCACTTCAAACCTGAATAGGTCCCTAGAAAAATAAATCTTGTAAATTTCCTTGAAAAAATAAAAAAGTTCTGCTACAATTGTACCTCTAACAACCTAACAGAATAAAAGCCCATTTTACAGATGGAGCTGATGAAAAGGCGACATGAGGGAAATAGCATTAACTGTTTTGTGTGCTATGACTGTCTGGATTAATGGGATAATAATTCAAAGTTTGAAAATTGTTAATTTTTAGAAATTTTTCTTAAATTTCTGAAATTTTTATAAATTAACGTAAAATATATTGTTGTACAGTAAATGTACAATTAACAGAAAGTACAATGTGCTACAAAAAAATAATCTCATAATCACTGAGGTATGATGAAACATAAAGTAACACGTGTCAGATTTGAAAAACTTGGTGTTGTCACTAAGCGGTTAAAATGCTGGTGCTTACAGCCGCCACCGTCTTCAGCAGCCTACTCCAACAGTCTTCTGTGTGGCCGGTCGCGTCTAACACTCTTGTACTTCTCCAATCAACCGGGTCAATTATTCAGTTCACATTTCTGGCTTTTTTAGTGTTCTGTAGTTAAACCCTTCAGAATTTGTAATGTTCCCTAGAATAATTGAAAAATAAATAGTAACAATGACCTGGAAGGAGTCTTGTAAGTTTAATTGTAGGGCCTTCCTTCTGTACAAATGCCCGTAAAGTGGAGGAAGTGTTCAGCGTTGTCTTTTTTCACTGTCTTCCCTTCTAGGTCCACCTTCTGCTCCAGTCAATCTCATCTCCAGTGTTAATGGCACTACCATAAATTTGGAGTGGAACCCACCAAGGGACTCAGGTGGGCGCAGAGATGCCACATACAATGTAATTTGCCGTCGTTGTGCTTGGGATGCAGGTCAATGTGAGCCCTGTGGGGGTGGCGTTCGTTATACTCCCCAACAAATGAGCCTCACAAAGACTTCCCTTACAGTGGCAAATCTCCAGGCCCATATGAACTATACCTTCTGGGTGGAGGCTGTCAACGGAGTGTCCGACTTTAGCTTGGAGCAAAGGATGTTCTCCACAGTGAACATAACCACAAATCAGGCAGGTAGGACCCTCTGCAAAACCTGTCTGTTCTTTAACTGGGGCCATATTGTTCTTTAGTATGATAATCATTATCAAAGCTTCATTAAATCCCAAGGTTTTCTTCTACTTCTTATGCTGAATGTTGTCAGGCTGTTTGATATATATACAGTATATACATGAATTCATGTGCCTCTGGCTTAGCACGAAGACTAAGTGTACATACTGTATATTCAGAGAGATAGCTCTTATAATGTAGTGTACAAATATACGAATAGGAAATTAAAAAAACGTCTGTCCAGGCCTCCATGGAAGCATCCAAATGACTAGGAGGTAAAATCAGCAGAGAATGAAGTAGAGAAGAACTCACATATAAAACCTCTTGGTCCAGAATCCAGAACTGCAGGTCACATCAGGAAGAGAGGTTACTGATCATGAGTGGGCACAAATGGATAGCGGAAATTAATGGCGAGTAGTCGCTGATGGACAGTTGTCACTGAGGGAGAGTAATCACTGAAGGAGAGTGGTTACAGATGGAGGGTGGTACTGGTCACTAAAGAAGAGAAGAAACTGATGGAGAGTGGTAACTGAGGGAGCGTGGTCATTGAGTGAGAATAGAAACTGATGGAGAGTGGGCACTGAGGGAGAGTGGTCACTGAGTGAGAATAGAAACTGATGGAGAGTGGTCACTGAGGGAGTGTAGTCACTTATATAGAATGGTCATTAATATAGAGTGGTCAAAGATAGTGGTCACTGAGGGCTTGTGGTCACCAATGGAGATTGGTTGCTGAGGAAGAGTGGTTAATAAAGGAGAGTGTGGTTACAGATGGAGGGTGAGAACAGAAACTGATGGAGAGTGGTCGCCTGATAGAGAGTGGTTGCCTGATGGAGAGTAATTACTGAAGGCGAGTGTTTACAGATGGAGAGTGGTACTGGTCTCTACAGTAAAGAAGATAAGAAACTGATGGAGAGTGGTCACTGAGGGAGTGTGGTCACCAATGGAGATTGGTTGCTGAGAAAGAGTGGTTAATAAAGGAGAGTGGTCACTGATGGAGAATAGTCACAGATGGAGAGTGGAAATTAGAGAGTGGTTGCTGATGGAAAGTGGTAGCTGATGGAGAGTAGAGCTGAGCAAACCTGTTTGGAAAACGTTCGCCAATCTCAAATTTAGCACTATCATAGCTCATTTGGATTCGTGTTCAGATTCCCAAGCAGTTTCACTCAAAGTCTGCAAAATTTGGTCATCGTTCGGTAAATGATCACGCTTCCACTAATGCTTTTGTTAGGATTTTGGCTAGGATAGTGGTGTTGTATGACCCTCATTCCTCTTGGTATCTGTTTTGATCTGTGTTTATTGTTATGCTGTAATGTCTATTGTCTGTACAAGTCCCCTCTATAATGTAAAATGCTGCAGAATATGTTGGCGCTATAGAAATAAAATTATTATATTATGAGCGTGGGGGACGTGTTTACTGAGGGGAGGGAGTGGATATAGTTCAGAGGAGCGTTGGAGTGTAATTTTTTTTTAAATTACTTAATAAGTGTATATTCCGGTAGCCAATCAGGGTGCAGAAACCATCCACAATGTCCAGGCACAAGGGCTTCTGTCACTGGCTGCCAAAGTCTTATGCCCCTCTCCATATAAAAAGCAGACATGTTGTTTAGCTGGCGCCATTTTCTCAGTGTAATAGCGCAGAGTGGCCACTCCTGCTGCTGCAAGTTGCCAAATAGTTAGATAGGATACAGTCCTGTGTGAAATCAACCTTCCAGCACCTCTCTAGATTGCGCTAATAGTGTTGTGCAGGCAGGAGTCCACATTTCCTAATCCAATTCGTTTGGGCTAATACTGTGTTGTAGTCAGGACTCAGGAGGTCACATTTACTTATCAAAATCATAAGGCCAAGTATTGGGGTGCAGGCAGGAGGCCCCATATCCTAATCAAAATTGTTTGGGCTAATATTGAAGTGCAAGCAGGAGGCCCCATTTCCTAAACAAAATAGTTAGGGGTAATGTTGGGGTGCAGACACCAGGCCCCATTTCTTAATCAAAATCATTTGGGGTAATATTAGGGTGGAGGTAGGAGGCACTATTTCTGAATCAAAATCGTTTGGGCTAATATTGTGGTTGTGCAGGCAAGAGATCACATTTCCTATTTATAATGGTTTTAACAAATATTGTTGTACAGGCACCAGGCCTCATTTCCTAATCAAAATCGTTTGGGCTAATATTGTTATGCAGGCCAGTGGCGTAGCAACTGTTTGTGGCGCCCGGGGCAGCAAATTTTAGGCCCCGCCCCTAGCCACACCCATTTTACTGGTCGCACCCATATCCATGCCCTGACCACACCCATGTAGCACTGCTGATCACACTGTTTCAGCGGGACAGTCCCGATTTCGGGTCCCTGTACCGCTGTCCAAGCCAGGAGGTTTACTTTCCGCATTAGAATCGTACATACGGAAACCCCGGGGACCTCCCACACGTTCTGGCAGCCACACGTCACGTTCCACCGGAAGTGATGTGCTGTAAGTCAGCTGAACGCCGGAAATGACCGCTGACCTCATTTCCCCAGGATGTGGGGATCTCATCAGCTATGCAGCGCTCCATACAATACCCGGCTCTCACTCCAACAGATCCCGCGGCTCGATGCGTCGCCGTTCTGAAGACTCTCCGTCTCCGGAGAAAGAGTTACAGTACCTGCTGCTGTAAGCTGACCGCCGGAAATGAGGTCAGCGGTCATTTACGGCGTTCAGCTGACTTATAGCACGTCACTTCCGGTGGAACGTGACATGTGGCTGCCAGAACGTGTGGGAGGTCCCTGGGGTTTCCGCATGTACGATTCTAATGCGGGAAAGTAAACCTCCTGGCCAGGACAGCGGGACAGGGACCCAGCCCTACGTAGATAACAGTATTCGCTCCATCCCCACGCAGACCCATGCACATAATGGCACCCCTCCTTCTCACCTGCAGCCCCCAAGCACACAGCTCCCGCAAGTAACAGGACCCTTGTACATGTGCGGCTCCGCTCTTTGTGGCCCCGTACACACACGGCTCTGCTCCGTACACCTTGTACACACACAGCTCCGCTCCGTACACCTCGTACACACGCGGCTCCGCTCCGTACACCTCGTACACACGCGGCTCCGCTCCGTACACCTCGTACACACGCGGCTCCGCTCCGTACACCTCGTACACGCGGCTCCGCACACCTCGTACACACACGGCTCCGCTCCGTATTATTATTATTATTATTATTTATTTCTATAGCACCATTGATTCCATGGTGCTGTACATGAGAAGGGGTTACATACAAATTACAGGTATCACTTACAGTAAACAAACTAACAATGACAGACTGATACAGAGGGGAGAGGACCCTGCCCTTTCGGGCTTACATTCTACAGGATGTAGAATGTAATGCTCCGTACACCTCGTACACACACGGCTCCGCTCCGTACACCTCATACACACACAGCTCTGTTACATCCACACTGTAAACCCCTCCTGATCCCACACATAAACTTACCATCATCCAGCACCATGACCACCAGCACAGCAGAGTCCTGCACACAGAGGAGCCTGATCATGTGACACCTAACTCCTCCCCTCCTGTGACCTCATTACAGGTCCTGCTCGCACCTTTACAGAGCACAGCACAGCAATGGTAAATGCTGGCTGTGAGAAGTTGGAGAGCTGGGAGGGCAGTAAGGGGTGCATGGGGGGCGTGGCGGCTTCTCTCACTGCAGTACACATAGTGTCCCAACCGTGAAAGCGGGTGGGAGGGGTAAGAATCGGGACTGTTGGGAGGTATGGAATTGCTGCTGCGGCCGCGCCGCCCCCACACACGTGCCGCCTGGGGCGGACTGCCCCCCGCCACACCTACGCTACGCCACTGATGCAGACACACTATCTCAGAAAACAAATACTGATTGTTAATTTAGTGTCAGGTGACTGACAGGTCTGGGCGTAGGGTTGTGAAACAGCAGGTTAAAGAGGGGAAGGGTACATCCAGCATGAGTGATAAAAAGCTAGGTGATGGTGGAAAGGGGAATAGGCTTGGTGTTCGACTTGTACATGGGTTAGGTGTTAATGTTACTGAAAGCTCTACTGAACAAACACCGTCTCATCCTATCCAAAGACCACTGACAACATCTGTTACTGGACGGGCTACTCGACTCCCTTTCTTTGGCAGCTGCACAGCACTACGCCTTGTAGATGAGGATCAGAAAGAACATGTGCTCCAGTAGATGGCAAGCGCTGCATCAAGTGGCCTCTTCTCCTCTTCCTCATCCTTAACATCACACACAGTACAATCCTCAGTGGTGGCACCCCAATTACCCTTGTTTCACCTCCACCGCATCACAGCTTTCCAACTGCCCAACTGACTGTGGGGAACCACAGATGGGCCATTCTGCAGAGCTGTTCACACATTCTATTCCATGGGCATCAGAGGTCTGCTCCAAAGATTCACAGAATCCAGAGGAGGAAGATTCTGCACTGATGTCCAAAATTATTTTGTGTTGGATCCGGGACCGGACGCAGTAGGGTCCGAGCAGAATCCAGACACTCATCACCAGATGTTAACTGAGGTGCACGCGGACTGTACTGTACTCTGGGTGAGGAGTGAGAGAACAGAGAGGATGAGGTTGTAGTTCCCACTTGGTGTGAACCACCCAGAGGCACGCAGCTCAGCAAAGGAGGTGGATGAGGAGGAAAACGAGGAGGTTACGTTGCGGCTTACCACACAGACAAGGAGTGATGCAACCACAACAAGCACTGCATCCTCAGCCACAACTCTGACTGTGGCCAGCAGCAGTTGTGAGCCTGCAACTCACAGGGGCGGCAAGGATTCCTTAGCCTCGGCCTTTTTTGAGACTGCAAAGGATGATCCAACTCACGTTATCTGCCAACTTTGCAAAAAAACTACTCAGTAGGGGCAAAAATTGCAATAATTTGACTACCACATGCATGAACTGGCATATACTCGATCAACATGCATTAGTCTGGGAATCTCACTGTGCTAAAATTCCGACTAGCGGGCCTCGCCAACCACCGGCCAACTAATCAACCACATCTGCTGTTTCTTCCTCCTTGATCACAAGTGTTCTCAAACAGGCCGCAGAACCCTCACTTGTTTACCCCCTACAGTCAGGGTGAATGAGAGCCCGTCAGCTGTTACAGAAGTGGATATTAATGCTGTTTTTCTTTCACCCAGCACACCGAATCTTTTTCACTCCACCAAAACATCTCTGCCTGCACCTCTCTCACGGTCCAGCAGATTGTCTGGTTCACCCTACTCCACCCTCTCTCAACACAGCAGCCAGACCTAGGTCCCGCAGTTGTGGTCACATAGAATCATAGAATGGTAGAGTTGGGAGGGACCATCTGGGCTATCTGGTCCATCCCCCTGCTCAAAGCAGGATTCACTAACTCATCCCAGACAGTTGTCTGTCCAGCCTCTGTTTGAAGACTTCTATTGAAGGAGAGCTCACCACCTCTCGTGTCAGCCTGTTTCACTCTAACTATCAAAAAGTTTTTTCTAATATCTAATCTGTGTCTCCTCCCATTCAATTTCATCCCATTGCTTCTAGTATTTCCTTGTGCAAATGAGAATAAAGATGATCCTTCTACAATGTGACAGTCTTTGATATATTTGTAGACAGCTATTAAGGCTCCTCTCAGTCTTCTCTTTTGCAAGCTAAACATTCCCAAATCCTGCAACTGTTCCTCATAAAACATGGTTTGCAGACCGGTCACCATTCTGGTCGCTCTTTTCTTAACTTGCTCCAGTTTGATGTCTTTTTTAAAATGTGGTGCCGAAAACTGGACACAGTATTCCAGATGAGGTCTGACCAAAGAGGAGTAGAGGGCAATAATGACTTCATGTGATCTAGACTGTATGCTTCTGTTAATACATCCTAGAATTGTATTTGCCTTTTTTGCTGCTGCATCACACTGTTGACTTATGTTCAGTCTGTGATCTGTTAGTATACCCAAGTCTTTTTCACATGTGCTATTGTTTAGCCCTATTCCTCCCATTATGTATATGCTTTTTTTCATTTTTATTGCCCAGATGTAGTACTTTACATTTTTCCCTGTTAAAAAACATTCTATTAGTTGCTGCCTACTGCCCAGTTTATTTATATCTTTTTTGAATCCTCTCTCTCTCTTCTCTAGTATTAGCTACCCCTCCTAGCTTTGTGTCATCAGCAAATTTAATCAGTTTACCCTCAATTCCTTCATCTAAATCAATGATAAAGATGTTGAACAATACAGGGCCCAGGACAGAGCCCTGTGGTACCCCACTTGAGACAATCTTCCAACTGGATGTGCAGCCATTTACGACCACTCTTTGGGTCCGATCACTAAGCCAGTAATGAATCCACCTAACAGTTGCCTTGCCCATTCCATACTTAGTCATTTTTTCAATAAGGATTGTGTGAGATACTTTGTCAAATGCTTTGCTGAAGTCAAGATATACTATATCTACAGCATTTCCCTGATCCACCCAGTCAATGATTCTGTCCTAGAAGGAAATTAAGTTAGTCTGACATGACTTATTAGTTAGAAACCTATGCTGACTCATTACTTCATTCTTATCCAGGTACTTAAATAGATGTTGTTTAATAATTTGTTTAAAGATCTTTCCTGGTACAGAAGTCAGACTTACCGGCCTATAGTTGCCTGGGTCCACCTTCTTCCCCTTTTTGAAGATAGGAACAACATTTGCTCTTCTCCTCCTCCATTCACATAAAAGAATATTTCCTCCTACACATGCTAAAGCCAAGAGCTTGAACTCCACCGCCTGGTGGATACAGACTGTTTCCAAAACCTGATGGCCGTTGCAGTCCCCAGGAGCAATTGCCCAGTCGCCATTACTTCTCTAACACAGCTGTGCCTGTGCTACACCAGCATGTCACAGACAACATCACCTGTTCCTTGAAAAAATCTTTGCCAGTGTGCATTTCACCATTGACACCTGCACGAGCAAACATGGGCAGTGCCGTTACATCTTGCTGACTTGGCTCTGAGTGACTCTGGTGGCTTTGCGGGCCGGTGGGCAAGTGGCTGCTCCACAAATCTCTGAATCCCCAAGGCTTGCAGTTCAAATATAACACTTTCTCCACTACTTCTGCCTCCTTCACCTCCTCTAGAGCCTCCACCTGCACCCTCAACCTAATATGCCTTGGAAATCGGAGTTACACAGCTCAAGAGTTGTGAACAGTTATCTAGGCTGAGTTTGAGCAATGGCTATCTCCACTGAACCTCAAGCCAGGGAAAATCAAGTGCAATAATGGTGCAAACCTGGTGGCGGCCCTACACCGGGGCAACCTCACACACATGCTTTGCATGGCCCACGTCCTCAAACTGGTGATACATCAGTTTCTCCGCCACTATTCCGGCCTGCATGACCCGTTCGCACCCAAAAGTCATCGACTTGTATCGCTACGGTGGTCTTTCGGCCTGCCAATTAACCGTTTGATCTGCAAAGTGCCGACATGGTGGAATTCCACTTTGCACATGTTGCAGGGATTGAGGTATCAGCGATGATCCCTGGTGTAGAATGTCCTTTTGCATAGCCTGGGCCAACACAGATCGAACGTGGTGCAAATCATGCTTGCAGTGTGGGCACAGATGAAGGACCTCTGCACCCTTCTGAACAGTTTTGAAATGGCTACTAAGACGGTTAGCGCTGACAATGCCGTAATCAGCATCACTATTCCGGTCATCTGCATGCTGGAGCACAATTTGAATAGTCTGCGGGAGGAGGTGGTGGTCCCAGAGGAAGAGATGGAAGCAGATGAGGATGCAAAAGGGATAACAATATCTCTTAAGTTACGTACTGTCATCACACAGGTGGGTGCCATGGGAGGGTGGATTACAGCGATTTAGGGGGCTCATGGTACCAGACAAACTGTTACTGATGCTGCAGGAGCCGAGGAACAAATGGAAGAAGACGGGGAGGAAGATGTGATGTGCTTGCAACAGTCAGGAGATGAAGAGGAAAATGATCCCCTCTCTGTTGTTCGTGGTAGTGGCAGGGATGGAGGAAGCAACCTTGAGTGTTACCCCACCTCCAACACACCATGGACTCGGACCTCATGGGACTGTCTGACACATGTGCACATCCTTGCTGCACTATATGCAACATGATGCCTGTATTGTTAGGATTAGAAATAGTGTTGAGTACTGGTTTGCCACTCTAGAATATATCCAAAAAAACAGGCCTAGACTTCTGGCACTTCCCACCACAGAGAATATCAAATGAGAACTGGAAGCATATAGCCAAAAAATTGTATATTTTATTAAAGACACTGAACCACATAAAACGTATAAAAAGAGATGTATATCCAATATAACTGCTATAAGGTACATACGTATACAAAATAATGAAGAAATCTTATTAAATATACATAATAAACTGCCAAGGTTATTATATCCAACTATCAGAGATGTTAGTATATTACAGGTAACAATTACCCTATGAATGTACAAATAACCAGCTAATTGAAAAAATACAGCAGGAATAATATTAATAAATCACAGTGTATATCAGGGAGGCACAAAATATCTATAGCAAAGTTGCTGATATATACATACGCATATCACTATCCAAATGACCTGAGACTAGCTATCACAGTGAAGAATGCATCAATACAGCCTCCAACTGAGGAATATAGCATATATAGAGTGCATTAATGCAACCAAATATACCTCCCTGCAGTACCCTTCAATATTAGCATGGGCAGTAACAGATATAGACATAGACATGTGTGTTGTGTTTTGGTAGCTGAGGAGAGCAGGCAAAAACGGCAATACACCAGAGAGGTTGGAATCTACTGGATTGCAGTACCCTGACTAACCACCACAACTAAAGGCAGCCGTGGAGCGTTCCTACGTTGGTCCTAGACGCCTCGTCACAGCCTGAGAGGCTAACTACACCTAAAGATAGAAAAAGGAAAACTATTTGCCCCGGAGCAGATCCCCAAAGAACATAGGAAGCCCCCAAACATGTAATGGCGGTTAGACAAGAGGAAATACAGACACAGACAGAAAATAGTATGAGCAAATGCTGGGGCCCAATCTGCCTAGACAGAAAAGGATAGGAAGGATACTTACTGCAATTCCAAAAAACCCTAAAAAAAGCCAACGCTACTAATTGCAAAAACACCTGAGATCACACGACCTCTACCACCTAAATTAGTTCTCTGGTGTAACAAAACTAAGCCGCAGCCACAGAAAAAACTGGAAAAGGCAAATGAACAAACAACAGTGGCTCCACAGGAACCGAGAGGAGACCAAGCCCCCCGGGGAGGGGAACCTAGCCAACCTCACAGAAATGCAGAGAAAAATGCAAATGGCAAGCACAAAAACAAAAAACAGAAAATATCTTATCTGAGAGCAGGAGAAGAGGCAAGACTCAGCAAGCTTCCAAGTGAACCAGGAAACAACGTTGAGACAAGAACAATTGATCACCGGCAACCATGATGGGGGGAAACCTCCCTTATATCCAGCCAGTCTGTACTTCCTGATTGCCAATCCTCATTGAATGGTTCAGTACTGTTTGTAACCACCAGAGGGAGCTTCTGCTCAGAATTCATTTCTAAAACATTCATAACACATATGACCTTATATGCAGCGATGAATCCCCGACGCACGTTTCGCGTTAGCTTCTTCCAAGGGGTGTAGTAGATGATCTGCAGTTATATTATAGCAGCTATATTGGATATACATCTCTTTTTATATGTTTTATGTGGTTCAGTATCTTTAATAAAATATAAAATTTTTTGGCTATATGCGTCCAGTTCTCATTTGATATTTTCTGGGTTGCCACTCTGTTGGATCCATGGTACAGGACTACATTTTGCCAGATGCTTCTCCCACTGGAAAAGGACACGCGCATGCTAGAGTATCGAAACACGCTTGCAGGTAGTCTTCTGAGTGGTTTTCCCCAAGTCAGCAGTCATGCGCACAGTGTACATCAAAGTTATAAAATTCCAACTCCGGGATCGTCAAGGTGTCACCACAAAAGCATTAGCAGCAGCAGTGTTAGGGCTCATTCCCACTTGTGATGAAATCGGACGAATGCAATCCAATAAAAATTTGGATTGCATTCGGACCAATGTTATTCTGTCATTGTGTATTCATCTGCGTTTTTTTTTCCAGCTTGGATAAGATCACGATCGTTCTGGAAAAAAGTCGCAGCATGCTGCGATTGTAATCGGAAATCGGATTGCATCCCGCAATAGAAATCAATGGGTGTGAGAAAAAAAATCGCACAGCACTCGGACCATGAGAGTGCTGTTAGATTTTTACACACCGATCGCGTTTGAAAAGCCGTCAATTCATTTGCCATGTACAGCAATATCACAGCCTTACAGGTTAGAATAGAATAGATAGAATAGACGTATGCACAAAGAATACATAGATATATAGATGTTAGTGACACACACATATATACACTGTATGTATATATATTACATAGATAGAAGAAAAGCTGGCAATTCATCTGCCGTGTACAGTAATATCACAGCGTGACAGACTAGAATAGAATAGATAGAATAGATATATACACATAGAATAGATAGATATATAGATGTCAGTGACACACACATATATATATTAAATGTTATATTTTAATATATATTATATTTATTTCAGTTTTTCAATACAAAAAGTGAAACTCATATTAGATAGAGTAATTACAAACAGAGTGATGTTTTCAAGTGTTTACACTGTGTTCCAAATTATTATGCAATTAATATTTTCTCAGATTTTCCCAAATTACCTATATGAATTGCAGTCATTGTAATTTTCCAGTCAAATAACTATTAGAATACAATTGAAAGGTTTTTGTACAAACTGCCTATGATAACAGTATATTTTAAAAAAAATAAAACACTCAAACTGCACTCTAAATGCATGTTCCAAATTATGCACAGTAGAGTTTTCAACCTTTTCATTTTAATAAAGAACAAAAAAATGGTCATTTTTGAAATTATAAGCATTAGCAGGTTATTACAAACTGAAATCAAACAGTTTTCAACTCAAAACTTTATTCTAGGTGATGTTACATTTGCACATAGGACCCCTTGTTCGAAAGGAGCTTCTGAACTCTCTCGTCCATTGAATTTGTCAGGTTTTGGATGGTTTCTGCTTCAATTGTTTTGCATGAGGACAGAATACCCTCCCAGAGCTGTTGCTTAGATGTGAACTGCCTCCCGCCATCATAGACACTCCTTTTGATGATGCTCCAGAGGTTATCAATGGGGTTGAGGTCAGGGGAGCATGGGGGCCACACCATAAGTTTGTCCCCTATTATGCCCATAGCAGCCAGAGATGCAGATGTGTTATGTGCAGCATGAGACGGTGCATTATCATGCATGAAAATGATCTTGCAGCGGAATGCACGGTTCTTCTTCTAGAACCATGGCAGGAAGTGCTGTTTGAGAAACTCAACATACACTATGGAGTTCATCTTTACCCCTTCAGGGATCCTAAAGGGGCCGACAATCTCTCTCCCCATGATTCCAGCCCAAAACATTACTCCACCTCCTCCTTGTTGGCGCCGTAGCCGTGTTTGCATGGGGTGTCCATCAACCAGCCATCCTCCACTCCATCCATCTGGACCATCGAGCGTTGCACGGCACTCATCGGTGAACAAAACAGTTTTGAAGTCAGTCTTCATGTATTGTTTGGCCCACTGGAGCCATTTCTGCTTGTGTGCAGTGGATAGAGGAGGTCGACAGGATGGCTTACGCACAGTTGCTAACCTCTGAAGGACCCTGCATCTTGTTGTTTGGGGGACGTTGGAAGCACCAGCAGCTTCAAAAACTTGTCTGCTGCTATGACAAGGCTTTTTTGCCACTGCTCTTTTAACCTGACGTAATTGCCTGTAGGAAAGAGTCCTCAATTTTCCCTTATCATCACGCACACGTGTGTACTGTGAATCAGCTACATACTTCTTGATTGTGCGATGATCACGATGAAGTGTCTTGGCAATGTTGATTGTAGTCATGCCTTGACCTAAACACTCCACAATTTGTTGCTTCTCAGCAGCTGACACATCCTTTTTCTTTCCCATTTTGGCAGAAAATGTAGGCTGCTTAATAATGTGGGACAGCCTTCTTAAGTAGTCTTGCCTTTCATTGGACACACATGCCAAACTAATTAGCACAGGTGTCTGCAATTGCTTACAGTGATATAAAGAGCCCTGACACACTTCACCATCAAAGAGTTTAACTGACAAACAAAAAAATTCTTACCTTATCACTCCTAAACAATTTTTGCATAATAATTTGGAACACAGTGTATTTCTGTTAATGTTGATGATTATGGTGAAAATAACTTGGTACTCAACTTATAATGTCCTTAAATAAAAAAAAAAATTATTTATGCAGTCTGCAAACGTTTCGGCCTACATGGCCTTCATCAGTCCGACTGCCTAAAAAATTAAGGTGGAAGGGTAGAGAAGAGAGCGATGTGTAGGCTCCTGTTGTATGGAGTACAAAGGTAAGCTGTCCAGCTCACTGTTATGGTGGAATTCTGACACTTTTGGTACGTGCGCTTGTGTAGCGGGCCCCTGTGAGGCATTGGTGATCAGTGGTTGTGCACATCATGCAAGACGTGGCATCCACCGCTTGTCACGCCAAACTTCCACAACCTTTGATCACCAATGGCATTGATATTGAGCTCAAGATACTCCTGCACCATCCTCTCCAGTCGTTCACGTGTCAAACTGCTGGTGCATGGGCTGGTCTAAAGAATGTGTGAAACGACTCACAGAAATTGCTTCTGCCACTAAGGCTGGAGTCACACTAGCAATTTTAAAATCGGTCCGATTTTGTTCTTGCACAGTCAGACGAATGTAATGCAAATGTCATGCGTTTTTCATGCGAGTACAATCCGATTTTTCACACCTAGCATCCGATTTACATCCGAATACAGTGTGATTGCTATCCGACTGCAATGCGATTTTAACATGAGCTTTTACATAGAGCAATTCTCTATGTCATTTACGTATCATTTTCAAAGGAAATATTCTTCAAAACACATATGTATATAATAGATAGATAACCAGCAAAGGCTATGCAGACAGCTGCAGGCTGATATTAATAGCCTAGGAAGGGGCCATGGATACTGCCCCCCCACCAGGCTATAAACATCTTCCCCCAGCCGTTGACTTTCCCTCTGCCCACACCATTTTTTTCAGAAAAATAATCTTTTATTAATTAAATACATTAGATACAAAAGAAAAAAGACGCGACAAAAAATCCCAAAAGCAATCCAATAAAATTATACATAACTTTTATTAATTACATTTCATTGACAGGATATATGGCAAGGTAAGAAAGAGGTCAAGACCAAAATACATGTGAAGTGAGGGGCACACCGTATTGGAGCGGGGGATGCGAAACAATTTACAAACAGATGTAATAATATGACTCTGGACTTAACAAGATATCATAATGGCGTGTAATCTCAATTATACATATCCATATGGTCTCAGTTAGTGTATCACAATGGATACTATAATGGCCATTAGAAGAAGTAACGGGGTATTAGAAGTAAAACCCCACAGAGAACAATACCTATGATGATCAACAAAAGATTAACAAAAGATTAACAGTCCATATATCATAATTAAAGATTTTAGTAACATATGCATACTCCCATATAAGCGCTTAGTAATCAGAATATATCCAAGGCAAAAACGTAGTCAGAGCATACATAGCTATCATTAGTACATCGAAGTAGTTACCTGGGTAGAAAATATTAGAGCGCCTCCACGGTGAGCCCTCCCTGACGCGCGTTTCGGCAAAATGGCCTTTGTCTTGACCTCTTTCTTACCTTGCCGTATATCCTGTCAATGAAATGTAATTAATAAAATTTATATATAATTTTATTGGATTGCTTTTGGGATTTTTTGTCGCGTCTTTTTTCTTTTGTATCTAATATATTCTTGCGATTTCCTACATGTCCTTATATTAGGCCCGCATGATTATGGTATGATCTAATTGTTGGGCAACTGTTTCCATGAAGTTTATATGTTAATTAAATACATGTACAGTAAGCTACATACACACACTGCACTATTTGTATTTGTCACTGACATCTATATATCTGCCTATACTAAATGTATGTACTGTATGTAATCCATCTCTTCTATCCTGTCGGCTCCTGCTGTGATTTTACACTACGCGGCTGCTGAATTGCTGGCTTTTCTTTTATCTATCTGTGTAATATAAATACATATATATGTGTGTCACTGACATCTATATATCTACCTATCCTATGTGTATATATCTATTCTATCTATTTTATTCTAACCTGTCACGCTGTGGTATTACTGTACACTGCAGATGAATTGCCGGCTTTTCTTCTATCTAGCTATGTAATATATATACATATACAGTATATATGTGTGTGGCACTGACATCTATATATCTAAGTATTCTATGTGTATATATCTATTCTATCTATGACTTTTGCACCCTAATCGCAGACTGTACAAACTAGGTGATGGTGTAGTTTTTAGTGTGCTGCATTTATCTCACGTTATTGCAGTCTGTGACTTCTTTGTAGTGGCTTCTGTGCCTGCTGTTTCTACTGCTGCTGATGTTAAAAACTATTTTTTTGAAATGTGGAGACTCCAAGATGTGCCTTCATCTGGTGGGTTGCCTGTAGTGGAAGGGATGTCACAGCCCCATTATACTGTTTCTACTCTGTGCAAATTGATGCCACTTTAGTGGTGTGTTGCAATAATTCTTTGAAATGTTTGGACTCCAAGTTGGGTCTCCTTCATGTGTGTTGCCTGTAACAGTAGGGTTCCCAGACTGGTAGGACTGCACTTACTTTCAGACTTTCAGTCCACTATCTGTGTTACTAATATGCTTAAATTTTTCTATTAGTGGTCTACCAAGCTCATATTTGTGCCACCTGAGTGTGGCTGTGCAGAAAAGCAGATTGAGCTCTTGCATGAGGTATCAGGGCTCCCAGCAAAAAAAGGCTTACATGAGTCCCTCACTCACCTTGTCTTAATTTAAACTTAAATTCCAAGCTGTAAGTGCTGGCCCAGACCTTGATACATCATGCATGGCCTATGGCTGACTACTATGCCATTATCAAATTTCTTCTGTGGGTGAATTGATCATTAGTCAACTACCTGTGTTACTGTCCTTAAATTTTTCTACTAATAGTAGTCTATGAAACTGATGTTTGTGGCACCTAAGTGTGGCTGAGCAAAGATCTAGTTTGAGCTGTTGCATGAAGTATCAGAGCTCCCAGCAAAGAAGATTTACACCGATCCCTCACCCACCTCGTTTTAATTTATACTTAAATTAAAAGCTATAAATGCCGGCCCAGACCCTGATACCTCATGCATGGCCTATGGCTGACTTCTGCTTTGCCATTATTACATTTCTACTGTGGCTCAATTGATGACACTTTTTCCTGCTGTTTGCCCCTAGTTTTTGGAAATGTTTGAACTCCAAGTTGGGTCTCCTGTATGTGTGTTGCCTGAATTTGGCTCGGCTCTCAGAGGCCTACATCTGTCGCTCATCTAGCTGTTACTGATCAATGTTACAGATAGAAATGCTGATCCATGAACTGTCTCATGCATCCATGATGCACAATTATACTATTTGTACTCTGGATTAATTGATGCCACTTTTCCTGGTGTTTGCCCCTTATTTGAGCTGTTTAGGAAGCATTTTAGCCCCCCTTAAGGTATTGTCTATGCATTTGGTTTTGCCTCCCATTTAATTCAATGGTGTTCGGGTATGTTTTGGACGTTCGCCGAACCGAACCTTGAAAGGTTCGCTCATCTCTAATGAAGAGTGGTTGCTGATGGAGAGTGGTTATTAAATGATAGTGGTTATTAAATGAGTAGTTACTGATGGAGAATGGTCACAGGGGAGAGTGGTTTCTGAGGGAGAGCGCTCGGTCGCTGATGAAGAGCTCTCCCTGATGGAGAGCGGTTACTGATGGGGAACGGTTGCTGTCGTTACCTGAGAGAGAGCAGCTGCTGATGGAGAGCGGTTGCTGATGGAAGGTGGTTCCCTGAGGTAGAGCGGTTCCCTGTGGGAGAGCGGTTTGCTGATGGAGAGCTGTTGGGGATGGAGAGCGCTTGCTGAGGGAGAGCACTTGCTTATGGGGAGCAGTTGCTTATGGGGAGCGGTTGTTGATGGAGAGCGGTTTCTGATGGAGAGCAGTTGCTGAGGGAGAGTGGTTGTTGATGGAGAGCGGTCACTGATGGAGGGCAGTCGCTGAGGGAGAGCTCTGGCTGAAGGAGAGAGCAGGCTGATGGAGAGCTGGTTGTTGAGAGAGAGTGCTTCCCTGTGGGAGAGCAATTGCTGAGGGATAGCGGTTGATGAGGGAGAGCAGTTGCTGAAAGAGAGCGGTTCCCTGAGGGAGAGCAGTTCCCTGATGGAGAGCAGTCACTGAAGGAGAGCGGTCACTGATAGAGGGCAGTTGCTGAGAGAGAGCTCTGGCTGAAGGAGAGAGCAGGCTGATGTAGAGCTGTCATGGACGGAGAGCCATCGCTGAAGGAGAGCGGTTGCTGGGGGAGATAAGTCACTGATGGAGAGAAGTCACTCAAGGAGAGTGGTCGCTGATGGAGAGCTGTTGCTGGGTGAGAGCTGTTGCTGATGGAGAGCTGTCGGTGATGGAGAGCTGTCGCTGATAGAGAGCTGTCCCTGGGGGAGAGCAGTTGCTGATAGAGAGTGGTTACTAGGGGAGAGCGGTCTCTGGGGAAGAGCGGTCTCTGGGGGAGAGCGGTTGCTGAAGGAGAATGGTCGCTGAAGGAGAGTGGTTGCTGAGGGAGAGTGATTGATGAGGAAGCGTGGTCGCTGATAGAGAGTGGTCGCTGATGGAGAGCAGTCGCTGATGGAGAGCGGTCGACGAGGGGGAGCAGTTGCTGAGAGAGTGATTCCCTGAGAGAGAGTGGATGCTGGGGAGAGCGGTTGCTGAGGGAAAGCAGTTGCTGGGGAGAGCGGGAAGCTGATGGAAAGCTGTTGCTGATGGAGAGCGCTTGCTGAGGGAGACTGGTTGCTGATGGGGAGTGGTTGCTGATGGAGAGCGGTTGCTGATGGACAGAAGTTGCTGAGGGAGAGCGGTTGCTGATGGAGAGTGGTTGTTGAGGGAGAGTGCTTCCCTGTGGGAGAGCGAATGCTGAGGGATAGTGGTTGATGAGGAAAAGCAGTTGCAGAGGGAGAGCGGTTCCCTGAGGGAGAGCA
This sequence comes from Oophaga sylvatica, assembly GCA_033576555.1. NCBI lineage: Eukaryota > Metazoa > Chordata > Amphibia > Anura > Dendrobatidae > Oophaga > Oophaga sylvatica. The sequence continues at coordinate 405,774,720 of JARQOD010000003.1, forward strand.
GTTCCCTGATGGAGAGCAGTCGCTGAGGGGGAACTCTGGTTGATATATATAGAGCTGTTGCAGATGGAGAGCTGTCGCTGAGGGAGAGCGGTTGCTGAGGAGAGCGGTCACTGGGGAAGAGTGGTCGCTGGGGAGAGAGGTCACTGATGGAGAGCAGTCGCTGAAGTAGAGTGGTCACTGATGGAGAGCTGTCGCTGATGGAGAGCTGTCACTGATGGAGAGCTGTCGCTGAGAGAGTTGTCACTGGGGAGAGCAGTTGCTGATAGAGAGTGGTCGCTGGGGGAGAGGGGTTGCTGATGGAGAGTGGTTGCTGAAGGAGAGTGGTCACTGAGGGAGAGCGATTGATGAGGCAGAGTGGTCGCTGATGGAGAGTGGTCACTGATGGAGAGCAGTCGACGAGGAAGTGTGATCGACGAGGGAGAGTGGGTCCCTGAAGGTGAGCGGTTGCTGAGACACATCACTTCCCTGAGGGAGAGCGGTCACTGGGAGAGAGCAGTTACTGATGGAGAGCAGTTGCTGATGGAGAGCTGTCGCTGATGGAGAGCTGTCACTGGGGAAGAGCTGTCGCTGGTGGAGAGTGGTCGCTGGGGAGAGCGGTCGTTGAGGGAGAGCGGTTTCCTGAGGAAGAGCTGTCGCTGGGGGAGGACGGTCGCTGATGGAGAGCTGTCGCTGATAGAGAGCTGTCACTGGGGGAGAGCTGTTGTTGGGAAAGAGCTTTCGCTGGGGAAGAGCTGTCATTGGGGGAGAACGGTCGCTGATGGATAGCGGTCGCTGAGAGAATGGTTGCTGAGGGAGAATTGTTGCTGAGGGAGAGCGGTTGATGAGGGAGTGTGGTCGATGAGGGAGAGCGGTCGATGAGCGAGAACAGTTCCCTGAAGGGTAGCAGTTGCTTAGAACCAGCGATACCCTGAGGGAGAGCGGTTGCTGGGAGAGAGTGGATGCTGGGGGAGAGCGGTTGCTGATGGAGAGCGTCTGTTCATGGAGAGCTGTCGCTGATGGAGAGCTATCACTGAGGGAGAACAGTTGCTGAGGGAGAGCAGTTCTTTAAGGGAGAGCAGTTGCTGATGGAGAACGGTCCTGATGAGAGTGGTCGCTGAGGGAGAACAGTTGCTGAGGGAGAATGGTTGCTGAAGGAGAGAGGTTGATGAGGGAGTGTGGTCGCTGATGGAGAGCGGTCGACGAGGGAGAGCAGTCGATGAGGGAGAGCAGTTCCCTAAGGGGTAGCGGTTGCTGAGAACCAGCAATTCCCTGAGGGAGAGCGGTTGCTAAGGGAGAGCAGTTGCTGGGAGAGAGTGGATGCTGGGGGAGAGTGGTTGCTGATGGAGGACGTCTGCTCATGGAGAGCTGTCGCTGATGGAGAGCTATCACTGAGGGAGAAACAGTTGCTGTGGGAGAGCGGTTCCTTAAGGGAGAGCAGTCACTGCTGGAGAGCGGTCCTGATGAGAGCAGTTGCTGGGGGACAGCGGTTGCTGATAATGAGTGGCTGCTGATGGAGAGCGGTTGCTGATGGAGAGTGGCTGCTGATGGAGGGCTATCGCTGAGGGAGAACGGTTCATGAAGGAGAGTGGTTCCCTGAGGGAGAGCGGTCGCTGATGGAGAGCTTTCTCTGGGGGACAGCGGTTGCGGATGGAAAGCTGTCGCTAATAGAGAGCTGTCGCTGGCGAAAAGCTGACGCTGGAGGTGAGCTGTCCCTGTGGAAGAGCTGTCGCTGGGGAGAATGGTCACTGATGGAAAACAGTTGCTAAGGGAGAGCAGTTTATGAGAGAGAGTGGTCGCTGATGGAGAGTGTTCGACAAGGGAGAGCGATTCACTGAGGGGTGGCAGGTCCTGTGAGAGCGATTCCCTGAGGGAGAGCGGTTGCTGGGGGAGAGTGGTTGGTGATGGAGAGCAGTTGCTGGGGGAGGGCGATTGCTAGGGGAGAGTGGTTGCTGATGGAAAGTGGTTCCCTAAGGTAGAATGTTTGCTGAGGGAGAGTGGTGGCCAAAGAAAAATGATTTCAGAAAGAGTGGTTACTAAAGAAGAGAGTGGAAACTGATGACGAGTGTTCTCTGAGGGAGAGTGGTTGCTGATGCAGATTTAGGGAAATGGTCACTAAAGTAGAGTAGATGCTGATAGACTGCAGTCACGGAGAGAAATTGGTTGCTTATACAGAGTGGTCACTGAGAGAGAGTAGATACTAATGCTGAAGGAGAGTGGTCATTGATGGAGAATGACCACTGATGTAAAGAGGTCACTAATGTACAGTGGTTACTAAGGAAGAGTGTTTCCTAATTTAGAGTGGTCACTGATGTACAGTTGTCATAGATGGGAAGAGGTTGCCGATGGACAGTGGTCATGGATGGAAATTGGACGTTGATGGAGGGTGGTCACTGATGGAGAGTGGTCGCTAGAGGAAAATGGTCACTATGAGAGAGTGGATACTCAGGAAGAGTGGTCGTGAAGACAAAATTGATTTCTGATGGAGAGTGGTGACTGAGGGAGAGAGGTCACTAAGAAGTGAGGTTGCTAAGGGAGAGTGATTTCTAAAATATGATTGATGGTAACTGAGAGAAGATTATTTATAGGATATATGGGATTATTGAGATAATATTTGATAAATTATTTAGCAGGTTAAACAATTGTAGCTTTTCTGTCATCTGTCAGCTCCTTCACAAGTTGTGGTAATTCGTAAGGAGAAGATGTCGCAAAACAGCGTGACCCTAATATGGCAAGAACCTGACCAGCCAAATGGCATCATATTGGAGTACGAGATCAAATACTTCGAGAAGGTGATTAATTCTAGCTATCCAATACATTATACCTATGTTGTCTGCATATTTGTATATAACTTTCCCCCTTTAATGTCACCCACTAATACTTTGGTGCAGTCCTCTTTGAATTTCTGGCAGCATTCAGTCTTTTTGGCTCGGATTTTATCAGCGCGGCACATCTGGACTTGGCGATCTTTGCCCTCACTTCCTTGCAGTAGCTCCACATTTGTCAGATTTCGAGGGCATTTCCTGCATACAGCAGCCTCTGCAGGTCACCACAGTCACTTGGGTTCAGGTCTGAGCTTGGGCTGGACCGTTCCAGAACTTCCATTTTTTTCTGGTGAAGCTGTTCTTTTGGTGATTTGGAAGTTGCTTAAGGTTGTTGTCGTACTAAAATATTAAATTCCTCATCTTCAGCTTTTTAGGAGACTCCTTAAAGTTTAATTGCAAAAATGACTGATATTTGAAACTTTTCATAATTACTACCCCTTGACTTAAGTCCAATATCTATTAATCTCCAGACTTCTCACCTTCACCCTGGCAGTTGGATATCGGCTTCTGGGCAGATCCTGAGATGGCTGCCCATTCTTGTCTCATGAGAGCTCGGAGTTTCTAACAGTTTATGAGTTTTCTTTTGTCACTTTTTGAGTATGAACCTCAGGTTTTCAGTGGGATTAAGATCTGGGGAGTTTCTGATTATTGACTCAGAATTTAGTTTTCACTTTTGCCCTGTAACATAGTCACCATCATGCTGGAAAAAGTATGACTCATCAATACATTGTTCCTGGATAATGGGAAATTTGTTCTTGGAGGAGATTTAGATCTCATTCTTTATTCATGGCAAAATTGTGAGTGAGCCCCACACATGAATGGTCTCAGGAGTCTTTACTGTTAGCAGACACAATTTAAAGGATGTCACCAGAGAGATCACACAGAATCCCACTGCTGCCACCATATGAGGAACCCGCACCTCGCCATCCCACCTAACGTCACTATTACGTCAGACGGATCATGTAATGCGGTCTTTCCACTTTCACCAATGTAACATTCCGCACCCCCTAGTGACATGGAAGGTCAGCTTGGTACAGTTTTACACAGACGACCCCTAACCACACTGGCCCAGGGAGGCACAGAAAGTGAGAGGCTGTGGCCCACGCAGTCATTGACATGGCACCACACTTGCTCACAACTCTGAAAAGCACTTTTCACTAGCAGCAGTGAAAGAGAGCACTGCCAGTCCGGGAGCGTGTATACGCTCTAACTCCACTCTGGCACTTGGACGTCGATGTGTCTTATTCGCTCCTGTTCTCATCAGGATACTGCTACATGTGCTATATACCCACCTGTTCCGACAAGCCTACAGCCTACAATGATCCTCAGTCTACTGAACCATTGCACGACCAGCTCTACCCTTTCCTAGTGTATCCTCACCCATCCCTGTAGACTGTGAGCCCTCGCAGGCAGGGTCCTCTCTCCTTCTGTACTTGTGTGTCCCTTGTCTAGCACACGTTTATTGTACCTGTCTATATTTTCCCTTTTCATATGTAAAGCGCCATGGAATAAATGGCGCTATATAAATGTGTAATAATAATAATAATAATTTTTGATTTTAGGATAAGGAGATGCAAAGCTATTCTACACTGAAGGTGACGGAGACTCGTGCGATAGTGACCGGACTCAAGTCTTCAACACGCTATATGTTCCAGGTCAGGGCGCGCACCTCTGCTGGATGTGGACGATTTAGCCAAATGATAGAAGTGGAAACTAGTAAAGAATGTAAGTGATCTAGAACATGAAGTTAGAAACGCATGCGGAAAACCTGAAATGACATGATATATAGCCATACGTCATATCTGCTCTATTATATACTGTAATATGTGATCTTTATACTCCATATCTGTCCTGTTATATACTGTAATATGTTATATATAGTCATTATCAGGGCCGGCTCCAGGTTTTCATGGGCCCCGGGCGAAAGAGTCTCAGTGGGCCCCTTTAACACAGACCACGATTCATGATGCACAGATACTGCAGAGAAATATGGGTATAGCACAACGCCAAACACTTCTCTTCTTCCATTACATGACTGATACCTATTGTAAATTGTACAATAGCTCAAAAACCGCCAAATCCTCACAGCGCACAGTACAGACTGGACAGTACAGTCCTCCATACAATATTATGGGCACCACAGTCTCCCCCTCATCCATATAATACCCCATGCAGGATGTCACCCCGCCATCCCCCGTATAATGCTCCATACAGAATACTGGACCCAATATAATGCTCCATACAGAATACTGGACCCAATATAATGCTCCATACAGGATACTGGTACCCATATAATGCTCCATACAAAATATGGAGCTCTCCTCTGCACTGTGCTGCGTTCTGCACTGTTATGGCTCAGGAAAGGGCGCCGTGGAAAGACTCCCATCATCATCATTGCCTGCCCATCATCATCATTGCCTGCCCATTATCATCATCGCCTCCCCATCATCATTATTGTCTCCCCATCATCATCATTGCCTCCCCATCATCATCATTGCCTCCCCATCATCATCACTGCCTGCCATCATCATCAATGCCTGCCCATAATCATCATTGCCTCCCCATCAATATCATTGCCTGCCCATCATCATCACTGCCTGCCCATCATCATCAATGCCTGCCCATAATCATCATTAGCTCCCCATCATCATCACTGCCTGCCCATCATCATCACTGCCTGCCCATCATCATCAATGCCTGCCCATAATCATCATTGCCTCCCCATCAATATCATTGCCTGCCCATCATCATCACTGCCTGCCCATCATCATCACTGCTTGCCCATCATCATCAATGCCTGCCCATCATCATCAATGCCTGCCCATAATCATCATTGCCTCCCCATCAATATCATTGCCTGCCCATCATCATCACTGCCTGCCCATCATCATCAATGCCTGCCCATAATCATCATTGTCTCCACAGCAATATCATTGCCTCCCCATCATCATCATCACTGCCCTCCCCCCACCACCATCACACATACAGCAGACACACACACACAAAGCATCCCACTACATACACACAGAGACACATACACAGACACACACACAAACATCTCACCTGTCCGGCGTCCGAGCACTCACTGCCACAGCCGGCCGCTGAATGATGACGTCATTCAGCGGCGCTGCTGTGAGAGGAAGCGCCGGCGTCCTGCAGGCGCCCCCTGGAGCCCGGAGGTGGAGCTGCGGCAGCGGAGGCACGGGGAGAGGTGAGTATTGAGCCGGCCGCAGCCGGGGCCCTGAGCAAGTGGGGGGGGCCCCAGTGGCGGCGCTGACACCGCTAACGGGCGCCGGGGTGCCAGACGGCGAGTGGGCCCCCCCGCCTGCTCAGGGCCCTGGCACTTGCCCGGGTGTGCCAGGTGCTGACGCCGGCCCTGGTCATTATACTCCATATATGCCCTGTTAATACTGCAATATGTGATGTATAGTCATTATAATCCATATCTGCCCTTATGGAGTATAATGATCTAAAGGCAATTGTCTAGGCTGTGAAGATACGAGATGTGCAGCATCTGAAACAACGGATACTGGAAGCATGTGCTAGCATTTCTTCTGCGGTGTTGCTATCAGTGTGTTAAGAGTGTGAGAAGAGGGTTGCATTGACAATCCAACACAATGGGCAGCACTTTGAACACATTTTATAAGTGGTCATAAACTTGTAAATAACTCATGAAAGAATAAAGTTACAATAAAACCAAGCACACCATTGTTTTTCTTGTGAAATTCTCAATAAGTTTGATGTGTCACATGACCCTCTTCCTATTGGAAAAAATAAAGCTGGATCCAAAATGGCCAACTTCAAAATGGCCACCATGGCCACCCGACCTTCCTGTCCCAATTAATTACTAGGGGTAGGGGACCGAAGCACACCACTATTGAACCCAGAGCAGTATCAAAAGGTTGTTGGTTGGATAGCGTAAAATTCTTCCAGTCACTTTGCCACCACCAACCTGTCTTCCACACGGTTAAATCTCAGTAGTCGTGAGTCTGGACCGCATATTCCTCACCTTTATCCTACTTCCTCCCACCATGCCGAGCGCCCAGAGACAACTGATCCCACACTTGGACACTCCGAAGAGCTGTTCACTTTTCCATTTATAGATTTAGGCCTCTCGCCCGGTCCACTTGAAGCGGGGCAAGAGGAGATCGCATGTAGCGATGCCCAAATATTTGAGCAGTCACACAAAGGCGATGGTGGGAAAGTGTCACAAGAGGTGGGCGATGATGAGACACAATTGCCAGAAAGTCAGGAGGAGGACATGGTGGTGGATGATAAAGTAACTGACCCAACCTGGCTGTAGGACGTGCAGAGCGAGAACAGCAGCATGCAGGGGAGGAAGGCGTAGCACCCCAACAGGCAGGAAGGAGCAGTGTGGTGGCTGCAGACAGAAGGCAGGCAACTGTTCCCCGGAACACCAACAAGATTGAAGTTGCCAGTACAACTGTTAGGTCTTCCCGAGTCTGGTTGTTTTTTAAAGACTCTGACGATAACCCTAAAAAGGCCATTTGCACCACCTGGTAGGCCAGAATCAGCAGGGGTAGCAAAACTATCAGCCTGACCATCACCAGCATGATCAGGCACATGGCAGCAAAGCACCCGACTTTGTGGGCCGAACCCCAGGGTCCAGGAACAGTGTCTGCAGGTGACAGCACTGCTTCTTGCGTGTTTTGCGTGCAAGCCAATCCCCTGTCCATGGTGCATGTGAAGATGCCTCTTGCCCTGCACCTGTCGTTGCACACACTCAACTAGCACCATCAGCAAGCATACAAAAAAAGGAAAAAAAGGAAATAAATTGATTTGTATTAAAGTAGATGTACCCCTGGTATTATTAGAAAAACACCACATGACTTTATAAGATATTAACCAGATTGAGGAATACATACAAAGCAAGGTGAAAAACCATGCAAATGATGGAAGGCATATGAATTGAGGCCACTGAAGGTGGCTAGCAAAAAACACAAAATAAGAAAAAAATAATGTACAGCTGCTTTTGAATATATAAAAAAGGAAAATAAATTAAAAAATGAATGAGCATCCAGAAGTAAAATAGAGGCCACCTAAAGTGCAAATAACAGATGGCGAGGAGAGATCAAAATAATGAATTACACATAAACTGAGGCCATTGAAAATGGCTAGCAAAAAAACACAAGATAAGAAAATAATAATATATGACTCCTCTTAAGTACATGAAAAAAAGAAAAATTACTGAACAAATGAATAAGCATCCAGAAAAAATATATAGGCCACCTATAATGCAAGAAACAGATGGCAAAGAGAAATCAAATGAAAAAATGGTGCCAATATTAAAGTGGAAATGCTAAGGCTACTTTCACACATCAGGCTGTTTGAATCAGGCATGATCCGTCTTATGCCTGATAGGACGGATCCGGCGCTGATTTTAAAAAACTGATGGAACTGAGCAGGTTTTTTGCCTGATCCGGCCTGACCTTTTGAACCCGGAAAAAGAAGCTTTTCCATGTTGAAAATACAGACATCAATGTCGAGAGAGAGAGAGAGAGAGAGAGAGAGAGAGAGAGAGAATTACGGTGGTGTAAAATGAATAAAGTCTTAAGTCAGCATGATGGAAAGAAAAGGAGAAGGCCCCCACACGTATCGCCACCTGACAGCATGGCTTACCCAGGGGAAAAGTGGAAGTGGCCTAGATGTCAACCTGGGTGTCTTAAATATCCACTAAAATAAGTATAAATAACTTACAGATGGGTCGGCATGCTCACACATGGAGACGGCATCGGGAAGTTACGACCGCACATGCGCGGTAAACAAGAAGGGCAAAGCTATTGGCAGATGTCACAATAGAAAATTAAAGTGAAAGAAACTTAGCGCGTGCGCATTATACATTAATGAATAGTCAGGCGCTTGCGCAGTAACATATTGGAGAGAGAACTCAAAGAGAATGACCGCTCATGCGTAATACAAAACTATAAACTAAGCATATGAATACATGGATATTGAGCACACACGAAAGTGTAATATGAGATACTCAAAAACAATGGCCACATATGCGTGGCGAAGGACAGAAACTGAGTATTGTGAAATACCAAACGGAATTAAATCACGCAAGCACAGTACCATTACATGAGAAGCTCAAATATATTGACCAAGCTTATGTGGTGAGAAGAAAAAATATTACAATACCAGTAGCCTCTATACAGAGAAGTCATATGAATGCAATAGGGATGTGGGAGGCATTCATATGACAAATATATATCATATGACAAATATAAATGCAAAAATGCAATAATAATGCACATAGATGCTAAGATCAACACAATTGCGGACAATATTAATGTGTGTATAATATCACAATATCGTCAGGAGGCGAAAAGATCGGCGAAGATCGGCGAAACGCGCGTTGAGGCGGCAGGCTGGGGCTGGAATCCTGTCCCGATGTAAGTTACTTTCCTTTAGAGCACGGACATGTTAGACTTTTTATATTCCGCTATATGCGGTACTTAACTCTCTTGATGTGCCTATATATATACATTATGGCTGGCTCACAGACATTCCCTTCAGGGCCATGTATAGATGTGACGGCATTTTGCCCATGTGACTAATTCCCCTGATTGTGATTCAGCTATTTCCGTTAGTGCCTCAGCTTACTATGCTTGATTTAGTGCCATAGCGATTTTCACTCCAGCACTATATGGGGTACTATTTAGTGGGCAATTCTCCTTACATCAAGTTTATTGTATTAGCTTGATTTTTGTTCATACTAATGTTTATAGTGGCTCTAAATATTTTACTGCTATTGCTCAATGCAAGCATGTATTAATGAAAAAATATATATGTATCTAAAACCATTTTTGGTTCTAATATATACGTAACTTACAATTAGGTGCAAGTATATTCCTTATCCCCCTTTTTCCTGCTTAGTTGGTGGTATCTCTGCTAATGTTTTTGTATTTTCATTGTTATTTATTTATAATAAAATTTGTATTTGCTATACTGAAAAAGCTCTGGTCCCTTTGCTTGTTTGTTTGGCTTATAGGGATATATTGTGATATTATTGTGTTTTGAGCTTTCTGAATTACCGTTTATTTGGGATTTTTTGTACTCTCTAATATTAATGTGTGATACAACTCTTCAAAAGATGAAATACACATAATAACCAGCATTAGTATAAAGTGCATTTGTTCACCAAATAACATATTGGAAGAGGAGCAAAAAAAAATGAAATTCAGTTTTTATAATAACCAGTAAATAACAGATCACACACGTACCATGCCTGGCCTATGTGCTTAACTTCGTGGTTTAGTGGTTTCTCAAAACCTACCTGGAGCTGTCAGATCTGCTTGTCAAAGTACACCGCCTGTGTGCCCATTTTAGAAAGTCACCTACAGCTTCCACCTCCATGCTTCAGCAGCATTTTCACTTTCCGGCTCACCGACTGGTGTGTGATGTCCCCACGCTTTGGAACTCTACACTGCAGATGTTGGGAAGGATTTGTGAGCAGAAGAGGGCAGTTGTTGACTACCAGCATCAACAGGGCCGTCGGTATTCAGTTCAGACTCCACACATAAGACCTCAGAAGTAGACATGGATGTCAGACATATGTACCATCCTCCAAAACTTTGAGGACTCCACCAAGATGGTGAGCGGCGATGATGCCAATAATTAGCGTCACCATCCCACTTCTCTTTCTTCTGAAACGCTCTCTGCTCACAATCAAAGAGGATGCAGTGCAGGTGGAGCACGATGAGATGGAGCAAGGAACCATACAGGGTGATTACACACAGTTCAGCCTCATCTCATCACAAGAGGAGGAGGAGGAAGAACAGGAGCTAGTTTCATGCGCTATAGACTGTACTACCTGCACACCTGTCATACCATCTGTTCAGCGTGGAGGGCCTAAGGACAGGTAGGAGCAGGAAGAGAGCTTGTTCAGTCGTCCTCTTGGTGAGGACATGGAAGTCTTGCCTGTTAACAGTCTGGCACGCATGGCTGAGTGTATGTTACGCTTCCTTTCAAGTGACCTTCGCGTTCTCCAAATTCTGAGTGACAGTCATTACTGGTTGGTGACACTTCTAGACCCACGCTACAAGTAGAACTTTCTATCTCTTATTCACCAAGGCGGACAGATCTACTAAAATGGGCAGTACCAGAAGGCCCTTGTTGCTGAATTATTAAAAAAATTCCCATCTGAAAACACTGGCGGCAGAAGTGACAGTTCGTTGGACAACCAAGGAGTACAGGCGATGACCTGGTGCTTTTCTTGGATAGGATTGGACAGTCCCTTCCTAGAGCGATTGACCTTATTAATTGCTTTGGTGAATTGTCGGGTCTTAAAATTAATTGGAGTAAATCGATAGTTATATCGTTAGTGGATATTATAACAGCACCCGTGTTGTTTGGTTTACATGTAGTACAAAAATGTAAGTATTTAGGCATCATAATTAACCAAAATCCGTTTAAAGACGTTGGAGACAACATATACCCCCTTGAGGATATGATGAAAAAAAAGTTTGAGATATGGTCTCGACTCCCCCTGTCTGCAGCAGGCAGAATTGGACTAATTAAAATGATAATCCTCCCAAAGTGTTTATATATGTTGGAACATACATCAATTAAAGTCCCCAAGGATTTCTTTAAGAAAATGCATAGCTTGATGGCAGCATTTATATGGTGCTCATCTAGACCTAAAGTAAGTATTGGTTCCCTACAGAGGCCCAAAAACAGGGTGGATATGCGGCGCCTGACCTTTTTTTGTATTATCTAGCTGGCCAACTACGCTGCTTAAAACAGTGGTTAATCCTTGATAGACTTAATAACGCAGAGGCTCATCTCATTTATTTTCTTGGGGTGCACACACCATGGGCAATATTGGAGGGTTCATACAGACCACCTCAGGGCCTGCTGTTTGTACATAGTTTAGCAATACAGGTTTGACGGGAATGTAAGCATACTTTAAAGTTTTCTGATCAGGTTGGGGAGATTCAGATATGAGATAATCCTGAATTTTCGCATATCAAGAATTTACAGGACCCAAGTTTCTGGAAACAAAATGGTATAACAACACTCAGTAAGATGTTTGAAAATCAAATTTTATTATCATTTGAACAATTTCATATAAAATTTGGAATCCCCCATAGGGATTTTAATAGATATCTGCAGTTGAGACATGCCATAATGTACCAGTTCCCACTTCCTAGAATGCGAATATCTAGATATCCATTAATTGGAATATTGTCAACCCAAGGACCTACAGGTGTGATTTGCTCCCTGTATACCTTTTTGTTAAATTTGAAAATTGCTTCCACCCAACTGACTGTGGAGGATAAATGGAGGCACCTAATCCCCTCTATCACTGATGACCATTGGAATGACGCACTGAGGCGCATACGATGGTGTCTCCAGCGGCAAATAACAAATTAATTCAATTACCGTATATACTCATGTATAAGCCGAGATTTTCAGCACCTTTTTTTGTGCTGAAAATGCCCCCTCGGCTTATACATGAGTCATAGGGCAGAAACCAGCGGGGGAGGGGATGCGGCGGCAGGAGCCGGTGGCTGGGACATCATACTCACCCTCCCCGTGCCATCGCTGAACGTCCCTGCAATCCTGCGTTCTCCCCGGCTTCCTGCAGCTCTCCCCGGCTTCCTGCAGCTCTCCAGCGCTGAGCGGTGACGTAATACCCGCTCATTAAGGTCATGTAATATGGACGCGACGCCACTCCCATGGGCGTGGCCTCCATATTCATGGCCTTAATGAGCGGTATTACGTCACCGCTCAGCGCTGGAGAGCTGCAGGAAGCCGGGGAGAGCTACAGGATGCCGGGGAGAACGCAGGATTGCCGCCGGGACGTTCAGCGATGGCACGGGGAGGGTGAGTATGATGGAGGGGGATGGGGGGAGCATGAAGGAGGACAAGGAGCATGGAGCAGGACGGGGGGAAGACAGAGAGCACGGAGCAGAACGGGGGGAGGACGGAGAGCACGGAGCAGAACGGGGGAGGACGGAGAGCACGGAGCAGAACGGGGGGAAGACGGAGAGCACGGAGCAGAACGGGGGGAGGACGGAGAGCACGGAGCAGAACGGGGGGAGACGGAGAGCACGGAGCAGGACGAGGGTGGGCACAGAGGAGAATGGGGGAGTGCAGAGCTGGATGGGGGAGCACGGAGCAGGACGGGGAGGATGGAAAGCACGAGCAGGACAGGATAATGGAGCAGGAGGAGGGGAGCACAGAGGAGAATGGGGGCGCACAGAGCTGGATGGGGGAGCACAGAGCAGGACGGCAACTTATACACCCGGCTTATACGCGAGTCAATAAGTTTTCCAAGTTTTTTGTGGCAAAAGTAGGGGGGTCGGCTTATACATGGGTCGGCTTATACATGAGTATATACGGTATATCTGTTCCACGAATCCTATTTAACCCCGAGTAGATTACATAAATTCAGCAGAAGAGCAAATGATGAATGTCATAGATGCGGGGAGGTGTGGGGCGCATTTTTGGCATCTCACTTGGGATTGTAGAATTATAAGAAGATATTGGAAGGATGAAATTTTTACACTGGAAAGGATAATTGGGATACCAATCGAATGTATTCCAGAGCTGTGTGTGTTGGGTGTTGTGGACGCAGAGATGTGGACTCATTATGATAGAATATTTCTCAGGGAGGTTCTGTTTATGGCTAGGAAAGCGATAGCGCTCAGGTGGATGGGGGAAGGTCTCCTTCAATCATTCAGTGGAAGAAATTAGTGAACAATATAATTCCATATGAGAACATATAATACAGAAACAGAGGATGTCTTCAGAAATTCCATAGAATTTGGGAAAGGTGGTGTGACTCACCCTTGACACACCTAGCCCCTGATGCCATAATCTCCTCAACTGTGCGCTATAATCCCTGAGGACCCTCCTATCGCACAGGCCCTGAGGCGTGGAGTACTCTCACAAGGAGTACAAAGTTTGGGAAGATGCTGAGAGAGTACCTTGCTGACCGTACCGGCATCCTCTGTGATTCCTCTGTGCCTTATAATTATTGGGTATCCAAGCTGGACACGTGGCATGAACTGGCTCTCTATGCGTTGGAGGTCTTGGCCTGCCCTGCCGCTAGCATTTTGTCAGAGCGGATTTTTAGTGCCGCTGGAGGAATTATAACTGATAAGCGCATCCGCCTGGCAACTGACTATGCTGACAGGCTGACTCTTATAAAAATGAACAAGGGCTGGATTGGGGCAGACTTCTCAACACCACCGAATAATAACAACGGAACATAATCTCAAATCCAGTGTCTTTTTTTGGGAGGTCTATTCCCATGCACCCCTTCACACCCACACATGGGTATACGCTTCCTGATTTTGGCTATTTGCTGTTGTCCTACTCCTTCTCCTCATCCTCATCCTCCACCACCATATCACCAGGGTGACCGTGGTCCATGATGCAACACCCACATAATTTTTTTAAAGGGTGTTTACGATTCCCGTAAAAAAAAATGTTAGACAGTATGTTCATGTATACCCCCCAGGGGTAAATGTTTGTCATGGGCATTACAAGTATAGGAGACCTGCTCCTTTCTAATGGGAACTATATTTTATGAGGCCCTTCTCCATGTCTCTTCCAAGGTGCATTGGAGTGCTTCCAGATTTTTGGCAGCCCTTGCATTCACTGCATAGGCAAACACTATGGGATACCAGCTCCTTTCTAATGGTAACATTATTTTCAGGAGGCCCTCCTGTATGTCTCTTCAAAGGGGCATTGGCGTGCCTTCAAATTTTTGACAGCCCTTGCATTCACTGCATAGGCAAAGACTATGGGAGACCCACTTTCTAATAATGGGAACATTGTTTGCAGGAGGCCCTCCTGTACGTCTCGTCAAAGGGGAATTGGGGTGCGTCCAAATTTTGGGCAGCCCTTGCATTCACTGCATAGGCAAATAGTATGGGAGACCCACTTCCTAATAATGGGAACATTGTTTTCAGGAGGCCCTCCTCTACGTCTCTTCAAAGGGGTATTGGTGTGCATCCAAATTTTTGGCAGCCCTAGCATTCACTGCATAGGCAAACAGTATGGGAGACCCACTTCCTAATAATAGGAACATTGTTTTCAGGAGGCCCTCCTCTACGTCTCTTCAAAGGGGTATTGGTGTGCATCCAAATTTTGGGCAGCCTTTGCATTCACTGCATAGGCAAACAGTATGGGAGACCCACTTCCTAATAATGGGAACATTGTTTCAAGGAGGCTTTCCTATACGTCTCTTCAAAGGGGTATTTTGGGCAGCCCTGCTACTCACTGCATACGCAATAACAGTATAGGAGACCCACTGTTTAATAATGGGAACAACAAAGCATAGCCGGCTGATGGCTCTCTAAGAATAGTGAGGGCCGACTGCTCTCCCTTTAAGAATAGTAAAGGCTGCCTGATTTCCCAGGATAATCAATTTTGGTTTTGTTTTTGTATGTTTTATTGTGAGTCTGTAAAAAGTGGCGTAACACTCTGACAACATTGTGCACAGCAGTGACCTGGGAGTCAGAAATGCTTCCAGGGGTCTTCCCCATGCTGTTCCCATGTCATTTGAGCACTCATCCATTTCCGTAATTTCTAGTCCCTTTGCAGACCGCCGCTGGGGCCTTACATTGGGCTCGTTGCTCGGGTCGAGCACCCGAGTATTCCAATTTGCTCGACCCGAGCAACAAACACCTGAGCATTTTAGTTCTCGCCCATCTCTATATGTAATCATTATACTTCATATATGCCCATTATATACTGTAATATGTGATCATTATACTCCATATCTGCCCTGTTATATACTGTAATATGTGATCATTATACTCCATATCTGCCCTGTTATATACTGTAATATGTGATCATTATACTCCATATCTGCCCTGTTATATACTGTAATATGTGATCATTATACTCCATATCTGCCCTGTTATATACTGTAATATGTGATCATTATACTCCATATCTGCCCTGTTATATACTGTAATATGTGATCCTTAAACTCAATATCTGCCCTGTTATATACTGTAATATGTGATGTATAGTCATTATATTCCATATCTGCCCGTTATATACTGTAATGTGTGATCATTATACTCCATATATACCCATTGTATACCGTAATATGTAATCATTATACTCCATATCTGCCCCGTTATATACTGTAATATATGATCATTATACTCCATATCTGCCCCGTTATATACTGTAATATGTGAAGTATAGTCATTATACTCCATATCTGCCCGTTATATACTGTAATGTGTGATCATTATACTCCATATATACCCATTGTATACCGTAATATGTAATCATTATACTCCATATCTGCCCCGTTATATACTGTAATATATGATCATTATACTCCATATCTGCCCCGTTATATACTGTAATATGTGAAGTATAGTCATTATACTCCATATCTGCGCTTTACTGTAATATGTGATAATTATACTCCATATCTGCACATTATATACTGTAATATTTGATCATTATACTCCATATCTGCTCATTATATACTGTGATACGTGATATTTAGTCATTATACTCCATATCTGCCTGTTATATACTGTAATATGTGATGTATAGTCATTATACTTCATATCTGCCTCGTTACAAACTGTAATGTGTGATATATAGTCATCATACTCCATATCTGTCTGTTATATAATGTAGTATGTAATCATTATACTTCATATCTACATATTATATATTGTAATATGTGATGATAATACTCCATTTCTGTCCATTATATACTATATATGAGATGTATATAGTCATTATACTCCATATCTGTGGGTTATATACTGTGTGATGTATCAGCTCTGCAGTAGACGCTGGTTCACACAAGGGACTTAGTTCATTGGTTCAAAACAAACATGCGGTTTATTAAAAGAAGTTCATAAACCCTCAGGGATACAAAATAAAGCAGCCTCTTCCAGGTAAACAAATGTATCACAGAACAAAATGGGAAATAATAAGTCCATATAACACACAGGCTCAGCCGTGTAAATGTGAGTCTTTTCCTCTCAGACTCCAGAAGGGTCTGAGTAGTATGTGCAAGACTTCCTCACCTTGCAAAACACACAGACCCAGTGAGACAGCCACAGTTGCCTTAAAGCAGACCATCCAAGACCTGGTCTAGAGGTAAGTGAGCAGCCGATCCAACCCAGCTCTTTCAGCTGCTCGAAAAACCCAGACCCATAATCCAGGCTCATAAAACACCTCTCAGCACTAAGTGTGCTGGAGCCTGCTTCTCCGGGTCCTACATCACCGAGACTTGATATCTCGGGGACACATATCTCCCATCCTGTCCAGCTGCCACCTTACATACACCCCCCTCTGCCCAGCATGCAATAGACCCTTGATAGGGCATCTGCAATCCCATGTTGTGTCCCAGGCCTATGCTCCACCTGGAAACTAAAATCTTGTAGGGCTAGGAACCACCTAGTTACGAGAGAATTGTTTCCTTTCTTCTCTCGCATCCACCTTAGTGGGACATGGTCTGACACTAACTTGGACCTTCTACCTAACAGGTAATACCTCATGGTGTCCAATGCCCACTTGATGACCATGCATTCTTTTTCCACTATGGAGTAGTTCTTTTCACATGTGGACAGCTTACGACTGAGATACATTACAGGGTGTTGCTCACCGTTAATCTCTTGGAACAAAACTGCTCCCAGCCAGACATCCGATGCATCCGTTTGGACAACAAACTCTTTGGAGAAGTTGGTTGCCACCAAAACTGGCTGTTTGCAGAGGACCAGTTTAAGTTCCTGGAAGGTCGCCTCAGCTTTCGGGGACCTCTTAGCCATAGCAGACTTCTTCCCTTTCAGAAGATCTGTCAGAGGGGCTGCTATCTGGGAAAAGTTACGGACAAATCTTCAATAGTAGCCCCCGATACCTAGAAATTCCCTGACCTGCTTCTTTGAAAGGGCTGTGGCCAGTTCTCGATTGCTTCCAACTTATTTATTTAAGGTTTTATTTCACTTCTACCTATCACGTAGCCCAGATGCTTGGCTTCTTCCATTCCCATAGCACATTTTTTGGGTTGATGCCTGCCTGTAAAGCCCACCTTCCTTAGGGCATCAAGTATGGCCTGAACATTGCCAAGATGACTTCACCAGTCCTGGCTGAATATGACAATGTCATCTAGGTAGGCCGCTGCATACTTTTTGTGGGGTGTTAAGATCTGGTCCATAGCTCTCTGAAATGTGGCTGGAACTCCCTGCAACCCAAATGGCATCCTGACATACTGATAACATCCGTCTGGCATTGAGAAGGCTGTCTTTCCTTGGCCTCTTTGAACAGGGAAATTTGCCAGTATCCTTTAGTGAGGTCCAGGGTGGTGATGTATCAAGCTCGTCCTAGCCTCTCAATAAGCTCATCTACCCTAGGCATTGGGTAGATGTCAAACTTCAAAACCTCATTGAGCTTCCTGTAGTCATTACAGAACCACTACTCGCCATCTGGTTTTGGCACCAACACAATGGAACTGGACCAGCCACTCTTGGACTCTTCAATGATCCCTAGATTCAACATCCACTTCACCTCTTTCAAGATCACTTCTATGCAGGCCTCTGGAATACAATACGGCTTCAGATTAATGCGAACAAGAGGCTCCTTTAGTACCTCATGCTCTATAACCTGAGTGAGGCCTGGCAACTCAGAAAACATGTCTTTATTTCGCTGCAACAGCTCCCGCCTTTGCTGTTTCTGTGAGCAGGACAAGGTGTCCGCCACCTTAACCTCTTCCACACTGACATCGGACTTGACCACCAGACAAGGAGCTTCCACGGGTTCTCTGTCCTGCCATGTTTTAATCAGGTAAATATGGTACACCTGATAGGGCTTCCTCTTCCCTGGTTGGTGGATTTTATAGTTGACTTCACCAACTTTTTCTGCCACCTCAAAGGGGCCCTGCCACTTGGCCAGGAACTTGCTCTCCACCGTGGGCACCAACACTAGTTCTCGATCCCCTGGGTTGAACTGTCTCACCCTGACTGACCTATTATACACTCTGGACTGTGCTTTCTGTGCCTTGAGGAGGTGCTCCTTCACAATGGGCATCACGTTGGCCATCCTCTCTTGCATCTGAGCGCTGTGCTTTACCATGCTTGTATAGGGTGTGGTTTCAGCTGCCCAGGATTTTTTTGTCACATCCAGGAGTCCTTGAGTAGTTTCAATAGGGAAAAGCCTGTGGAAGCTTGGGGAACTTCCCTGATGGAGAACAACAAGTAAGGAAGCAGACAGTCCCAGTCTCGGCCGTCCATCTCCACTGCTTTCTTTAACATAGCCTTTAAGATTTTGTTAAACCTCTCCACCAGTCTGTCAGCCTGGGGATGGTATACTCAGGTTCTGAATTGTGAAATCTGCAGTGTCTTGCACAACTCCCTCATCACCTTTGACATGAAGGGGTCCCTTGAGCCATCAGTATCTCCTTCAGCAGACCGTTCAAATATAATATATGGAGCAGCTCCCGAGAAATACACTTTGCAGAGGAATTTCGTAAAGGTATCACCTCTGGTACCAGGTAGCATAATCCAGGACCACCAATATACAGGGGTTGGATAAAATAATGGAAACACCTAACGTTTTGGCATCATAATCTTCGAACATGTTATAAACATGCAAACCGTGACATATGGTAATGTTTTATAGTTGATTATTTGTGTTATGTGATATGTGTATGTAAATTAACTGTTTGTTTTGCATAATTGTAAGAACATTGATGAGAACCTGATACCAATGGCAGACCACTCGGATTTTCAAAGAGGCCAAATTGTTGGTGCTGGTATGGCAGGGCCTAGTGTAACCGAAAGTGCCTGAATGCTTGGCGTGTCAAGAGGCACTGTCTCCAAAGTAATGACTGCGTTTGAAAGAGAAGGAAAAACGTCCGCAGTAAAGCACAGGGCCGGCCGAAAGTCGAAGTTGACTGAGAGAGACCGTCGGACTCTAAAGCGAATTATGAGAGAAGATCGCAAGACCACGGCTCCGAAAATCACTGCTGAGCTCAATGAACACCTACAGAACCCAGTTTCCACGAAAACTGTTCATCGGGAGCTGAACAAATCTGGATTCCACGGAAGAGCTGCAATTTGAAAACCGCTGCTCTCAATGACAAATGTTTCCAAGCGTTTAGAGTGGTGAAGAAACCTCCAGAATTGGTCCCTCGAGCAGTGGAAACATGTGATATTCTCAGACAATCAATCGTTTACCCTATTTCCGACCTCCGGCCGTGTGTACGTTTGGAGACAGCCGTAAGAAGCATTCCATCCAGACTGCCTTCTCCCAACCGTAAAACATGGCGGAGGTTCTGTGATGATCTGGGGTGCTATTTCATGGAGATCCGCTGGCCAATGATATCCCTTCATGGAAGAATTAACAGCCGCGATTATTTAGGCATTTTGGGCGACCAAATGCATCCTATGGTTCAAGCACTGTTCCCGGAGGGGACGCCATCTTTCAGGATGATAATGCACCAATTCATACAGTTAGAATCGTTAAAGCATGGCTCGAGGATCATTCTAATGAAGTTGAGCATCTCATCTGGCCCCCACAATCCCCAGACCTCAACATTATTGAGCATTTATGGTCGATTTTAGAGATTCAAGTTAGACGTCGATTTCCACAGCCATCGTCGCTCAAAGAACTGGAGGGTGTTTTAACTGAAGAATGGGCTAAAATTCCTTTGGAAACAATTCAAACCTTGTATGAATCCATACCTCGGAGAATTGAGGCTGTAATCGCCGCAAAATGTGGACCTACACCATATTAAACTAACTTTTGTTGATATTTACAGCTGTTTCCATTATTTTGTCCAAGCCCTGTATGTGGATGTCCTCGTGTGGATTTCACAAGGGTCCCACATAATCCATCGCTATGTGCTCAAATGGAACCTCGATGAGGACTGTGGAAGTGGGCCACCGGGGAGGTCAGCTGGCATGTGGGGCAGGAACTACAATACCTCAACATTTTTCTGTAACACCCAGGCCAGTAGAATCTCTAGAGGACGTGCTCCTAGGTCTTATCTGCCCCCATGTGACCACCCATCACATGGATATGAGCCAAGTCTAACACCCTGCGTCTATAGGGGCATGGCACCAGTAACTGCTCTATCACCTCACCTCTTGGCTTAGTTACTCTATAAAGCAGATCCCCATTCATAGCAAAATGAGGAACAGATTGTCGACCCCTGGCTCCTGAGGCACCCCATTTAATACTGTTACATTCTCAAACACCCATTTAAGAGTTAGGTCCTGTAGTTGGGCAGTTCCAAAGTTTCCCTGAGACACCTCCAGCTCAGGTATCTTGGCCTCAGGGGATGCTGATGCTACCTCACCCTCATCGCCTATAAGCACATACATGGAAACTTGTCAGCTACCGCCTGTGGTGAGTAGAGTTGAGCGAAACAGGTCGGTCAGATTCAAAAGTCGCCGACTTTCGCTAAAGTCGGGTTTCGCCAAGCGAAACCCGACCATAGCGTGAGGTCGGCCATGCGGTCGTGGACCCGAGCACCAAAGTTGGTTTTTCCATAATGCTTGCAGGCGCCTTTTCTCAGCCAATGAGCAAGGACGTATACTGTGGGCAACGAGATGACATGGGCAGCGGCCACCACCCATCTTAGAGAAGGGCATTGCAGTGATTGACTTGCTTTGGGGGGGCGTCATAGTGTCTATAAAAAGCCCTGACCACCGACTCCCATTTTACTTCTGCTGATCTTAACAGTAGGGAGAGGTTGCTGACGCTGTTTATCAGTAGGGAGAGAGTTAGGGCTGGAAACAGAAGTTCTTATGTGCTTGTGCTGATAGCAATTGTGCTGTACAGTTAAGCCCCCATCACACTAAGCGAGATCGCTGAAGCGTCACCGATTTTGTGACGCAACAGCGACCTAGCCAGCGATCTCGCTTAGTGTGACACGCAGCGACGACCACTGCCCTGCTGGTATCGCTGATCATCGCTGAATGTCCTGAACCATTTTTTCATACGTTGGTCTCCTGCTGGCCAGTGCGCATCGCTGCGTGTGACAGCGGAGACCAATGATCAGCGAGCTGTATCCAATGTACATATCGGGTAACTAAGCACCGCACGGCACCTAGTTAACCGATATATACCCTGGTTACCGGCTTCCAGCTTCTGCTGTAGAGCGCTGAGAGCTGGTATTTAGGGTACATATCGGGTAACTAGTTTCTGCGAGGTGCTTAGTTACCCGATGTGCACCCTCGTTACCGGCTCCCAACTTCTTCTGTAGAGCTCCGATAGCCGGTATCTAGGGTACATATCGGGTAAACTAGTTTCCGCGAGGTCCCTAGTTACCCGATGTGTACCCTGGTTACCAGCTCCCAGCTTCTGCTGTAGAGCGCCGAGAGCCGATATCTAGGGTAAAATATCGGGTAACTAGGTGCCGCGCGGTGCTTAGTTACCCGATGTGTACATTGGATACCAGCATGCTCGCTGGTCCTGATCGCTGGTGAGTCTGCCCATGTGACAGCTCACCAGCGATCAGCTAACGATGTCCCAGCGATCCATCCACGTCGTATCGTTGTGGGATCGCTGGGACATTGAAGAGTGTGACGGGACCCTTAGTGTGGCAGTGACAGTGGAAGATTTTCTTGTGTGCAGCAGCGCTGGTAATTAGGCTGCCTGCCAGTGACAGGGAGGATTTTCTTGTGTGCAGCAGCGGTGGTTTATAGGCTGCCTGCTAACTGTATTGCTGTGTGTACTGTTATGAAGGGCTAGAGATGGTTTCTGAGCAGAGGCTCCCTCTGGTGGTTACAGACAGTACTGAACCTTTCAGCGAGGAGTGGCAATCTGGAATCACGGACTGGTCTGATATAAGGGAGGTTTCCCCCCCCATGATGGTTGCCGGTGATCAATTGTTCTTGTCTCAATTGTGGTTCCTGGTTCATTTGGAAGTTTGCTGGAATCTTGCCTGCATCTCTCCTGCTTTCAGATAAATATTTTTTGCTTTTCTTTTTGTGCTTGCTTTTTGCATTGTTTTCTGCACTTTTGTGGAGGTCAGACAGGTCCCCTCCTGGGCCTGAGCTCCTCACAGTTTTTCTGCAGCCACTGTTATTTGCTCATTTGCTTTTTCCTGTTTTTTCAGCGGCTGCGGCTTGGTTTTTGTTCCAACTGAGATCTGATTTAGTGGAGGCGAGATAGTGTGATCTCAGTATTTTTGTAATCAGAATTGTTGGATTTTTGTAGGGTTTTTCTGGGTTGCAGAAAGTAATCTCTCCTGTCCTATCCTATTTAGTCAGCTTGTGGCCCCAGCGTTTGCTCAGTCTATTTTCTGCCTTTGTTTGTATTTTCATCTTGTCTAAGCGCCATTATATGTTTGGGGCTTCCTATTTTCTTTGGGGATCTGCTCCGGGGCAGATAGCTTTCATCTTTCTGCCTTTAGGTGTAGTTATTCTCAGGCTGTGACGAGGCGTCTAGGATCAACGTAGGAACGCTCCACGGCTACCTCTAGTTGTGGTCGTTAGTTTAGGGAATCTGCAACCCATCAGTTACCAACATCTCAGGTGTTCGGCTGCCCTGCTGTTGTTCCTGTCCTCCTCAGCTACCGAAACATAACAGTGTACACTGCGGTGCAGACTGATTTTTACACAGCACTAATACTTTTATTCTTTTTTTCTGCACAGTTACCGAGAGTTTCATTTTTTTCCAACACCGTATAGAGCTGTACACTCCTTACACACTACCGTGTACCAGCTGGTATCACGGACAAATACATGCTGACTAACTGTGTGTGACTTCAGAAATATATACGGAGATTTACAATTACCCCTAGACTGTATACAGCTGTACACTTGTGATACAGTGCCCTTTTCTGCTTTTTATATCTGATCTAATCCATACTGAGCCTGTGAGCATCTGTGTGTTACTCCGGAAATATATACGGAGATTTACAATTACCCCTACACAGTATACACCTGGTATCTTCTGATACATTACCCTTTTTCTGCTTTTTATATTCTGGTCTAATCCATACTGAGCCTGTGAGAGTCTGTGTCTGACTCCAGAAATATATACGTAGATTTACAATTACCCCTACATTGTATACACCTGGTATCTCTGATACAGTACCCTTTTTCTGCTTTTTATATTCTGGTCTAATCCATACTGAGCCTGTGAGCGTCTGTGTGTTACTCCTGAAATATATATGGAGATTTAAAATTACCCCAACACTGTATACAGCTGTACACTTCTGATACAGTACCCTTTTTCTGCTTTTTATATTCTGGTCTAATCCATACTGAGCCTGTGAGCGTCTGTGTGTTACTCCGGAAATAATATACGGAGATTTAAAATTACCCCAACACTGTATATAGCTGTACATTTCTGAAACACACCCTTTTTCTGCTTTTTATATTCTGGTCTAATCCATACTGAGCCTGTGAGCGTTTGTGTCTGACTCGGGAAATATATAACGGAGATTTACAATTACCCCTACACTGTATACACCTGATATCTTCTGATACATTACCCTTTTTTGCTTTTTATATTCTGGTCTAATCCATACTGAGCCTGTGAGCGTCTGTGTGTTACTCCTGAAATATATACGGAGATTTGCAATTACCCTACACTGTATACACCTGGTATCTTCTGATACATTACCCTTTTTCTGCTTTTTATATTCTGGTCTAATCCATACTGAGCCTGTGAGTGTCTGTGTGTTACTCCGGAAATATATATGGAGATTTAAAATTACCCCTACACTTTATACACCTGGTATCTTCTGATACAGGACCCTTTTCTGCTTTTTATAATCTGGTCTAATCCATACTGAGCCGTCAGCGTCTGTGTCTGACTCCAGAAATATATACGGAGATTTACAATTACCCCAACACTGTATATACCTGGTATCTTCTGATACATTACCCTTTTTCTGCTTTTTATATTCTGGTCTAATCCATACTGACCTGTGAGTGTCTGGTGTTTACTACGAAATATATACGGAGATTTACAATTATCCCTACACTGTATACACCTGGTACCTTCTGATACATTACCCTTTTTCGCTTTTTATATTCTGGTCTAATCCATACTGAGCCTGTGAGCGTCTATGTGTTACTCCGGAAATATATACGGAGATTTAAAATTACCCCAACACTGTATACAGCTGTACGCTTCTGATACAGTAACCTTTTTTCTGCTTTTTATATTCTGGTCAATCCATACTGAGCCTGTGAGCGTCTGTGTGTTACTCCGGAAATATATACGGAGATTTACAATTACCCCTACACTGTATACACCTGATATCTTCTGATACATTACCCTTTTCTGCTTTTTATATTCTGGTCTAATCCATACTGAGCCTGTGAGCCTCTGTGTGTTACTCCTGAAATATGTATGGATTGCAATTACCCCTACACTGTATACACCTGGATCTTCTGATACATTAACCTTTTCTGCTTTTTATATTCTGGTCTAATCCATACTGATCCTGTGAGCGTCTGTGTTTTAAACTCCGGAAATATATAAGGAGATTTAAAAATTGCCCCGATACTGTATACAGCTGTTCGCTTCTGATACAGTACTGTTATGTTTTGATAGCTGAGGAGAATAAGCAAAAACGGCAATACACCAAGAGGCTGGAACCTATTGGATTGCAGTAACCTGAACTAACCACACAACTAAGGTAGCCGTGGAGCGTTCCTAAGTTGATCCTAGACGCCTCACACAGCCTGAGAGATAACACACCTAAAGGCAGAAAGATGAAAGCTATCTGCCCCGGAGGCAGATCCCCAAAGAAAATAGGAAGCCCCCAAACATGTAATGGCGGTTAGACAAGAAGAAGCAGGGACACAGACAGAAAATAGAATGAGCCAAACGCTGGGGCCCAATCTGTCTAGACAGAAAAATACAGGAAAGGATACTCACTGCAATCCAAAAAAAAACCCTAAAAAATACCAACACTACTGATTGCAAAAACCCCTGAGATCACACGACCTCTACCACCTAAATCAGTTCTCTGGGTAACAAAACTAAGCCGCAGCCACTGAAAAAACAGGAAAAAGTAAAATGAACAAACAGTGGCTCCAGTTAAACTGAGAGAGCACAAGCCCCCGGAGGGACCTGGCTGACCTCCACAGAAGTGCAGGGAACAATACAAAAAGCAAGCACAAAAATAAAGCAGAAAATATCTTATCTGATAGCAGAAGATGCAGGCAAGACTCAGCAAACTTCCAAATGAACCAGGAACCACAATTGAGACAAGAACAATTGATCACCGCAACCATCATGGGAGGGAACCTCCCTTATATCAGACCGTCCGTGATCCCAGATTGCCATTCCTCGCTGAAAGGTTCAGTACTGTCGTAACCACCAGAGGAGCCTCTACTCAGAAACCATCTCTAGCACATTCATAACAGTACCCCCCCCCTTGAGGAGGGTCACCGAACCCTCACTTGTGCAATCAGGTCGATCAGGATCAGCTCCGTGATAGGCACGGATCAGTCTCCTAGCATGAATGTCCGAAGCAAACACCCAAGAATTGTCCTCCGACCATAACCTCTCCACTTAACCAAATACTGGAGTTTCTGTCTAGAAAAACGAGAATCCAATATTTTCTCAACCACATACTCCAGATTGCCCTCAACCAAAACAGGGTCAGGAGGCGCAGCCATAGGAACCACTGGCTCGACAAACTTCTTCAATAAGGACTTGTGGAACACGTTATGGATCTTAAATGTCCCTGGAAGAAGCAAGGAAACAGGATTAAGAATCTCCATGATCTTATAAGGTCCAATGAACCTAGGCTTAAACTTTGGAGATGCAACCCTCATAGGGATATTTCTTGAGGACAACCAAACCAAGTCCCCCACTTTAAACCGAGGACCATCAGTCCTATGCCGGTTGGCAAACCGCTGGGCCTTCTCCTGAGAGAGAGACAACCTCTCCACTACCTGGTCCCAAATCTGCTGCATACGCTCCACAATAGAGTCAACCCCCGGACAGACGGAAGCCTCCGCCTGTCCCGAAGAAAATCGAGGGTGAAACCCAGAATTGCAGAAAAATGGAGACATCAAAGTGGCAGAGCTAGCCCTATTATTAAGAGCAAACTCCGCCAAAGGCAAAAAAGAGACCAAGTCATCTTGATCAGCAGACACAAAACATCTCAAATAAGTCTCCAAGGTCTGATTTGTTCACTCGGTTTGTCCATTGGTCTGAGGGTGAAATGCAGAGGAGAAAGGTAACTGAACACCAAGTTTAGAACAAAATGTTCTCCAAAATCTGGAAACAAACTGGACTCCTCTGTCAGACACAATGTTCTCCGGAATGCCATGTAACCAAATCACGTGCTGAAAGAACAAAGGCACCAATTGGAGGAGGAAGGCAACTTAGGTAATGGCACAAGATGTATCATCTTGGAAAACCTATCACAGATTACCCAGATAACGGTCATTCTCTGAGAAACAGGAGGTCGGAAATAAAATCCATACAGATATGGGTCCATGGCCTCTTGGGCATAGGTAATGGCATTAACAAACCACTAGAGCGAGAGCAAGGCTTGGAACGAGAGCAAGTCCCACAGGACTGCACAAAGTCCCTGACGTCACGAGACAAAGTAGGCCACCAAAAGGACCGACTCACCAAGTCTCTGGTACCAAAAATACCGGGATGACCAGCCAACGCGGAACAATGAATCTCAGACATCACACTCTTCTTCCACTGGCCTGGGACAAACAATTTCCCAACAGGGCAGCGTTCAGGTTTATCCTCCTGACACCCCTCCAGAGCCAGTCTCAAATTGGGCGAGATGGCGGAAAGAACTACACCCTCTATCAAAATAACAGCAGGATCAGTTAACTCAGGAGAAGCCGCAAAGAAACTCCTCGAGAGGGCATCCGCCTTAACATTCTTAGTGCCCGGAAGAAAAGAAACCACAAAATTAAAATGTGTGAAAAACAAGGCCCACCTGGCCTGTCTAGATTAAGTCGCTTGGCTGATTCGAGATAAACCAGGTTCTTATGGTCCGTGAGGACCACCACCTGATGTTTGGCTCCTTCCAGCCAATGTCTCCACTCTTCAAAGGCCCACTTCATGGCCAATAACTCCCGATTACCCACATCATAATTACGTTCAGTTGGAGAAAATTTTCGAGAGAAAAAGGCACAAGGGTTACTCTTAGAGGTCTCCGGATCCCTTTGGGACAAAACGGCAACCTGCCCCAATCTCAGAAGCATCAACCTCCACCTGAAACGGTAGAGAAACATCAGGCTGCCATAGAACAGGAGCAGAAATGAATCTCTGCTTAAGTTCCTGAAATGCAGAAACTGCCTCAGGAGGCCAATTCACCACATCGGAACCCTTTTTGGTCAAATCAGTCAATGGTTTAACAATACCGGAGAAATTACCAATAAATTTACGATAAAAATTGGCAAAACCCAAAAATCTCTGAAGAGCCTTCAATGTAGTAGGTTGAACCCAATCACAGATGGCCTGAACCTTGACCGGGTCCATTTCAATAACACACGGAGACAAAATAAATCCCAGAAATGAAACCTTCTGTACGTCAAAAAGACACTTTGATCCCTTCACATACAGTGCATTCTCTCTCAAAATCTGGAACACAGTCCGAACATGTTTCACATGAGAGTCCCAGTCGTTGGAAAAAAATCAAGATATCATCCAAATAAACGATCAGAAATTTATCCAAAAAATCCCTGAAAATATCATTCATAAAGGATTGGAAGACGGAAGGGGCATTAGTAAGCCCAAAAGGCATCACTAGGTACTCAAAATGCCCCTCTTGGGTATTGAACACCGTCTTCCATTCATCCCCGTGCTTAATGCGAATAAGGCCATACGCCCCCCTGAGGTCAAGCTTGGTAAACCAACTAGCACCTTTCACTCTGGAAAACAGGTCAGAAATCAAGGGTAACGGATATTGATATTTAACAGTGATTTTATTCAGGAGGCGATAGTCAATACACGGCCTCAATGAACCATCCTTTTTGGCCACAAAGAAAAAAACGGCGCCCAAGGGTGAAGAGGATAGTCTGATATGACCCTTCTCCAAAGACTCCTTGATATAAGATCGCATAGCATCGTGTTCAGGTACAGATAAATTAAAAAGGCGACCTTTAGGAAATTTACCACCAGGCACTTAATAGCGCAATCATAGCTCCTGTGAGGAGGTAAGGATGCAGACTTACTCTCACTAAACACATCAGAAATATCAGTCAAAAAGTCAGGGACATCCTGAGACTGGGGAGAGGCAGAAAAAACAGGAGTGTCAGTATTAACACATTGGCAGCCCCAACTGGTCACAGACACAGATTTCCAATCCAAAACAGGATTATGAGTCTGTAACCAAGTGAAACCCAGTACAATAATGTCATGCAGATTATGCAACACCAGAAATTTGCAACTCTCCTGATGATCTGGTTCAACCCTCATTATCACCTCAGTAGAAAACTGGGGTTTATTCTCCGCCAAAGGGGTAGAATCAATGCCCAGCAAAGGAATAGACTTCCGCAGGGGTATCATGGGAAACCCACAACGTTTGGCAAAGTCAAAATCCATCAGGTTAATAGCTGCTCCTGAATCAACAAAAGTCTGAGCTGAAAATGTGGACAGGGAGCAAATCAGGGTAACAGTCAACAGAAATTTAGTCTGAACACTACCCAAGACAACTGAGCGCGCAAAACGTCTTCCCCGCTTAGGGCAGACGGAAATAGCATGAGAAGCGTCACCACAGTAGAAACATAACCCATTGCGCTTTCGAAACTCATGACGCTGAGCCCCAGAAGTCACTCCATCACACTGCATGGGCTCAGGAGCTGGCTCACCAGGCAACACTATCTCACGCATACCTCTGCGCTCACGCAAACGTCTGTCAATTTGAATAGCCAATGACATAGAATCATTGAGACCAGAGGGAGCAAGGAATCCCACCATAACATTCTTTACATTCTCTGACAGCCCCTTCCGAAAAAGGGCTGCCAAAGCATCATCATTCCATTTGGTCAGGACTGCCCACTTTCGGAATTTCTGACAGTACAACTCAGCGTCTTCAGGACCCTGATTTAATGCCAACAAGGTTTTTTCAGCTTGATCAGTGACATTAGGTTCATCGTACAATAACCCCAGAGCCAGAAAAAATGCATTAATATCATTCAAAACAGGATCCCAAGGTGTCAGGGAAAAAGCCCAATCCTGAGGATCGCCGGGCAGGAGAGAGATGACAATTTGAACCTGCTGTGCTGCCTTCCCTGAGGACTTAGGCTTTAAGGCAAAAAACAACTTACAGTTATTTTTGAAATTCAGAAATTTAGACCGATCCCCCAAAAACAAATCTGGCATGGGAATCCTAGGTTCCACAACCGGCAGCCCAGCAAGATAGATAGCAATACTCCGAACCTCAGTGGCAAGCTGATCATATGGGGTTCATTATTTATGGGGCATCATATAGGGTATGGAGCATCATATGGAGCACATATGGGGCCTATTCTGTATGGAGCATTATATGGAGCCCATTCTGTATGGAGCAATATATGGGGCCCATCATATAGTGTATGGAGCTTTATATGCGACTCATTATACTGTATGGAGGAATATGTGGGGCTCATTATACTCTATGGGGACCGTCCTATACTGTATGGCACATTATATGGGGACCATCATTTACTGTAGCATTATGTGGAGCTCATCATATACTGTATGGCACATTATATGGGACCAATTATTCTGTATGGAGAAATATATGGGGCTCATTATTCTGTATGGCGCACTATGTGGTGGCCATAATACTGTATGGAAGAATATTCTGTCCAGTTTTTGAGCTATTGTAGAATTTAAAATAGATATCAGTCATGTAATGTAAGAAGTGAAGTATTTGGCATTGTACTATACCTATATTTCTCTGCCGTATCGGAGCATCATGAATTGTGATATGTGTTAAAAGGGCCCATTGAGACTCTTTCGCCCGGGGCCCACGAAAACCTGGAGCCAGCCCTGCCCCCCCCCACAACTTTAGCCAAATAACCCCCAGTTTTCAATGCGTAACCATTATTATAAAGTAAATTAAGGTTGACAAGCTTAAGTAATAAGAATTGATGTCGTTGGCATTGAAATGGGCACTGTAGGTGTGTTTACTGTCCTTCACTCCCTGCCAACTTTGCTTCCCCATTGACTTGCATTGGGTTTCGTGTTTCAGTCGGACCTCCGACTTTTCCCGATAGTTGGCTGATTTCGTTCGACTCGACTTTTGAGAAAGTCGGTTTCACGAAACACGACTCGACCCTCC
This sequence comes from Oophaga sylvatica, assembly GCA_033576555.1. Lineage (NCBI taxonomy): Eukaryota > Metazoa > Chordata > Amphibia > Anura > Dendrobatidae > Oophaga > Oophaga sylvatica. The sequence goes on from JARQOD010000003.1 coordinate 405,805,749, forward strand.
CGGAGGCAAAGTCTCTCATCTCTAGTGGTGAGGTTTCTTTAGGGGCAATCTAGCTGTCGTCTGAATGCCCAGGTGTCACCGCTTTCCCCCACATATCCCAGAACAATGCAAAGTCCTGTCCTATTATTATGGGGTGCAGCAAGTCCTTGATGACACCCACTTCTTGAGACGTTGTGCAACCGTCCATGCTTACATTGACCTGGGCCACAGCATAGTTCTTTGAATCCCCATGGATACACTGGACTCTCACCACCTTCCCAGAGACAAGACAATGTGGAAGTGTGGCCCTTATCAGAGTCAACAAACTTCCTTAAGGTACTGTCACACTAAGCGAGATTGCTAACGAGATCGCTACTGCGTCACCGATTTTATGACGCAGTAGCGATCTCGTTAGCGACTTAGCTGTGTGTGACATGTAGCGGCTATGTGGCCCTTGCTGCGATGTCGCTAATTGCTTATAAACGTTCTGAGCCGTTTTTTGGTCGTTGGTGTCCCGCTGGTGAGCCTGAATCGCTGAATGTGACACCCTTTATGAACGACTTTACCAGCGTCGCAGGCGGGACTAGGTTTTCCCAACGACCGCAGAGGTCGTTATACAGATCGCTGATGAGATGTGTTTGGAAGCTAACTAGCGACCACATAGCGATCACACTAGCGATCTCGCCAGGTCGTGTCATTGTCGTGATCGCTAGTGCGATCGCTAAGTGTGACAGTGCCTTTAGTCCAAGTCTAGTCACTCGCATCAAGTTTACAAACACTGAGCATACCTGAGCGCTCTTGCCAGGTTGAGGAACTGCGCTTCAGGCAGTGTAGGCAAAATAGGAAAAATGCCGGCCTATGCTGCAGTTCACTGGCTCAGAGTTCATTGGATGCCGGGCGGCTATATGGCCAGGGGCATGACACCTCCCATTGAGAATAGAAGGGAAGGGACTTATTACTTGGCTGCGACTCAGATCTCTCTTGGGATTTTGGACCCCCCCCCAGAGTGGATTTAGTCCCTTTCTTTTGGGAGCCAACCCACCTTTGGGAACCCCAGAAAAGTGACCTTACCCCTGCTTGTGTAAGGTTCTTTGTCTCTGTTGACATGTTCCTTGAAACTCAGTTTTCCGTCGGCCATTTTTCTTTCTGTCTTTCTGCAGCTCTTGCCCTCAGTTAATATGGAGTTTCCAGTTTTCATGTTCCCGCCCTGATTCTTCCCTCTTGCTTCTTAAGCAGCCTCAGCTGAACAATCAGTGCTCCTGAATCAAGCCTCAGTCAGTCTGTGACCTGACTCCTGGAAGCCTTGGACTTGTACTCCAGCTATTCCCTACTGAGGAACCTTGGAACACTTTTGGACTCTGGAAACCTGCTGTTTGGTGAATCCATGTTTGCAGAGGAATTACGGTACAGAGAAGAGATCCTGAACCTGCTTTGGAGATTTATTGTAGTGCTTGAAGTTACTCTGGCCTGCTGTGTCTCCTGTCGCTGTTCCTGCAAACTGTGTGAACTTTTCAGCATGCTTGTATGAAGTAATACAAGTCATTTCATTTCAACCTATGTCTCCTGTGTTTTCCTCGCACCCAAGCACAAGACGCTATAGGAACTGTACACTATACATGACAAGATTCAGGAGCCAATGTTTAGTGTCTGCTGGGTCTGGGAAAGCCGTGTCTGCTGTGACTGTGGATATCAGATGTCCGTTTAATACCTTATGTGATGACAGTGGTTGTGACTTCTCACAACCATTCTAGGTGAGCGCATTCCCTTAAAATTTTACTCTGGAGTGTTACCACAGGTAAACACTATTGTTTTTTTTTTTTTTCCTTTCCTCTTCTCCTTCCAGCACTTCTGCCTTAAAAGATCTGGAAGATGGAGGCCCGCATAAAGGAACTTTGCGGAGTGACTGATACAATCCTTTCAGATGTACAGACTTTAAAAACCCGTTTTGCAAGCCTACAGGACCTCACTAATCATAATTTGCAAGTGTTTGGACAGACTACCCAGGAATTGCGAGCCAGGATTGAGGCTCTAGAGGAACGAGCCCAGGCTCCTGCCATAACCCCATAACCCTACTGCAGCAGACATTCACTGTGAGTGTTGCGAGAGGAGCTCTGTCATGTCCGAGCCTCAGGCTCCAGAGAGATCTGCTGCAAGAGATCTTGATTTCTCGGACTTAAACTCTGTTAGTTCTGGGGACGATGACGGTATAAACGCTGCAATTTTTCAAGTTTCCTCAGCGGTGTCCCAGCTGAGTTGTAAAAGAAACAATTCTCATTGCTTCCTTTCCATCAAACTCTGGGTTGACTCAGTCTGGGTGTCTAGCTCTGCTATGATCGACTCAGGAGCAAGTGGAAATTTTATGGATATCTCCTTTGCTCTGAAACAGGGGATACGTTCAGTGAAGAAGGCTACTCCAGTACAGATGGAGACTGTGGATGGCTCTCTACTGACTTCTGGACCAGTGGATCAAGAAACAGAGCCTTTGAGGGTCCTTATGGGTAAAGATCATCAGGAGAAAATGTCTTTTATGCTTATCTCTTCTCCCCACTTTCCCATTATTCTAGGGCTACCATGGCTGCAGGCGCAGAATCCTACGATTAACTGGGAGACCAAGGAATTACACTTTCCGGAGAAACAGATGAGTCAAGGAGTTTCAGCTTGCTCTGTTCCTAAAGGAACCATGTCAGTCCCTGAACTACCAGCTGTATACCAGGACTATGTGGATTTATGTGACAAGAAGAACGCTGATCAGCTTCCTCCTCACCGTCCATATGATTGTCCAATTGAATTATTGCCTGGAGCCGAGATACCTTTTGGTAAGATCTACCCCCTAGAGGGGCCCGAGCTAAAAGCTTTGAAGGATTATATAGACGAAAATTTAGCCAAGGGCTTCATACGCCCCTCTTCATCTCCCGCAGGTGCACCCATCTTCTTTGTGAAGAAGAAAGATGGATCTCTGAGACCCTGCATAGACTATAGGGAACTCAATAAGGTTACTATTAGAAACCGTTATCCATTGCCTTTAATCCCTGAATTGTTGGAGAGAGTGCGGCATGCCAAAATTTTCTCTAAACTGGATCTCCGTGGGGCCTATAACTTGGTCCGTATTAGACCTGGGGATGAATGGAAGACTGCTTTCAGGTCACGCTATGGACACTTTGAATATCTAGTTATGCCTTTTGGTCTGAGTACCGCCCCAGCCAATTTCCAACACTTCGTGAATGATATCTTCAGGATCTCCTAGATACATTTGTGGTGATTTATCTGGATGATATTCTAATTTTTTCTAACTCCACAGAGGAACATCATGGACATGTGAGAATGGTCTTAGAACGCCTAAGACCAGACCCGGGCAAGGGGCGGCCCGCGGGCCGCATCCGGCCCGCCGGCTGTCAGTGACCGGCCCGCGGAGGCACTCCGGCAGTCTCAGGCCCCGGCATCAGCTGGCACAATACTTACCTCTCCCGTGCCTCCGCTGCTGCAGCTCCGGGCTCCACCGGCGCTTCCTCTCACAGCCGGCCGCTGAATGACGTCATCATTCAGCGGCCGGCTGTGTCAGAGAGCGGGGACGCTGGACAGGTAAGACGTGTCTCTGTGTGTGTCTGTGTCTATGTAGTGCGGTGCTTTGTGTGTGTGTGTGTGTGTGTGTGTATGTATGTGAGAGAGTGCTTATGTGCTGTCTGTGTGTGATGATGGGCAGGCATTGCTGATAATGGGGAGGCATTGATGATGATGGGGAGAAGATGATGATAATGGGCAGGCATTGATGATAATGGGCAGGCATTGATGATGGGGAGAAGATGATGATGGGCAGGCATTGCTGATAATGGGGAGGCATTGATGATGATGGGGAGAAGATGATGATAATGGGCAGGTATTGATGATAATGGGCAGGCATTGATGATGGGGAGAAGATGATGATGATGATGATGGGCAGGCATTGATGATGATGGGGAGAAGATGATGATAATGGCAGGTATTGATGATAATGGGCAGGCATTGATGATGGGGAGAAGATGATGATGATGATGATGGGCAGGCATTGATGATGATGGGGAGAAGATGATGATAATGGGCAGGTATTGATGATAATGGGCAGGCATTGATGATGGGGAGAAGATGATGATGGGCAGGCATTGCTGATAATGGGGAGGCATTGATGATGATGGGCAGGCATTGCTGATAATGGGGAGGCATTGATGATGATGGGGAGAAGATGATAATGGGCAGGCATTGATGATAATGGGCAGGCATTGATGATGGGGAGAAGATGATGATGGGCAGGTATTGATGATAATGGGCAGGCATTGATGATGGGAGAAGATGATGATGATTATGATGGGCAGGCATTGATGATGATGGGGAGAAGATGATGATAATGGGCAGGTATTGATGATAATGGTCAGGCATTGATGATGGGGAGAAGATGATGATGGGCAGGCATTGCTGATAATGGGGAGGCATTGATGATGATGGGGAGAAGATGATGATAATGGGCAGGCATTGATGATAATGGGCAGGCATTGATGATGGGGAGAAGATGATGATGGGCAGGCATTGCTGATAATGGGGAGGCATTGATGATGATGGGGAGAAGATGATGATAATGGGCAGGTATGTATATATACAGTATACAGTATTATATATATATATATATATATATATATGTATATATACAGTATTGGGTAGAACGGAGTTAATTATATTAGTCCGGCCCTCTAAAACCATCCCAATTTCTCATGCGGCCCCCTGGCAAAATTAATTGCCCACCCCTGCCTAAGACAAAACCATCTCTACATCAAACTTGAAAAATGTGAATTCCATAGGGCCGAAATTCAATTTCTGGGGTATGTACTATCTACGCAAGGGATTAGTATGGATGGAAGCAAGACCCAAGCCATCAAGGATTGGCCAATTCCTAGAAATGTGAAGGAGGTGCAGCGTTTCATCGGGTTTGCCAACTTCTATAGACGTTTCATTAAGAATTTTTCTTAGGTAGTGTCACCTATCACCCAACTTACCCGGAAACAGTCTAGGTTCTCCTGGACCCCGCAAGCTCAGGAAGCATTTTCCTGTTTAAAGGATAAATTTACCACCGCACCTATCTTAGTACATCCCAACCCCGAGCTTGCCTTCATAATAGAGGTGGATGCTTCAGACTGTGCCATTGGAGCTATACTCTCTCAGAGAACAGGTGAGAAGAATGTCTTGCATCCCTGTGCCTTCTTTTCCCAGCAGTTGTCTTCGGCTGAGAGGAACTACGATGTGGGCAATAGAGAATTGTTGGCCATTATTGCCGCCTTCAAGGAATGGAGACACCTTCTTCAGGGAGCTGCACAGCAAATAGTCGTCCTGACAGACCATCGTAACCTTGAATTTATCAGGTCGGCTAAGTGCCTGACTCCTCGCCAGGCTCGCTGGAATCTTTTCCTAAACCAATTTAATTTTGTCATTTCTTATAGACCAGGATCGCGCAATGGAAAGGCTGATGCACTCTCTAGGATTCATTCAGCAGAGACACGTCCACTTACTCCTCCTAAGACTATTCTTCCTGACTCTAGATTCCTGGGAGTGATTCATAATCAAGACCTACTTAAGGACATCAAGGAAGCATACCATGCGGATTCTTTGTTGGCTCAACCCCCAATGGACGTAAGTCTTGTCTTTAAGAATGGTGTGTGGATTCAGGGACAACGTCTGTATATACCTGAAACAGTCAGATTGAGAGTATTGCAACTCATCCACGATTCCAAGATAGCCGGGCATAGGGGAATTCTAAAGACACAAGAATTTCTTTCTCATTTCTTTTGGTGGCCCACTTACAGGAAAGATGTCTTAAACTATGTCACTTCATGTGAAGTCTGTGCAAGATGCAAAACACCTCGCTCCTCACCAACTGGTCTGTTGCAACCTCTTCCCACCCCGTCCCGCCCGTGGGGATCCATTTCTATGGACTTCATTGTGGAGTTACCAACCTCTCAAGGGAAGAACACCATTCTAGTGGTGGTTGACCGTCTAACAAAGGCAGCTCATTTTATCCCTTGTGTCGGCTTACCCACTGCAAAACAGACATCAGACTTGATGATTAAGAATGTGTTTCGCTTACATGGAGTACCGGATGAGGTAATTTCGGATCGAGGGGTGCAATTCACTTCAAGGTTTTGGCAAAATTTCTGTGCAGCATTGGACATTAAAGTAAACCTTTCTTCTGCTTTTCATCTCCAGACTAATGGACAGACAGAACGAACCAATCAGACCCTGGAGCAGTATCTCCGCTGTTTTATCTGCCACCTACAGGATGATTGGGTGGATCTACTTCCACTGGCTGAGTTCTCTTATAACAACTCTCAGAGCGCCTCCACTAAGCAGTCTCCTTTTTACTCCAATCTAGGTTATCATCCTAACATTCTTCCTCGATTTCCCATAGATACGCCCTTGCCGGCAGTGGCTGAAAGAATCACTTCTTTACAAAAGAATATGGATCTTCTAAAGGAAAATCTAGAATTGGCTCAGGAAAGGTACAAGAAAGCAGCAGATAAATTTTGTAAACCTGCACCAGCTTTCAAGGTAGGAGATTTGGTCTGGCTGTCAACCAGAAATCTTAAATTAAAGATTCCATCGTCTAAATTGGGACATAAGTACATTGGACCTTATAAGATCAATAAGATTATAAGTGCTGTTGCTTGTCGTCTTCAACTGCCCAGAACTATGAGAATCCACCCTGTCTTTCATGTATCCCTACTAAAGGCTGCAACACCCAATACGTTTCCTGGACGTTCTTCTCCTTGTCCTGACCCAGTGCTGGTCGATGGTCAGGAAGAATTTATGGTGGAAAGGATTCTAGATTCCAGGTTGTACAGAAATCAGTTGCAATATTTGATTAAATGGCAGGGCTACCCAGTGGAGGACAACTCATGGGAACCAGTCAATAATGTAAATGCTCCTCGCCTGCTCCGCCAGTTTCATCAGAGGTACCCTGACAAGCCTGGTCTGAGGTCATCCGGAGGTTGTCCCTAAGGGGGGAGTAATGTAAGGTTCTTTGTCTCTGTTGACATGTTCCTTGAAACTCAGTTTTCCGTCGGCCATTTTTCTTTCTGTCTTTCTGCAGCTCTTGCCCTCAGTTAATATGGAGTTTCCAGTTTTCATGTTCCCGCCCTGATTCTTCCCTCTTGCTTCTTAAGCAGCCTCAGCTGAACAATCAGTGCTCCTGAATCAAGCCTCAGTCAGTCTGTGACCTGACTCCTGGAAGCCTTGGACTTGTACTCCAGCTATTCCCTACTGAGGAACCTTGGAACACTTTTGGACTCTGGAAACCTGCTGTTTGGTGAATCCATGTTTGCAGAGGAATTACGGTACAGAGAAGAGATCCTGAACCTGCTTTGGAGATTTATTGTAGTGCTTGAAGTTACTCTGGCCTGCTGTGTCTCCTGTCGCTGTTCCTGCAAACTGTGTGAACTTTTCAGCATGCTTGTATGAAGTAATACAAGTCATTTCATTTCAACCTATGTCTCCTGTGTTTTCCTCGCACCCAAGCACAAGACGCTATAGGAACTGTACACTATACATGACAGCTTGACTACCCAGGGAACCCTCGACCACCCGGTACCTGTCCACTAGGCCTACCAGGTCATCTGCATTTTGGAGATCTCCCTTGGTAACCCAGAACTGAATTGGCTTTGGCAGAGAGTGAATAAACTGATCCATGACCACTCTCTTCGCCATACTGGCTGGGGAACAAGACTCTGGTTGCAGCCACTTCTGTACCAGATGCAGAAGGTCAAACATTTGTGACCGAGGAGGTTTATGACTGTAAGTCCCAGAGATGGACACGTTGTGCCCTAATTGCCAGGGTTACACACACTGAGCCAAGATCTCAGCTTTAAGTTTGTCATACTCTTTGGCATCTTGTAGGGTCAAATCAAAATACACCTTCTGTGGCTCCCCAATTAGATATGGCGCTAGAACCTCCGCCCACTGCTCCGGTGGTATTCTCTCACGGTCCGCCACCCTCTCAAACACTGCCAGGAATGCCTCAACGTCATCCCCTGGAGTCATCTTTTGCAACGCCCCTCTCACAGCTCTCCTCACCTTGGTCTCGTCGCTTCGGCCTGAAGGTGGTAAGGCTTCTCTGACACGGACAGCATCTGCCAGTAGCGTCATCTGTTTCTGATGCTGCTGTTGCTGCTGCTGCATTAACAGCTTGTTGGTCTTCTGCTGATGTAGATTTGTCTGTACCAGCTGTTTAATTAGCTCCTCCTTGATTGCAGGCTGCGCTTGCATGGCTCTAGCTGCCTTAACCCAGGACATGTAGTTTTCAGAGAATAATCACTTGTCTTTTGGGATTTCTGCCCACATTCTCCACCAATTGTGAGGGATCAGCTCTGCAGTAGACGCTAGTTCATGCACAGTACTTAGGTAATTGGTCAAAACAAACAAGTGGTTTATTAAAATAAGTTCATAAACCATCAAGGGCTACAATATATAGCAGCCTCTTCCAGGTAAACAAAGGTATCACAGAACAAAGCAGAAAGTAACAAGTCCATATAATACATGGGCTCAGTTGTTTAAATGTGAGTTTTTTCCTCTCAGACTCCAGCAGGGTCTGAGCAGCACATGCAAAACACACAGACCCAGTGAGAAAAACCCAGCTGCCTTAAATCAGGCCATCCAAGACCTGGACTGGAGGTAAATGAGCAGCCGATCCCACCCAGCTCTTTCAGCTGCTCACAAAACCTAGACCCATAATCCAGGCTAATAAAACACCTCTCAGCACTAAGTGTGCTGGAGAACGCTTCTCCGGGTACTACGTCAGAGAGACTTGGAATCTCGGGGACACATACCTCCCATCCACGACCTGTCAAGCTGCAGCCTTACAACTGTAATATGTGATATATAGTCATTACACTCCATATCTGCCCCGCAATACACTATATGTGATAATTATACTCCATATCTTCCCGTTATACACTATATGTGATCATTATATGCCATATCTGCACGTTATATACTGTATATGTGATATATAGTCATTATACTCCATATCTGCCTGTTATATACTGTAATATGTGATGTATAGCCATTACACTCCATATCTGCCCGCCCGTTATATATTGTAATATGTGATATCTAGTCATTATACTCCATACCTAACCTATATATAATGTAATATGTGATCATTGTATTCCATATCTGCCCATTATATACTGTAATATGTGATCTTTAGACATTTTTCATATTGTATCTGCGAAGTTATGTACTGTAATACCGTAGACATAGTTATTATACCTGCGCTCATATCAATATCAATGGTTTTTGCATTGTTCTTATGTCTCAGTGGCTCTTAGGTATGACACCATGACGATTGTCTGGATTTGCCTGACGTTAATTACCGGACTCGTTATACTCCTTGCTGTGCTAATCTGTAAAAAACGGTGAGATTGTGGGCGATGCAGCATGGATTGGGGATTGCATGCTTGTCTATATGTATCTGCTTTCATGCGAGCCCCTCTGAGTGTTGTCTGTCTCTTTCCTTTCCTTGGGTATCTCCTTCCATAGCCACTGTGGATACAGCAAGGCTTTCCAGGACTCTGACGATGAGAAAATGCATTACCAGAATGGACAAAGTACGTTGGGTTCAGCGGAAGGAGAAGATAAATCAGTTAATGTCATTAGTTGTTTCCATCGCCGGGAGTAATCATGCTGAGGAATTAAAATTACAGAAGCAAAAGTTGAAATATTGGATCTCAACTTCTTCTTTAATCTCCAGAACAATCTAGAAATATCCTTTGTAATGATATTGCTTCCAATCTATTCTATAGTAAAGGTGGGGTTGAGAGTAACTGGAGGAGCAATTGGTATTATTACCACTTTATTCCTACTCTGCAGGTCTTGGAGGGGGATTGCTGGATCACCTCACGTCATCACTAAGTCTGGTGTCAGATATAATGGGTTCTATGAGAATTAATGGTGGACTCTCCATTTCTCTGTCTTGCAGTCACCTTGGCAGAGTCTAAGCTCTATGTTGATCCTCACACATACGAGGATCCTTGCCATGCTGTCCTTGAGTTTGCTCGTGAGATCGAGGCTTCTAGAATCAAGATTGAAAAGATTATTGGATCTGGTTTGTACAATTATGCTACATTCAAATTATTGTTTGCATGCTAACGTTAACCTGGAAGCCTGATCCCTAAATGCCCATACTAACATGGAACTCGAGTCCATGGTGAGAGACAGTTTATGCATCAACACTTGAAGGAACAGGTAGACCTCTTCTCCAATTACCACTAATCTTTGTTGCGCCTCTTCTCCTATTATTAATAGTACTTGGTGTGCCTCTTCTCCTATTAGTAGCAATACTCAGTACTTCATCAGGACTCCTCCTATTTCCAGTAGTCCACTGTGCGCCTCTTCTCCTATGACCAGTAGTCCTTGGCAGTCCTCTTCTCCTATCACTAGAAGTCCTTGGCACTCCTCTTCTATCACTAGATGTCGTTGGCACTCCTCTTCTCCTATCACTAGATGTCGTTGGCATTCCCCTTATCCTATCACCAGTAGTCCTCTGTGTGACTCTTCTGTCACTCCCAACTACTGTTACTTCTCTTCTGCTACCACCAGTGTTAGCTTCACCTGCTTAGATGATTTCATGAAGCTGCAGGTCACAATGGACACACAGTCCCAGTTGCAGACCAGACAGGAGTGAGGACTTGGACATACTGTAACCCACAAGACCAGGAGGTCAGTGAAAGTGAGAAATGGCAAGTCTGAGGCAGCACACAGAGGAAGGTAGAGGAACCTCAGGTGTATTTGCTAGGATGAATACACAGATTGAACAAAGTCCATTAACAGATTGCAGCTTACTGCAACCAATGAGTTACTTCAGGAGACGGCTTGCAGAAGGTTAACCAGAAAGACAGAGGATCATAGAGGTTTGGCAAGATGAATACACAATATGAGCTGATGGTTAAGCATTTCATATAGCAACTGAACTCTCGAGGCTCAATACCAAGACACAGGTATGTATTTAACCAAACCTTAAGAGGCCTAGGGAGATTGTCACAGAGACTCACTGGACAACTTGCAAAGCCTGACGTGGATATCAGCATTCTACATTCAGGAAGTGTGCAGTGCTCGTCCCACTCAGGCTCCCCGAGAAGAGTGAGTAATAGAAGCATAAAATCTCTAGAGCAAGACTGAAGCACTAATGTCCTTTTTAAGGGATCCGGAATCTCTTCTCAGAACCATGTCTCTTCCAGTCTATTATGGAGGAGTGATTCCCATGAATCTTCTTACTATCTACAATTTGGATGATCTCATACTCATGAAAAGTATTAGTAATGCCTTGTGTTAGACAGAAAGTGACCAGATTAAAGAGAACCTGTCAGCATGATTTTGCCCTATGAACTAAAGGAACGACCATAATGTTTGTGATGGTGATCAATCTGATACTGATGTGAAGGGATCCGCTCAGTGGCTGATGAATACTCACCTTGTGAAGTTTTCATAAAATTACGTCTTTTGTGCTTTGGGGCAGGACGTGGAGGCAGGGTCTTCTTCTGGTTCTCTGCCCCCCAACAAGCCTCCTCTACTTCTTATACAGGTCACCGATTACAGTGACCTGCATCTTTTTAAAATTCCACACTGCCATGATTGTGTGGACAGTGCATGCGCAGTGTTTGTCGGCGTCCTGTGTGCAGGACTTCAAAAAAAATGTTGGCGGAGGTGGCCCATGAGTAGATTGAGATTTTGGCTCAGTAAATATATCACCAAGTTGAAATCTCGATCTGCACATGTGCCGCATCCCGCATCATTTTATTGATGATCTCCCAGAAGGCTCTGAAACTCAATTGCTGTGGGCGATTTCGGTCCAAAGATGCAAATTCATACAATTATCTTGATGAGAGTTGGAGAAAATTTGTAAATATTGCTCCATGGACTTACTGATTCTCTCAGTCTGTCCATTACTTTAGGAGTGATAAACTTAGAGGAGATCTTTAAGTTGTTGCAGAGTACCCTCCAAAACCTGGAAAGAATTGGCAAACGTGGTCGTAGACTATGCGAGCTGGGAGGCCATGGTGCCAGGACATTTATTTTAAAACACTTAACCTAACTACAGGGAAAATGGAAGTCATAATTTAACAAGATTTTGTCAGTTTAGAGTGCAGTCCACAATGACTCGGTTAGTAGTGAATCCTTGCATCTCCTGAAGATCAGTAACCAAGTCTATGGAAATCTTTGCACAAGGTTCTTGTGGCATAAGACATGGCTGAAGAGAACCAAGAGGTGCTTGACATGAGTATTTGAACTGCACTTAGTGAGTGCCAGGTACTATGTATCTGGAGAAGAAAACAGCCACACTCAAGGAGTGTTTACATTTGCAAAAGTGTCTAAATTTATTACATGTACAAAAATCACCACAAAACATCAAGGAAAGTATAGGTAAGGTAACATTCCGACCCTATCCGGGTCTTTGTCAAACCTCACTGTGGTAGAGGGACAAGGATATGCTGCAGGAAGATTCAGGAGAAATGTCTTTGCTGTGGCTCCTTAATGTGGGGAGTTGGAATACAGCGTACCTAGCGTTGTTTCTGTCGGTACCAAGACATGACTGACGAGAACCAAGAGGTGCTTGACATGAGGATTTGAACTGCACACAGTGAGTGCCAGGTACTATGTATCTGATCTCCATTTGGCTCACCAGAAAGGAGTTCAGCAGTTCATTTAACTAGGTATCCAGAGAGAAGAGAAGACTTTACAGCAAAGTGCTTTTAAGACTGGAGAATGACCTCCAGGTGACGAATTGAAAGCTGATGAGATGGCAGCAAGGCTGCATATAGGTTCAATTACATGTAAAGAAGCGTCTTCAGAGACATCACATTGGTCAAAAACTCTAGAGAGGGCAACATATTTCCAGTTTTTTTCAGCAGGACAGTAGATGAGGATGAAGTCAAAAGAAATCAATGAGAAGAAGAGGGGCAATCAAGCTTGGTGTAAATTCAGCTGGTGTTAGACAGATTTTTGGTATTAGATTTTAGATTTTTTTTGTCTGTTTAATTGGTCACTGGAAATTTAGCTCCTTCTAGTAGAAGGGGATGATTTCTATCTCCAGAGGAATTTTGTGAGAGAACCTGTTCTACACTAAATGCAGAAGCATTCACCAAAAGGAATAAGGTTGGTGTAGAACAGACGCAGTAGACAAACAAGATTTAAGTTTTTGGAAGGCTTGAATAGCAGACTCCTACTAGTTCCAGAAATCAGCACCCTTCCAAGTTATAGCTGTAAGTGGAGCAAGCACTTGTGAGCAGATTTTTATTAACTGGTGGTAATAATTTGCAAACACTAGGAATCTTTGGAGGGATTGCAGAGACCAAAGGGTTGTGGCAAATCCAAAATAGTTGAAACTTTCTTTAAATCCATGCGTAGACCCTGAGATGAAATGATAAATTAAAGGAATGGCAGTTCATGACGCTCAAAGAGACATTTCTACAACTTGACATAAAAGTTGTTTTGTTGCACCGTCTACATAATGGTGTAAATACAGTATTAGAAATGAGGGTGGTTGGAGTAGCATCACGACAATAATATCTAACAAATAGAATGGACTATGTGCCATATACCAAAGGTAAAGAGTAAAAACAAGAACAAGGGCATAAAATTGGCACCAGAGAGTCCAATAATGCTCACACTGAGAGGCACATGAGAGAGGCAGATAGTAAAAAATATCTATCTTTATTTCCAGGTGACTCCCTTTCCCATGTTTTCTTTAATGTAGGCGGGCATCGCCTCCATCTTTGAGAGAGAGGATAAACTCTCCCGTAGCCTTCTGCCTAGAAGACAAATCTGCGAGATTTTGATAGGAGGCAGGCAAAAGGGAGGCAAAGAAGGTGGTTCAGATGGAGCTTTGAGGCAGTTACGAAAACAGGATGACTAAGTGATCTAATCAAATGAACAGTCAATAACCAGAGTATTAACCTCAAAAGCAACTGTACATCTTCAACTAGAGAAAGTAGAAAAAGAAATGGCCTCAATGTGTAGTGCACAAATCTGAAGAGTCACATTCTGTGCCGGAATGGTATACGAATTCTAAAAATTGTGGAGCCTTTTGCGGAGATTAACTTAAGGGGCATCTGCAAACAGAAGGAATTATCATTCTTTTTGACAAGAGAAAAGTCCATGAAATTCTCTGCTGCTCCAGAATCGTTGAACGCTTGTACTGTGAACAGGAGGAAGCAAAGGAAACAGACATAGGCACTATTAATTAATTTGTCTTTAGTGGAGGATAGAATTAATCCCAGTGCAATCCGACCCTCCTTCTTCACCAGGATCTGAAGATTTCCCTGTTTGGCCTCAGTTTGGAACAATTTATCTGATAATGATCCTGTTCACCCCAGTATAAACAAAATCCTTCAGTAAGGCTACTTTCACACTTGCGTTTTTTTGCGCTGCGTTTTGAGCGCACATGAAGCGCATTAAAAAAACGCATGCAAACGCTTGTAAACGCTGCAATATTTAGTCGCATCAGCATGCGCATTTCGACAAAAAAGCGCAGCGTTTGTCTGCGATTTCATGCGTTTTTGCATGCGTTTGCATTTTTTTGGCGCATGCGTTTTCTATTTGTCACATTATCATCTCTGTCTCCATCATCTCTGGCTCTATAATCTCTGGCTCCATCATCTGTCTCCATCATCTCTGCCTCTATCATCTCTGGCTCTATCATCTCTGGCTCCATCATCTGTCTCCATCATCTCTGCCTCCATCATCTCTGGCTCCATCATCTCTGGCTCCATCATCTCTGGCTCTATCATCTCTGGCTCTATCATCTCTGGCTCCATCATCTGTCTCCATCATCTCTGCCTCCATCATCTCTGGCTCTATCATCTCTGGCTCCATCATCTGTCTCCATCATCTCTGGCTCTATCATCTCTGTCTCCATCATCTCTGGCTCTATAATCTCTGGCTCCATCATCTGTCTCCATCATCTCTGGCTCCATCATCTCTGGCTCTATCATCTCTGACTCCATCATCTCTGCCTCCATCATCTCTGGCTCCATTATTTACAGAAAAATCGCATGCGTGCAAAAGCGCTGACGAGCGCAAAGCCATGCGCACGCCAGCGCCCCCATAGACTGCAATGTTATTTTTTGCGCATAGCATGCGCACACGTGCGCACGCGTTTTTTTAAAGCGGTTGGGCGGAAAAAAAATGCAACATGTAGCGTCTGGCGCGTATGGGCGCACACCTGGAAAATGCGCAGCGCATGACAAACGCACATGAACGCGTGCAAGCGCTAGACCCTGCACCCGCCATGTTAAAGATAGGGGAACATTGCGCATGCGTCCGATAGCGCAAGACGCGCTGCGCAAAAAAACGCAAGTGTGAAAGTAGCCTAAGGCAACAGGATCTTTCTGTTCAAGAAATATTATACTGTGGCAGGTACTGAGGAGTGATAAGGAGCCAGTGTTGAAACCATATGAGTTTTGAGGTAGTGTAGCCCTTAGTACTACTGGTGATAGGAGAAGAGGCACACTAAGGAGCATTAGTGATAGGAGAGGAGCTCTCAGTATGCCTATCACCAGTAGTCCTCAGTACGCCGCCTCTTTCTCCAGAAGTCCTCAGTATGCCTTTTCTTTTAACACCACTACTGATGATAAGAGAAGAGGGACATTGATTATTTCTCCTCTTCTCCTATCCCATGTAATCCTCAGTAAACATGTTCTAGTCCATCTAGGCCTCAGTGTACTTCATCTCTAATCGCTAGTAGTCATCAGTGCACCTTCTGTCACCAAAAATTCTCAGTAGGCTTAGTACATCTATTCTGTCACTAATTGGCCGTAGCTTCTATCCACTTTGCTCCTCAATATACTTTCTCTTCCCGTCCTCCTATCTCCTGTAGGCCACCTTTTCTCCTTTACAATTGTTGGCACATTTTCAATAATGTTGTCCTTCATACCATTTGAGGTTCTGGTGAGATCTCTAATATTTTCTTCTACCTATCCACCCATTGTATCCTCACAGAAATCTGCTACAGTCCTGTGTCACTTACATAAGCCTGTTGTGTCTCACATCTCTTCTCTGCATTTTTAGGGGAATTTGGAGAAGTTTGCTATGGGCGGTTGAAGCTACCAGGGAAACGTGAGATTCCAGTTGCCATCAAGACTTTAAAAGTCGGTTATAACGAGAAGCAGAGAAGAGACTTTCTCAGTGAGGCCAGCATCATGGCCCAGTTTGACCACCCAAATGTCATTCACTTGGAGGGAGTGGTGACCAGGAGTATGTAATGCAATGCTTTCTCATAGAATACAGCATGGGGTAGGGTCCATATATCAGAGAAGGATGCCATGAGGCATATTGTGGCAATAGATTTTAACATACAAAAATACAATAGTCTCATTGACAACAATACACATCCTTGACAGAGAATACCGACTTAAGGTACTGCCACACTTAGCGATCTCGTTAGCGATCACGATAACGACGCAATCGTTGGTGTGATCTCTTTTAGGTTGCTAGTAGCTGCCAAACAGGAGATCTCATAAACGACTCATCAGCGGTCAGCGATCTCTTTAACGACTTTGGCGGTCATTAGGATGTCATTAGCATGTACTGAGCGCTTCTGATTCATAGGAATTTCCAGCATCGCTCCTGCTCTCTGCGTCCTGCTAGCCTGCTTTGCAACTTCTGCGATCCTCTCTGTGACGCAAAAGAGAACTTACAGATATTGCGATCCACTCCGTGACGCAAAACAGTCATATGCGTCACAAACGAGGTCGCTCGTCGTTCGCAAAAGGTGCCAAACACAGCGATATAGGCTCACCAGCGGGTCGCCAACGATCAAAAAACGGTCCAGAACTCTAGTGAACGATCAGCGACATCACAGCAGAGGCCACATCGTTGCTACATGCCACACACAACGAGGTCGCTAACGAGATTGCAAAATAGTGACGTTTTAGTGATCTCGTTTGCGATCTCGTTTGCGATCTCGTTTAGTGTGGCATACCCTTTACAGATGTCTCCACTCATTCCAGCTAATACGATTGTATACACAATCATGAATCTTCCTCCTGTATGGAAGATTCTAAAAGGAGCTTTTTCTAGAGGATGTCCTCTGATCTCAGCAATTGATC
This sequence comes from Oophaga sylvatica, assembly GCA_033576555.1. Lineage (NCBI taxonomy): Eukaryota > Metazoa > Chordata > Amphibia > Anura > Dendrobatidae > Oophaga > Oophaga sylvatica. Next base: position 405,822,848 of record JARQOD010000003.1, read on the forward strand.
GATAAGAAGCAGAGAACTAATAGTGCAACATAGCCACATAAAGTATCAGGGTTTTTATTCCTTTCTCTTACTCAGAAAAAATTATTATTATTTTTTTTTAAACCAATTCAAATCAAATATATAAAATGAGTTTTCATCCATCAACCGATCTTAGGTTCCGCCATTCTATCCCAAGCTTTTTCTGGGGCTTCATTTGAATGGGAGATAAAGTGCAATATTCAAATGCTGTCAGAGCAGTCTGGATTCAAAGATGCACTTAGATGTGCTGAGAATGTGAAGATAATAGCAAGCCTGTACATCAAACAGGCAGAATGCTTATTCATTGGCTGATGGTTTATTACAGAATAAAAATTATAATTATTGCTAGCCCATCGCCCACAACATGATGCCATACAGAGGCAGAACATTGTAATTAACCCTTGATTTGTTCCCATCAGGCAAGAAAATGAGCGAAGGATGACTTGATGATCGGCGCTCATTACCTGGCCAAAATTAGCCCTTTTAAATACACAATAATAGTAAGATACTGTGACTGAAATGTATCATCCCCACTCCTCCATATATTGACTATTCTCCTCTGCTTTACAGGCAAATTAACAATGATTATAACAGAATATATGGAGAATGGTTCTCTGGACTCATTTCTCAGGGTATGTAAATAGTTGGAACCTCTCTGTCTAATATTCATGATTTATACCTTATCTAGCACAAGTTAGTGAGGAGTGTGAGTGAGTCTTTGGAGTCCGGGTACTCGCGTCTCGAGTCAGTGCGTGTGTCTGGAGTCGGGGCGCGCGTCTGAAGTCCGGATACTCATGTGTATTCGTGTCTGGAGTCCTGGTGCTCGTATGTCCGATTGAGTCTCTGGAGTACTGATTCTCGTGGGCGTGGGTGCGTCTCTGGAGTCCTGGTGCTCGAATGTCCGGTTGCGTCTCTGGAGTCCTGGTGCTCGTGTGTATTCGCGTGTCTTTGGAGTCCTGCTCGTGTGTCCGGTTACATCTCTAGTGTACTGGTGCTCGTGTGTTTGCTGGCGTCTTTGGAGTCCTAGTGATCGTGTGTCTGGTTGCGTCATTGGAGTCCTGGTGCTTGTGTGTCTGGTTGAGTCTCTGGAGTCCTGATGCATCTCTGGAGTCCTGGTGGGCGTGTCTTTGGAGTCCTGGTGCTCATATGTCTGGTTGCGTCGCTGGAGTCCTTTTGCTTATATGTGTTCGTGTGTCTCTGGAGTCCTACTCATTTGTCCAGTTACGTCTCTGGAGTCCTGGTGCTCGTGTGTCTGGTTGCGTCTTTGGAGTCCTAGTGCTCATGTGTCCCGTTGTGTCTCTGGAGTCCTGGTGCTCGATTATCTGGTTGCATCTCTGTATTCCTGGTGCTTGTGTGTCTGGTTGCGTCTCTGAAGTCTTGGTGCTCATGTGTCTGGTTGAGTCTCTGGAGTCCTGATGCTTGTGTGTTTGAGTGTGTTTCTGGAGTCCTGGTGCTTGTGTGTCCCGTTGCGTCTTTGGAGTCTTAGTGCTCATGTGTCCCGTTGCGTCTCTGGAGTCCTGGTGCTCATGTGTCTGGTTGCGTCTCTGGAGTCCGGGTGCTCGTGTGTCTGGTTGCGTCTCTGGAGTCCTGGTGCTCATGTGTCCGGTTGAGTATATGGAGTCCTGGTGCTCGTGTGTGTGTCTCAGGAGTCTTGGTGATCATGAGTGTGGGTGTGTCTCTGCAGTCTTGGTGCTCGTGTGTCTGGTTGCGTCTCTGGATTCCTGATGCTAATGTGTGTAGGTGTGTTTCTGAAGTACTGGTGCTCGTGTGTGTGGGTGTGTCTCTAGGGTGCTGGTGCTCATCTGTCCGGTTACATCTCTGGAGTCCTGGTGCTTGTGTGTTTGAGTGTGTTTCTGGAGTCCTGGTGCAAGTGTGTCCAGTTGCATCTCTGGAGTCCTGATGCTCGTTTGTCTGGTTGTGTCTCTGGAGTTCTGGTGCTCACGCACACGGTTTAGACTCGGGAGTCCTGGTGCTCATGTGTGTTGGTGTGTATCTGGAGTCCTGGTGCTTGTGTATATGGGTGTGTCTCTAGAGTCCTGGTGCTCTTGTGTCCGGTTGCGCCTCTGGTGTCCTGGTGCTCATGTGTCCGGTTGCGTCTCTGGAGTCCTGGTGCTCGTGTGTCTGGTTCAGTCTCTGGAGTCCTGGTGCTCTTGTGTCTGGTTGCGTCTCTGAAGTCCTGGCACTCGTTTGTCCCGTTGCGTCTCTGGAGTTCTGGTTCTCGTGTGTTTTGTTGCGTCTCTGGAGTCCTGGTGTTCATGTGTCTGGTTGAGTCTCTGGAGTCCTGGTGCATCTCTGGAGTCCTGGTCCTCATGCGTGTGGGTCTCTGGAGTCCTGGTGCTCGTGTGTTTTTTGTGTCTCGGGAGTCCTACTCGTGTGCCCAGTTATGTCTCTGGAGTCCTGGTGCTTGTGTATTCGGTTGCACCTTTGGTGTCCTAGTGCTCATGTGTCCGATTGTATCTCTGGAGTACTGGTGCTTGATTGTCTGGTTGTGTCTCTGGAGTCCTGGTGCTCATGTGTCTGGTTGTGTCTATGGAGTCCTGATGCTCGTGTGTCTGGTTGAATCTCTGGAATCCTGGTGCGTCTCTGGAGTCCTGGTGCTCATGCGTGTGGGTGTGTCTCTGGAGTCCAGGTGCTCATTTGTTTGGTTGTATCTCTGGAGTACTGGGGCTTGCGCATCCGGTTGAGACTCTGGAGTCCTGGTGCTCGTGTGTGTGTGTATGTATCTGGAGTCCTGGTGCTAGTGTATATGGGGGCATCTATGGAGTCCTGGTGCTCGTTAGTCCGGTTGAGATTCTGGAGTCCTGGTGCTCATGTGTCCGGTTGCGTCTCTGGAGTCCTGGTGCTCGTGTTTCCGGTTGCATCTCTGGAGTCTTGGTGCTCGTCTATCTGTTTGAGTCTCTGAAGTCCTGGTATGTCTCTGAAGTCCTGGTGCTCGTGTGTCCAGTTGTTTGCAACAACTTTTGCTCATGTGTCTGGTTGTGTTTCTGGAGTCCTGGTGCTCGTGTGTCTGGTTGAGTCTCTGGAGTCCTGGTGCTTGTGTGTGTGGGTGTGTCTCATGAGTCCTTGTGCTCATGTGTGTTCGTGCGTCTCTGGAGTCCTGGTGCTCATGTGTGTGGTTGCTTCTTTGGAATCTTAGTGCTCATGTGTCCAGTTGTGTCTCTGGAGTACTGGTGCTCATGTGTCTAGTTGAGTCTCTGGAGTCCTGGTGCTCGTGTGTTTGGGTGTATTTCTGATGTCCTGGTGCTCATGTGTCCAGTTGCATCTCTGGAGTCCTGTGCTCATTTGTATTTTTGTGTCACAGGAGTCCCGGTGCTCGTGTATCCGATTGAGACTCTGGAGTCCTGGTGCTCATGTGTGTGGGTTGTATCTGGAGTCCTGGTGCTCGTGTGTGTGGGTGCATCTCTGGAGTCCTGGTGCTCGTTTGTCCGGTTGAGACTCTGGAGTCCTGGTGCTCATGTGTCTAGTTGTGTCTCTGTAGTCCTGGTGCTCATATCCAAGCCCTCGCCACCTCCTGCCGCCTCAAACTCAAAAATATTTCCCGGATCCGCTCATTCCTCAACCATGAAACCACAAAAACACTAGTGCACGCCCTTATCATCTCCCGCCTCGACTACTGCAACCTCCTACTGTCTGGCCTCCCCTCTAGCACTCTGGCACCACTCCAGTCCATCCTACACTCTGCTGCACGACTAATCCACCTGTCTTCCCGCTATTCCCCTGCCTCCCCACTATGCCAGGCCCTTCACTGGCTTCCTATTGCCCAGAGGCTCCAGTTCAAAACCTTAACCATGACATACAAAGCCATCCACAACCTTTCTCCTCCATACATCTGTGACATGGTCTCCCGCTACCTACCCACACGCAACCTTCGATCCTCTCAAGATCTCCTTCTCGACTCCCCCCTCATCTCTTCTTCCCACAACCGCATACAAGACTTCTCCCGGGCTTCCCCCATACTCTGGAACTCTCTGCCGCAAAACATCAGACTTTCACCAACAACGGAGACCTTCAAGAAAAACCTGAAGACCCACCTGTTCCGACAAGCCTACAACCTGCAATGATCCTCAGTGTACTGAACCATCGCACAACCAGCTCTACCCTCTCCTAGTGTATTCTCACCCATCCCTGTAGACTGTGAGCCCTCGCGGGCAGGGTCCTCTCTCCTTCTGTACTTATGCGTCCCTTGTCTAGCACATGTTTATTGTATCTGTCTATATTTTTCCCCTTTTCATATGTAAAGCGCCATGGAATAAATGGCGCTATATAAATATATAATAATAATAATAATAATAATGTGTCTGGTGGAGACTCTGAACTCCTGGTACGTCTCTGAAGTACTGATGCTAATGTGTGTAGGTGTGTTTCTGGAATCCTGGTGCTCATGTGTGTGGGTATGTGTCTAGAGTCCTGGTGCTCGTGTGTCCGGTTGCATCTCTGGAGTCCTGGTGCTCATGTGTCCAGTTCAGTCTCGAGAGTCCTGGTATTTGAGTGTTTCCGTGTGTTTCTGGAGTCCTAGTGCTCGTGAGTCCAGTTGCATCTCTGGAGTCCTTGTGCTCTTTTGTCTGGTTGTGTCTTTGGAGTTGTGGTGCTTGTGTATCCGGTTGAGTTTCTGGAGTCCTGGTGCTCGTGTGTATGGGTGTGTATCTGGAGTCCTGGTGCTCGTATGTGTGGGTGCGTCTCGAGTCCTGGTGCTCGTGAGTCCGGTTGTATCTCTGGAGTCCTGGTGCTCTTGTGTCTGGTTGCATCTCTGGAATTCTGGTGCTCATGTGTCTGGTTGAGTCTCTGGAGTCCTGGTGCGTCTCTGGAGTCCTGGTGCTCGTGTGTGTTCGTGTGTCTCTGGAGTCCTACTCGTGTGTCCGTTTAAGTCTCTGCAGTTCAGGTGCTCATGTGTCTGGTTGCGCCTTTGGAATCCTGGTGCTCGTGTGTCCGGTTTCATCTGTGGAGTCCTGGTGCTCGTTTGTCTGGTTGTGTCTCTGGAGTGATGGTGCTCATGTATCCGATTGAGACTCTGGAGTCCTGGTGCTCATGAGGCTGGTTGAGTCTCTGCAGTCCAGGTACGTCTCTGAAGTCCCGGTGCTTGTGTGTCCAGTTGCATCTCTGGAGTCCAGGTGCTCATGTGTCTGGTTGAGTCTCTGGAGTCCTGGTGCTCTTTTGTCTGGTTGTGTCTTTGGAGATGTGGTGCTTGTGTATCCGGTTGAGTTTCTGGAGTCCTGGTGCTCGTGTGTCCGGTTGCATCTCTGGAATCCTGGTGCTCATTTGTCCGGTTGCCTCTCTGGAGTCCTGGTGCTCGTGTATCTGGTTGAGTCTCTGGAGTCCTGGTGCTCGTGTGTCTGGTTGAGTCTCTGGAGTCCTGGTGATCATGTGTCTGATTGAGTCTCTGGAATCCTGGTGCTCATGCGTGTGGTTGTGTCTCTGGAGTCCTGGTGCTCATGTGTCCAGTTACGTCTCTGGAGTCCTGGTGCTAGTCTGTGTTTGTGTGTCTCTGGAGACCTACTCGTGTGTCCGGTTATGTCTCTGGATTAATGGTGCTCGTGTGTCTGGTTGCGTCTTGGGAGTCCTAGTGCTCATGTAGTCCGGTTGTGTCTCTGGAGTCCTGCTTCTCGATTGTCTGGTTACTTCTCTGGAGTCCTGGTGGTCGTGTGTCTGGTTGAGTCTCTGGAGTCCTGGTGCTCATGTGTTTGGGTGTGTATCTGGAGTCCTTGTGCTTTTGTGTGTGGGTGTGTCTGGAGTCCTTGTGCACGTGTGTTCTGTTGCATCTCTTGAGTCCTTGTGCTCGTGTGTCTGGTTGAGTCTATGGAGTCTTGGTGCTCGTGTGTGCATATGTCTCTTGAGTCCTGGTGCTCGTGTGAGTGTGTCTCTGGAGTTCTTGTGCTCATGTGTGTGGGTGTGTCTCCAGAGTCCTTGTTCCTCGTGTGTGTGGGTGCGTCTCTGGAGTCCTGGTGCTCATGTGTGTGGGTATGTATCTGGAGTTTTGGTGCCGTGTGTCTGGTTGCGTCTCTGAAGTCCTGATGCGCGTGTCTGATTGAGTCTTTTTAGTCCTGGTGCTCGTGTGTCTGGTTGAGTCTAAGGAGTTCTGGTGCTCATGTGTTTGGGTGTGTATCTGGAGTCCAGGTACTTGTGTGTGTGTGTCTCTTGAGTCCGGGTGCTCGCGTGTCTGGTTGAGTCTCTGGAGTCCTGGTGCTCGTGTGTCTGGTTGAGTCTAAGGAGTTCTGGTGCTCATGTGTTTGGGTGTGTATCTGGAGTCCAGGTACTTGTGTGTGTGTGTCTCTCGAGTCCTGGTGCTTGTGAGTGTGGGTGTGTCTCTGGAATCCTGGTGCTCGTGTGGCCGGTTGCGTCTCTGAAGTCTTTGTGCTCGTGTGTCTGGTTGTGTCTCTGGAGTCCTGGTACTCGTGTGTCTGCTTGTGTCTCTGGAATCCTGGTGCTGCATGCCCGGTCCGGAACTAGAAGGGCTGCATCCTCTGTTCCCTGGGGAAGCCTGAGTGGGGCGGACCTCCCTCTGCTGCATGAGGGGAGCCAGAGACATATGGAGCTTCTTGAAGTGCTAGCAGGGTGGGCAGAACCAGAAAATGGCATGCAGCATCAGGGACATGAAAAGAGAAAGCGCGCCAAATAGGTTAGTCTGGCGCCGGATCAGAGCAGTGCACAGGACAGCGCGCAGAGCAGTGAGGAGAGCACTCTGCTTCCCCTATCAGAATGTCCCTGTGTGGCGACGGGCCATATAGAAGGAGCCCCATTGGCCTACAGAGCAGAGCCGCTGCAGAACAGAGCAGAGCCAGTCGTGCCGCAGCCAGAAACAGAGGAGTGCTTTGTCCGTGGAGTACCAGCGCCCCGCAGAAGAGTTAGCTTCATTTCCTGCTGCCAGCAGCTGGGGACAGAGAGCGAGAGGGACGTGCGGTGTGTGTATTGGTGACTTCCAGTAAGCGAGACGCAGAGCATTCCGTGTCCGTGAGTACTACACACGTTCCCCATACGAGTGACCGAGTACAGGATAGACCCTTGTACCCTGACCGTGCTGTTAAACAACTTCTGAGCCACGAGGGGCTCATATCAGTTCGTGACCCCTTTACCATCAGCCACTTTGGGCTCGCTTGACCGAGACTGTCAGGAGAATTGTGCAGGAGTCACGTGGGCTTAGACAGCACCGTAGCCCGTAACCTTTGCAGGAAACTGCAATATATGGACAAGGGCAGTGGAAGGTACCGGAGACTGACCACTGTTACCAGAAGACGTGGGTATCATTGTTTGTTTGCCGACACAATTGAGTTCGCAGCAGTAGCTGCAGTATTAGAACTTCCTTATACGTTTTGCTAATATTTGAACCGTTGTATTGTACTGTGCCTTTAATAGTGTTTAACTCTTTACCTCCCTGCATGGAGTATTTCGCCTGTAAATAAACCTGTTAACCCTTGCTCTGCTGCCTGCGTACCGTCACTGCATCCCGTGTTTCTGCTCATACTCTTACATTTTGGTGTTGTCGGCAGGACACAGTCTACGGGAGCAAAGGTGGCAGACCAAGCGGTTGGGGTTCTCGAAGGGCCAGCATGCCGCTGGAGACAATTTTGAGTAATCTCCCCAAGTTCACAGGGAGCAACATTCTGTTATGGAGCTGGACTGAGCGGGTCAGGGGAATAATGAGAATATACCCCATGACTCCTGCGTTAGCGGCGGAGGTTGCCGTGATGGCTCTAGACGAAGAGGCCAGGGATTCCGTCATGCTATGACCTCCCCATGAGCAAGACACCTTTGACAAATTACGGCAAATACTTGAAGACACACATGGGGACCCCACGGACATAGGGGAGTTGCGCACGCGCTTGTTTAGGCGTGTCCAAAGAGAGGGGAAGACTGTGACGCAGTACATGACCGTGCTACAAGAGTTACACATGGCTATTTTTAAGAAAGACAGCATAGGCATAGGACCCCTTGACATAGTGCTGCGAGACCAGTTGGTGACAGGCCTGAGAGATGTGCTGCTTGGGCGGGTGTTTTGTGAGCGCCTGCGAGCTAACCCGCGCATGACTTTTGCAGAAATTTGGGCAGAAGCGCACATAGGCAAACAGGAGCAGGGGTTGCAGCCTTGACAGGGATGGTCCGATGTTGCAGAGTACCCAGCCCAAATGAGGAAGATCCAAAGTGGTCCCATAAATTACGGCAAGGAATGCAGAAGTTATGGGAAAAGGTTGAAAAGCTGGAGGAAGCTCTTAAGGCTGTCTTGGAGTCCCGTGCCATTCCCCAAGGTGACTTGCAGCAAAACCTAAAGGAAGGTAGGGAGAAGTGTGGAGCATCAGAGGTATCCCAGCAGTTGTCCCAAGATTTGCTCCCAGTTTGTGGAAAGAAGAGCGAAAGGAAAGGAAGTATGCCTCTCGAAGAGGTCGACGATCAAGACTGAGGTGCCCACCAGACAGGCCCAAAAGTGGGTGTTGGACGTGTGGAAGAGAACTGGAGCGAATGCTGCCCCTGGGAGAAAAGTTACGATGAGAAGAGGGAGGCCACGTCCAAAGCCAGACAGAGTCACAATGTCGAACGCCGAGAAGAGATGAAGGTGTCGAACGTTTGCGGTGAGGTGTCTGCGTTGGTCAGGGGCGTGGAGGCGAGCCTGGTGGAACTCCAACTTGGATCTGAAGGTTCCGTCTGTGAGACTCAGCCTGAAGAAGAGAAAGAGCCAGATGTCCCTGAAACTCCCACTCCCACGGTTTCTGTTTGCGAGAAGGAAGAATCACTTAACTTGTCCTCTGAAGTGGACAGATTGCCTGCCGTCAGCACAGGGGACCCTGTTCCGATGGGAGACTTGCAAGGTGCCCCTGACATACTCCCTCCAGAAATGGTAGACTATGAAGAGGAAGAAGGTCCTGAGCTCTAGAATATGAAGAGGCGAGTCTGGTGACACTCCAAACTGGATCCAAGGGTGCCATCCATGAAGACCCACCTGAAAGGGAAGAATAGGTGTCTAATCGAATGATCCACTGAAGCCTGTCTTGTCCCTGCCTGTTATGGGAACCCGTAGAAAGGGATCAAGTGCCAAGTGTTCCCAGTACGCCACAAATCCCATTTGTGAAGAACTTCCACGAATCCCATTTGTGAAGAAGAAGAACCACTGGCTTCGCTCTCTGAAGTGGAAAGTTCGCCACCCGACAGCCCCGGAGATTTTGACTGGTTGGAAGAGACGAAGCAGCCAGGTGAAGCAGAGAGTGTGGCTGAAAAGCAATGGGAAGTGATGCCCGCAGGACCCAGCGAGGACGACGAAGGGTCTGGTATACATGATCTTAATTCATCCGATCTCAGTCCTGACGGGAGTGCGTCTGTCAAAGAGAGGTGTGCTTTGAAGAAGAATTGCCAGTACTTAGTCCACAGATCGAGGAGGCCGAAAAAGAAATCTCTAAGGTTTCCGAAGAAGACAAGGAAAAGGACGAACCATCTGCTGGCAGCAAAGCTAAGAAAAGGAAAAAGAAGAAGAAAGGTGTGAAAGTGACTGATGTTGCAGAGAAACTGGATGAGACAGAAGGTGTGATAAAAGTGACTAGAGTCCCTACCACTTCACTCGAAAGTTGGAGTGACCTCTACAAGCCTTACTGGGAGAAGATGGAGCCAGAAACGCAGGAGTAGTTGCGAAAATTGTGGGCAGCTGTCGGCCCTCAGAAAACCATCCTGAAGTACGATGACTCCTCGCCCGTGGAATGGCGAGTTAAAAGAGAGGGGGAGTGTAAGGAGATAGACCGGACCTTGGGTACCTGCATGCCAGGTTCGGTACTAAAAGTGCTGCATCCTCTGTTCCCGGGGGAAGCCTAAGTGGGGCGGACCTCCCTCTGCTGCATGAGGGGAGCCACAGAGATACGGAACTTCCTGCAGTCCCACGAGGGTGGGTGGAACCAGAAAAAGGCGCGCAGCATCAGGGGCATAAAAAGCGAAAGCACGCCAAAAAGGTTAGTCTGGCGCCGGAGTGCTTTGTCTGGGAAATACCAGCGCCCCGCAGACCAGTGAGCGTCATTTCCCGCCGCCAGCAGCCGGGATAGAGAGCGAGAGGGATGTGCAGTGTGTACCGGTGACTTCCAGTAAGCGAGACGCAGAGCATTCCGTGTCCGTGAGTACTACAAACGATCCCCATACGAGTGACCGAGTACAGGACAGACCCTTGTACCTCGACCGTTCTGTTAAACAACTTTTGAGCCACGAGGGGCCCATATTAGCTCGTGACCCCCTTTACCGTCAGCCATTTGGGGCTCGCTTGACCGAGACTGTCAGGAGAGTTGTGCAGGAGTTACGTCGGCTTAAACAGCACCGTAACCCGTAACCTTTGCAGGAAACTACAATATATGTACAAGGGGCAGTGGAAGGTACCGGAGACCGACGACTGTTACCAAAATACGGGTGTATCGTTGTCTGTTTGACCCCATTAATGAGGACACTGCGTCGGCCGTTGCCGGTGAGTCGCACACACCAAGTGGGGTGGTACCAGGGTTATGGGGTACTCGGCACCGAGCCCATTGAAGTCTATGGGGAATGTCACTGGCAGCAGAGCTCGGTCCGTGGCCCTGGGCGCTCATACAATGGGGGATATTTACAGGGGAATTGTAGATTAGAATAGTTTGTGACGCCACCTGTGGTGTCTGATCAATTGGACCAGCGCTGCTATATGGATCTTCCTAGGGGATGTTATGGGGCAGCTGGATGGTAAGTCTCCCACAGGCGAGACTGGTCCCTGGAAGTCTATGGTGGTGCAGGGTGTAATAAATGAAACAGTCTCACACAAGGCAATCTCTTTCCATACCTTTACTTGCAAATGTTTCAGGCAGGTCCCGGGAAGCTGGTCGGGGTGGAGAATGCACATTCAGGATAACCGCTGAGCAGGTTAGAGGCCTCCTTTAACTCTATATGTATGTGAGTACAAACTTGCATGAAGTCAAGTTAACTCTGTTAATCTCCAGCTTGTTCAATAGCTGCAACGCCCGGCCGACATTGTGGTAGAGCCTTCTAGTTGGTGAGAACAGAGTCCTTACTTTTGTAGGGTCCTACTCAAAGTCCTTGTTCTACCTGACTCCGTTTATGTATCAGCGCTTAGGGCTACCTACTGTGACTTGAAGTCCAGAAGGATTCCGGTGTTTCTTATTACTAGGCGTAAAGCACTAGCAACGCTTCGGACCCCGGTGTCCGGTGAATTAGTGCGGGTAATCCGGTACCTGATGCACTTGTCTCTATCTTTCTCCACTGTGCCTCTCGTCCTACTCTTGCTCTTAACATAAGCACAAGTAGCGATGATGTGAATATCAGCTTTCTTCAGAGCTCACTGAACAGTTCCTAGTACACTCACTGTTGTAGCTCCTGTGATTCCCTTCTTTCCTTCCTTTCTCCGACCCTGTCCAGAGCAGCGCACAGGTACTCTGTCAACTGTGTACACGCTGTAGCTCCGAGAGTCACCTTCTACTTTCCAAAGAATACAGGTAGCTTGTGCTGAGGTACTGGTCCTGCAGTTCTGACTGGGCTAGAGTGACTCCTTACACTCAAACCAGACTCCACTTCATGAACTTGCTCTGCCAGAATCTAGTCTGCACTCCTCTTCCTCCAAGACTAGACTGAAGTGATACTGAACGGTGTGTCTTGTCCTGAGACAGGAACTAGACTGAACTCTGACTGAACTCCTCTCCTCCTGCACAGACTTGAATTGAATGGCTGACTGCTACGTGTCACTACCTTTTATACCCCTAGTGGGTGTGTTGGGAAATGTGAGTGACGTGAATGAATATCAAGCTTCACGGTTACCTTCTTGTGCATTTTCCTGGAATATGTGTGCCTGGCGTAGCTGGGCCACACATCCCCCCTTGGTTAAACACAGCACTCCCGGGCTGTAAAAGAGAAAAGAAAACATTTTGTTTTGCATATAACATCAAACAGTTTTTAACTCATCCCTTGCGGGAGGTAAGAATTCTTAAACGTTACACTTTATACATAGAAAAATATAAAAGTATCAAAAACACTTTCATAAATACAAGACAAGATTCTTGTGGAGGACCCGCACCAAAAACCTCCCACGTGGGTCCTGAGTGGGCTGCAGGACTTCTGACTGCAGACCTCACTCTAGGCCACACCATACGGGTTTTTCTTCAGAGGTAATTAGGTTTTATGTAAAACCAAAATGGGGCACCGAAGTGCGAACTATTTACATTTACAGTTTCTGGGCTGGCACAGTCCACAGCCACGCAGTCTTTGCATGGTTAAACACATTTCACATATCAAGAGAAATCACATTAATACTTTAACTCTTTAGCTTTTTAACTCTATACCCAGCCGGGTATTCTACTTTTAAATATGTAAACATTATTCAAAACATTAATAAAGTGCAAATTTGCAAAACTTCTTCTTTAAACTTTTTACATCTTCTGATGCAGTAAACCCTGTCTGGGTCCTACTGATTTTCATCTTTGCTTGGGGTGACGTTTACTTTTTCCATCCCTGGGGACAGAATTACACGATGCCCTTGGGTACCCATTACCAGGATATCATGTCCTGCGATGTAGGTTTGGGTAGCTACAGTCTTCATTCTTACTATGGTCCCACCGGGTGCTTCTGTCATGTAGGACGCAAGTGGCGTTGTTGAAGGTGTCGCAGTTACTTGCGATTCAGGACAGGTCGCAGATTGCGATGCAGAACGTGACGTTGGCTGCGATGCTAAAGGAAACGTAGGTAGAGAGGAGTACGCAGGGGGTGATGCTGGTGCACGGCCTGGTGCGGACGCCAAAGATGACGCTGCTGGGACTTGCGATTCCGAGTAGGACGCAGTTGCGCGCAGTGGCTCAGTTGGGAACGCACTAACCTGCTGCTGTCGCTGCTCCCAGTCGTTTTCTATCGCTGACAGTTGGGTCTCCTCCGGTGTCCCTACCGGGGATTGGCATTCCGCTGCGGCCTCCAGGCCTGGCTGGTACTCCTCAGCCTCCTTCTCTCCCGCCGCTTCATCGGTGGAGTCGGGATCAGCACTTTTGGAGGCGGCCTCCGGTTTCTCATCAGCCGCTGGCACTGGTGCCACAGGTAATGGTTGCGCTCCTGGAGGGGAGAGTGTTGCGTCCCACAGCAGCCGCTGTTTCAGGGCACGCCAGCTTTTCTCCATCTCCTCCACTTCTTTGCGGTGGCGGGCCACATCTTCCAGCACCGCATCCACCTTCTCCATGACATAGAGGAGGAAGAGAAGGCGGATCTCCCTTGCAGTGGGGCTATTGCGGACGTTGTAATAACACTTTGAGAGGGCGGCCACAACTTTCGCGCCACAGGGGGGGTACACGCCCACGAATGCACGCCCACCTTCTTCACCAGCGCCTCAGGGCGCGAATATGGCGGTAAAAATGGCGGAAAATGGCGCCAAAAAGTACAACAACTGCACACAGTCTTTTCTGCACAAAAACAGTCCAAATAGGCACACAGGACTCACATTCAGTAAGCTTCTTATCCTGTTCGTGACGCCAGAGATGAGTCGCACACACCAAGTGGGGTGGTACCAGGGTTATGGGGTACTCGGCACCGAGCCCATTGAAGTCTATGGGGAATGTCACTGGCAGCAGAGCTCGGTCCGTGGCCCTGGGCGCTCATACAATGGGGGATATTTACAGGGGAATTGTAGATTAGAATAGTTCGTGACGCCACCTGTGGTGTCTGATCAATTGGACCAGCGCTGCTATATGGATCTTCCTAGGGGATGTTATGGGGCAGCTGGATGGTAAGTCTCCCACAGGCGAGACTGGTCCCTGGAAGTCTATGGTGGTGCAGGGTGTAGTAAATGAAACAGTCTCACACAAGGCAATCTCTTTCCATACCTTTACTTGCAAATGTTTCAGGCAGGTCCCGGGAAGCTGGTCGGGGTGGAGAATGCACATTCAGGATAACCGCTGAGCAGGTTAGAGGCCTCCTTTAACTCTATATGTATGTGAGTACAAACTTGCATGAAGTCAAGTTAACTCTGTTAATCTCCAGCTTGTTCAATAGCTGCAACGCCCGGCCGACATTGTGGTAGAGCCTTCTAGTTGGTGAGAACAGAGTCCTTACTTTTGTAGGGTCCTACTCAAAGTCCTTGTTCTACCTGATTCCGTTTACGTATCAGCGCTTAGGGCTACCTACTGTGACTTGAAGTCCAGAAGGATTCCGGTGTTTCTTATTACTAGGCGTAAAGCACTAGCAACGCTTCGGACCCCGGTGTCCGGTGAATTAGTGCGGGTAATCCGGTACCTGATGCACTTGTCTCTATCTTTCTCCACTGTGCCTCTCGTCCTACTCTTGCTCTTAACATAAGCACAAGTAGCGATGATGTGAATATCAGCTTTCTTCAGAGCTCACTGAACAGTTCCTAGTACACTCACTGTTGTAGCTCCTGTGATTCCCTTCTTTCCTTCCTTTCTCCGACCCTGTCCAGAGCAGCGCACAGGTACTCTGTCAACTGTGTACACGCTGTAGCTCCGAGAGTCACCTTCTACTTTCCAAAGAATACAGGTAGCTTGTGCTGAGGTACTGGTCCTGCAGTTCTGACTGGGCTAGAGTGACTCCTTACACTCAAACCAGACTCCACTTCATGAACTTGCTCTGCCAGAATCTAGTCTGCACTCCTCTTCCTCCAAGACTAGACTGAAGTGATACTGAACGGTGTGTCTTGTCCTGAGACAGGAACTAGACTGAACTCTGACTGAACTCCTCTCCTCCTGCACAGACTTGAATTGAATGGCTGACTGCTACGTGTCACTACCTTTTATACCCCTAGTGGGTGTGTTGGGAAATGTGAGTGACGTGAATGAATATCAAGCTTCACGGTTACCTTCTTGTGCATTTTCCTGGAATATGTGTGCCTGGCGTAGCTGGGCCACACATCGGCACCATTGAGTTCGCAGCAGGAGCTGCAGCATTAGGACTTCCTTATGCATTTTGCTTGCTAATATTTGAACCGTTGTATTGTACTGTGCCTTGAATACTGTTTAACTCTTTACCTTCCTGCGTGGAGTATTTCCCCTGTAAATAAACCTGTTAACCCTTGCTCTGCTGCCTGCATACCGTCACTGCATCCCGCCTTCCTGCTCGTACTCTTACATATCCGGTTGAGCCTTTGGAGTCCTAGTGCTCATGTGTGTGGGTGTGTATCTGGAGTCCTGGTCCTCGTGTGTGTGGGTGCGTCTCTGGAGTCCTGGTGCTCGTGTATGTGAGTGCGTCTCTGGATTCCTGTGCTTGTGTATCCAGTTGCGTCTCTGCAGTACTGGTGCTCGTGTGTCCGGTTGCTTCTCTGGAGTCCTGTGCTCGTGTGTCTGGTTGAGCCTCTTGAGTCCTGGTGCGCCTGTGTGTGGGTGAATCTCTGGAGTCCTGGTGCTCGTATGTCTGGTTGTGTCTCTGGAGTCCTTGTGCTCGTGTGTTCAGTTGCGTCTCTGGAGTCCTGGTGCTCGTGTGTGTGTGTGGTTCTCTGGAGTCCTGGTACTCCTGTGTGTGGGTGCTTCTCTGGAGTACTGGTTCTCGTATCTCTGGAGTCCTGGTGCTCGTGTGTGTGTTGGTGCGTCTCTGGAGTCCTGGTGTCTGTGCACATGTTCATATTTGAAGTCCATGTGTGTTCATGTTTGGAGCCCATGTGTGCATGTAGAGGCATGCAGGGAGATTACTGCTTGTGTGAAGCCTTTAACACATATGTTTATTCCAGAGCAGGGATGGCCACTTCACTATAATCCAGCTTGTTGGCTTGTTAAGGGGAATTGCTTCTGGAATGAAATACCTTTCTGATCTGGGCTATGTTCACCGAGATTTAGCAGCACGTAACATTTTGGTAAACAGCAACCTGGTGTGTAAAGTGTCAGACTTTGGTTTGTCCCGGATACTTGAGGATGACCCAGATGCCGCATACACAACAACGGTGAGATGACCTACAAGCTGGACATGTAACATGATGGCACAGGGTGGTAGTCGTGGGCGAGTTTATTAAGCAATAGTCAGTGAACACCCCGGCACCTTGCACATGGAGAGATGGGTACTCACTGTGTCTGCTGGAATTCTGGTGCCATGAAGCACCACAGAGTCACAGTTCTTTTCCAACAGTTGAACTTTACTAAACAGCAAGGCATCCATCACATCAGCAGCAGAGTTCACACAGGGCAATGTTTCCTGTACTTTCCCTGCCTTACGGGCAGACTCTATTCTCTCTGCGCTTTCCTTTCCTCTGCCATCCGGGCAGTCCCTCTGGACAGTCTGTGTCCCATCTGTACCTTCAGCATCACCAGCTCCCAGTCAGCCCATTGTCCTTCCTGCGGATGATTCTATTGAGCTGGTGCCCGACTGCACTATTCTCCAGCCTGGAGTCTCTTACTTCTGTCCGCAGCTTTACCACCACAGCCTGTAACTGTCTCCTGAACTGCATGCACTCTGTCCTTGGGCAGGCTGCCCAGAGTCTGATTCTAAACAAGAAGTCCCTTTCCTATATCTCCCTGCTCTGTGCTGCTCTGCTCTAACTCCTCCCCACTGAATAACCCCTTGCTGCCTGTACCTAAACTAACACTATTATCTATCCTATTCTCTATCTCTAAAGTGCTCCCTCTATTCTAACCCCACTATTACGGTATGCTAACTTCTATCCCTATGCACTATACATGGTAAATACATTTGCAGTACAGTACACACAATAGTAATACATTAAAGGGAATCTGTCACCTCATTTTTGGGATATAAGCTGCGGCCACAGACATTAGGGGCCCCGATGTAACCTGAAAGATAAGAAAAACAAGTTAGATTATACTCACCCGGGGGGCGGTCCGATGCGGTCTGGTCCGATGGGGGTCGCAGGTCCGGGTCCGGCGCCTCCCATCTTCATGCGATGACGTCCCCGCCACTTTCTTACACGCATACAGTCTGATTTTTCTCTCATCACATTGACCACTTAATCCTCATGTTGTTGTCTTGTCATATTGTTATTTATTCACATTATCATCTGGTCACGTCATTTGGTCATGTTATTGTACTCTCAGGCTTTCATCTGTTATCTATTCCCGCTGTCATCTGGTCATTTTCTCCTTTAGACACATCATTGTCTAGTCACACCATCATCTGCTTCCATTGTTCTATGGTCATGCTGTTGTAGACAATGTTCTGTTGTCACAGCGTAGCCTGGTCACATTTTTTTCTGGTCACACCATAGACTGGTCATCCTGTTCTTTGGTCACACGGTTGTCTGGTCATACTGTTCTTTGGTCATGCCATCATCTGCTCACACTGTTCTGTAGTCACACCATAGTCTGGTCACATTGATTTCTGGTCACACCATAGTCTGGTCACATTGATTTCTGGTCACACCATAGTCTGGTCACATTGATTTCTGGTCACACCATAGTCTGGTCACCCTGTTCTCTGGTCGTGCTGTGATCAGGTTACAATGTCCTGTGGTTATTCCGCCAACTGCTCACGCGGTCATATGCTGACAATATTTGCCAAATAGTAATTTCCAGTTGATATCTAAACACTATAAAAGTAACAACTGTACAAAATGATTTTATAAAGTTAACAAAATAAGATATGATGCTACAACTATTCTGTATTTTTAGGGAGGGAAGATCCCCATCCGCTGGACAGCACCGGAAGCCATCACCTATCGTAAATTCTCCTCTGCCAGCGATGTGTGGAGTTTCGGCATTGTAATGTGGGAGGTTTTGGCTTACGGAGAGAGGCCCTATTGGAACATGACTAATCGAGATGTATGTATCAACTCATTGTACTGCAATTCCCAGAGGAGGTGTAAGGACAAGCAGGGCCTTCAGAGTACTTTGTAATTCACAAATTTTCTATAAGTGGCTTGGGACCCCTCTTCAGGGCTGGAGTCTCTCCACCATGTTCTCTCCAGATGCAGTTCTATGGTCTTGGTTTGTTTATATCAATGTAAGCTGCACTTTGTATAACCTGCCATTCCATAACTCTCAAAAGGGTTTGAAGAAAAGCATAACATGTGAGGAGAAATATCTAAATAGAGAAAAAGATCAGAACATTCAAGTTAGTGAGAACAGGTGCAAATCAAAAAAGTATATCACTTGAAAAAAGATAAAGGTTGCACCATGATTTACCAAGAATAATTACTGTAGAACATTGAAACTGCATTACTGCCATAGAAAATGGGAAAAAGGAAAAAAAAGTTCTATATATATGAAAAATTCATCTGCAATATTGCTATGAAAAATACAGTAAAAAAAGAAGGTACTTAGCGCATAGATTGACCAATATGTGTGAGCCCAACTGCCATGACAAGGCATCCTTCAAAAGTTGGGTCCCTGTCCTGATGTCACTATGTCACCTCTCCTAGGCAAAAAAAATCCTACTTTTTTTTTACCATATTTTTCATAGCAATTTTCAAAGGAATATTACCTATATACGTTATATAGCACTTTTTTCCCATTTTCTTTGGCAGTAATGCAGTTTCAATGTTCTAGAGTAATCATTCTTGTTAAATCATGGTGCAACCTTTATTCATTCCTGCCCCTTAAATTGTAGGCTTTTTTGCCCAGGAGACGTGACATATCAGGACAGGGACCCAACTTAATGATGTCTTGACATGACAGTTGGGCTCAAATATATTGGCCAATCTTTGTGCTAAGTACCTTCTTTTTTACTGTATTTTTTCATAGCAATTTTGCAGACGAATATTTCATATATACATTATATAGCGCTTTTTTCCCATTTTCTATGGCAGTAATGCAGTTTCAGTGTTCTAGAGTAATCATTCTTGGTAAATCATGGTGCAACCTTTATCGTTTTTCAGGAGAAATATCTAGTTATTTTCATTTGTTTCAGGTTATAAATTCCGTTGAAGAAGGGTATCGCTTGCCTGCTCCAATGGGTTGCCCAACAGCTTTACACCAACTTATGCTGGACTGCTGGCAGCGGGAGCGCAACGAGAGACCACGATTCTCCCTGATTGTCAGTATTCTGGACAAGCTTATTCGTAATCCAGAGCACCTGAAGCTGAGCGCCACAGTCAGCAGGTACAACAGACAGTCATCTGCCATTCTTCACTGTAGGCATCATTGAGCCCCCGCCATGCTTCATTTTAGACATCTCTGCTGAGCCAACATTTAGCTTCACTGTAGACTTTATTGAGCCTCTGCCATGCTTCACTGTAGACATCTCCGAGTCCCTGCCATGCTTCACTGTACACCTCTCCATGCTCCTCCCATGCTTTACTGTAGACATCGTCCCCACCATCCTTCAATGTAGACACCTCCAAGGCCCTGTCGAGCTTCACTGTAAAGAATACTGAGCCCCTGCAATGCTTCACTGTAGACATTACTGACCTCCACCATACTTCACTGTACACTTCAGTGAGCCCCGTCATGCTTCACTGTAGTCATCTACGATCCCCAAATTCTTCACTGTAGACATCTCTGAGCCCTCAACATGCTTTACTGTAGATATCACATTCCCCCATGCTTCACTGTAGACATCTCCAGGCCCTCAGCATGCTTTACTGTAGATATCGCATTCCCCCATGCTTCACTGTAGACATCTCCGAACTCTCAACATGCTTTACTGTAGATATCACAGTCCCCCATGCTTCACTGTAAACATCACCAAGCCTCTGCCTTGTTTCACTGTAGACAAATCCAAGCTTTTGCTATGCTTCACTGTAGACATCACTGAGCCCCAACCATGCTTCACTGTAGACATCAGTGAGGTTCCGCCATGCTTCAAAGTAGTCATCTTTGAGCCCCCACCTTGTTTAACTTTAGATTTCCTAGCCTCCCTTGAGCTTCACTGTCTACATTACTGAGCTCCCCCATGCTTCACTGCAGACATATCCGAGCCCCTCAATGCTTCACTGTAGTCATCACTGAGCCCCTGCCATGCTTCACTGTAGACATCATCTAGCCCTTGCCATGCTTCAATGAGCTCCTGCCTTGCTTCACTTCACTGTAGACATCTTTTCACTGTAGTTATCATTGAGCCCCTTCCTTGCTTCACTACAGATATCACAGAGTCCACACCATGCTTCAATGTAGACATCACCAAGCTCTGCCATGCTTCACTTTACACATCACCAAACCCCCATCGAACTTCACTCTAGACAGCACCAAGCCCCACAATGCTTCACTGTAGACATAGTCGAGCCCCCTTGACAATTCACTTTGCTCAGCACTGAGCCCTCGTTGTGTTGGGTGTTCCTTTCAGCATCTGCTTCTTTCTTGCTTCTCCAGACATATCACAGATCCATAGGCCCAAAACAGTTTTGTTTCTTTACTCCACAGATTGGAATCCCAAAACTTCTGTGGTTATTTCCCTACTTTGAGCAGATTAGAGGTGACTTTTCGTATACTTTAGGATCAGTAGAAGTGATGTCTTGGAGTTAAGTCGTGAAACCTCAGCACCTGCAGACACCAACCCTTGCTGCAGATCTTCTGCCATCACAGAAGGGTTTTTACCACCTGCCTCCCTAGTGGCAGCTTTTGACAGTTAAACTCTTCCTGCCTCATCCAGGTAGCGGAAAACCAGTGGTGGTATCGGTTGTGCTCTGCTATTTCCATTGTTTTTGTTCTATTGGAAACCGTGGAAAATTTGGAAATTTTACTAACAAACCAAATTTAGAATGGACTTACAGTCATGGACAAAAGTTTTGAGAATGACACAAATATTAATTTTTACAAAGTCTACTGCTTCACTTTTTCTAATGGCAATTTGCATATACTCCGGAATGTTATAAAGAGTGATCAGCTTAACAGCAATTACTTGCAAAGTCAATATTTGGCTAGAAAATTAACTTTATCCCCCAAAACACATTTCAACATCATTGCAGCCCTGCCTTAAAAGGACCAGCTAACCTCTTTTCAGTGATTGCTCCATTAACACAGGTGTGGGTGTTGATGAGGACATGGCTGGAGATCAATCTGTCATGATTAAGTAAGAATGACACCACTGGACACTTTAAAAGGAGGCTGGTGCTTGGCATCATTGTTTCTCTTCTGTTAACCATGGTTATCTCTAAAGAAACACGTGCAGTCATCACTGCAATGCACAAAAATGGCCTAACAGGGAAGAGTATCGCAGCTAGAAAGATTGCACCTCAGTCAACAATCTATCGCATCATCAAGAACTTCAAGGAGAGAGGTTCCATTGTTGCCAAAAAGGCTCCAGGGAGCCCAAGAAAAACCAGCAAGCGCCAGGACCGTCTCTTAAAAGTGTTTCAGCTGCGGGATCGGGCTACCAGCAGTGCAGAGCTTGCTCATGAATGGCAGCAGGCAGGTGTGAGTGCATCTGCACGCACTGTGAGGCGGAGACTCTTGGAGCAAGGCCTGGTCTCAAGGAGGGCAGCAAAGAAGCCACTTCTCTCCAGAAAAAAACATCATGGACAGACTGATATTCTGCAAAAGGTACAGGCAGTGGACTGCTCAGGACTGGGGTAAAGTTATTTTCTCTGATGAATCCCCTTTTCGATTGTTTGGGACATCAGGAAAACGCCTCATTCGGAGAAGACAAGGTGAGCGCTACCACCAGTCTTGTCTCATGCCAACTGTTAAGCATCCTGAAACCATTCATGTGTGGGGTTGCTTCTCAGCCAAGGGAATCGGCTCTCTCACAGTCTTGCCTAAAAACACAGCCATGAATAAAGAATGGTACCAGAATGTCCTCCAAGAGCAACTTCTCCCAACCCTCCAAGAGCAGTTTGGCGATCAACAATGCCTTTTCCAGCATGATGGAGCACCTTGCCATAAAGCAAAGGTGATAACTAAATGACTCAGGGAACAAAACATAGAGATTTTGGGTCCATGGCCTGGAAATTCCCCAGATCTTAATCCCATTGAGAACTTGTGGTCAATCATCAAGAGACGGGTGGACAAACAAAAACCTAAAAATTCGGACAAAATGAAAGCATTGATTGTGCAAGAATGGACTGCTATCAGTCAGGATTTGGTCCAGAAGTTGATTGAGAGCATGCCAGGGAGAATTGCAGAGGTCCTAAAGATGAAGGGTCAACACTGCAAATATTGACTTGCTGCATTAACTCATTCTAACTGTCAATATAAGCTTTTGTTACTCATATGTTTGCAATTATTATATTTCTGTCTGTGATAAAAACATCTGTCAAACACACATAAAAACCAGAGGGCAGCAGATCATGTGAAAATATAATATTTGTGTCATTCTCAAAACTTTTGGCCATGACTGTACAGTGGAGGGGGGAGTAATTATGAAAGCTTATCACAACTGCATCAAACAATTTTCTTACTGAAGTTTTATATGTCCATATGAAGTAAAGCAAATCCCAGACACTGCTGTACATGACGTCCTGCAGCTGCTCAGCCAATGTGACCCCCTTCATAACCATGTACACAACCCCCCAAAAAATGATAATGAGACGATAAAAGTGAATATGAGTCAGTAAAGGCAATGTCGCCCCTTCTTATTGAGCGGGGGCCATAGCATGACGTGATGCCATCTATTCCCATCCACATGGATGTCACCGAGTGTAGCTCCCAATTCAGACAACCTCTCTTCTTCTAGAATCGCTCAGCCACGACTGGACCGAGGAGTGTTTGATTTTACCAGCTGTGCCACAGTGGATGACTGGCTGGACTCCATCAAGCTGGGGCAATACAAGGATAACTTTTTGATGGGTGGATATCGCTCTCTGGGCATAGTTATGAGGATGAACATAGAGTGAGTACCCTGGAACACATGGGTGATGGTGTGCATGTATTCTGGGGGAACTGGTTCAGACATCCCAGAGGAGGGGGGTGTACATGGTACAGATGTCCCCTGGGGTAAATAGTGCCAACGTACATGATGGAAATTGTGCGGATGTACCATGGGAGGGAAAGCACATACATAGAGAGAATGAAGAGTACATACCCTGGGAAGATGGTGCAGATGTCTAATAATTGTATCTATGTAGCGCCAACATATTCCGCAGCCCTTTACAATAAGCGCGGACATGTACAAACAATAAAGACATCACAGAGTAACACACAGTTCACCAGTTACAGGAGCCATGATGGTCCAAGCTATAAAGAAATAAGGGAGACTCAGTAGGTAGAATGTGCCACCATGTACGGTTATCATTGTAATAAATCAGGCATTTAAGATGATCCAATCAGACAGGATCTGTCTTCATACAGTCACCAAGTTCTACTGGCTGCATGGAGGTTGTGGAGACAGATGAATAGGAGGGACAAGGTTCTGAGGAAAAATACGAAAATTGAGAACAGGGGAGAGTTAAGTTAGTGAGTTGAGGTGATTGGCTTGTCTAAAGAGATGTGTTTTTAAAGTATGTTTTAAAATGTGAGAGCTAGGTATCAGCCGGATCATCGGAGGTAGTACATTCAAGAAAACTGGTGCAGCATGAGAGAAGTCTTGGAGACGGAGGTGGGACGATCAGATTATGAAGGATGTTCGTCTTAGACCAGTTGCAGAATGGAGAGCATGAGTAAGATGGTAGACAGAGATGAGAATGAGATGTAGGGCGAAACAAGACTGTGAGGAGCTTTGTGGGTGAGAGGGATAAGTTTATATTGTAATCTGTAGCGGATGGGTAACTAACCGGTGTAATAACTGGCACATGGTGGAAGAATCAGGGAAGCGGCTGGACAGAAATACAACCCAGGCTGCCTCATTCAGACCGATCAGTAGAGAGTTGCAGTAGTATACACGAGAATGAATAAGAGCGACCTTAAGAGTTTATCCAGTTTCAAAGGTGAGAAAAGGTCGGATTCTGTTTTTTGAGATGCAGGTGACATGAGCAAGTGAGTAATTGGATATAGGGAGTAAAGGAAAGTTCTATGTCAAATATAACCCCAAGACAATGAGCTGGGGAGTTATTGCTTACCCATCCAAGGGAATTGAAATATCGGGCATAATTCCCATCACCTTTACTGTTCTGTGTTGAGGATATTGTTTTAAGAAATGCAGACTCTCTTGAGGTCTCATTTATAAGATGGAGGTTGATCATAACTCTTGTACTCTGTCTCCACAGTGACATCAGGAGGTTGGGCATCTCATTAATAGGACATCAAAAGAAGATCCTAACAAGCATCCAAATCATGAGGGCTCATCTCATCAACACGCTAGGACCCAGAATGCACTTGTGATGATGCCCAACAGAGCAAACTGATTGTGCTGAAGCCCAAGACTATGGAGACCTTCTGCTTGAGATTGGGTCCCTCTGCAGAGGTCCAGACATGGGGCAGCTTGTGCAGGAGTTGGCTTTTCTATGGACTCATTCCAGGCATCGTCTTTGGGTTCCTGTGTGCTGTGTTTACATTTATATCTCTTAGTGCTGCAGTCTTATAGCAATAGTCCAGTGTAATAATTACAGGGTGCTTTCTGTATACAGGGTGGAGCGAGCCTCGGACCACAGCTGTGTGGGGGGAGCTCCGATGGACAATCCAGAAGACGTGTCTCGTTCTTCAAACACATTATTCTGGATATTACTCAACACATCCGTAGGGAAATCCACATACCAAAGTGGAGAGAAAAGGAAAGAGCTGTTTTATGTGCAGGATCATTTAAAATATTAACTTCGCTGCATTTTCAGTGGTCGACCGGTAGCATGGAGTGGTCAGGTAATGGTCAGGCTGCCTGTGCTTCCATGTGCATAGAGCGATTGGTAATAGATCATGCGTAAGTGGTCATGGTTCTTACTTGCACACGTTCTGTTTTGGTCGTTCAGCAGTGGCCTGTTTACGTACACTTTATGATAATCGGCCAGTGTGAATACACCTGTATTGAGGATAGTCACAGGTAACACTTTTGTAGGCTTTTATGCAAGCTGCTGCCTTTGGTCCTACTGGGGTGCAGGCTGTAACCGGTGTCAGCAAAGTCGCTTCAATAGGATGGCGATTTTAGTATTCTCCATTATTTGAGCAAAGAAGGTAGGAGGTCTCTGTAGGTATGGAGGTCTCTATAGACTGAGGTCTCTGTAGTGTTGACGTACTGAGCTATAGAGAATCATCATTGTAAGAACTCTGGCTCACTCTTCTACATGTAGGAATGCCAGCTCTCTCTTCTACCTATAGAGAGGTCTCTTAATGCAGGAACACTGGCTCTCTCTTCTACCTATAGTGAGGTATCTAGTTGTAGGAATGCCATCTCTCTCTTTTACCTATAGAGAGGTCTGTACATGTAGGAAATCCAGCTCTCTCTTCTACCTATAGAGAGTTCTCTATGTGTAGGAACATCGCTCTACTGTAGGAACGCCAGCTCTCCTACATATAAAGAGATCTGTACATGTGGGAATGCCAGCTCTCTCTTCTACCTATAGAGAGTTTTCTATGTGTAGGAATGCCGACTCTCTTTTGTACTTATAGGGAGGTCTCTACGTGTAGGAACACCGGATCTCTCTTGTACCTATAGAAAGGTCTGTACATGTAGGAATGCTGGCTCTCTCTTCTACCTATAGAGAGGTCTGTATATGTAGGAACGCCGGATCTATCTTGTACCTATAGAGACACCTGTAGGAACGCCGGCTCTCTTTTGTAAAATATAGACACACGTGTAGGAACGCCGGCTCTCTCGGTCACCTATCACCTTCACCTTTTTCTGGTAGTGAGGATTTTGTGATATTACACGTGTAGTTGATTTTCCCCTTGCACTGATTGACCTGTACATTTTCTCCTGTGGTTTTGGCTCCGGCTTGATCATTGTGTAGATTTGGAAATTTCATTGATTTTTATTTTATGTTGTGTTTGGAGGGCAGAGACGTCCTTGAATGGTGACCTTAGAGAGATCCCCAAATGTTGATTAGAATGAGGGAGGTTCTATATTTTGGCCATAAAGTCACACTGAGTTCAGGATAGTCTTCACATGAGTATATGGGGAGGGTGACCATCTCATTGAGGTTATTATGGAAGTCGGGGGAGTTTTGGGTGTTAGTCTTCTATGGATTCTGTTCCAGAAGCGATTATGGCATTGCACTTTAGTCTGCACATATTTGGACTTCATGTTGTGTATAATGGTGATCCCAAATCATGGAGCATTATGCACAAGATAGCAATGTGTGTAATACTAATGTATGTATGTAACACAATAGAAGGGTCTTCAGATGCTTGTAGACCTCAGTCAGGAGGAGCTGAGGTTCAGAGATACCTCGCCCATTTTAGACAAGCGTTTTTTTCAGGTAAAGAATGAAGCAGACAATCGATTTTCTCTAAAATTCACAGGTCAATCATAAATCAGAGGACTGGAGATGGTGCTGTGTAGCTATCTCCTCCAATCATCTCTGTTGAAGTCACAATGACATTAGTAAGGTGGGATTATTCATGCTGTTCAAACACACAAAGCAGAGCAGAGTCTCCATTTATTTCTCTATACTGAAACTGCTGATGGATTGATGGTGACAAAACAATGGTCTTGGAGCTGCATCTACTGGAAAACTTGGGTCATGTGCACCTTGAACACCGTCTCCACTGAGCAACAATCACTGGAGGTGAAATCATTTAAACCACTGGATACAATACTTCTCCAAGGCCGTGGACATTCAATGACGCCTGCAAGAAGATGGACAATAAATGGCTCCTTCAAGGTCCCGGACACTTAACGACTCCTCCATGTTTCCCTGAGGCAACAGAAACTTGGAGAGCAAGAAAAAGTTTTTTCACAATTTTTTTAATCCCTTTTATCGTCTGCAAATCAGTGTGGTGCAGGTTGAGACCCCACTGATGACGGAAAAGACCCCAGAAAAGTGCACAGATAATGAGAGAGCAGAGCACAGCTCCTTCCTGACTATGCGCACTGAGGGGAGGCCAGAGGCAATTGAAAGTTTGTTTATTCTGCTCATGACAGCCGGAGATCTGGCTTCTGAGCTGTGTACTTCTTGGGGTCTTTCAAGTGATCAAAGGAGGTCTCAAAACTTGGACCTAACTGATCTGCAGTCAATAGAAGGTACAGAAATAAATACATAAACTTTTTTTTGCAAATGTTTCGGTTACTCTTTGATGCCCTGGACACACAGTGACTCCTAACCAAGGTTGTGAGCAGTTGGACCACTGTCTCAATCCCTGATGTGTTTTGCTTTACATTCATGCTGCTAGCAATAGGGGCTATTATAGGGAAAGGTGAGCGCTTTCTGGTCGAGGAGGATTGTGGGTCATTGATTATTACTAGAGGACATCCTGGTGTCTCAGTCTGTTAGAGGAGCAGACTATGTAGTCTCCTGGGCACTTTGGTGGATTTCTAGCTCTCACGATGGTGCCAACTCTGAGGCCACAACCAGCTCAGCGTCTCCGTCATGTCCCGCACATATGTGTGGCTGCTGGATTCAGCCTTCTGATCTTTATGTTTGATTTAAAAAAAAATGTTACTTTTTAATTATTAAAAACATAACATGTCTGTGACGCCACAGCATTTAATTTTAATTATCTAGACGTCTATTTTCAGTAAGCCACGAGGCATAAGCGGTCATCTATATGTTGACTTTTGAATTTATGTGTTTTTTTCTCCGGTTGGTCAATAGTTTGAAATGTTGACTCTTCTTGTAGGCTAAATTGACATTTGTAAATTGATGAATGGTTGCTGTTTACCTCTTATATCAGCTCCTACACAAAATGTGGATCCATTTAACTAAAATTCCAAATTTCTGAAAGTCTTCTGGTAACAGGGAGGTTCGGGAAAAGGGATTTAGTGACTTCACTCCAATACACTAAAGTCTGTCGCCATCCCAAATCATGATTATCCATGCTGGAGATAATAGTGCTATCATCCTGCAATTTTCTAATATAGTATAATCTCCAGACTCCTGCTATGGTTTTAGCATGGATGATATTCCAGCCACCAGAGTGGTGCTCGTAGAGGACGTGCAAGGCTCAGCCATATTCACACACTACCATTTTAATTCTGGATACTGGCGAGTAGGAGATGTGCTAGGACTGGATGGAGAACCTTCATATCTAGCTGCTGTAACCCCCACCAGAGCAAGAACATTAGCTTATTTGACGCCGTGCACATAGGAGCATGCAATACTCCACATCCCGCTAGACCTCAGCGTAACGAATGATATATTATCTACACATGGAGAACTCTCAATATATTCTATATTGGTCATTTCTTCCTATGGAAGTGGTTTTTGTATGAACCTTGATGCCATGTTTATTGTGCACCTCTCTGTGCTTCCTGATGACCCGTGTACTTGTCGCCCTTCGTGACCTTATTACAGATTTAACATTCTCATAGGAATAAAATATTGTCCTAACAAATCTCCGTCTCTGTGATGTAACCACGGATCTGAGGTCTTTAGTTCCATCTGTGGGGGCCTAGTGCCATCAGCAATCTCCAAGGAAGTTTCTGTTTACCTTCTGTATCATTACTTGGGCCGCCCATATTAGCACTACATGTGAGAGGATGTACTGTCTGGAAGTCAGGCTGGAGGTCACAGGAGCCAACTGCCTCTATCAAAGAGCGAAACATAACGGAAAGAAACAGACAATAGTGAGATTATTAGTGGGAATCACTATTGTACAGAAAAAACCTCTGGGAACGTGAGATTATTATACTCCGCCTAATGTTACCGAGCACCACAATTCAGAGAACTACTCCCCCTAATATCACACATTGCCATGCCACAGAGAACTACTCCCCCAACATCTCATACAGTGGGATAGGGGGAAATATGTGCAACTGGTTTAACAACTGGCTCACTGATCGGAAACAGAGGGTGGATATTAATAGATATTAAAGAAATACCCTCGGAATAGGACACAGTTAACAGTGGGGTATCAAATGGGTCAGTACTGGGCCCTCCTTTTAACATTTATTAATGGCTTTCTACAGAGTAGAATTTCCATATTTGTTGCTTACATTGCAGAGTTTAGTATCACCTGCATAGAATAGGATGATTTTATGGATATACAGTACAGACCAAAAGTTTGGACACACCTCATTTAAAGATTTTTCTGTATTTTCATGACTATGAAAATTGTACATTCACACTGAACGCATCAAAACTATGAATTAACACATGTGGAATTATATACTTAACAAAAAAAGTGAAACAACTGAAATTATGTCTTATATTCTAGGTTCTTCAAAGTAGCCACCTTTTGCTATGATGACTGCTTTGCACACTCTTGGCATTCTCTTGATGAGCTTCAAGAGGTAGTCACCAGAAATGGTCTCCCAACAATCTTGAAGGAGTTCCCAAAGATGCTTAGCACTTGTTGGCCCTTTTGCCTTCACTCTGCGGTCCAGCTCACCCCAAACCATCTCGATTGGGTTCAGGTCTGGTGACTGTGGAGGCCAGGTCATCTGGAGTAGCACCCCATCACTCTCCTTCTTGGTCAAATAGCCCTTACACAGCCTGGAGGTGTGTTTGGTGTCATTGTACTGTTGAAAAATAAATGACGGTCCAACTAAATGCAAACCGGATGGAATAGCATGCCGCTGCAAGATGCTGTGGTAGCCATGCTGGTTCAGTATGCCTTCAATTTTGAATAAATCCCCAACAGTGTCACCAGCAAAGCACCCCCACACCATCACACCTCCTCCTCCATGCTTCACGGTGGGAACCAGGCATGTAGAGTCCATCCGTTCACCTTTTCTGCATCGCACAAAGAAAGACACGGTGGTTGGAACCAAAGATCTCAAATTTGGACTCATCAGACCAAAGCACAGATTTCCACTGGTCTAATGTCCATTCCTTGTGTTATTTAGCCCAAACAAGTCTCTTCTGCTTGTTGCCTGTCCTTAGCAGTGGTTTCCTAGCAGCTATTTTACCATGAAGGCCTGCTGCACAAAGTCTCCTCTTAACAGTTGTTGTAGAGATGTGTCTGCTGCTAGAACTCTGTGTGGCATTGACCTGGTCTCTAATCTGAGCTGCTGTTAACCTGCGATTTCTGAGGCTGGTGACTCGGATAAACTTATCCTCAGAAGCAGAGGTGACTCTTGGTCTTCCTTTCCTGGGGCGGTCCTCATGTGAGCCAGTTTCTTTGTAGCGTTTGATGGTTTTTGCAACTGCACTTGGGGACACTTTCAAAGTTTTCCCAATTTTTCGGACTGACTGACCTTCATTTCTTAAAGTAATGATGGCCACTCGGTTTTCTTTACTTAGCTGCTTTTTTCTTGCCATAATACAAATTCTAACAGTCTATTATGTAGGACTATCAGCTGTGTATCCACCAGACTTCTGCACAACACAACTGATGGTCC
Source organism: Oophaga sylvatica (assembly GCA_033576555.1). NCBI lineage: Eukaryota > Metazoa > Chordata > Amphibia > Anura > Dendrobatidae > Oophaga > Oophaga sylvatica. Next base: position 405,852,974 of record JARQOD010000003.1, read on the forward strand.
CAACCCCAATTATAAGGCCAGAAATCCCACTTATTAAACCTGACAGGGCACACCTGTGAAGTGAAAACCATTTCCGGTGACTACCTCTTGAAGCTCATCAAGAGAATGCCAAGAGTGGGCAAAGCAGTAATCAAAGCAAAAGGTGGCTACTTTTAAGAAGCTAGAATATAAGACATAATTTCATTTTTACACACTTTTTTGTTAAGTATATAATTCCACATGTGTTAATTCATAGTTTTGATGCCTTCAGTGTGAATGTACAATTTTCATAGTCATGAAAATACAGAAAAATCTTTAAATGAGAAGGTGTGTCCAAACTTTTGGTCTGTACTGTATATAAACTGGAGGCTGGGCCTGAGAAATAACAATTGAAATTTAATGTAGATACATGTAAGATCATGCACTTGAACAGATAAAATAATTATACATTTTATTTACTAAACTAGATGGAGGCCCGAGGCTATCGCATTCGGAGGGCGGTAATGTCACGATGGGGCAGGCTTTTCAGCGTTGAGAATCACCCCCCCATGTGCTCATCCTCCTATCCACTCTCTCTTTCCCCATGTGCTGACTTCTCCCGTCTGTGCTCTCTTCTTTGACCTGTCTACCCCATGTGCTAGCCCCCTTGTCTGCTGTCTGGTGGTACCGCGCAAGAGGCTGCGTACGGCATATACTGTGTGTGTGGTGCGTACGGTGTATACAGTGTGTGTGTGTGTGGTGCATACGGCGTATACAGTGTGTGTATGTGTGTGTGGTGAGTACGTGTATACAGTGTGTGTGTGGTGCATACAACGTATACAGTGTGTGTGTGTGGTGCGTATGGCGTATACAGTGTGTGTGGTGCATATGGCGTATACAGTGTGTGTGTGGTGCATATGGCGTATACAGTGTGTGTGATGCGTAACCGCATAAACAGTGTGGTGCATACAGCGTATACAGTGTGTGTATGGTGCGTACGGCGTATACAGTATGTGTGTGTACGGCGTATACACGTTGTGTATGTACGGCACATACAGTGTGTGTGGTGCGTACGGAGTATACAGTGTGTGGTGCGTACGGCGTATACAGTGTGTGTGTGTGGTGCGTACGGCGTATACAGTGCATGTGTGGTGCGGCGGTGTTCCGCTGGTACCGCGCAAGAGGCTGGTACCACCAGCAGTTTCCATATTAAGACACCCATCACCCATGGCGTTTAAAGTGTGTGTGTTGCGTTCGGCATTTACAGTGTGTGTGTGTGTTGCGTACGGTGTATACAGTGTGTGTGTGTGTTGCGTACGGCGTATACAATGTGTGTGTATGTGGTGCGTACGGCGTATACAGTGTGTGTGTACGGCATATACAGTGTGTGTGTGTGGTGCGTACGGCGTATCCAGTGTGTATGTTGCGTACGGCATATACAGTGTGTGTGTGTGGTGCGTACGGCATATACAGTGTGTGTGTGTGGTGCGTACATCATATACAGTGTGTGTGTGGTGCGTACGGCGTATAAAGTGTGTGTGTAGTGCGTACGGCATATACAGTGTGTGTGTGTGGTGCGTACAGCATATACAGTGTGTGTGGTGCGTACGGCGTATACAGTGTGTGTGTGTGTGGTGCGTACGGCGTATACAGTGTGTGTGGTGCGTACGGCGTATACAGTGTGTGTGTGTGGTGCGTACGGCATATACAGTGTGTGTGTATGTGGTGCGTACGGCGTATAGTGTGTGTGTATGTTGTGGGTACGGTCTATACAGTGTGTGTATGTGGTGCGTACGGCGTGTACAGTGTGTGTGTGTGTACGGCATATACAGTGTGTGTGTGGTGTGTACGGCGTATACAGTGTGTGTGTGTGTGGTGCGTACGGCGTATACAGTGTGTATGTTGCGTACGGCATATACAGTGTGTGTGTATGGTGCGTACGGCATATACAGTGTGTGTGTGTGTGTGGTGCGTACAGCGTATAAAGTATGTGTGTGTGTGTAGTGCGTACGGCATATACAATGTGTGTGTGTGGTGCGTACAGTATCAGCCGGACGTGGGAGCGAAGGGTTAACGGGAGGCTGACATGAGGCTGAGAGGGGGTAATGGCAGGATTACAGAGCAGGTATGGGGGAAGGGGTTGTATAGGATGAGCCAGGGGGGGAATTGGATGAAAGGTAAAAGGATGTGACATAGGTGGAGGTGGGGCCAAGGGGACAAAAAGGACTGACTGGGGGAGGGAAGCCCCTTTTCGTGATCACCTGAGGACCAGACAGCAAGGCCCACCCACCCGCCCAGGAGAAGAAGAAACCTCGGGTCACAGCGGCGATCATCTGGACATCGTTATTTTGAAAATGTTTGTCAAATATGTGTTCCTTTTATTATATCCCAAAAAAAAAAAATATATATATATATATATATATATATATATACGGATAATTTGATATTACAGAGAGAATTTAATTGCATTGACCTCCAGGGGAAGGGCAATCCGACAGTCGTGGTTCCCTGGAGGTTTCCACCACAAATATATATATATATATATATATATATATATATATATATTGTGAGACAGTGAGAGTGTGTGTGTTGAATGGGGTGTACATTTCACCTAGATACTGTGCTGACTGGTATAAGGGAAATGTATGGCTTTGTAAACCTAGTGGTGGAGAAAGGTCACTACACCTTACATTCAGTACACACTTGCAGCTCAGGCCTGAAACCACTCAGCTGTTAATTAGGAGACCAGAAGTAGGTGTCTGCGAACACAGTCAGAGAGCTCGCTTAGTCTGGACAAGGAGTCCAGGCACAAGAAGGAGTCTCCAGGAATATGAGCTGTCTCAGTCTGGGTGCTCGATGTACCCCGGACACAGGAGTAGTCTCTGTGAGAATCCATGCGGATAGCTGCTGAATAGGAGGGGAGCTCTCTCAAGTCTGGACGTTGAAGGTGCCTTCAGACACAAGGAGGAGACTCTGTGAAACTCCATGCTGGTAAATGCTGAACATATGTGTTGTTTTGGCCCAGGCTATTAGAGTCGGGACCCGGATAGATAGGGAAATCTATCTAAGTGTAGTAAGTGGCTAGACAAGCCCAGTGTAATGTATGTAGTACAGTTCATATAGCGTCTTGTGCTTGGGTGCGATGAAAATACATGAGACACAGGTTTGATATAGAAAGTCTTGTATTACTTCATACAAGTTGGCAAAAATAGTCACACAGTTTGCAGACACAGAAGCAGGAGACACAGCAGGCCAGAGTAATCTAAGCTCAGCAATCACTCTCCACAACAGGTTCAGGATCTTCTTCTCTGTTACCGTAAGTCCATGCAAACGTGGGTCTTTCAAAGAGCAGGGTTCAGAGTCCACAAGTGCTTCAGAGTTCCTCAGTAGGAATAGCTGGAGTACAAGGTCCAAGGCTTTAGGAGTCAGGTCACAGGTTCACTGCAGGCTAGATTCTGAAGCACTGATTGCTCAGCTGTGGCTGCTTAAGAAGCAAAAGGAGAGAATCAGGGCGGGAACATGCAAGCTGGAAACTCCATTTTGACTGAGGGCAAGATAGCTGCAGCAAGACAGAAAGTAAAATGGCTGACGAACAAACTGAGTTTCAGGAACATGTACACAGAACCTTACATTACTCCCCCCTTAGGGACAACCTCCGGATGACCTCAGGCCAGGCTTGTGTGGGTACCTCTGATGAAACTGACGGAGCAAGCGAGGAGCATTAACGTTATTGACTGGTTCCCATGAGTTGTCCTCCACTGGGTAGCCCTGCCATTTAATCAGATATTGTAACTGATTTCTATACAAACTTGGAATCTAAAATCCTTTCCACCACAAATTCTTCCTGACCATCGACTAGCACTGGTCAGGGCAAGGAGAAGAACGTCCAGGAAACGTATTGGGTGTCGCAGCCTTTAGTAGGGATACATGAAAGACAGGGTGAATTCTCATAGTTCTGGGCAGTTGAAGACGACAAGCAACGGCACTTATAATTTTACTGATTTTATAGGGTCCAATGTACTTATGTCCCAACTTAGACGATGGAATCCTTAACTTAAGATTTCTGGTTGACAGCCAGACCAAGTCTCCTACCTTGAAAGCTGGTGCAGGTTTACGAAATTTATCTGCTGCTTTCTTGTACCTTTCCTGAGCCGATTCCAGATTCTCCTTTAGAAGATCCATATTCTTCTGTAAAGACGTGATTCTTTCAGCCACTGCTGGTAAAGGTGTTTCTATGGGAAATCGAGGAAGAATATTAGGATGATAACCTAGATTAGAGTAAAAAGGAGACTGCTTCGTGGAGGCACTCTGAGAGTTGTCATACGAGAACTCAGCTAATGGAAGTAGATCCACCCAATCATCCTGTAGGTGGCAGATAAAGCAGCGGAGATACTGCTCCAGGGTTTGATTGGTTTGTTCGGTCTGTCCATTAGTCTGGGGATGAAAAGCAGAAGAAAGGTTTACTTTAATGTCCAATGCTGCACAGAAATTTTGCCAAAACCTAGAAGTGAATTGCACCCCTCGATCCGAAATAACCTCATCCGGTACTCCATGTAAGCGAAACACATCTTTAATCATCAAATCTGATGTCTGTTTTGCAGTGGGTAAGCCGACACAAGGGATAAAATGAGCTGCCTTTGTTAGACGGTCAACCACCACTAGAATGGTGTTCTTCCCTTGAGAGGTTGGTAACTCCACAATGAAGTCCATAGAAATGGATCCCCACGGGCGGGACGGGGTGGGAAGAGGCTGTAACAGACCAGTTGGTGAGGAGCGAGGTGTTTTGCATCTTGCACAGACTTCACATGAAGTGACATAGTTTAAAACATCCTTCCTGCAAGTGGGCCACCAAAAGAAACGAGAGAGAAATTCCTGTGTCTTTAGAATTCCTCTATGCCCAGCTATCTTGGAATCGTGAATGAGTTGCAATACTCTCAATCTGACTGTTTCAGGAATATACAGGCGTTGTCCCTGAATCCACACACCATTCTTAAAGACAAGACTTACGTCCCTTGGGGGTTGTGCCAAAAAGGAATCCGCATGGTATGCTTCCTTGATGTCCTTAAGTAGGTCTTGATTATGAATTACTCCCAGGAATCTAGAGTCAGGAAGAATAGTCTTAGGAGGAGTAATTGGACGTGTCTCTGCTGAGTAAATCCTAGAGAGTGCATCAGCCTTTCCATTGCGCGATCCTGGTCTATAAGAAATGATAAAATTAAATTGGTTTAAGAAAAGATTCCAGCGAGCCTGGCGAGGAGTCAGGCACTTAGCCGACCTGATAAACTCAAGGTTACGATGGTCTGTCAGGACGACTATTTGCTGTGCAGCTCCCTGAAGAAGGTGTCTCCATTCTTTGAAGGCGGTAATAATGGCCAACAACTCTCTATTGCCCACATCGTAGTTCCTCTCAGCCGAAGACAACTGCTGGGAAAAGAAGGCACAGGGATGCAAGACATTCTTCTCACCTGTTCTCTGAGAGAGTATAGCTCCAACGGCACAGTCTGAAGCATCCACCTCTATTATGAAGGCAAGCTCGGGGTTGGGATGTACTAAGATAGGTGCGGTGGTAAATTTATCTTTTAGACGGGAAAATGCTTCCTGGGCTTGGGGAGTCCAGGAGAACCTAGACTCTTTCCGGGTAAGTTGGGTGATAGGTGACACTACCTCAGAGAAATTTCTAATGAAACGTCTATAGAAGTTGGCAAACCCGATGAAGCGCTGTACCTCCTTCACATTTCTAGGACTTGGCCAATCCTTGATGGCTTGGGTTTTGCTTCCATCCATACTAATTCCTTGTGTAGACAGTACATACCCCAGAAATTGAATTTCGGTCCTATGGAATTCACACTTTTCAAGTTTGATGTAAAGATGATTTTGTCTCAGACGTTCCAAGACCATTCTCACATGTCCATGATGTTCCTCTGTGGAGTTAGAAAAAATTAGAATATCATCCAAATAAATTACCACGAATGTATCTAGGAGATCCCTGAAGATGTCATTCACCAAGTGTTGGAAAGTGGCTGGGGCGGTACTCAGACCAAAAGGCATAACTAGATATTCAAAGTGTCCATAGCGTGACCTGAATGCAGTCTTCCATTCATCCCCAGGTCTAATACGGACTAAGTTATAGGCCCCACGAAGATCTAGTTTAGAGAAAATTTTGGCATGTCGCACTCTCTCCAATAACTCAGGGATTAAAGGCAATGGATAACGGTTTCTAATAGTAACCTTATTGAGTTCCCTATAGTCTACGCATGGTCTCAGAGATCCATCTTTCTTCTTTACAAAGAAGATGGGTGCACCTGCAGGAGATGAAGAGGGGCGTATGAAGCCCTTGGCTAGATTTTCGTCTATGTAATCCTTTAAAGCCTTTAGCTCGGGCCCCGCCAGGGGGTAGATCTTACCAAAAGGTATCTCCGCTCCAGGCAATAATTCAATTGGACAATCATATGGACGGTGAGGAGGAAGCTGGTCAGCGTTCTTCTTGTCACATAAATCCACATAGTCCTGGTATACAGCTGGTAGTTCAGGGACTGACATGGTTCCTTTAGGAACAGAGCAAGCTGAAACTTTTGGACTCATCTGTTTCTCTGGAAAGTGTAATTCCTTGGTCTCCCAGTTAATGGTAGGATTCTGAGCCTGCAGCCATGGTAGCCCTAGAATAATGGGAAAGTGGGGAGAAGAGATAAGCATAAAGGACAGTTTCTCTTGATGATCTTTACCCATAAGAACCCTCAAAGGCTCTGTTTCCTGATCCACTGGTCCAGAGGTCAGCAGGGAGCCATCCACAGTTTCCATCTGTACTGGAGTAGCCTTCTTCACTGAACGTATCCCCTGTTTCAGAGCAAAGGAGACATCCATAAAATTTCCACTTGCCCCTGAGTCGATCATAGCAGAGCTAGACACCCAAGCTGAGTCAACCCAGAGTTTGATGGAAAGAAAGCAATGAGAATTGTTTTTCTTACAACTCAGCTGGGACACCGCTGAGGAAACTTGAAAAATGGCAGCGTTTACACAGTCAACGTCCTCAGAGGTAACGGAGTTTAAGTCCGAGAAATCAAGATCTGTTGCTGCAGATCTCTCTGGAGCCTGAGGCTCGGACCTGACAGATCCCCTCTCGCAACACTCACAATGAATGAGTGCTGCAGTAGTCTTACGAGAACGGCTGGGCAGTTTATAATGAAGTGCCCTGACTTACCACAATAGAAACATAGATTCTCCTTAAAACGATGTTCCTTGCGTGCATCACTAACCCGTCGTTGTAAAGAGTCTACCTGCATGGGTTCAGGTTCAGGTTCCCGTGTAATCCTACTCAAAGGTTCCTTAGCTGGAGAGGAAGGTAGGAAAAGGTTAGTGCGATTGCTTTCGAACCATCTCTCTTGCCTGCGTTCAGTCAGACGAGTATCAATACGGATGCAGTAGTTAATAAAGTCACCTAACGCAGTGGGAGGGTCGGCACGAGCAAGTTCATCCTTAATCAGTGGAGATAACCCCTTTCGAAAAATAGATTTTTTGGCGGAACTGTCCCAGGTGGTATCAAGGGCCCATCTCCTGAAATCCAAGGCATATTCAGCTACCGAGTGCTTACCTTGGCGCAAAGCTAACATGGCTGCTTCAGCTGTTGCACCTCGATTGGGGTCATCAAACACCTGCCCCATGGCTGAAATAAAAGCATCAAGGTGATTCAAACAATCATCCTCAGTCTCAATCAGAGGGTTTGCCCACATCAAAGCCTTGTTGGTAAGCAACATAATTATAGTAAGCACCTTAGATCGTTCAGTGGGAAATTGTGAAGCATGTGCAGAAAAAAAAAGATTGCATTGATTAATAAATCCCCTGAATTTCTCACGTTCACCGCCAAAACGAAAAGGGGGCAACTTGGGAATCCCAGAACTCGGGGCTACGGCAGGAGCCTGGACTCGCTCTTCTAGAACCTCAATCCTGGCTCGCAAATCCTGGGCAGTCTGTCCAAACACTTGCAAATTGTGATTAGTGAGGTCCTGTAGGCTTGAAAAACGGGTCTTTATATTCTGCAAATCTGCAAGGCTTTATGCGGGCCTCCATTTTCCAGATCTTTTAAGACAGGAGTACTGGAAGAAGAGGAGAGGAGAAAAAAAAAACAATAGTGTTTACCTGTGGTAACACTGCAGAGAGAAAAAAAAATTAAGGGAACTGCTCACCTGGAATGGTTGTGAGAAGTCACAACCACTATCATCACAGAAAGTTCACCCGGACATCTGATATCCACAGTTACAGCAGACAAAAAAGAGAAAAGAAAAAAAAAAAAACAATAGTGTTTACCTGTGGTAACACTGCAGAAAAAAAAACACTTAAGGGAATTGCTCACCTGGAATGGTTGTGAGAAGTCACAACCACTGTCATCACAGAAAGTACAACCGGACATCCGATATCCACAGTTACAGCAGACACAGCCTTTCCAGACCCAGCAGACACTAACGTTTTGGCTTCAGAATCTTGTAATGTATGTAGTACAGTTCATATAGCGTCTTGTGCTTGGGTGCGATGAAAATACATGAGACACAGGTTTTATATAGAAAGTCTTGTATTACTTCATACAAGTTGGCAAAAATAGTCACACAGTTTGCAGACACAGAAGCAGGAGACACAGCAGGCCAGAGTAATCTAAGCTCAGCAATCACTCTCCACAACAGGTTCAGGATCTTCTTCTCTGTTACCGTAAGTCCATGCAAACGTGGGTCTTTCAAAGAGCAGGGTTCAGAGTCCACAAGTGCTTCAGAGTTCCTCAGTAGGAATAGCTGGAGTACAAGGTCCAAGGCTTTAGGAGTCAGGTCACAGGTTCACTGCAGGCTAGATTCTGAAGCACTGATTGCTCAGCTGTGGCTGCTTAAGAAGCAAAAGGAGAGAATCAGGGCGGGAACATGCAAGCTGGAAACTCCATTTTGACTGAGGGCAAGATAGCTGCAGCAAGACAGAAAGTAAAATGGCTGACGAACAAACTGAGTTTCAGGAACATGTACACAGAACCTTACACCCAGGTCTTATGTTTATGATTTGTTTTATCTGTTTGCTGTGGACTTTAATAAAGCTGGTTGCGGCCAGTTTTTACCAGAACTGCTGTCTCTGAATGAACTGTTTCTATGCCATTCCGTCTACCCGGACGGCGATCTCAGAGCTATATCCCCTGAAAAGCTTACAATTGGCGGAGAATGCTGGGGAAGCACAGTGGCTGATACAATTGGTGCTGGAATGTGCGTGCAGCACAGTGGTTAGAGACAGCAATAAAAGTTGAAGTCTGTTGAAGCAGCAGCAGAGAAAAAAAAAAGTGTGTCAGCAAAAGAAACGTCTGTTGGAGCAGTCTTAAAGAGACAGTAGCCCTAATAGAGTTTGCAGAGAAAAAAAAAAAAAAAAAAAGTGTCTGCACAGCAAAGCTGAAATTTCTGTGGAAAAGACTGTGGAGTGTGTATGTCTTGAGTGAAGACTGCCGTTGTTGAGACAGAGAAGTCTGACAGCATGGATGACAGCATGGAGGCGCTGTTTGAACAAATGGCGCAAGTTAATGTGCAACATAAGACTGCCGTGGTTGAGACAGATAAGTCCGGCAGTATGGAGGAGCTCGTTGAGTACCTGGTACAGGCCCAGCAGAGCATGCAACTGCAGTGCCAGCAGCAGCAGCAGGAGAATAACCGGTTGTTGGAGCAGATTGCATCTCTCAGCACCTCGTCCCAGAATAATGTTGTGAAGGCACCTGCGTTGTCCGCTGTAAAGAAGGCGGTAAGACGGTCCCTGAAAAAGATGACACCTCGTGATGATGTGGAGGTATATCTCACTAGGTTTGAGGGACTGGCAGAGAAGGAGAATCTGCCCCTATCTGAATGGGCCATGATGGTCGCACCCTATCTGATTGGAGAACCCCAAAGGGCCTATGCTGACCTGAGCGAGCAGGACAGCCAAGACTATGCCAAGCTGAAAGCGGAGATTCTTACCCGGCTGGGTGTTACGGTGACAGCCCGTGCCAGGGGAGTTCATGACTGGAGATGCAGTTGGGAGTCTGCAGTCAGCAAACCTGATTATGGAGTTGAAAAGGTGATAGTGAACCGCTACACCCGAGCATGTCCTCCTGAGGTACAGCCAGAGGTCGGACAAGGAGACCACCAGGACGCCAATCGTCTGGTCAGCCTGATGGAGAAGGCCTTCGCCAGCAAAGACTGTCTCCGTGACCAGCCGTCTGAGAGGTCGTCACTTCAGAGTTCCCGGACGCTGAACTCTCGCGGTAAGAGCGTTCCAGCTGTTGGGGACATGGGGTATGCTGATAAGCGGGTTCAGGCCCGAGGGGACATGTGGGTGGAAAAGTGTGATGGACAGTGTTGGAGATGTCGTGAAATTGCAGCCAACTGTCCAATAGAGGGGGAGCCTATGTATTGTGATGTTGGCAGATCCCTCTCTCTCTGCGCAGAACCTGTGTGTGAGTCCACCTCAGCCGAAGAGACTGGACCACAGGTGTCCCCGGTGGTTGTAAATGACTGCCCAGCACAGGCCCTCTTGGACTCAGAGAGTCCAGTGACTTCCGTATGTGACAGCCTGATTGATAGGGACTTCATCCCTGATAAGCACCTGAGTATGGTGTGCATCCATGGAGACACCAAAGTCTACCCAGAGACTGCCGTGGACTTGGTCCCCAAACTCGGGGAGGTTTCATATGAAGGGGGGGTAGTGAAGAACCTGGTGCAACCCGTCATATTGGGTAATGACTTTCCCCGGTCTAAGGATCTCTGGGGAAAAATGTTTCTGATGGACAGTGTGATGAAGCTCCTACTGAGGGTGCGCAGTCCCGAGGGGCGGAACACAATGCTAGTGGGCCGTTAAACTTATGTGATAATGATGATGATGATAATGATAATGATGATGATGATCATGATAATGATGATGACCATGATAATGATGCTGATGCTGATAATGATAATGATGATGATCATGATAGTGATGATGATACTGATCATAATCATGATAATGATATTGATAATAATGATGACTGTGATAGTGATGAAATTCCTTTGCAGGTGATGTTGGGAGACGAGGATGGTGGTTCTCGGGAACCGAGTGTCCCTGACTTACCTGTGTCCTGTGACAATTTTGAGAGTGAGCAGTGGCGAGACCCCTCTCTTAAAACGGCCCAGGAAAATATAAATGTTCTAAATGAGGTTTCCCAAGAGCCTGGCTCTGAGGAGAGGTTTCCTCATGTTGCCATAAACACTCACCTGTTGTATAGGGACACTGAAGTCCAGGGAGAGGTCGTGAGCCAGCTCCTAGTACCTGAGCTATATAGAAGTATAGTGCTGGGGTTGTCACATAGTCACATACTTGAGGGACCAGATGGTGAAGTTAATGTTGTGGATGACATGTTAACTAAGGTTCCAGATCAGGATGTGAATGAGAATAAATTGTATACCCCTGAAAGTGAGCAGGATGAGAATGAGAATGAATTGTATAACCCTGAAAGTGAGCCGGATGTGGCTGAGAAAAAGGGGTCAGACAGGGATAGTGGTAGTGATAGTGAATCATCTGATGACAATAAAGCAGCCAGTGCAAATGAGGAAGGCATGGTAGCAGAGGAGGTTGAGAGTCCTGAGAAGAAAGCTGATGCTGACCTTACAGCCGGACAGAAGATGGCATCTGAAGATGTTTTACAGTTGGCCGGTTCCCTGGCGAAGACTAAGGTGAAAGGAGGAGAGCTGAGCTTTAAAGGCAGGACTCTGAAACTGAACACAGCACAAGTGGATGCTGTTGAAGATGAGAAGTTATCAATGTATGGTATGGAGCTGCATCATGCCCAGGACTCTGAAGGTAATGCTGCAGAGGTGGAAAAAGCCATGGAAGTGGTGGTCACCAAGCCAGATGCCTCATCAGAAGCTGAGGTCTCAAGTGAAGCTGTGAGGAACAAGACTGAAGATATGGGGACTGACTCTGTCCAGGAATCTGTTTCTGCCGAAGACAGCGGCGTGGACGGGTTACGGTCCGGATCAGTAGCTGCAACTCGTGAAGCTCAGGCTGGAAGTTCGGCGCCCGGAGCCCCAGCAGTGTTCCCGAGTGATACCAAGGATCTAGATAAATCACAAGATGAGATTTTGAGACATCAGGCTGGCATTGGTGAGCTCAAGCGCACTTTCATGGAGTCTACATCGGAGCCATGTCCCAACAAATGGGAAAAGCGGTGTGTCACTCCGTTGCCGCTGCAGACACACGGGAGCTCAGATGGGATGCAGAATGTGATGGAAGAGAAGAATCCGGCGGGTTCTGAGTATACAGATGCAGCTATCAAGGAGAACTTGAGAGCTGGAATAAATGGAGATATTGGAGACCATAATGATGTGACTGAAGAGGTAGAATGTAAGACTGACGGTAGGGCTTCTGAGCATGTTCTACCAGAAGAGCCTGAAGAAGGGGCCGAAGACATAAAGGACGTCCAACAGGTACCAGATGAATTGATTACTTCTCAGAAAAAACTCCAAACTGTGATGAAGGAGTGTGATGAAAGCCATGAGCATCTTCGTGAGAAAGTCAATGAAGTAAAAGGAAGAATACAGGGAATCTCTTCGTTGCAAGAGCAAATGCTGCTCAATAAGTCTAAGGCTCTATATAAGAATGCTGTTGTCACAGTAGAACATTACAATTCAGCTGGAGACTTAGCGGATGAATTATGTGTACTGCAAAAGAAAAACGATCTGCTCCTTCTACAGTCCCAATCATTTGAACAGAGTAGCTTAAATGGTCAGTGTCATGGGTGTATCGCCACGAGGATCGTCGCGATTACACACTCTGACTTCTCACAGCTGAGTTGCTGTTTCTTTGTGTTTGGTAATGAGGGAGTTAATTTTACCTAGCTCTTTGCTAAGACTAGGTCCAGCCTCGCCCGGCTGCTTTTGATTATGTTCTAATTAGATTCCTTCATATACCTGCCAGTCTGCTTGTTAGATGCCGGTGAAAGCATTCATGTAGTCTAGCAGACTGGGTCGGTTCTGAGAATATTTAAGCTAAGAGCTCCTTAGTTGTTTTTACTCTTACAGCTTATAGTTTATCTCTGAGACCTTAGGTGTTCCTACTGTGTGTGAGTGTTGTATGTAAGACTTTATTTACTTTATTTCTTGTCTTTTTTGTATGTCTTTCTGTTCATTAACCGTTACCTGTTCATTCCCTTTGGTGGTAATCAGGGTCCTTCTTAGGACTAGATTACAGTTGGCAGGGATTGATAGGAGACAGGGTTTACGCTGGTGGCCTGGACCTCTGTACCTTTAACAGTACCTCCAGGTAGAGGGATTAGTTAGGACCCCAGTTTAGGGTCAGCATAGACCCCGGTCACCCTCTAGCCGGAGACAGCGTATAACGGATTCCGTATTGACCCACTGGACATTCTGTCAGGTAATTCTATGTTATCATATATCTATGCGCATGTTATATTGTATGTTGCCCTTTGATATAGATTACTGACATCACATATATATATATATCTGCTATACAGCGTGACATTTTCACCGGCCATACTAAAGATTCTCCCCAGCTGTCATGGATCCAGTAGCCCAGCTGGCCCGGCAGTTGCAGGGTTGTCCATGGAGTTTGCAGACATTAAGTCCAAGGTTTTGTCTCCCCCGGAGCAAACCAGATCTGAACCTAAGGTTGCTCTCCCGGACATGTTCACTGGTGGGCGGGACAAATTTTTTACTTTCCGGGAGGCATGTAAATTGTACTTTCGGCTGCGGCCTCGGTCATCTGGGAGTGAAGAGCAGAGGGTGGGAATTGTTATCTCACTCTTACAAGGGGACCCTCAATCTTGGGCGTTCTCTATTCCTCCAGGCTCCCCAGATCTCCAGTCAGTGGATCGATTTTTTACTGCCCTGGGTCTGGTATATGATGATCCGGATCGAGTTTCCCTTGCTGAAACAAAGTTACGTAAAATACGGCAAGGAAATCGTCCAGCGGAGGAATATTCTTCTGAGTTCCGTAGATGGGCAACAGATACTCAGTGGAATGACCCAGCTCTTAGGAGCCAGTTTTGTCAAGGGTTGCCTGACAAATTAAAGGATGTGTTGGCTCAGTATGATTCTCCTCCATCACTGGAGGCTGCTATGGCCCTCGCTATTCGCATTGATAGACGAATTCGGGGAAGACGCGAGGTAACTCCGCCTCCCGTGATGACTCCACCTACTACTAAAGTCCCTTATACTGAGGTTCCCCTGGTCTGTTCTGAGGAACCCATGCAGTTGGGAGGGACATCTTTTTGTAGGAGGGAATCGGCGGTGCGACGCAAGACTAGAAGGTGTTTCTTTTGCGGGAGAGAGGGACATTTTGTTGGGGGGTGTCCATCCCGGGCCTCTTTGAGCAAAGGAGTTAACCTGGGAGTGTGTATTTCGTCCCCAAATCCCTCTCAGTTTCTCGTGCCTGCGGAGGTGGTGATTGGTACTAGAACTGAGAGGATTTCTGTTTTTCTTGATAGTGGGTCCGGGGCTAATCTGGTGGACGCTCTGTTTGCCCAGGCGCATGGTATGCAACTGAGTGTATTGGCCAAACCGGTCCCTATAGTCTCTATTGATTCTAGACCTCTCGGTCAAGGTAGCTTGGTACAAGCTGTTCATAACATAGATCTTCGAGTAGGGGCAATACATAAAGAGCAATTGTCTTGTTATGTGTTGGAGGGTCTACCTACTCCTATTGTGTTGGGACTTCCTTGGTTGGCTAAACATAACCCAGTGATTGATTGGCAATCCAGAAAGATAAGCCAGTGGGGTGAATTTTGCAGGAATAACTGCATGAGCACGGTCATCGGTGCGGTTGTGCCTAGGACTTTGTCTCCTTTTCTGGAGGACTTTGGGGAGATGTTCTCAGAGGAGGGGTGTAAAGAGTTACCTCCTCATCGCGCATATGACTGCTCAATAAAGTTGCTTCCTGATGCCTTATCTCGTACTTTCCCAGGGGCCGGGAAGACGGATGATCCGGTTCCTATTCCTCAGGAGGGAGTTGTAGTGTCAGCTGTATGCTCTGAGCTTGAGGGGGAGGTATTGGGGGCTCAGGGGGACGCCCCTGTGGGACTTCCAGGGAGACTGATAGTTCCAGATCGGTTAAGACTGAAGGTTACGGGGAACCGTTACAAACGGATGGCTGATAGGGGGAGAGTTTCTGGTCTAGATCTGAAGGTGAACGATCTGGTTTGGTTGTCTACCAGGAATATAAAACTTAAAGTTTCCTCCTGGAGGTTGGGTCCCAGATTCATCGGGCCGTACAGGATCAGTTCCATAATTAATCCTGTGGCATTTCGTCTGGACCTCCCTCCTACATTTAAAATTCATAATGTGTTTCACAAGTCATTACTTAAAAAGTATGTGGCACCAGTCATACCGTCACCTCTACCTCCTCCTTCAGTGGTGGTCAATGATAACGTGGAATTTCATGGGTCGAAAATCATTGAGTCACGTCTCAGTCGCCGATCCCTTCAGTACTTGGTTCATTGGAGGGGGTATGGTCCTGAGGAGAGGACGTGGGTCCCTGCGTCTGATGTTAACGCAGATCGATTGGTTCGGACCTTTCACACAACTCACCCGGGCAGACCTGGCCCTGAGGGTCCGGAGTCCCCTCGTAGAGGGGGGGTACTGTCATGGGTGTATCGCCACGAGGATCGTCGCGATTACACACTCTGACTTCTCACAGCTGAGTTGCTGTTTCTTTGTGTTTGGTAATGAGGGAGTTAATTTTACCTAGCTCTTTGCTAAGACTAGGTCCAGCCTCGCCCGGCTGCTTTTGATTATGTTCTAATTAGATTCCTTCATATACCTGCCAGTCTGCTTGTTAGATGCCGGTGAAAGCATTCATGTAGTCTAGCAGACTGGATCGGTTCTGAGAATATTTAAGCTAAGAGCTCCTTAGTTGTTTTTACTCTTACAGCTTATAGTTTATCTCTGAGACCTTAGGTGTTCCTACTGTGTGTGAGTGTTGTATGTAAGACTTTATTTACTTTATTTCTTGTCTTTTTTGTATGTCTTTCTGTTCATTAACCGTTACCTGTTCATTCCCTTTGGTGGTAATCAGGGTCCTTCTTAGGACTAGATTACAGTTGGCAGGGATTGATAGGAGACAGGGTTTACGCTGGTGGCCTGGACCTCTGTACCTTTAACAGTACCTCCAGGTAGAGGGATTAGTTAGGACCCCAGTTTAGGGTCAGCATAGACCCCGGTCACCCTCTAGCCGGAGACAGCGTATAACGGATTCCGTATTGACCCACTGGACATTCTGTCAGGTAATTCTATGTTATCATATATCTATGCGCATGTTATATTGTATGTTGCCCTTTTGATATAGATTACTGACATCACATATATATATATATCTGCTATACAGCGTGACAGTCAGAGACCATGGCAGAGGAGCTTAAGGTCTGTGAAATAGACTTTATGAGTCCACCGATATTCAAGAAAATAGATGTGCTAAAGAGGGTTCAAGGGGAACTAGAGAAAAGTAAAAAACCCCCTATACCTTCTGTGATAGTTGGTGACACATGGTCAGTGCACCAAGGACAGGAGGTACGTGAGTTTCTGAGGAAGAGTCAGCAGAAGTGTTCTGATGTGCTGGGTCGTACTTCTCTGGCCAGGCACTATATCGAAACTGAGCCCGGCCCTAAGGTCAAGATGAAACCGTGCAGGATACCCGAGGCCCGCAGAGAGCATAGGCCTGGGAGGGTACAGGGTAGTGCGGATGCTTCAGATGAAGAGAAAGCTGATGTTGGCTATGGCTCAGGTGAAGATACAGATGACAGTAGTGAAGATGAAGCTGATGAAGGCCATGACTGGTCCAGAGTTCACTGTCTCTTTTGGATTGTTGACCAGCCCTCCGGTCTGGATGACCAGCCCTCCGGTCTGGAGAAGAGGGGGGGGGATATGTGAGACAGTGAGAGTGTGTGTGTTGAATGGGGTGTACATTTCACCTAGATACTGTGCTGACTGGTATAAGGGAAATGTATGGCTTTGTAAACCTAGTGGTGGAGAAAGGTCACTACACCTTACATTCAGTACACACTTGCAGCTCAGGCCTGAAACCACTCAGCTGTTAATTAGGAGACCAGAAGTAGGTGTCTGCGAACACAGACAGAGAGCTCGCTTAGTCTGGACAAGGAGTCCAGGCACAAGAAGCAGTCTCCAGGAGTATGAGCTGTCTCAGTCTGGGTGCTCGATGTACCCCGGACACAGGAGTAGTCTCTGTGAGAATCCATGCGGATAGCTGCTGAATAGGAGGGGAGCTCTCTCAAGTCTGGACGTTGAAGGTGCCTTCAGACACAAGGAGGAGACTCTGTGAAACTCCATGCTGGTAAATGCTGAACATATGTGTTGTTTTGGCCCAGGCTATTAGAGTCGGGACCCGGATAGATAGGGAAATCTATCTAAGTGTAGTAAGTGGCTAGACAAGCCCAGGTCTTATGTTTATGATTTGTTTTATCTGTTTGCTGTGGACTTTAATAAAGCTGGTTGCGGCCAGTTTTTACCAGAACTGCTGTCTCTGAATGAACTGTTTCTATGCCATTCCGTCTACCCGGACGGCGATCTCAGAGCTATATCCCCTGAAAAGCTTACAATATATAGGGGGGGTTTTCCTCTCCCCAGCACTGTCGGATGGCTCCTAGTGAGCAGAGGGCTCTGCTACAATGGGTATTAAGGTTTAGTGTTTTAGGGAGTTGGTGGGTCCTCGAAGTTGGTAAAAACGGAGGATTGGGGACCCGTTAAATACATGGATCCCCTTCATTGGATGTTAAGGTGGTGGCGGTCTGGTGAGTTTTCGGGGTGATACCCTGCGATGGAACGCAGGGTTCACAGTAACTGGACATTTGGGTGATACCCGATGATGGAACGTCGGATTCATATTAACTTGATGGGTGATACCCGGCGATGGAACGTCGGGTTCACATTAGTATGAGATTGGGCGATTCCCGGCGATGGAACGTCGGGATCGCATGGTCGAGAAGGCCACCCCCTTACCCCGGTTCATGGTGCTCCTGAGTCGGAGATAACCACGGCTAGGAGTAAGGCTGGGGGGGAAAGGGGCAAGGCCCAGTAAAAAAGGACCACCAGACCTTTATAACTTCGAGGACCTCACCAAGTGTCTTGATTAACAATGAATTTTAATAAATAGGCTGCTGTGGCCGTTTTTACCCAAATTGAGATGGTTGTCACGTGTCTTTGCTTAATGGGAAGGTAGGGGAGATGGGCGGGGGGGTAATTGGGTCAAAGGAGGAATCGCCCTCTCCAGAGTCAAGCATATACAGTGTGTTTGTGGTGCGTGCGGCGTATACAGTGTGTGTGGTGCGTACGATGTATACAGTGTGTGTGTGTGGTGCGTACGGCGTATACAGTGTGTGTGTGGTGCGTACGGCGTATACAGTGTGTGTGTGTGTGTGGTGCGTACGGCGTGTACAGTGTGTTTGTGGTGCGTACGGCGTATACAGTGTGTGTGTGGTGCGGCGGTGTTCCGCTGGTACCGCGCAAGAGGCTGGTACCACCAGCAGTTTCCATATTGAGACACCCATCACCCATTGGTGTCCCAATATGGCGGTCAGTGAACTTCCGCCGCTTGGAATTCTGGGATCCGGACAAATCTGGATGGAACAGGATGTGAAGACATTACAAGGTAAGTATATATAGGATTGTAAAACATTGGGTAAAACGGTATCTGAAAAAGATTTGGGTGTATGGGGGGGATGTTTTTAGATGCCACACAGTATGATGTCCTGGCAGTAAATCCCCCCACACACAGCATGATGTACCCACAGTACATGCCTCCATGTCACAGTATGATGTCCTCGCAGTACATTCATCCATGACACAGTATGATGTCCCCACAATTCATTCCCCTACACACAGTATGATGTATTTAACCCCTTCATGACCCAGCCTATTTTGACCTCAAAGACCTTGCCATTTTTTGCAATTCTGACCAGTGTCCCTTTATGAGGTAATAACTCAGGAACGCTTCAACGGATCCTAGCGATTCTGAGAAAGTTTTTTCGTGACATATTGGGCTTCATGTTAGTGGTAAATTTAGGTCGATAATTTTTGCATTTATTTGTGAAAAAAAATGGAAATTTGGCGAAAATTTTGAAAATTTTGTAATTTTCAAATTTTTAATTTTTATTCTGTTAAACCAGAGAGTTATGTGGCACAAAATAGTTAATAAATAACATTTCCCACATGTCTACTTTACATCAGCACAATTTTGGGAACAACATTTTTTTTTGTTAGGAAGTTATAAGGGTTAAAAGTTGACCAGCGATTTCTCATTTTTACAGCAAAATTTACAAAACCATTTTTTTTAGGGACCACCTCACATTTGAAGTCACTTTGAGGGGTCTATATGGCAGAAAATACCCAAAAGTGACACCTTTATAAAAACTGCACCCCTCAAGCTACTCAAAACTACATTCAAGAAGATTATTAACCCTTCAGGTGCTTCACAGGAACTAAAGCAACGTGGAAGGAAAAAATGGACATTTTAATTTTTCCAACAAAAATTTTCTTTTAGCATCAATTTTTTCATTTTTACATGGGCAACAGGATAAAATGGATCCTAAAATTTGTTGGGCAATTTCTCCTGAGTACACAGATACCTCATATGTGGTCATAAACCACTGTATGGGCGCACAGCAGGGCTCAGAAGGGAAGGAGCGCCATTTGACTTTTTGAATGGAAAATATGCTGGAATATTTAGCAGTTGCCATGTTGCATTTGGAGAGTCCCTGTGTGCCTAAACATTGGAGCTCCCCCACAAGTGACCCCATTTTGGAAACTAGACCCCCTAAGGAACTTATCTAGATGCATAGTGATCACTTTGAACCCCCAGGTGCTTCAGAAATTGATCTGTAAAAAAAAGAAAGTACTTTTTTTTCACAAAAATTTTCTTTTAGCCTCAGTTTTTTCATTTTCACATGGGCAACAGTATAAATTGGATCCTAAAATTTGTTGGGCAATTTCTCCTGAGTACATAGATACCTCGTATGTGGTCATAAACCACTGTTTGGGCACACGGCAGGGCTCAGAAGGGAAGGAGCGCCATTTGACTTTTTGAATAGAAAATATGCTGGAATATTTAGCGGTTGCCATGTCGCATTTGGAGAGTTCCTGTGTGCCTAAACATTGGAGCTCCCCCACAAGTGACCCAATTTTGGAAACTAGACCCCCTAAGGAACTTATCTAGATGCATAGTGATCACTTTGAACCCCCAGGTGCTTCACAAATTGATCCGTTAAAAAAAAAAGAAAGTACTTTTTTTCACAAAAATTTTCTTTTAGCCTCAGTTTTTTTCATTTTCACATGGGCAACAGTATAAATTGGATCCTAAAATTTGTTGGGCAATTTCTCCTGAGTACACAGATACCTCATATGTGGTTATAAACCACTGTTTGGGCGCACGGCAGGGCTCAGAAGGGAAGGAGCGCCATTTGACTTTTTGAATAGAAAATATGCTGGAATATTTAGCGGTTGCCATGTCGCATTTGGAGAGTTCCTGTGTGCCTAAACATTGGAGCTCCCCCACAAGTGACCCCATTTTGGAAACTAGACGCCCTAAGGAACTTATCTAGATGCATAGTGAGCACTTTGAACCCCCAGGTGCTTCACAGAAGTTTATAACACAGAGCCGTGAAAATAAAAAATCATTTTTTTTTCTCAAAAAATGATTTTTTAGCCCACTATTTTTTATTTTCACAATGGTTACAGGAGAAATTGAACCCCAAAAGTTGTTGTCCAGTTTGTCTTGAGTACGCTAGTACCCCATATGTGGGGGGGAACCACTGTTTTGGCACACGTCAGGGCTCGGAAGGGATGTAGTGACACTTTGAAATGCCGACTTGATGGAATGGTCTGCGGGCATCTTGTTACGTTTGCAGAGCCCCTGATGTGCCTAAACAGTGGAAACTTCCCACAAGTGACCCCATTTTGGAAACTAGACCCCGCAAAGAACTTATCTAGATGTGTGGTGAGCACTTTGAACCCCCAAGGGGTACACAGAAGTTTATAACGCCCGGGCATGAAATATAAAAAAAATCATATTTTTTCCACAATCAGGATCTTTTAGTCCCCAATTTTTTTATTTTCCAAAGGGTAACATGAGAAATTAGACCCCAAAAGTTGTTGTCCAATTTGTCCTGAGTATGCTGATATCCCATATGTGGGAGAAAACTACTGTATGGGCACACGTCAGGGCTCGGATGGGAAGTAGTGACGTTTTGAAATGCCCACTTGATGGAATGGTCTTCGGGCGTCATGTTACGTTTGCAGAGTCCCTGATGTGCCTAAACAGTAGAAACTCCCCACAAGTGACCCCATTTTGGAAACTAGATCCCCCAAGGAACTCCTATAGATGTGTGGTAAGCACTTTGAATCTCCAAGTCCTTCACAGAAGTTTATAACGCAGAGCCGTGAAAATATAAAATCATTTTTTTTCCACAAAAATAATTTTTTAGTCCCCAATTTTTTTCCCCAATGTTAATAGGAGAAATTAGAACCCCCAAAGTTGTTGTGCAATTTTTCCAGAGTACGCTGATACCCCATATGTGGGGATAAACCACTGTTTGGGCATACGTCGGGGCTTGGAATAAAGGGAGCACTGTTTGACTTTTTGAACGCAAAATTTGCAGGAATCAATGGTGGCGCCTTGTCGCGTATGGAGACCCCCTTATGTGCCTAAAATAGTGGAAACCCCTCAATTCTAACTCCAACCCTAACCCCAACACACCCCTAACCCCAATCCTAACCCTAATACAAACCCTAACCATAACCCTAACCCCAACACACCCCTAATCCTAATCCCAACTCTAACCATAAACCTAACCACAAGCCTAACCCTAATTCCAACCCTAACCCAAATTCCAACCCTAACCCTAATTCTAACCTTAACCCTAATGCTAACCCTAACCCTAGTTCTAACCCTAAGGCTGGGTTCATATTGCGTTTTACCAGCCCGTTCAACACGTAGCGTTGACCGGCTGGTAACGGTATAGCATAACGCGATTGCGTTATGCTATACCCGCTAGCGCAGATGAATCAGCAGATGATTCATCTGTGCTAGCGGTGACGGAGCCCAGACGCTGCAGCCCATGTCCGAGGCTCCGTCACTGAATGACGGCACATCGCGAACGCATGCCGCTTTACGGCATACGTTGCGATGCGCACACAAATGGGGTGAATGGCAGCGTTAACGGACTGCGTTACACCGCGTTATACCGCGGTGAAACGCAGTCCATCTAACGGACTGCCATAATGCAATATGAACCCAGCCTAACCATAACCCTGAGACCCCGTGCACATGTTGCGGATTCACTTGCGGATTTTTGTTAAATCCGCAGGTAAAATGACCTGCGTTTTACCTGCGAATTTAGCGCGGATTTGTTGAGGTTTTTCCCTGCGGTTTTACACCTATAATAGAATAGGTGTAAAACCTCTGCGGAATCCGCACAAAGAGTTGACATGCTGCGGATTTAAAACCGCAGCAAATCCGCATGTGCACAGCGTTTTTTTTAACCATTTAATTGCATTGTACTTTACATGGTTTCTGGATCTGCTATGGATCCGCAGCACCAAATCCGCTGTGGATCCGCAGCGCCAAATCCGCTGCGGATCCGCAGCAAAATCTCCGGCGGATCAGCAGCAAAATCCGCCGCGGATCCCCAACAAAATCCGCCGCGGATCCCCAGCAAAATCCGCCGCGGATCCCCAGCAAAATCCGCCGCGGATCCCCAGCAAAATCCGCCTCGGATCACAAGCAAAATCCGCCGAGGATCCCCAGCAAAATCCGCCGAGGATCCCCAGCAAAATCCTCCGCGGATCCCCAGCAAAATCCGCCGCGGATCAGCAGCAAAATCCGCCGCGGATCAGCAGCAAAATCCGCCTCGGATCAGCAGCAAAATCCGCCGCTGATCAGCAGCAATATCCGCCGCGGATCCGTAGCAAAATTCGCCGCGGATCAGCAGCAAAATCCGCCGCGGATCAGCAGCAAAATCCGCCGCTGATCAGCAGCAAAATCCGCCGCTGATCAGCAGCAAAATCCGCCGCTGATCAGCAGCAAAATCCGCCGCGGATCAGCAGCAATATCCGCCGCGGATCCGCAGCAAAATCAGCCGCGGATCAGCAGCAAAATCCGCCGCGGATCAGCAGCAAAATCCGCCGCGGATCAGCAGCAATATCCGCCGCGGATCACCAGCAAAATCCGCCGCGGATCACCAGCAATATCCGCCGCGGATCCGCAGCAAAATCCGCCGCGGATGAGCAGCAAAATCAGCCGCGGATCAGCAGCAAAATCCGCCGCGGATCAGCAGCAAAATCCGCCGCGGATCCGCAGCAAAATCCGCCGCTGATCAGCAGCAAAATCCGCCGCTGATCAGCAGCAAAATCCGCCGCTGATCAGCAGCAAAATCCGCCGCGGATCAGCAGCAATATCTGCCGCGGATCCGCAGCAAAATCAGCCGCGGATCCGCAGCAAAATCAGCCGTGGATCAGCAGCAAAATCCGCCGCGGATCAGCAGCAAAATCCGCCGCGGATCAGCAGCAAAATCCGCCGTGGATCAGCAGCAAAATCCGCCGCGGATCAGCAGCAAAATCAGCCGCGGATCAGCAGCAAAATCCGCCGCGGATCAGCAGCAAAATCCGCCGCTGATCAGCAGCAAAATCCGCCGCTGATCAGCAGCAAAATCCGCCGCTGATCGCAGCAAAATCCGCCGCGGATCGGCAGCAATATCCGCCGCGGATCGGCAGCAAAATCCGCCGCGGATCGGCAGCAATATCCGCCGCGGATCCGCAGCAAAATCAGCCGCGGATCCGCAGCAAAATCAGCCGCGGATCAGCAGCAAAATCAGCCGCGGATCAGCAGCAAAATCCGCCGCGGATCAGCAGCAAAATCCGCCACGGATCAGCAGCAAAATCCGCCGCTGATCAGCAGCAAAATCCGCCGCTGATCAGCAGCAAAATCCGCAGCGGATCAGCAGCAATATCCGCCGCGGATCCGCAGCAAAATCAGCCGCGGATCCGCAGCAAAATCAGCCGCGGATCAGCAGCAAAATCAGCTGCGGATCAGCAGCAAAATCCGCTAGGAAAAAAAAAAAAATTCTTTATTTTATTATTTGTCCCTACCTATGACAGGGGGGGTTCATTTACTTTTTTTTTATTTTGATCACTGTGACAGTTTATCACAGTGATCAAAATAAATTTTTGTACAATGGTGTGCGCACTGCGCACGCGCCGGCCGGCGGGCGCACTGCGCAGGCGCCCGCCATTTTCCAAGATGGCGGCGCCCATGAAGAATCCCGGGCAGCCGCCGGGACGGATCCAGGGACATCGGTGGACCGGGAGAGGTGAGTAGGGAGTGTCGGAAGGTGAGGGAGGGGATCGATAGGTGGGGGCAGCGGATCGCAGGAGCAGGGGAGCAGACAGTGACGGCGGTGACCGATCGCTGTCATCTTTCGGTGGCGGCGGCCGATCACCGCCGTGACTCGATGTGGGGGGGTCAGGGCTCAGTGTCCAGCCATGGCAGATGCTATTGCAGCATCGGCCATGGCTGGATTGTAATATTTCACCAATTTCATTGGTGAAATATTACAAATCGCTCTGATTGGCTGTTTCACTTTTAACAGCCAATCAGAGCGATTGTGGCCACGTGGGGGTTAAGCCAACCCCCCTGTGGTGATGCACTAAGGGTCCTGTGCCTGGGGGTCGGGTGACCTTTCAGTGACCCCGGTCACCCGACCCCCAGGAACATGATTTATAGCATGACGCCGACGTCATGGGTCGGGATGGCACTGGTTTTCATGACGCCGACGTCGGCGTCATGGGTCGGGAAGGGGTTAAAGTACATCTCCCCCACACAGCATGATGTTTTTACAGTACATCTCCCCCACACAGTATGATGTCCTGGCAGAACATTCCTCTATGACTGTCCCTACAGTACTTCCCCCCACACATAGCATGATGTACCCCCAAAAATTTTCCCATGAAACACAGTATGATGTGCGAAACTTGCTAGGACCGTGGGATACTCGGGCCGGGTCTGACAGTATGTAAAGGGGATTGTCACAGCAGAGGTGACCCGGTCCGTGGCCCTGTGCATGCAATGGCGGTGATGAGGGGTAGTTTTTAAGGGAAAGTTTTGTGACGCCACCCATGGCATTCGGCAAGGGATAGCCAACGCTGCAGTTCAGTTCCTCTGGGGCCAATGGTAATGCAGCAGAGATGTTAACACTCCCCACGGGTGAAGCGGGGTCCCAGGGCAGATATGGCAGGCTGTGAGGGAAGGAGGACGTTGGGGTACAGGACTGAGGATTAGAGGAATAACTGACGGACACAAAGGCTGTTGTTTCTTTTACCTTTTACTGAGCAGTGCAGGTGCAGTCTGGGGCTCAGGTTGTCGATAGTTCTGGAGCCGGTCAGCCTGGAAGTGTGGCGCCCCTGAGGGTCCAGTCACCACAGAGGTACTGCACCTCAACCAGAGGTGTGGTATCCCATCTTTCAGGTAAGATGGAGACACTGAACCTGGCTCTGACACAACACTACATCGATCACACACACTAGCAGCAGTTCCACTTCTTCCCTGCTGGCTAGGAAAGGGTGTTAGAAGGTGGGTGGAGCTTGTGGGTTAGAGCAGGAGAATTGAGGGAAGAAAGGAAGAGTCTTCCCATAGGGGAAGAAGGGGAAAGACATGCATAGGCAACCTTCCCATAGGGGAAGGTGGGAAGAGATAGAACCGTACAGTAGTCTCCTGGTCTGGAGGAGCTGCTAGACAGACAGAAGGACAGAAGGAAGCTCCCTGGAGGGGAAAGGGATTTCTCAGAGGCACGGCTGAGCAGAGGCTACCCGTGGGGCTTGTTCCAGGCTGACGGACGTGAGTTGGGAGAATCCAGGTCACAGAAGGGTCTCGGCCCCTAGCCTAATGGAGCGTACAACTGGAATCAGCTAGCAAGCTGACAGCTGTGGCAACTTTAGGGGCCACAGCCAACAACCACAATTATCTTCTCCAGAAAGGCAGCTATATAGAATCAAGGAAACGCTTGGGTCACGTTATACGACAGGATTCGCAGCTGCTGGTCTGGGACACTGATTGTGTGGTGCTGGGAAGGAAGAGGAGTAGAAATCAGCACAGTGAGACAGTCAGGAGAGGCGTATACTGACAGGGAGCTCTGGACTGGTGTTCTCTATCTACCTGGGAGTTGTCTGGATTCCTTACCTGGAGGAGGTGGCACCAAGCGGGCACCTGTGCTGCAGACAGAACTGTGAGTAAAGCTTTGGGAACTGCATCTGACTCTGTCCTCGCAAGTTCTTCCCGCGACACTCACCCAGCACTGCTACATTACATCTTCACCATCTTCTACATCCTACATCTGCCCTGGGACATAGTTCCACCTGCGGGGAACTTTACCAACTCTTCTGCATCACCATCAGTCCCAGGGGATCTGCACTGCAGCGCAGGTCACCTCTGACCAGAAACCACAGGTGGCGTCACGAATACCTTATTACAAACTCTATTATCTCCTGTAAATATACCCCTTTTATTGGACGCCCAGGGCCACGGACTGGGTCACAGCCGCTGTGACACTTCCCCTTTAAGAAGCGGTCCGGTACCGAGTACCCCACTGCCCTGGCGGGTGATGCAGAAGTAATTTGGGAATTTCCTTAGTCAAGTGGGTTGTGAGGCCTCCTTTCTAGCGCTATTCTCTGAGATACTTGCTGCTGTGAACTCTATTCAAGTCCCTCTTTCTGTCTGATGCTTAGGTAGAACCCCATTCGCATGACAGGCAGCTTGAGCCTGTTTCAGGGGTCGCTCCTGTCTGGCGTCTCCGGCTCACACGTGCTGCTGTGTCGTCGAGAATCAGTTGGGGCAGAGGACCTGCGGTCTCCTGCCCTCCGGATTCTGCTGCCGGGGCTTTAGTACCCACACAGCCTCGGGCTCCAGTGCCCGATCACTGGCGCTCAAGCCTGGGGTGAGCTCAAATAGAGCTTCTATCCCCAGCTCCTCTCCACATGTCCTCTCTCAACCTTGTTCAGGCTCTAACTCCCACTAACTTCCTCCTCCCGACCAGAGAGAGCAGCTCCCCTGAAGTCGGGTTTAGAGCTCCCCCTGCTAGCCTGGAGCATGAACTGTGTTGAATGCTGGAACTACCTGGTAAGGGAATTCCTTCTTTGTTTCTAGGCATGCCATCACTCCCCCCTGGAGGGAGGCAAGGCCATTGTGGCATCCAGACTCCTGGGAAGCCACAGATGTCCCCACAGTACATCTCTCCATGAAACAGTATGATGTCCTCGCAGTACATTCCCAGACACAATAAAATGTTCCCACAGCATATTCCCCACAGAACATTTCCCTCAAACAGTATAATGTCCCCACAGTACATTCCCCCATACACAGTATGATGTCCCCACAGTATATTCCCCCCTCACACAGTATGATGTTCCCACAGTACATTCCCGCACACAGTATGACATCCACACAGTACATTCCTCCTACACAGTATGATGTGATTATAGTACATCTCCCCCACACAGTATGATATCCTGGCAGTACATTCCTCCATGACATAGTATGATGTCCCCACAGTACTTCCCCCACACATAGCATGATGTACCAACAGTATATTCCCCACATACACTATGATGTCCCCACAGTATATTCCCCACACACAGTATGATGTCTCCACAGTACATTCCCGCACACAGTATTACGTCCACACAGTATATTCCCCATACACAGTATGATGTGTTTATAGTACATCTCCCCCACACAGTATGATGTCCTGGTAGTACATTCCTCCATGACGTAGTATGATGTCCCCACAGTACTCCCCCCCACACATAGCATAATGTACCCACAGTATATTCCCCACACGAAGTATGATGTCCCCACAGTACTTCCCCCCCACACATAGCATGATGTACCCACAGTATATTTCCCTCACACAGTATGATGTCCCCACAAACAGTATAATGTCCCCACAGTACATTCCCCTTTACATAGTGTGATGTAACCTAAGAACATTTCCCCAACACTGTATGATGCCCCCACAGTACATTCCCGCACACAGTATGTATCACATACATTACACCGTCATACAGCCACATTGTCAATATGTATCACATACATTACACCTCAATACTGCCACATTGTCTGCATGCTTTACATCGTCATACAGTCACACTGTCAGCATGTATCACATACATTACACCGTCATACAGCCACATTGTCAGCATGCATCATACATTATACCGTCATTTACATTGTCAGCATGCATCATACATTACACCGTCATACAACCACATGGTCAGCATGTATCACATACATATTGACAACGTGGCTGTATGATGGTGTAATGTATCACATACATTACACCGTCATATAGCCACATTGTCAGCATGCATTACATACATTACACCCTCATACAGCTACATTGTCAGCATGCATTACATACATTACACCGTCATACAGCCACATTGTCAGCAAGTATCACATACATTGCACAGTCATATAGCCACATTGTGAGCATGCATTACATACATTACATCGTCATACAGCCACAGTGTAAGCATGCATTACATACATAGTAACATAGTTAGCAAGGCCAAAAAAAGACATTTGTCCATCCAGTTCAGCCTATATTCCGTCAGAATAAATCCCCAAATCTATGTCCTTCTAAAGAACCTAATAACTGTAAGATACAATATTGTTACACTCCAGGAAGATATCCAGGCCTCTCTTGAACCCCTTGACTGAATTCACCATCACCACCTCTTCAGGCAAGGCATTCCAGATTCTCACTGCCCTAACAGTAAAGAATCCTCTTCTATGTTGGTGGAAAAACCTCTCCTCCAGACGCAGAGAATGCCCCATTGTGATTGTCATCTTCCTTGGTATAAACAGAACCTCAGAGAGATATTTGTATTGTCCCCTTATATACTTATACATGGTTATTAGATCGCCCCTCAGTCGTCTTTTTTCTAGGCTAAGTAATCCTAATTTTGCTAATCTATCTAGGTATTGTAGTTCCCCCATTCCCTTTATTAATTTTGATGCCCGCCTTTGTACTTGCTCTAGTTTCATTATATCCTTCCTGAGCACCGGTGCCCAAAACTGTACACAGTACTCCATGTGTGGTCTAACCAGGGATTTGTACAGAGGCAGTATAATGCTCTCATCATGTGTATCCAGACCTCTTTTAATGCATCCCATGATCCTGTTTGCCTTGGCAGCCGCTGCCTGGCACTGGCTACTCCAGGTAAGTTTATCATTAACTAGGATCCCCAAGTCCTTCTCCATATCAGATTTACCCAATGGTTTCCCGTTCAGTGTGTAATGGTGATATTGATTCCTTCTTCCCATGTGTATAACCTTACATTTATCATTGTTAAACCCCATCTGCCACCTTTCGGTCCAAAGTTCCAACTTATCCAGATCCATCTGTAGCAGAATACCGTCTTCTCTTGTATTGAATGCTTTACAAAGTTGTGCATCATCTGCAAATATCGATATTTTACTGTGTAAACCTTCTACCAGATCGTTAATAAATATGTTGAAGAGAATAGGTCCCAACACCGACCCCTGCCGTACCCCACTGGTCACAGCAACCTTAGAGAATATACCATTTATAACGACCCTCTGCTTTCTATCACTAAGCCAGTTACTTACTCATTTACACACATTTTCCCCCAGACACAGCATTCTTACTTTGTGTACCAACCTCTTGTGTGGCACGTTATCAAACGCGTTGGAAAAATCAAGATATACCACGTCCAATGACTCACCTTGGTCCAGTCTATAGCTTACCTCTTCATAAAAACTGATTAGATTGGTTTGACAGGAGTGATCCCTCATAAACCCATGCTGATATAGAGTTAAACAGTTATTCTCATTGAGATAATCCAGAATAACATCCTTCAGAAACCCTTCAAATATTTTACCAACAATAGAGGTTGGACTTACTGGTCTATAATTTCCAGGTTCACTTTTAGAGCCCTTTTTGAATATTGGTACCACATTTGCTATGCGCTAGTCCTGTGGAACAGACCCTGTCGCTATAGAGTGCCTATATACAAAGAAATAATGGTTTGTCTATTACATTACTTAGTTCTCTTAGTACTCGTGGGTGTATGTCATCCGGACCCGGAGATTTATCTATTTTAATATTATTTAGCCGTTTTCGCACCTCTTCTCGGGTTAGATTGGTGAATCTGACCCTTAATATAGGGTTTTCTTTGTCTCTCGGCATTTCACCTAGAATTTTATTTTCCATCGTGAATACCGTGGAGAAAGTGTTTAACCCCTTACTGCCATCGGACGTACTATCCCGTCCATGGTACCTGGGCCCGTATGACCGGGGACGGGATAGTACGTCCAGCCCTTTAATGCGACATTGCGACTTAAGTCGCAATGATCGCATTAAAATTCCGACGCCATCTTACCTCAGGAGAGATGGCGCCGGCATCCCGGGGTCTGTCACCGCCCACCCTCACTCCCGATCGCTGTGATTGGCTGTTCAATTCTGAACAGCCAATCGCAGCCTTTCTCACTGTTTCAGCCAATCCGATGGGCTGAAACAGTGAGATCTCAGGCTAGAATCGAGTACCGATGTACTCGATCCTAGGCCTGGGCATAGAAAGGAGCAGACCCCCCCTGGATTGGAGCGATCGCCGATCACATCGATTGCGCCAATCGCAGGGCACAGCCGCGGTGTATCCGCGCTGTGCCCTGACTGTACCTGCCTGGATCGGTGCAGTAATAGCACCGATCCTAGGCCGGAGCCTAGGACAGGCCCAGTAGGGCCTGCAGCTGCTGATTGGCGCGATCGATGTCATCGACGATCGCGCCAATCACAGGGCACAGCAGCGGTGTGACCGCTCTGTGCCCTGCTTCCTGACCTGCCGGTGACCTGCCTAGGAATCGGAGCAGTGAGCTCCGATTACTAGGCCGGTGCCTAGCAACCGGCAAAACAAGGGTCTCCTCTGATTGGTGGGATCGATGTGATCATCGATCCCACCAATGACAGGTCACAGCAGCGATGTGACCGCTCTGTGACCTGTCTGCAAACTGGATCTGACCTGTCTGACCGCACTGCAGGGGTCCTCACACTTGCTGAGGATTCCTGCAGTGCGGTCACACGCCAGATCTCCTCCTGTGCTGGGCCTTGTGGTGCCACAGTAGCCTGTGACACCACAACTCCTGCTGAAGAAAGAAGAAAGAAGAAAGAAGAGAGAAGAAAGAAGAGAGAAGAAAGAAGAGAGAAGAAAGAAGAGAGAAGAAAGAAGAGAGACTACAAACGTGAGTTTTTGAGCCCCGATCCCTGCCCGATCCACCCCAATCCCCCCATTCCCCCCTCCCCCCTTCCCTTTCCCCCTCTTTTTACCCCCCCTTTGCACACATTTAGCAGCCGCCGAGCGTTGATTGGTGACGCAGTTCACCGATCAACACTCGTGCTCGTTTTTCTTTTGCACCCCCCTCCGTGCGCACTTCCAGCAGCCGCGGAACTTTGATAAGTGACACCAGTCACTTATCAGAGCTCGTTCCTGCAGTTTTTTTTTTTTTTTTTCACTCCCCTTTCCGCCACTCCTGTGCGCACTTCCAGCAGCCGCGGAACTTTGATAAGTGACACCAGTCACTTATCAGAGCTCGTTCCTGCAGGTTTTTTTTTTTTCACCCCACTTTCCGCCACTCCCGTGAGCACATCCAGCAGCCGCGGAACTTTGATAAGTGACACCGGTCACTTATCAGAGCTCGTTCCTGCCGTTTTTTTGTTTTTTTTTTCACTCCCCTTTCCGCCACTCCTGTGCGCAGTTCTAGCAGCCGCGGAACTTTGATAAGTGACACCGGTTACTTATCAGAGCTCGCTCCTGCCGTCTTTTTTTTTTTCACTCCCCTTTCCGCCACTCCTGTGCGCACATCCAGCAGCCGCGGAACTTTGATAAGTGACACCAGTCACTTATCAGAGCTCGTTCCTGCATTTTTTTTTTTCACTCCCCTTTCCGCCACTCCTGTGCGCACATCCAGCAGCCGCGGAACTTTGATAAGTGACACCAGTCACTTATCAGAGTTCGTTCCTGCAGTTTTTTTTTTTTCACTCCACTTTCCGCCACTCCCGTGCGCACATCTAGCAGCCGCGGAACTTTGATAAGTGACACCGGTCACTTATCAGAGCTCGTTCCTGCCGTTTTTTTTTTTTTTTTCACTTCCCTTTCCGCCACTCCTGTGCGCACATCCGGCAGCCGCGGAACTTTGATAAGTGACACCGGTCACTTATCAGAGCTCGTTCCTGCCGTTTTTTTTTTTTTTTTTTCACTTCCCTTTCCGCCACTCCTGTGCGCACATCCGGCAGCCGCGGAACTTTGATAAGTGACACCGGTCACTTATCAGAGCTCGTTCCTGCCGTTTTTTTTTTTTTTCACTTCCCTTTCCGCCACTCCTGTGCGCACATCCGGCAGCCGCGGAACTTTGATAAGTGACACCGGTCACTTATCAGAGCTCGTGCCTGCTGGTTTAGACTTTTTTTCACAGGCATTTTTTTCCCTATTCTCTTTCTTTTCTTTTAGCTTTTTCCTTTCAGCATAGTTTGCACCAACCACTATCCCCCCCCCACACACACACACAGTTATAAATAAAGTTCACACAAAGCACCACATTCACAAAAAAAATGTCCCGCTCGTCACGTTCTTCCCAACAGCGCTATTCAGTGGAAGAGGCATACGCTTTCCTTGCCTCCGACACTGATAGCGAGGGAGAGGATCCCACATTTCTTTACTTTTCAGATTCTTCATCCTCTTCTTCTTCTTCCTCCTCTTCCTCATCTTCCTCCTCGGGTCCTGCGGAACCGCCACGCAGACGCCCCAGGACAGAAGATGAGGCAGCGCCCACCCCTGAAAATGAACCAGCGCACCCCTCTTCGGACCCCATATGGACCCCGCCCCCCGAAAATTACGAGCCACTGATTCCTGATTTTGTGGCAGAATCAGGAATCAAGTTTGACACCACGGGCCTCAGAGAAATAGACTTTTTCAAAGTCTTTTTCTCTGAGGATTTTATTAACCTCGTGGTGGAGCAAACTAATTTGTACGCTCGGCAATTTTTGGCGCAAAACCCAGTGTCATCATTTTCCAACTGGTCTCCTGTAGACGCAGGTGAAATGATGCAGTTTTGGGGCCTGGTCCTCCATATGGGGATCCTGAAGAAGCCAGAACTTCGGCAATATTGGAGTGTTGATATTTTATACAACACTCCACTGTTCCGAATGGTCATGGCTCGGACGCGTTTTGAGGCCATCCACAAATTCCTGCATTATAATGATAATGCACAGTGTCCCCCACAAAATGACCCCAACTTTGACCGTCTGTTCAAAGTTCGGCCGGTCATCGAACACTTCAGCAAAAAGTTTGCTGAAGTGTACGTGCCCCAAAGGGACATCTGCGTGGATGAGTCCTTGGTTCATTTTAAGGGACGGCTCAGATTCCGCCAGTACCTGCCCAGCAAGAGGGCAAGGTACGGAATTAAACTCTACAAGCTGTGCGAGAGTACCTCAGGGTACACGCACAGCTTTAGAGTTTACGAAGGAAAGGACACCAGGATTGAACCCCCTGAGTGTCCCCCCGTCCTGGGAGTGAGTGGGAAAATTGTGTGGGATTTGGTGCACCCACTGCTGGATAAAGGTTATCACCTTTACACCGATAACTTTTATTCCAGCGTCCCACTCTACAAATCCCTCTCTGCGCGAGGTACCGCAGCTTGCGGTACCGTCCGCAAAAATCAGAGAGGCCTCCCGAAGACGCTACTTGGGCAGATGCTCAGAAAGGGTGAGAGCAGAGCCCAATGTAGCGACCACCTGTTGGTGGTCAAGTACAAGGACAAGAGGGATGTCCTTCTCTTGACCACCATACATGGTGATGGCAGCGCCCTCAGCACTGTACGGGGTACCTCTACACAGGTCCGCAAACCGGACTGTGTACTGGGGTACAATAAATACATGGGGGGTGTTGATCTCTCTGATCAACTCCTCCAACCGTACAGTGCTTTGAGAAAGGCCAAGGTGTGGTACAAGAAGCTGTCCGTGCACATCGTCCAAATGGCAATGCTCAACGCTTTCCTGCTGTCACGATGTGCACGCAACAGCGATACGACGTACCTTCAGTTCCAGGAGGTAGTGGTTAAGGCCCTGATGTTTGGCGCTCAGGAAACAGCGGGCCCCAGTACTTCTGGAACTGAAGGTGCTCGTATCATACCAGGTCAGCATTTCCCGGGGGTGGTCCCGCCAACTGGAAGCAAAGGTAAGCCGCAAAAAAGGTGCCGAGTGTGTTACAAAAGGGGAATACGCAAGGACACCACTTACCAATGCGACACCTGCCCCGAAAAACCTGGCCTGTGTATGAAGGATTGTTTCAAATTGTACCACACCTCAATGCACTACTAATTTACTTTACAGGAAAGATTAGTTCCAGAAGGGGGGCACATTTAGAAAAGTTCCTTGGGAGTCTACTTTCCAAAATTATGTCACTTGTGGTTTTTTTTTACTGTTTAGGCACATCAGGAGCTCTGCAAACGGAACATGACGCCCGCAGACCATTCCATCAGTCTGCATTCCAAAACGTCACGACTTCCCTTCTGAGCCCCGACTTGTGCCCAAACAGTTTTTTCCCACATATGGGGCACCAGTGTACTCAGGACAAATTGGACAACAATTTTTGGTGTCCAATTTCTCCTCTTACCCTTGGGAAAATAAAAAATTGGGGACTAAAACATCATTTTTGTGAGGATAAAAGTAGGATTTTTTATTTTTACACCTGGGCATTATAAACTTTAGTGAAACACTTGGGGGTTCAAAATGCTCACCACACACCTAGGTAAGTTCCTTAGGGGGTCTAGTTTCCAAAATGGGGTCACTTGTGGGCGTTTCCACTGTTTAGGCACATGAGGGGCTCTGCTAACGGAACATGACGCCCGCAGACCATTCCATCAAAGTCTGCATTCCAAAACGTCACTGCTTCCATTCTGCGCCCTGCCATGCGCCCAAACAGTGGTTCCCCCCAACATATGGGGTATCAGCGTACTCAGGACAAATTGGACAACAACTTTTGTGGTCCAAGTTCTCCTGTTACCCTTGGGAAAATAAAAAATTGGGGACTAAAAACATCATATTTGTGGAAATTTTTTTTTTTTTTTTTTATTCACGCCAGGGCATTATAAACTTTAGTGAAACACTTGGGGGTTCAAAGTGCTCACCACACACCTAGATAAGTTCCTTAGGGGGTCTAGTTTCCAAAATGGGGTCACATGTGGGGGGTTTCCACTGTTTAGGCACATCAGGGGCTCTGCTAACGGAACATGACGCCCGCAGACCATTCCATCAAAGTCTGCATTCCAAAACGTCACTGCTTCCCTTCCGAGCCCTGCCGTGTGCCCAAACAGTGTATCCCCCCAACATATGGGGTATCAGCGTACTCAGGACAAATTGGACAACCACTTTTGGGGTCCAATTTCTCCTCTTACCCTTGGGAAAATAAAAAATTGGGGACCAAAACATCACTTTTGTGGAAAAAAAAAATATTTTTTTTTTCACGCCAGGGCATTATAAACGTTAGTGAAACACTTGGGGGTTCAAAGTGCTCACCACACACCTAGATAAGTTCCTTAGGGGGTCTAGTTTCCAAAATGGGGTCACATGTGGGGGGTTTCCACTGTTTAGGCACATCAGGGGCCCTCCAAACGCGACATGGCGTCCGTTCGCAATTCCAGCCAATTTTGGTTTGGAAAAGTCAAACGGCGCTCCTTCCCTTTCAAGCCCTGCCGTGCGTCCAAACAGTGGTTCCCCCCACATATGGGGTATCAGCGTACTCAGGACATGTTGGACAACAACTTTTGTGGTCCAATTTCTCCTCTTACCCTGGGGAAAATAAAAAATTGGGGACTAAAACATCATGCTTGTGGAAAAAATATGATTTTTTTTCTTCACGGCTCTACATTACAAACTTGCGTGAAGCACTTGAGGGTTCAAAGTGCTCACCACACATCTAGATAAGTTCCTTAGGGGGTCTAGTTTCCAAAATGGGGTCACATGTGGGGGGTTTCCACTGTTTAGGCACATCAGGGGCCCTCCAAACGCGACATGGCGTCCGTTCGCAATTCCAGCCAATTTTGGTTTGGAAAAGTCAAACGGCGCTCCTTCCCTTTCAAGCCTGCCGTGCGCCCAAACAGTGGTTCCCCCCCACATATGGGGTATCAGCGTACTCAGGACATGTTGGACAACAACTTTTGGTGTCCAATTTCTCCTCTTACCCTTGGGAAAATAAAAAATTGGGGACTAAAACATCATGCTTGTGGAAAAAATATGATTTTTTTTCTTCACGGCTCTACATTACAAACTTGCGTGAAGCACTTGAGGGTTCAAAGTGCTCACCACACATCTAGATAAGTTCCTTAGGGGGTCTAGTTTCCAAAATGGGGTCACATGTGGGGGGTTTCCACTGTTTAGGCACATCAGGGGCCCTCCAAACGCGACATGGCGTCCGTTCGCAATTCCAGCCAATTTTGGTTTGGAAAAGTCAAACGGCGCTCCTTCCCTTTCAAGCCCTGCCGTGCGCCCAAACAGTGGTTCCCCCCCACATATGGGGTATCAGCGTACTCAGGACATGTTGGACAACAACTTTTGTGGTCCAATTTCTCCTCTTACCCTTGAGAAAATAAAAATTTGGGGACTAAAACATCATGTTTGTGGAAAAAATATGATTTTTTTTCTTCACGGCTCTACATTACAAACTTGCGTGAAGCACTTGAGGGTTCAAAGTGCTCACCACACATCTAGATAAATTCCTTAGGGGGTCTAGTTTCCAAAATGGGGTCACATGTGGGGGGTTTCCACTGTTTAGGCACATCAGGGGCCCTCCAAACGCAACATGGCGTCCGTTCGCAATTCCAGCCAATTTTGGTTTGGAAAAGTCAAACGGCGCTCCTTCCCTTTCAAGCCCTGCCGTGCGTCCAAACAGTGGTTCCCCCCCACATATGGGGTATCAGCGTACTCAGGACATGTTGGACAACAACTTTTGTGGTCCAATTTCTCCTCTTACCCTTGGGAAAATAAAAATTTGGGGACTAAAACATCATGTTTGTGGGAAAAATATGATTTTTTTCTTTCACGGCTCTACATTACAAACTTGCGTGAAGCACTTGAGGGTTCAAAGTGCTCACCACACATCTAGATAAGTTCCTTAGGGGGTCTAGTTTCCAAAATGGGGTCACATGTGGGGGGTTTCCACTGTTTAGGCACATCAGGGGCCCTCCAAACGCGACATGGCGTCCGTTCGCAATTCCAGCCAATTTTGGTTTGGAAAAGTCAAACGGTGCTCCTTCCCTTTCGAGCCCTGCCGTGCGCCCAAACAGTGGTTCCCCCCCACATATGGGGTATCAGCGTACTCAGGACATGTTGGACAACAACTTTTGTGGTCCAATTTCTCCTCTTACCCTTGGGAAAATAAAAATTTGGGGACTAAAACATCATGTTTGTGGAAAAAATATGATTTTTTTTCTTCACGGCTCTACATTACAAACTTGCGTGAAGCACTTGAGGGTTCAAAGTGCTCACCACACATCTAGATAAGTTCCTTAGGGGGTCTAGTTTCCAAAATGGGGTCACATGTGGGGGGTTTCCACTGTTTAGGCACATCAGGGGCCCTCCAAACGCGACATGTCGTCCGTTCGCAATTCCAGCCAATTTTGGTTTGGAAAAGTCAAACGGCGCTCCTTCCCTTTCAAGCCCTGCCGTGCGCCCAAACAGTGGTTCCCCCCCACATATGGGGTATCAGCGTACTCAGGATAAGTTGGACAACAACTTTTGTGGTTCAATTTCTCCTCTTACCCTTGGGAAAATAAAAATTTGGGGACTAAAACATCATGCTTGTGGAAAAAATATGATTTTTTTTCTTCACGGCTCTACATTACAAACTTGCGTGAAGCACTTGAGGGTTCAAACTACTCACCACACATCTAGATAAGTTCCTTAGGGGGTCTAGTTTCCAAAATGGGGTCACATGTGGGGGGTTTCCACTGTTTAGGCACATCGGGGCCTCTCCAAACGCGACATGGCGTCCGTTCTCAATTCCAGCCAATTTTGGTTTGGAAAAGTCAAACTGCGCTCCTTCCATTCCGAGCTCTGCCGTGTGCCCAAACAGTGGTTTTCCCTCACATATGGGGTATCGGCGTACTCAGGAGAAATTGCACAACAACTTTATCAGTCCTTTTTCTCCTTTTTCCCTTGTGAAAATAAAAAAAATGTTTGTAAAAGATCATTTTTGTGACTAAAAAGTAAAATGTTAATTTTTTCCTTCCATGTTGCTTCAGCTCCTGTGAAGCACCTGAAGGGTTAATAAACTTCTTGAATGTGGTTTTGAGTACCTTGAGGGGTGTAGTTTTTAGAATGGTGTCACTTTTGGGTATTTTCTGCTATATAGACCCCTCAAAGTGACTTCAAATATGAGGTGGTCCCGAAAAAAAATGGCTTTGTAAATTTTGTTGTAAAAATGAGAAATCGCTGGTCAACTTTTAACCCTTATAATTTCCTAACAAAAAAAAATTTTGTTTCCAAAATTGTGCTGATGTAAAGTAGACATGTGGGAAATGTTATTTCTTAACTATTTTGTGTGACATATTTCTCTGTTTTAAGGGAATAAAAATTCAAAGTTTGAAAATTGCAAAATTTTCAAAATTTTTGCCATATTTGCGTTTTTTTCATAAATAAATGCAAGTTATATGGAAGAAATTTTACCACTATCATGAAGTACAATATGTCACGAGAAAACAATCTCAGAATCGCGAAGATCCGTTGAAGCGTTCCAGAGTTATAACCTCATAAAGAGACAGTGGTCAGAATTGTAAAAATTGGCCCGGTCATTAACGTGCAAACCACCCTTGGGGGTGAAGGGGTTAATATATTAGCTTTTCCCTCGTCATCTACAACCATTCTTTCCTCACAATTTTTTAAGGGGGCTACTCTTTCAGTTTGGATTCTTTTACTATTGATATAATTGAAGGACAGTTTTGGATTAGTTTTACAAATCTTAGCAATTTGCTTCTCTGTTTCCTTTTTGGCAGCTTTAATTCGTTTTTTAGATAAAGTATTTTTCTCCCAATAGTTTTTTAGAGCTTCAGTGGTGCCATCCTGCTCTAGTAGTTTAAATGCTTTCTTTTTACTGTTAATTGCCCCTCTTACTTCTTTGTTTAGCCACATTGGGTTTTTTCTATTTCTTGTCCTTTTATTCCCACAAGGTATAAACCGCTTACAGTGCCTATTTAGTATGTTCTTAAACATTTTCCATCTATTATCTGTATTCTTACACCATCATACAGCCACATTGTCAGCATGCATCATACATTACATCGTCATACAGTCACCTTGTCAGTATGTATCACAATCTCTGCGGATCTGCTTGTAGCCACAGAAAGTGACTGCAGGTAATACTTATCTTGGGCAGTAAATTGCTGCTGACTCGGGCACAGAATCTCTTATTTATATCCACCGGCGTCTGACTACGCAGATTATTATATTTTTATTTCAGAGTTTGTCTCCAATTTTCTTCAGTTTTCATTATCAGCTCATAAGTGTGCCAGGAGCGAGAAATCAATGCCAGTAGAGCGGTGAGCTCGGATATGGGCTGGCTAATGAGTGCTGCACAGAGTCACGACTACCGGCCTGACAACTCTGCTGCAGAGAAAGAGAGAAACTGCCTGACAATGCGATGTGTATGAACTGCATAACAGTGACATCATCCATAAGGATAACATAGTGACATCATCAATATCACAGCGACATCATCCAACGGGAAAATACAGTGACATCATCAATATCACAGCGACATCATCCAACGGGAAAATACAGTGACATCAACAATATGGAGGGACTGCATCACAGCAGGGGTCCGCATCACAGGAGGGGCCACATCACAGCGTGTGGATTTTAGATCAAATGGGAGGCAGAGAGGCTCCTGTGCTCAATATGAGGGCGACAGGGTCCCAAATTAATTAAGCTGGGGCTGTCCAATAGCGGACAATCCCTTTAAGGGTGGGACTTTGCACATTATGAATATGTAATTAATATATAGGAGCATTATTCAACTTATAATGACAAATATTTGGGCCTCCTGTAAATGGGACGCATGGATCCATCCGAGATAAATGAATATAAGCCTTCTATATACACCCCATGCATTGGTGCACATGTCCCATCTAGATGAGGCCCAAATATTTTTTCACCAGGCCCAACGTGTGATGCTGGCGTCACATGGTGCAGGGCGGGAGCCGTGGTGAGGTATTCGTCACTTGCACCACGGCAGGTAACATGAAGGTGGGGGTCCTGGCTGGTTGTGTGCTGTGAGGGTGCTATGCAAGTTCAGGCCACATGTAACCAATGGCGCTGGTTGGCCAGGAACAGATGTTAACCAGTTTATGAAAGGAGACCATCAGTTCTTAAACGATGCTTTACTAGACAGCCTACAGTGGGTACGGAAAGTATTCAGACCCCTTTAAATTTTTCACTGTTTCATTGCAGCCTTTTGGTAAATTCAAAAAAGTTAATTTTTTTCTCATTAATGTACACTCTGCATCCCATCTTGACTGAAAAAAAAAAATGTAGAAATTTTTGCAAATTTATTAAAAAAGAAAAACTGAAATATCACATGGTCATAAGTATTCAGACCCTTTGCTCAGTGTTGAGTAGAAGCACCCTTTTGAGCTAGTACAGCCATTCTT
The DNA here is from genome assembly GCA_033576555.1 of Oophaga sylvatica. NCBI lineage: Eukaryota > Metazoa > Chordata > Amphibia > Anura > Dendrobatidae > Oophaga > Oophaga sylvatica. The sequence continues at coordinate 405,893,684 of JARQOD010000003.1, forward strand.
CCTTGCAGATCCTCTCCAGTTCCCGTCAGGTTGGATGGTGAACATTGGTGGACAGCCATTTTCAGGTCTCTCCAGAGATGTTCAATTGGGTTTAGATCAGGGTTCTGGCCGGGCCAGTCAAGAATGGTCACAGAGTTGTTCTGAAGCCACTCCTTTGTTATTTTAGCTGTGTGCTTATGGTCATTGTCTTGTTGGGAGGTGAACCTTCGGCCAAATCTGAGGTCCAGAGCACTCTGGAAAAGGTTTTCTTCCAGGGTTTCTGTACTTTGCCGCATTCATGTTTCTTTCAATTGCAACCAGTCGTCCTGTCCCTGCAGCTGAAAAACACCCCCATAGCATGATGCTGCCACCATCATGTTTCACTTTTGGGATTGTATTGGGCAGGTGATGTGCAGTACCTGTTTTTTTTCCACACATACCGCTTAGAATTATCACGAAAAAAATTCTGTCTTCGTCTCATCAGACCAGAGAATCTTATTTCTGATAGTCTGGGAGTCCTTCAAGTGTTTTTTTAGCAAACTCTATGCAGGCTTTCATATGTCTTGCACTGAGGAGAGGCTTCGGTCGGGCCACTCTGCCATCAAGGCCCGACTGATGGAGGACTGCCGTGATAGTTGACTTTGTGGAACTTTCTCCCATCTTGCCACTGCATCTGTGGAGCTCAGCCACAGTGATCTTGGGGTTCTTCTTTATCACTCTCACCAAGGCTCTTCTCCCATGATTGCTCAGTTTGGTTGGACGGCCAGGTCTAGGAAGACTTCTGGTGGTCCAAAAACTTCTTCCATTTAAGGATTATGGAGGCCACTGTGCTCTTAGGAACCTTGAGTACTGTAGAAATTCTTTTGTAACCTTGGCCAGATCTGTGCCTTGCCACAATTTTGTCTCTGAGCTCCTTGGCCATTTCCTTTGATCTTATGATTCTCAATTGGTCTGACATGCACTGTGAGCTGTGAGGTCTTATAAAGACAGGTGTGTGCCTTTACAAATCAAGTCCTATCGGTTTAATTAAACACAGCTGGACGCCAATGAAGGAGTAGAACCATCTCAAGGAGGATTACAAGGAAATGGACAGCATGTGACTTAAATATGAGTGTCTGAGCAAAGGGTCTGAATACTTATGACCATGTGATATTTCAGTTTCTTTTTTAATAAATTTCAAAAATTTCTACATTTCTGCTTTTTTCAGTCAAGATGGGGCGCAGAGTGTACATTAATGAGAAAAAAAAGAACTTTTTTGAATTTACCAAATGTCTGCAATGAAACAAAGAGTGAAAAATTTAAAAGGGTCCGAATACTTTCCGTTCCCACTGTACTTTGTACACAGGATAATGGGTGCACAACTTCTCGCACGTTCTCCATTAATAATACATAACCTCGCAATACTCTTGTTGCTTCCTCGGGCTCACACATTACTGCCTCCACCGGTCTTATTTCCATCACACCACAGTACAGTAAGTGAAAGTTATTTCCTCTTCCCCCAGATCCACATTGGATTCTACTCATAGAGGAGATGGTTTGCCAAAATGACTGGACTTAGCTTCAAGCGTTCTGACACTTAGGGAGCTGCCGCCCAGGGCACTCGCCTCATCTCACATTCTACTCCATCCTGGTCTGTTACCTTTAAGAGCAGCAGCTACTTGGCACCGTGCTGCCAGACGTAACTTCTCTGGACCCTTTTTACTTGCTCACTCTCCTCTCTGATCAGTCCTCTGAGCTGGTACTGTCCTTCTCTCTCCGTCTCTAACTCTCTCTCTGCGTGATCCTGAGGAACAGACAATCTTTATCCTGATCACCTCTGTCTTGCCACAGAACACCCACAGCATGCGGTTCTGCTGAGCACTCTGACCAAAGGTCTGCACTAGTCACAAGCTAGGCCCTGTCTAATCTTCTTGAAGCAAATAGACACTTTGCCTTGAACTAGCCCTTCCCACTATGGGCAAGTGCCAAACATTAACTCTAACTGTCCCTACTCATGGGTGTGATATGGTGAGTGGTGTATCATTCTGTCATATTTTTACTGATTTTAGGAGTGTTGTCTTGTTACTCTGTATCATTCTGTGTATTCCTTATCTGGTCTAAAGTCTTAATTACCTTACAAAATGTCCTATAATTGAATTAGCTCAGTTCTAGGTGAACCCCCTGCTGACATTTCCTGACAGTCAATTCATGACCCATCTGCTCTCCAAATGCCGCAAATAACCCCTTGTAATGCCCTGATTGAGGAGGCACCGATTCCAAGTCTCCAGGGCTTGAAAACCATCGGACCTGTCTACCCACCCCTGGATATAAGGAAGGGTCGTGAGGAGGACAGAGACGCCAGTAAGATAGATCCTTTATGGGATGCTGATGCTATGGCTAGCACCCCAGAGAGACTTGGAGAGACCCTGATCACCCTGGAAATACTGCTGGAGGAGCCCTATATGGAGAAGTATCTGAAGCCATATCTATCTCTAAGCGGAGGATTTGTGACTCATCTCCAGGGGCATTTATCCCGGTACTGGAGTGACTGTATCTGTGTTTCTGGACTATTCTATCCTCTGTGTGGTGGATTGTTCTTTGGACCTTTTAGTTTGCATGTAATAAAGGTTCTTGGGACTGATCACTGATCTCTCACTCTGTTGATTGAGTGATGCCAGAGTAGAACTGTGGCACCCCAGGAGTTCGGTTGCAACAGTGACCTTGCCTCCCTCCAGGGAGGAGTGATGTCATGCCTGAAAGCAAGGAAGGATCGCTTAACAGGTAACACACAGCATACAATGCTTTTCCTACTCCAGACCAGAACGGGGAGCTCTAACACTTGATTTCAGGGGAGCTTCCCTGGAATGTTCTGGCTGGGGGAGGAGTTAGTTAGTGGCTGAGCAGAGTTGAGGAAGGACGTGTTTGAGACAAGCTGGGAACAGGAGCTAAAGCTGAGCTCACCACCAGGTCTGAGCGCCAGAAAACGGACCCGGGAGTCTGAGGCTGAGTGGGTAAACTAAAGTCCCAGCAGCAGAATCCGGAGGGCAGGAGACAGCAGGTTCTCTAACCCAACTAATACTCAACTACACAGCAGCACAGGTGAGCCGGAGACTCCATAGAGGAGCGATTCCTGAAGCAGGCTACAGTTGTCTGATATGCGAGTGAAGTTCCACTTAAGTAACAGAGAGAGAGAGGAACTTAAACAGATCTTACAGCAGCAAGTACCTCAGAGAATAGTGCTAGAAAGGAGGCCTCACAACTCACCTGACATAAGGAGATTCCCAAATTGCTTTCAGGCTGACCGAATCAAGCACCATCTGTAACCTGAGCCCTGGACACTTTGCCTGCAGAACTGTGAGTAGAGCTTTGGAAACTGCATCTGACTGTGTCCTCTCAAGTTCTTCCTGCAACACCCACTCAATACTGCTACATCCATACCTCCCAACTTTTGAAGACGGGAAAGAGGGACAAAGGTTGAGGCGCGCGCAGCGCGTCACGGCAAATTTTAGGCCACGCCCCGACCACACCCATTTCACAACTAGTCACACCCATGTCCACGCCCCGACCACACCCATTTAGCACTGGTGATCACACTGACTGGTACTGAGGGCACACTGGTACTGAGTAAAAGGAAGAACAGAGAGAGAAAAAAAACAGAAAGAAAGGAGATGGAGAAAGAAAGGGGAAAGCAACAAAGAACAGAGAGAAAGTAGAGAGAGAAAGAAATAAACAAAGAAAGGGAAGAGAAAAAACAGAGAGAAAAAAAACAAAGAGGGGAAAGAAAGAACAGAGACGGAGAAAGAAAGAGGGGAAAGAAAGAACAGAGAGGGAGGGAGAAAGAAAGAGGGGAAAGAACAGAGAGAGAAAGAAAGAAAGACGGGAAAGAAAGAACAGAGAGAGAAAGAAAGAAAGACGGGAAAGAAAGAACAGAGAGAAAGAAAGAAAGAACAGAGAAAGAAAGAGGGGACAGAAAAAAGAACAGAGAAAAAAAGAAAGAGGGGAAAGAAAGAACAGAGAGGGAGAGAGAAAGAAAGAGGGGAAAGAAAGAAGAGAGGGAGAGAGAAAGAAAGAGGGGAAAGAAAGAACAGAGAGAGAGAAAGAAAGACAGAGGGGAAAGAAAGAACAGAGAAAGAAAGAAAGAAATAGAGGAAAGAAAGAACAGAGAGAGAAAGAAAGAACAGAGAGGGAGAGAGAAAGAAAGAACAGAGAGGGAGAGAGAAAGAGGGGAAAGAAAGAACAGAGAAAGAAAGAAAGACAGAGGGGGAAAGAAAGAACAGATAGAAAAAGAAAGAAAGAATAGAGAGAGAAAGAAAGAGGGGACAGAAAGAACAGAGAGAGAAAGAAAGGAGAAAGAAAGAACAGATAGAGAGCGAAAGAAAGAAAGAGGGGAAAGAACAGAGAGAGAGAAAAAGAAAGAGGGGAAAGAAAGAACAGAGAGAGAAAGAAAGAACAGAGAGGGAGAAAGAAAGAAAGAAAGAGGGAAAGAAAGAACAGAGAGAGAGAAAGAAAAAAGAACAGAGAGAAAGAAAGAAAGAGGGGAAAAAAACAGAGAGAGAGAAAGAAAGAGGGGAATGAAAGAACAGAGAGATAGAGAAAAAGAAAGAAACAGAGAGAGAAAGAAAGAGGGGACAGAAAAAAAGAACAGAGAGAAAAAAAGAATGAGGGTAAAGAAAGAAACAACAGAGGGAGAGAGTGAAAGAAGGGAAAGAAAGAACAAAGAGAGAAAGAAAGAACGAGAGATAGAGAGAAAGAAAGATGGGAAAGAAAGAACAGAGAGAGAAAGAACAGAAAGAAAGAAAGAGGGGAAAGAAAGAGAAAGAAAGAACAGAGAGAGAAAGAACAGAAAGAAAGAAAGAACAGAGAGAGAAAGAAAGAGAAAGAAAGAACAGAGAGATAGAAAGAAAGAGGGGAAAGAAAGAACAGAGAGAAAGAAAGAAAAAGAACAGAGAGAAAGAAAGAAAGATGGGAAAGAAAGAACAGAGAGAAAGAAAGAACAGAGAGAGAGAAAGAAACAGAGAGAGAAAGAAATAAAGATACTATAGCAGCCCGGCTCCCATTGTAGTGCCCACCTGAGCCTCCCGGTGCAGGACATATCATGATCCGCTCACATGACAGACATCCCCGATTCCAAGGCAAGGACATGGTGATGGATCTGAAGCATTCCCTGAAGTGCCTCCATGGTTCCGTCACAATCTCCTCCCGAAATTACCTAATTTCCGGTCATCTTCCAGCACGTCACTTCTGGTGGAACATCAAGTGCGAGTTTTAAAGTGCTCCTCGGGGCTCCGGCATGTACTCCTGTGTCCACGGAAAAAGCTCCCGGCCGGGACAGCGGGGCAGACTCCCAAAATCGGGAGTGTCCCCCTGAATTCAGGATGATTGGGAGGTATGAATGCTCCCCACCATACACCTTGTACATGCACGGCTCTGCACACCTCATGCACACACGGTTCCGCTTTGTATGCCTCGTACACACACGGCTCCGCTCCGTCCACCTCGCACACACAAGGCTCCACTCAGTATACACAAGGCTCCACTCCGTACACCTTGTACACACTCAGCCACGCTTTTTACACCTTGTACACACACGACTCCACTCCGTAAACCTTGTACACATGCGGCTTTGCAGCATACACCTCGTACACACGCGGTTCTGCTCCTTACACCCCTTACACACGCGGCTCCGCTACATACACACAAGGCTCCACTCCATACACACACGGCTCTGCTCCGCTCTGTACACACACGGCTCAAGCACGGAGCCCTGTGTGTACGGAGCTGAGCGGCTCAGCTCCGTACACTTCACACACACAGGGCTCCGTTTTGTACACACACAGCACTGCTACATCCACCTCGTACACACGGCTCCGCTCCGTAAACCTCGTACACGTGCGGCTCCGTAAACCCCGTACACGCGTGGCTCAGCTCTGTGTACCTCGTACAGACACACGGCTCCGCTCCATTCAACTCGTACAGACACGGTTCTGCTACATCCAACTCGTACACACAAGGCCCCGCTCCGTACACCTCATAAACACTACAGCACTGCTACATCCACCTCGTACACGGGCGGCTCCACTCCATGCACCTCGTACACGAGAGGCTTCGCACCGTGCACCTCGTACACGCGCGGCTCCGCTCCGTGCGCCTCGTACAGACACGGCTCTGCTACATCAAACTCGTTCACACAAGGCTCCGCACAACTCGTACACACTACAGCCCTACCACATCCACCTCATACACGTGCAGCTCCACTCCATGCACCTCGTACATGTGCGGCTCCGCTTTCTGCACATCGTACATGTGCGGCTTAGCTCCGTGCACCTCGTACATGCGCGGCTCCGCTCCATCCAACTCGTACACACACGGCTCTGCTACATCCACCTTGTACACACACGGCTCTGCTCTGTACACACTACATCACTGCTACATCCACCTCGTACACACACGGCTCCGCTCCGTACACATCGTACACACACGGCTCCGCTCCGTATACCTCGTACACACACAGCTCCGCTCCGTACACCACGTACACACACGGCTCCGCTCCGTACACCTCGTACACACTCGGCTCCGCTCTGTACACCTCGTACACACAGGGCTCCGCTCCGTACACCTCGTACACACACGGCTCCGCTCCGTACACATCGTACACACACGGCTCCGCTCCGTATACCTCGTACACACAGCTCCGCTCCGTACACCACGTACACACACGGCTCCGCTCCGTACACCTCGTACACACTCGGCTCCGCTCTGTACACCTCGTACACACAGGGCTCCGCTCCGTACACCTCGTACACACGGCTCCGCTCCGTACACCTCGTACACACACGGCTCCGCTCCATACACACACGTCTCCGCTCCGTACACCTCGTACACACACGACTCTGCTACATCCAACTTGTACACACTACAGCACTGCTACATCCACACTGTAAACCCGAGTCCCGACCCCACACACACACAAACTTACCCTCATCCAGCACCATGACAACCAACACAGCGCAGAGTCCTGCACACAAGAGGACACTGATCATGTGACCCCTGACTCCTCCCCTCCTGTGACCTCATCACAGGTCCTGTGGGCACAGAAGACTACAGCAATAGCAGCGTCATTGCTAGCTGCTGTGAGAGGCTAAGCTGTAGAGACAGGGCGGGCGAGGAACGGGTGCATGGGGGCGTGGCGGCTCATCTCACTGCGGGACACATAGTGTCCTCAGCGGGACGGGGGGGTCAGAATCGTGACTGTCCCGCTCAATCCGGGACGGTTGGGAGGTATGCTACATCCCTTGCTAAATACTACATCTTTACCAGCCACCTTATATTATATCTGCCTTGGGACATAGCTCTGCCTGTGGAGAGCTATACCAACTCTGCTGCATCACACCATCAGTCCCAGAGGATCTGCACTGCAGCGCTGGATGAGGTTTTCTGCTGCCACCTTGTCCACTAGCGTCGCCTAGGACCCGGACTACCAGCGCTTTTCCACTGGCAAGCTTGTGCCTTAAGGTACGGCCACACTAAACTATCCCGCTAGCGATCACGATAACGACGCATACTAATGCGATCGCTAGCGGGATAGTTTCAATATCGCTAGTAGCGGCTTAACTTAGCGATGTCATTAAGGACGCTATCGTGGTTAGCAATCTCCTTAACGACTTTAGCGGTACAAAATACCGCTAAATCGCTAAAAAAAGGTGCCACACTCAGCGATATATACAGTGCCTACAAGAAGTATTCAACCCCCTGCAGATTTAGCTGGTTGACACATGCAGAATTAACTTGGCATTGTGACATTTGTACTGTAGATCAGCCTGGAAGTGGGAAATGCACTGCAGCAAAAATTTTTGTTTTAATTTTTTTTTTTTTTTTAAAAACGTTAAAAGTTAATTCAGAGTGTCATTTATTATTCAACCCCTCAAACCAACCACAAGAATTCTGTTTGGTCCCACTAAAGTATTAAGAAGTAGTTCAGGCACCAAGAATAATGAGCTTCACATGTGTGGATTAATGATCTCTTTTGCCAGCCTTTTCTGACTATTTAAGACCCTCCCCAAACTTGTGAACAGCACTCATACGTGGTCAACATGGGAAAGACAAAGGAGCATTCCAAGGCCATCAGAGACAAGATCGTGGAGGGTCACAAGGCTGGCAAGGGGTACAAAACCCTTTCCAAGGAGTTGGCCCTACCTGTGTCCACTGTTGGGAGCATCATTCGTAAGTGGAAGGCTTATGGAACTACTGTTAGCCTTCCACGGCCTGGACAGCCTTTGAAAGTTTCCTCCCGTGCCGAGGCCAGGCTTGTCCGAAGAGTCAAGGCTAACCCAAGGACAACAAGGAAGGAGCTCCGGGAAGATCTCATGGCAGTGGGGACATTGGTTTCAGTCAATACCATAAGTAACGTACTCCACCGCAATGGTCTCCGTTCCAGACGAGCCCGTAAGGTACCTTTACTTTCAAAGCGTCATGTCAAGGCTCGTCTACAGTTTGCTCATGATCACTTGGAGGACTCTGAGACAGACTGGTTCAAGATTCTATGGTCTGATGAGACCAAGATCGAGATCTTTGGTGCCAACCACACACGTGACGTTTGGAGACTGGATGGCACTGCATATGACCCCAAGAATACCATCCCTACAGTCAAGCATGGTGGTGGCAGCATCATGCTGTGGGGCTGTTTCTCAGCCAAGGGGCCTGGCCATCTGGTCCGCATCCATGGGAGGATGGATAGCACGGCCTACCTGGAGATTTTGGCCAAGAACCTCCGCTCCTCCATCAAGGATCTTAAGATGGGTCGTAATTTCATCTTCCAACAAGACAACGACCCAAAGCACACAGCCAAGAAAACCAAGGCCTGGTTCAAGAGGGAAAAAGTCAAGGTGTTGGAGTGGCCTAGTCAGTCTCCTGACCTTAACCCAATTGAAAACTTGTGGAAGGAGCTCAAGATTAAAGTCCACATGAGACACCCAAAGAACCTAGATAACTTGGAGAAGATCTGCATGGAGGAGTGGGCCAAGATAACTCCACAGACCTGTGCCGGCCTGATCAGGTCTTATAAAAGACGATTATTAGCTGTAATTGCAAACAAGGGTTATTCCACAAAATATTAAACATAGGGGTTGTATAATAATTGACCCACACTTTTATGTTTAAAATTTATTAAAATTCAACTGAGCAACATAACTTTTTGTTTTGTAAGATTTATGCTTCTGTTAATAAATCCTACTCTCGTTTGCAGTTTGAAGGCTCTAACTTATTTGCATCTTATCAAACCAGCTAAATCTGCAGAGGGTTGAATACTACTTGTAGGCACTGTACTTACCAGCGGGACGCCGACGATAAAAATAGGGTCCGGACCGATGTCAGCGACGAACGAGATCACAGCAGGATCTCAGCAGGGGCCACGTCGTTGCTACATGCCACACAGAACAACGTCACTAACGAGATCGCTAAATAGTGACGTTTTTTAGCGATCTCGTTAGCGACGCTGTTTAGTGTGGCATACCCTTTATGCCCCATTGCGCTTTTTGCATCAATTCCAAGTGTTCTTTTCCACCTCCTGGTCCTTTATCCACAGTCTTAGCCTTTTCCTCTAAACCAAGGGGATACCTCATCCAGCTATCTTTGGAGATTACACTTTATTTATCCAGCATTCCTTTGGCATATATTCTGATGAAGGTCCCATTGTTGGACCGAAAACGTTTAATGTCTCATGTCTGGATGCATCTCCATTAAATTAATCTTTCTTGTCATACATTTTGAGTGCCAAGTTTTTTTGACTTATACTTACCAGGCTGGATACCTGACTTGTGCACCTATTCTCGCTCTGATTGAGTGCCGTGTTTTTTCTAATATTACAGAAACCACAGGTGGCGTCAAGAACACCTTATCACAAACTCTACTATCCTTTGTAAATATCCCCCTTTTATTGGACGCCCAGGGCCACGGACCAAGTCACTGCTGCCGTGACACATCCCTTTAAGACACCGGCCCGGTACCGAGTAAACCCACTGCCCTGGCGGGCGATCCAGAACCCTGTGACAACTGTCTGTTGCTGGGCAGAACACAACTATGTGCTGCTCTTTTTGTGCTGCGCTCTGGTGGAAGAAAAGCACTCACTGTTAGGCTACGTTGCAATTTTTGAAGCTTTTTTTTGCAAGTTTTCATCTGCATTTTACTGTACCAGTAAAGTCAGTTTTTCAGAAATTTCATGCACACAAATTGGTTTTATTTTCCTGACTGATTTAGAAAACTGCTGCTTTTTTGCAAACTACAGCATGTCACTTCTGTCAGTGAATTTGCAGCGTTTTTTCACCTATGGGTGAGAGTAAAAAACACAGCAAAAATGCATTTATGAGTTTTTGCTGCATTAATGTGGCCTGTCTGTAGCTTTTGGGCAGCCTGTCTGCGGCTTGTCTGTGGCTTGTGTGCAGCCTGTCTGCGGCCTGACTGCGGCTTCCTGTTGCACGACAATTTTACAGCTGCAATTTTCATGGAAAAAAAGCAACCAAATTGCAGACACGTCTTACATGCAACTTGTCTGGAATTCTATGCAAGTGAGTTGCGGCTTGAAACTGTGACGGACGATCCAACACATTTGGAAACATTCCTGTCGCTGCTTTACAGTCGCGGCAGTTTGCAGTGCGGCGCCAATAAAAAAAACATTAGCAGCAATGTGGCACTTGTCATTACGTGGCCCAAGCACTGCACATTGTGAATATGGAGCACGTGGATATATCCGGCATAAACAGAAATATAGTAGTCGTAATATAAGTTTGCCATATAAAGTACCAACAGGGCGGAGTGTTATATAGTAATGATCCAATGTCCTGCACCAGGGTCGGACTGCCAAGGTTTATCTTGAACATCCAAAATGCTGCCTTATCGAGGAGATTACATAGATGATCCCGTCCTCAGACTGCGGCATTAACTCTTTTGATGCTTTCAACTATTAGTACCGAAATATTGTTGTGGACCCACCACGCCAATAGCCGAGCTTACCCTGGAGGGACGCAACCAAGTGACTACCTGGTCTTCACTAGAGCCTCTGATGGCGAGGATAGGCTTGCATTGTTAGGGTAGTCACCAGGGCAGTCCACGGACCTGCAGCATATGACCAAGTCAGAAATACTAGGCACAGCAGGCGAAGACAGAAATGTGGTCAGGCAGTCCAAGGTTGGGGCGGGCAGCACAGGTTCAAGAGTGAAGAGGTCCTAGTCCTAGGAAATAAAAAAAATAAGAATACGGGAACATTTCTATGATGTCCAGCATTGTTCCACTCGCAATACAGTACAGACCAAAAGTTTGGACACACCTTCTCATTCAATGATTTTTCTGTATTTTCATGACTATGAAAATTGTACATTCACACTGAAGGCATCAAAACTATGAATTAACACATGTGGAATTATACATTACACTTTACAAAAAAGTGTGAAACAACTGAAAATATGTCTTATATTCTAGGTTCTTCAAAGTAGCCATCTTTTGCTTTGATTACTTCTTTGCACGCAAAAAAGGTGAACGGATGGACTCTACATGCCTGGTTCCCACCGTCAAGCATGGAGGAGGAGGTGTGATGGTGTGGGGGTGCTTTGCTGGTGACACTGTTGGGGATTTATTCAAAATTGAAGGCATACTGAACCAGCATGGCTACCACAGCATCTTGCAGCGGCATGCTATTCCATCCGGCTTGCGTTTAGTTGGACCATCATTTATTTTTCAACAGGACAATGACCCCAAACACACCTCCAGGCTGTGTAAGAGCTATTTGACCAAGAAGGAGAGTGATGGGGTGCTGTGCCAGATGACCTGGCCTCCACAGTCACCAGACCTGAACCCAATCGAGATCGTTTGGGGTGAGCTGGACCGCTCACCGCTTTAATTTTGAATAAATCCCCAACAGTGTCACCAGCAAAGCACCCCCACACCATCACACCACCTCCTCCATGCTTCACGGTGGGAACCAGGCATGTGGAGTCCATCCGTTCACCTTTTCTGAGTGCAAATCAGTAATCAAAGCAAAAGGTGGCTACTTTGAAGAACCTAGAATATAAGACATATTTTCAGTTGTTTCACACTTTTTTGTAAAGTGTAATGTATAATTCCACATGTGTTAATTCATAGTTTTGATGCCTTCAGTGTGATTCTACAATTTTCATAGTCATGAAAATACAGAAAAATCTTTGAATGAGAAGGTGTGTCCAAACTTTTGGTCTGTACTGTATGTCGAATGTTTTAAAACATTTCATCACTTCTCATAACAGGGATATTACCCACTGTTCAGTTTATGAGATAGAGCAGATTAAAAATACTTACGTGGCAATGATAGGGTTAAACGACTATGCGATAGAGAAGCGCTGTGGATTTTCCTCTTAGATACATGTGTACCAGCGGGTCTGATTCCCCAGAGGGAATTAATTTTTTATGTTATTTTTTTTTATTCTACGTTCATTATATATTTTTTTCTCTCCTTTTTTTCTCTTTTTTACTTTTTCATATTTATAGTTAAATTGATATAATGTACTATGTATATAAGCATTATTCTTGTTGATATTTTTGGTTAAATTGATATAATGTACTATGTATACAAGTGATATTCATGGTGATTGTTCTTTGTTGTTTTTAATCATTTTTAACCTGTTTTGCTTGATTGATAAACCTGACTGGTTGCAGGTGGAGGCTATCCTGAGTCTAAGAACACTGAGTTGTTCGAAGCACGAACAGGTCCTCCTTGACGATCTTCCTCCGGTATTACCGCTTTGGGCACATATAGCAGTCATGATATTTGAATGGAAATGGAAATGAAATAAAGTCTTGGATTTTAACCACTTTCACAAAAGCTGGATCTTTTCTACATGTACAAGTATCTTTCTTACGTCTGGCAGAGACGTGATCTGTGCTACAAGTTCCAGTGGACTTACATAGGGGTGAGCTGAATATTCTACTCTTAGTGAAGAGGTCAGACAAAACGAGAGACAAGCCGGGTTAGTAACAGGCGAGTCTGAAAAATAATGTTCCTTGACAGGAACTAATGATACAACAGTGAGGACCTAAGCACAGGCAAGGTGTGGAGACAGGAGCTTTCTAATATGCCCACTGCTGGTAGACGATAAGAAATGGAAGCAGATCTCTGCAGGACACAATGGTGTCAAGTCCCTGCAGAGTCTGGCCGTGCCTCCCTGTAGCTGGTGGAGACTCTACAGCAGGGGTGGATAATCTTTTTTCTGCCAAGAGCCATTTGGAAATTTATACCATCCTTTGGGGGCCGTACAAACTCTGCCCACAAAGTACATCCTGACTCTGGTACTGGTGTCAGGATGTAATCTTTCATTGCATGGCCTTCAGTGTTCAGTAGTGAACACTGCATGTGTGTGTGTTCACAGAGCAAGAAGAAATTAATGAGCTGGTTTTAATCAAAATACAACTCCCTGCCAAAGCACTGCACCCCTGAGAATCTGCCCTGGGGCCGGATAAAAGGTAATCGAGGGCCGTAAATGGCCTGGGGCCTGAGGTTCCCCACCCCTGCTCTACAGCGACAGGAAGATGTTATTGCTGCCCAAGTCAGCTCAGTGAGATAGTCTGACACTGGGAGAAGGACAGAGATGCACGCGAGTAGGAGGGCACTTACAAAACATGCAAGTCACCAGCATGACAATCATCTTGAGGAATATGAGAAAAATGGAAGAGTATGGCCAATACATTTCTAGTTATGTGATGACTGATATCCAACAGATGGCACCCGACTGATTTTCAGGTTGTGTTGTGTTGGAATAATGCTTATTATATGTATGGCATCAACTATTACTGCTGTTTAATAGTACAGGAGTTTCTGTCTCCAGCAATAATGTCATATTGCCAATAATACATTGTTAAAAACAAAACAGGAACAACCCTGCTCACTCTGTGTGTAGCTGGAGCACATTTGCACTTTACAAGCTGACAGACAAGATGCTAAGATCCTAAGCTATAAGAAATACCAGTTGTAAGCTGTTATCTTTGTTGCTAAATAAATACATATTCAATGTTGAACGCCTGAACACTACAGAGATTAATCCATTGCTAATACATCAGACACGGTGAAACCTGCAGCGATGACAGGAATTAGGCCAGATGAAGTATTGCGGTTATTTGTGGTAATGTAGATTGTGAGCCCTTGCGGACAGTGTCCTCTCTCCTTCTGTACTTGTGTGTGCCTTGTATTGCTCACGTTTACTGTACTTGTCTATATTTGCCCCTTTTCACATGTAAAGCGCCATGGAATAAATGGCGCTATAAAAATGTATAATAATAATAATAATGTAGACAATATTACTATACATAAACATGACAAAGCCACACATTGATGGTGTCCTTGAATTAATGAAAAGGTACAGTGGGAAAATAAGCATTTGATACTCTGCCGATTTTGCACGTTTTCCCACTTACAAAGAATGGAGAGGTCTGGAATTTTTATCGTAGGTACACTTCACCTGTGAGGCAGAATCTAAAAATAAAATCCATAAAGTCACAGCTCTTTGGTCTTTTCCATGGTGGAGAAGCCATGGTGGGGAGGTTGGAGTGTGATTGAGTGTGTTCAAGGCGGGACCAGATACTTATGCAGTTCAGACAGTGCGGTTCCTGGGACACTTAACAGGAAGGACACAGGAGCAAGTTCAGAAAGTTCGGATCCTGGAGAATCTGACAGGATGGGCACTGGTACTGGTTCAGGTAACGCAGGAAAAGTTTCAGACAAGGCAGGCTCAAGTTCTAATAGAATAGGTTCAGGAATAAATTCAGACTAGGCAGGTTCAGAGTAGGCAGGTTTAGATTTTAACAAAGCACGTTCAAGTTCTAATAGAATAGGTTCAGAAAAGGCAGGCTCAAGTTTTAATAGAGTTCCAAAGTGTACATTGCCTTTTTTAGAATCGGGGAGTGTGTGCGCACACATGAGGCCCGCCACCTGGAGTCCTATGCAATGTGCGCAGGCCCAGGAGACCAGGAAGCCATGCATGGAACGGAGACACTGCCAAGCGACCGGGGCAGGGAGTATGTTGGAGTCCCTGTGGGAAAGGAGAAGATGCATGCAGGGAAGCCGGCATTAGCGTTACATAAGGTCTGGTATCATCACCACCTTGGCCCCCCTTTAGGAAATATCAGGACTATATGGATAATTCCTCCTGTGAAATGTACTTGTTCATCTCCGGATGTTCCCCTGGATAATTGTAATTTAATTATTTTCTTGTTACCTTTGTAACATGGTTAACTTTGATTTCTCCAGTCTTCTCCAATTCCTTCCTCTTCCCCTCTTCCTTTCTACCCTTCCCCTTTCCTCTTCCTTATATTACCCCTCCACCCATCCCTCTCCCCAAATTACAGTTCAAAAGGTTAATCAAACATTTATGATGTTTATGTTTTTATTTCTGAAAATGTTAATAAAACCTATTGGAAAAGGACTGTATGGATACTGTCCTTCCCACAAAGCCATCCATATTTGCTGTGAATGGTGTGGGCTCATGACAAGGGCATGTGGAGATCCATAGATAGTACAGGTGGTCAAATGTAAAAAGTCAAGGACACCGCCAAGTGCGCCAATAAAGGGCTCCACTGAGCACGGCTGTAATATTAGGTCTATGTGTGGCGCCGCTGAGGGTCCAGTCGCCACAGAGGTACTGCATCTCAGCCAGAGATGTGGTATCCCACCTTTCAGGTAAGATGGAGACACTAGACCGGGCTCTGGCAACACTGAATCCATCACACACACTAGCTGAGTTCCACTAGCATGTCTGCAGCTAGGAAAGGGTGTTAGATGGTGGGTGGAGCTTGTGGGTCAGAGCAGGAGTTAGAGGAAGTTAGAGAACAGTCTTCCCTTCAGGGAGGAAGAAAACACGCATATAGGCAGCTCTCCCATAGGGGAGAGGGGAAAGAGATAGAACCGTGCAGCAGGCTCCAAGTCCTGAGGAGCTGCTCACAGAAAGAAAGAAAGAAAGAAGGAAGGTTCCCTGGAATGGAAAAGGGATTTCTCAGAGACACGGCTGAGCAGAAGGCTACCCGTGGGGCTCGTTCCAGGACTGGCGGACGCCAGCTGGGAAAATCCAGGTCACAGAAGGGATTCGGCCTCTAGACTAGTGGAGAACTTTAAGACTCAGCTAGCAAGCCGACAGCTGTGACAACTTTAGGGGTCACAGCCACAACCTCAAGCATCTTCTCCGAGAAGGAAAGCTATATAGGATCAAGGAAACGCCTGGGTCACGTTGTCCTACAGGATCCGCAGCTACCGGACTGGGACACTGCTTTGTGTGGTGCTGGGAAGGAAGGAAGGAGTGGTGTTGTGAATACTCTGGAGGCGATTTCTGAGCTGGGGCTCCCTCCGGTGGTTGCCGAGGGTAATGAACTGATTGCTGAATGGCCTTCAGCTGGCTCTGAATGGTCTGATATAAGTGACCTGAACTCCCTTCAGCCTTGTTCAATTGTTCTTCCAGGTCTTGCTTGGAGCTCAGCTTGCATTCCTGCTCTGTTTCAGATAAGTGATTTGCTTTTTTTTTTTCCTCTGGTTGGATTTTCCTTGCTTGTTTGCTGCTTAGCAGTAGCCTTCAGCCTGGTCCCCTTTTGGGGCCTGGCGCTGCAATTGTGCTCTGCTTGTGTTTGCACTTTTGCTCTGTTCCTATGTCACTTTTTATTTGCTGAATTGCTGTGTTTTACACCAGAGATCTGATTTAGGTGGTAGAGATCGTGTGATCTCAGGTTTTTTGTTAATCAGAAGTGTTGGTATTTTTGTCAGGTTTTTTTTGGGTTGCAGTCAGAATTCTTTCCTATACGTTTCTATCTAGACAGATTGGGCCCCAGCGTTTGCTCATTCTATTTTCTGTCTGTGTTCGTATTTTCTTCTGGTCTAACCGCCATTACATGTTTGGGGGCTTCCTATTTCTTTGGGATTCTGCTATGGGGCAGATAGCATTCATCTTTCTGCCTTTAGGTGTAGCTATCTCTCCGGCTGTGACGAGGTGTCTAGGATCACCGTAGGTACGCTCCACAGCTACTTCTAGTGTTGCGGTTAGTTCAAGGTCCTGCAATCCAATAGTTTCCAGTCTCTCTGGTGTATTGCTTCTTTGACTATTTTTTGCAATTTCTCCTCAGCTACCGAAACATAACAGAGTGGGAATCAGCACAGTGAGACGGCCAGGGAAGTCACACACTGACAGGGAGCTTTGGACTGGTGTTCTCCATCCACCTGGGAGTTGGCTGGGCTCCTTACCTGGAGGGCGTGGCACTAAGTGGGCACTTGTACTGCATGCACCTGAACTGTGAGTAAAGCTTTGGAAACTGCATCTGACTGTGTCCTTTAAAGTTCTTCCTGCGGCACACACTCCACTCTGCTACATCTCCCAGCGCCATTATCCTCTCTACAACATCTCTCTGCCCTGTGATAACAAGCTTCACCTGTGGGAAGCTATTCCAACTCTGCTGCATCACACCATCAGTCTCGGAGGATCTGCACTGCAGCGCTGGTCACCTTTGACCAGAAACCACAAGTGGCGTCACGAACACTTTACTACAAACTCTTATCATCCCCTGTAAATATTCCCCTTTTATTGGACGCCCAGGGCCACGGACCGGGTCACTGCTGCCGTGACACATCCCTTTAAGACACCGGCCCGGTACCGAGTATCCCACTGCCCTGGCGGGCGATCCATATGCCTCATAGCTGCATTATAAACCAGCTGTACACCTGGAATCGCTGAAGATGACATCACAAAGCTTGTTTTGAAATATCGCCTCTCAAGCAGGTCCACACACAGATGGTGGCATCTTGCAGCCAGATTTCTAGACTACTGCAGCACTAGGACAGCACGGTGGCTCAGTGGTTAGCACTGGAGTCCTGGGTTCAAATCCCGCCAAGGACATCTGCAAGGAGTTTGTATGTTCTTCCCATGTTTGCGTTGGTTTCCTCTGGGTTCTCCGGTTTCCTCCCACATTCCAAAGGAATTTAGATTGTGAGCCCCATTGGGGACAGGCAGCGATGATAATGTGTGTAAAACTGTAAAGTGCTGCGGAATATGTTAGCGCTATATAAAAATAAAGTTATTATTATTACTGCCCAGGACTTGACCTCTGCCCTGGTGCCCCAGACATGGATGCATATATATTTTTTTCGCCTCAACGTCCAGTCTCTGGAAAGAGGATGCAGCGTAGCAGTGGGCAGCTGCCAGCTCAATGAACTTGCACAATTCTAGCACCTACAAGTCAACAAACATCCCCCCGACCGCAGCACCATTCATCTCTCCTCCGCGTCCAAGTCACTGAGATCCCAGCACGCCATCACCGTCATGTCAACTCTCACAAGGATGACAGGAATAGAAGGAACGCCACACGCCATCCAGGCACGAAAATCCTGTCACGGAAACATGCAAATAGATCAATGCTCTGCACGGCGCCATCCTCATAACACCGCCCGAAAACTTAACCCTGACAGCACCACGGCCATAATCAGAGTGCTGCTCCACGTGCAGAAAGAAGTCACAGGGAATTCTCAAGTGTACAACAATGAAATCACCACGCTAATGACCTGGTGATGGGCACATGACCTTCAGACTTTGCCCAATTAGTTTTCAATAAAAGAACGAGCACAACACTAACTAGAGGGGGTCATGATGGTAACAGAAGGGAGATGTGAGGGTGGGCAAGGCTGATATTAGAGGGAGAGGCACGAAGAAGACTAGTGCAAGGGCATACACTGTCATTCACCTTTCTTGGCTCGGCTGACCTCCACACCCTTCACATGTGGCAACTGCCCTTTGCTGTGCTCTACATTGGGTTTTCTTAGTTACTTGCAGTGTTGGTTCAAATACAACAACTCCAGTCCTTAGGTGTTTTCAGGCTTATTTAGATGCAACTCTGAGCATCAATCCAGAATGGTGTCTACCACACAAGTGTCTGTACTTTGAAACCAAGTTCTCCTCAGACCTCTGTAGGATAACTCCTGGCTAACGATAACTAGATGGTGGGGGAGATCAGGCCAATAACTGGGGTGGGGGCTTAATTGCTACTAGACGAAGGAGGCACTAAGTGAACCAGGCAGATGTGAGGGTGACTACTGGGGACAGCGGTGCGCAGCTTCCTCGCATCTCGCTGGCACGGAATGCAGTATACATGAGGTGGCGTGTGGCTCAGACTTCTCATACAATTATCACTGATGTTTCTTTCATGAGGAGACACTTTGCTCTGGACCAGTCACGGACATTCCTGTACATGACCCCCAGCAGTATTACCCCGGACTCTGTGGTCTTATACCATACAAGTTACCACTATCTGAAGGGAGGAAGGACAGTAATCGGCACCTCATGGCTCAAAATACCTCACAAACCAACCTACACCCTGCATACCTCTACATAGTCACTGAACTCAAAAATGCCCACCCCACATCCACACACCCTGCGCCTCCATAGTAACAGTGTACAGCATTACATGAGCACTGTATGGCGGCATTATATATACACAATATACAGCGGCACTCTGCAAAACTGGATACATGAGCACTGTATGGTGGCATTATATATACACAATATACAGTGGCACTCTGCAATACTGATACATGAGCACTGTATGGCGGCATTATATATACACAATATACAGCGGCACTCTGCAAAACTGGATACATGAGCACTGTATGGTGGCATTATATATACACAATATACAGCGGCACTCTGCAATACTGATACATGAGCACTGTATGGTGGCATTATATATACTCAATATACAGCGGCACTCTGCAATACTGATACATGAGCACTGTATGGTGGCATTATATATACACAATATACAGCGGCACTCTGCAATACTGATACATGAGCACTGTATGGTGGCATTATATATACACAATATACTAAACCAGTACTCGCGCTCTGAATCAAACACAAACTAACAATACTGATCGCAACATGTACCTGAATTCTTCCAAAAGGATTGTACACGGATATTGAGATGATAGATCAGCGGGTGAAGCTTGTGTGATAATGGGCACTTAGATAACCATTTTGTACACTGAATATAAGGGAAAAGTAAAATCAGTAAACATATAAAATTAGTGCTTAGATAAGCATTGATAGCTACTTATAAAATCAAGAAGGACAAAAATTACATATATGTCCTTAAAAAATGTGCCTTTTGAATAATCCCTAAGAAAAAATTCCAATGCTAAAGTGCTGGTAGTGAATCTCTGGATGTGCAAATATGCATATACAATGTGCAATAAAATATATTTTGCACATTGTATATGCATATTTGCACATCCAGAGATTCACTACCAGCACTTTAGCATTGGAATTTTTTCTTAGGGATTATTCAAAAGGCACATTTTTAAGGACATATATGTAGAGCGCTGCAGTACTGGATCCATAAGCACTGTATGGCAGCAGTATATATACACACAATACAGCAGCGCTCGGCAGTACTGGATACATGACCACTGTATGTCGGCATTATATATACACCTACACACTATATAGCAGCGCTCTGCAGTACTGGATACATGAGCACTGCATGATGGCATATATATATATATATACTGCTCAAAAAAATAAAGGGAACACTCAAATAACACATCCTAGATCTGAATGAATGAAATATTCTCATTGAATACTTTGTTCCGTACAAAGTTGAATGTGCTGACAATAAAATCACACAAAAATCATCAATGGAAATCAAATTTATTAACCAATGGAGGCCTGGATTTGGAGTCACACCCAAAATTAAAGTGGAATGTAATGTCCTTAAAACAAGTCAAAATGATGCTCAGTATTGTGTTGGCCTCTACGTGCCTGTATGACCTCCCTACCACGCCTGGGCATGCTCCTGATGAGGCGGCGGATGGTCTCCTGAGTGATCTCCTCCCAAACCTGAACTAAAGCATCCACCAACTCCTGGACAGTCTGTGGTGCAACGTGATATTGTTGGATGGAGCGAGACATGATGTCCCAGATGTGCTCAATCGGATTCAGGTCTGGGGAACGGGCGGGCCAGTCCATAGCTTCAATGCCTTCATCTTGCAGGAACTGGACACACTCCAGCCACAAGAGGTCTGGCATTGTCCTGCATTAGGAGGAACCCAGGGCCAACCGCACCAGCATATGGCCTCAGAAGGGGTCTGAGGATCTCATCTCGGTACCTAATTGCAGTCAGGCTACCTCTGGCGAGCACATGGAGGGCTGTGTGGCCCTCCAAAGAAACGCCACCCCACACCATTACTGACCCACTGCCAAACCGGTCATGCTGAACGATGTTGCAGGCAGCAGATCGCTCTCCACGGGGCCTCCAGATTCTGTCACATGTGATCAGTGTGAACCTGCTTTCATCTGTGAAGAGCACAGGGTGCCAGTAGCGAATTTGCAAATCCTGGTGTTCTGTGGCAAATGCCAAGCGTCCTGCACGGTGTTGGGCTGTGAGCACAACCTCCATCTGTGGACGTTGGGCACTCAGACCATCCTCATGGAGTCGGTTTCTAACCGTTTGTGCAGACACATGCATATTTGTGGCCTGCTGGAGGTCATTTTGCAGGGCTCTGGCAGTGCTCCTGTTCCTCCTTGCACAAAGATGGAGGTAGCGGTCCTGCTGCTTGGTTGTTCCCTTCCTACGGCCCCCTCCACTTCTCCTGGTGTACTGACCTGTCTCCTGGTAGCGCCTCCAGCCTCTGGACACTAGGCTGACAGACACAGCAAACTTTCTTGCCACAGCTAGCATTGATGTGACATCCTGGATGAGCTGCACTACCTGAGCCACTTGTGTGGGTTGTAGAGTCCGTCTCATGCTACCACGAGTGTAAAAGCACAACCAACTTTCAAAAGTGACCAAAACATCAGCCAGAAAGCATTGGTACTGAGATGTGGTCTGTGGTCCCCACCTGCAGAACCACTCCTTTATTGAGTGTCTTGATAATTGCCAATAATTTCCATCTTTTGTCTATTCCATTTGCACAACAGCATGTGAAATTGATTGTCAATCAGTGTTGCTTCCAAAGTGTACAGTTTGATTTCACAGAAGTTTGATTTACTTGGAGTTATATTCTGTTGTTTAAGTGTTCCCTTTATTTTTTTGAGCAGTGTATATATTACTACCCATGAAGTCCAATCGATCATGCGTCTTCCTCTTGTTAGAGACTTCCATACACACATAAATACATGAGAGCTTACAATAAAGATGGTATAAACTCTTCCCTCAGCAACTATCCGACTTCACCTGGATGACTCTGATGACTCCAGCCTCTCTGGCCTCACCACCTCATGTGGCTGGCCCGGGCCTCTGACGGACTGGTGAGGAGATGGAGAGCAGATCTACTGGCCTCAATAATGTATAATTCTAGGTAAGTGAAGGAGAAGCCCACTGAGCACAATCCAGACTGAAAGCTGCAGCAGCAAATGACAGACAGAACTGCCTTCACCTGTAACGTCAGAGAACAGGTGCAGTGATACAGCAGATATTATACGGTGGATATTATTATATGATGGATATTATTTCATGGTGAATTTTACTACATGATTGATATTGTTATACAGTGGATATTATTACAAGATGGATATTATTATACGGTGGTGTTGTACCATGGATTTTACTACATGATGAATATTGTTATACGGTGGATAATATTATATGATGATATTGTTATATGGTGGATATTATTACATGGTGGATATTGTTATACAGTGGATATTATTACATGATTGATATTGTTATAGGGTGGATATTATTACATGATGGCTATTAATATAGGGTAGATATTATATGATGAATACTGTTATATGGTGGATATTACTACATGATGGATATTGTTATACTTTGAATTTTATTATATGTTGGATATTGTTATAGGGTAAATATTATTACATGATGTATATTGTTCTATAGGGGGATATTATTACATGATGGATATTGTTATACGGTGGATATTATTACATGATGGATGTTTTTATACGGTGGATATTACCACATTATGGATATTGTTATACTGTGGATATTACTACATGATATATATTATTATAGGATGGATACTATTGAGTCGCCCGCCAGGGCCGTGGGGTACTCGGCACCGAGCCCGTCTACTTTTATGGGGGATGTCACGGCGACACAGCTCGGTCTGTGTCCCTTGGACTCACCTCAAAAAGGGAATGTTTACAGGGGATTAAAAAGGTTTGTTAAATGTTTGTGACGCCACCTATGGTGCCTGGTCAGGGTGACCAGCGCTGCTGTATAGGTCCGCTGAAGGGTTGGTATTGGGCAGCAAGGTGTTAAGCCTTCCACAGGTAAGGCTGGGTCCTTCAGGGTAGATAGAATGTGTAGGGATGCAGGACAGACGGGAATCCGACAGTAGGAGTAATAAGATGGACACACACATAAGTCTCTTTCTGTACCTTTACTGAAGGTGTTATTGCAGGCACGTCCCAGGGAGCTGCAGGGTGAAGGGTGCACATCCAGTTCTTCCCACTGAGTAGGTATAGGGCCTCCTTACTCCTTAAATGTGTCTCTGACCTGTATGAAACTAGGCCTGAGGTTGTTTCCAAATTTACGCCCGGCTGACCTTGTGTAGGGCCTTCTATTGAAAGAGCACAGTCTCTAATGGCGGATCCTGACAGACTCCTGTCTTCCTGACCCAGTTACGTATCAACACTTATGGGCTCCTGCGACTTGTAGTCCCGCAGCATCTCCGGTATCTCCTACTGGTCGTGAAGATTCCAGTAAGCTCGGACCCGGTGTCCGGTAGTAACGATGGGGATGAGCTGTTTAGGCTCCTCTGTCCCTCTCTTGCTTTCCACTCGCCTTTCGTCCTACTCGGGCCCTCACAAATCACACACTAGCAGATGGTGGACTGCTTCTCCTTCTTCTTCACCGCTCTCTAAGCGTCGGCACGCTTTCTCACTGAGCTGCACTCACTTGACTCAGCTCTGACTAGGCTGGAGTGGTTGTCGTTCCACTTTTACTAGCCTCCACTCATTTGAACTAAGCTTCAAGCTGCAGACTTCAGACTCCTTCATTAGCAGCTCAACTCCTCCTTGAGCTCTGCTCATTGTGCCAGACTGCACACACTCTGTCTGCGCTTTCTGCGCTCACAATACTCTCTAAGCATAGACCGTCTGCTCTTCACTTCACCCTCTGAGGTGACTCAACTCTCTCTAGACTAAAAACTAGACTAGCTTCAGTGTCTTCACCCTCCTTATATATGGCTCTATATAGCTCCCTCTGGTGGCTCTAGGGATGGGTGAAGGTGTGTGAATGTATATGTTGGACCTCTAGTGGTGGTTACCTTCAGTGCACCCTTCTGGAGATTAGGATTCCAAGCGCAGCTGGGCTCCACACTATTACATGATGAATATTGTTATAGTGTGGATATTACTACATGATAGACATTGTTATACGGTGGATTTTACTACTTGATGGATATTGTTATACGGTGGATATTATTACATGATTGATATTGAAAATTGAAATTGATCTTTGAAAAAGATCTATATAAGATCGAAACGCGTCGCTTGTACCACTGCTTGCACACTGTCTGTGGAGTTTTTACCGGACTACTAATATCCCACATCATCCTGTCAGAGCCACTGGAGTACTACCCCTAATATCCCACATCATCCCGTCAGCCAGAGCATGCCGGACTACTACCCTTAATATCCCACATCGTTCCATCAGCCAGAGCCACCGGACTACTACCCCTAATATCCCACATCATCCCGTCAGCCAGAGCCACCGGACTACTCCCCCTAATATCCCACATCATCCCATCAGCCAGAGCCACCGGACTACTCCCCCTAATATCCCACATCATCCCATCAGCCAGAGCCACCGGACTACTCCCCCTAATATCCCACATCATCCCATCAGCCAGAGCCACCGGACTACTCCCCCTAATATCCCACATCATCCCATCAGCCAGAGCCACCGGACTACTACCCCTAATATCCCACATCATCCCGTCAGCCAGAGCCACCGGACTACTCCCCCTAATATCCCACATCATCCCATCAGCCAGAGCCACCGGACTACTCCCCCTAATATCCCACATCATCCCATCAGTCAGAGCCACCGGACTACTCCCCCTAATATCCCACATCATCCCGTCAGCCAGAGCCACCGGACTACTAATATCCCACATCATCCTGTCAGAGCCACCGGACTACTACCCCTAATATCCCACATCATCCCATCAGCCAGAGCCACCGGACTACTAATATCCCACATCATCCTGTCAGAGCCACCGGACTACTACCCCTAATATCCCACATCCCGTCAGCCAGAGCCACCGGACTACTCCCCCTAATATCCCACATCATCCCATCAGCCAGAGCCACCAGACTACTCCCCCTAATATCCCACATCATCCCGTCAGCCAGAGCCACCGGTCTACTCCCCCTAATATCCCACATCATCCCGTCAGCCAGAGCCACCGGACTACTAATATCCCACATCATCCTGTCAGAGCCACCGGACTACTACCCCTAATATCCCACATCATCCCATCAGCCAGAGCCACCGGACTACTAATATCCCACATCATCCTGTCAGAGCCACCGGACTACTACCCCTAATATCCCACATCATCCCATCAGCCAGAGCCACCGGACTTCCATACCGGGGATCCCTTTAAGAGAGGCCTGGCATCAGAACCAAAGCGCTGGAGCCTGGATGGATTTTCTCTGACTTCCATACAATGATCCCTTTAATAGAAGCCTGGGGTGAGAATCAGAGCGCAGAGTGGATTTGCCCTCACTTCTATACCGAGGATCCCTTTAAGAGGGAAGATGTGCCTATGGGATGGATGATGTGTGATGGGGATATGGGCATGAGAGAGGGTGATTCATTTCTGTCATGTGCGCTCTGCTTCTGTCTGGGGGGCAGACAATGGCTGGAGCTTATGTTCCTGGGGATGCGATTTCTCCCACCTGGTCAGTGTCAGCTGAGGTGTTGTCGTGGAGTGATAAAACTGTTGCTTATAGCAACCAACCACAGCTCAGCTTCTATCAAACAGCTCTGGTGAAATGTAAGATACTCCGTGATTGGTTGGTGATACACACATACACACATTCAATTTTATATATATAGCTGTAATATTGGGGCCGGTTTATAGAAGATTTGCAAACATAAGAGGCACAAAGTGCAGAAAACCACCAAAATCTTAAAAGTTAAAAGTCAATATTTATTAATATCCACATAATCTATAAAAGATATAACACCAAAAAAATATAAGGTATGAATGAGGAAACAGACAAGCAACCAAAAATAGTTCCCAGGTCCTAGAAACTAATTACACATATGTAATAAGAGGTGGGGGGTGGTACAAAGAGTTACACAAACGTCACACTGCTGATGCTACTGAGGTCTAAAGTGCACGTGCATAACAAACATCATATCCCTCATAATACTCAGATCTAAAGTGCACGTGCATAGATAAAGATATAGAAAACCATGAGTCTAGTGACTCAAATAGATAGCCCACATGTAATCATACAGATTGGCTATAATGTGCCATCAACGGAATAGTACCGCCAAGCTATCTAAGGCCTCTTTCACACATCCGTTTTGCGCCTGACGGCGCCCCCGGCATTTTGCCACAGCGCCGCATCCGGCAACTAGTATGAAAAACCGGATGAGACGCATCCGGTTTTTCGCCGGATCCGGTTCTGTGCTCCGTAAAAAAAAAAAAACGGATCCGTCTCATCCGGTGTATCCGGTTTTAGCATCCGTTGACGCCGTAATGCGCCGGATCCAGTTTTTAACCCCTTCACCCCCAAGGGTGGTTTGCACGTTAATGACCGGGCCAATTTTTACAATTCTGACCACTGTCTCTTTATGAGGTTATAACTCTGGAACGCTTCAACGGATCTTCGCGATTCTGAGATTGTTTTCTCGTGACATATTGTACTTCATGTTAGTGGTAAAATTTCTTCGATATAACTTGCGTTTATTTTTGAAAAAAATGCAAATATGGCGAAAATTTTTAAAATTTTGCAATTTTCAAACTTTGAATTTTTATTCCCTTAAAACAGAGAAATATATCACACAAAATAGTTAAGAAATAACATTTCCCACATGTCTACTTTACATCAGCACAATTTTGGAAACAAAATTTTTTTTTGTTAGGAAGTTATAAGGGTGAAAAGTTGACCAGCGATTTCTCATTTTTACAGCAAAATTTACAAAGCCATTTTTTTTAGGGACCACCTCACATTTGAAGTCACTTTGAGGGGTCTATATGGCAGAAAATACCCAAAAGTGACACCATTCTAAAAACTGCACCCCTCAAGGTACTCAAAACCACATTCAAGAAGTTTATTAACCCTTCAGGTGCTTCACAGTAACTAAAGCAACGTGGAAGGAAAAAATGAATATTTTACTTTTTAGCCACAAAAATTATCTTTTACAAACTTTTTTTTTATTTTCACAAGGGTAAAAGGAGAAAATGGACAGATAAGGTTGTTATGCAATTTCTCCTGAGTACGCCAATACCCCATATGTGGGGGAAAACCACTGTTTGGGCACACGGCAGAGCTCGTAAGGGAAGGAGCGACGTTTGACTTTTTCAAACTAAAATTGGCTGGAATTTAGATTGGATGCCATGTCGCGTTTGGAGAGCCGCTGATGCGCCTAAACAGTGGAAACCCCCCACAAGTGACACCATTTTGGAAACTAGACCCCCTAAGGTACTTATCTAGATCTGTTGTGGGCACTTTGAACCCTCAAGTGTTTCACAAAAGTTTATAAAGCCTGGGTGTGAAAAAAAAAATCAATTTTCCACAAAAATGATTTTTTAGTCCCAAATTTTGAATTTTCCCAAGGAAATTGGACCCCAAAAGTTGTTGTCCAATTTGTCCTGAGTACGCTGATACCCCATATGTGGGGGGGAAACTGTTTGGGCGCACGGCAGGGCTTGGAAAGGAAGTAGTAACGTTTTGGAATGCAGACGTTAATGGGGGTCATGTTCCGTTTGCAGTGCCCTAGATGAGCCTAAACAGTGGAAACTCCCCACAAGTGACACCATTTTGGAAACTAGGCCCCCTAAGGAACTTATCTACATCTTTGGTGAGCACTTTGAACCCCCAAGTGCTTCACACAAGTTTATAATGCCCGGGCATGAAAATAAAAAATCCTATTTTTTTCCCACAAAAATTATCTTTTAGTCACTAATTTTTTATTTTCCCAAGGGTAACAGGAGAAATTGGACCACATAAGTTGTTGTAAAATTTGTCCTGAGTACGCTGATACCCCATATGTGGGGGGAACCACTGTTTGGGTGCACGGCAGAGCTCGGAATGGAAGGAGCACCATTTGACTTTTTCCAACCAAAATTGGCTGGAATTGAGTTTGGATGCCATGTTGCATTTGGAGAGCCCCTGATGTGCCTAAACAGTGGAAACCCCCCACAAATGACCCCATTTGGGAAACTAGACCCCCTAAGGAACTTATCTAGATTTTTGATGAGCAATTTGAACCCCCAAGTGCTTCACACAAGTTTATAACGTAGAGCCGTAAAATTTAAAAATCATATTTTTTCCACAAAAATGATCTTTTCACCCCAATTTTTATTTTTCCAAGCGTAACAAGACTCCAAAAGTTATTGTGCAATTTGTCCTGAGTGCGCTGATACCCCATATGTGGGGGTAAACCACTGTTTGGGTGCATGGCAGAGTTTGGAAGGGAAGGAGCGCCGTCTGACTTTTTCAACGCAGAATTGGCTGGACGCCATGTCGTGTTTGGAGAGCTCCTGATCTGCCTAAACAGTGGAAACCCCCATAAATGACACCATTTTGGAAACTAGACCCCTCAAGGAACTTATCTAGATGTGTGGTGAGCACTTTGAACCCCCAGGTGTTTCACTAAAGTTTATAACGTACAGCCGTAAAATAAAAAATCTTTTTTTTTTTTTACAAAAATGATTTTTTCGCCCCCAATATTTTATTTTCACAAGTGTAACAGAAGAAATTGGAACCCAAAAGTTGTTTTCCAATTTGTCCTGAGTACACTGATACCCAATATGTGGGCGAAAACTACTGTATGGGCACACGTCGGGGCTCGGAAGGGAAGTAGTGACATTTTGGATTGCAGACTTTGATGGAATGGTCTGGGGGCGTCATGTCGCATTTGGAGAGCCCCTGATGCACCTAAACAGTGGAAACCCCCCACAAGTGACCCCATTTTGGCAAATAGACCCCACAAGGAACTTATCTAGATGTGTGGTGAGCACTTTGAACCCCGAAGTGCTTCACAGAAGTTTATAACGCACAGCCGTAAAAATAAAAAATCCTTTTTTTTTTACAAAAATGATTTTTTCGCCCCCAATATTTTATTTTCACAAGGGTAACAGGAGAAATTGGACCCCAAAAGTTGTTGTCCAATTTGTCCTGAGTACGCTGATACCCAATATGTGGGAGAAAACTACTGTATGGGCGCACGTCAGGGCTCGGAAGGGAAGTAGTGACGTTTTGGATTGCAGACTTTGATGGAATGGTCTGGGTGCGTCATGTCGCATTTGGAGAGCCCCTGATGCGCCTAAACAGTGGAAACCCCCCACAAATGACCCCATTTTGGAAAATAGACCCCACAAGGAACTTATCTAGATGTGTGGTGAGCACTTTGAACCCCGAAGTGCTTCACAGAAGTTTATAACGCACAGCAGTAAAAATAAAAAATCTTTTTTTTTTTTTGCAAAAATGATTTTTTCGCCCTCAGTTTTTTATTTTCCCAAGGGTAACAGAAGAAATAGGACAAATTGCACAATAACTCTTGGGGTCCAGAGTACGCTGATACCCCATATGTGGGGATAAACTACTGTTTGGACACATGGCAGAGCTCAGAAGTGAAGGAGCACCGTTTGACTTTTTCAACGCAGAATTGGCTGGAATTGAGATCAGACGCCATGTCACATTTGGAGAGCCCCTGATGTGCCTAAACAGCGGAAACCCCCCAATTCTAACTCCAACCCTAACCCCAACACACCCCTAACCCTGGTCCCAACCCTAACCACAAAGCTAACCCTAACACACCCCTAATCCCAACCCTAACCCTAATCCTAACTTTAGCGCCAACCCTAACCCTAACTTTAGCCGCAACCCTAACCCTAACCCTAATGGGAAAATGGAAATAAATACATTTTTTTAATTTTATTATTTTTCCCTAACTAAGGGGGTGATAAAGGGGGGTTTGATTTACTATTTATAGCGGGTTTTTATGATTGGCAGCTGTCACGCTAAAAGACGCTTTTTATTGCAAAAATAGTTTTTTGCATCGCCACATTTTGAGAGCTATAATTTTTGCATATTTTGTCCCACAGAGTCATGTGAGGTCTTATTTTTTGCGGTACGAGTTGACGTTTTTATTTGTACAATTTTTGAGCAGGTGCCATTTTTTGATCGCTTTTTATTTCGATTTTTGGGAGGTTAGAATGAACAAAAATCAGCAATTCATGAATTTCTTTTGGGGAGGCGTTTTTATTGTTCCGCGTGTGGTAAAATTGATAAAGCAGTTTTATTCTTCGGGTCAGTACGATTATGGCGATACCTCATTTATATCATTTTTTTATGTTTTGGCGCTTTTATAGAATAAAAACAATTTTATATAAAAAATAATTATTTTTGCATCGCTTTATTCTGCGAGCTATAACTTTTTTATATTTTCGCTGATGATGCTGTATGATGGCTCGTTTTTTGCGGGACAAGATGACGTTTTCAGTGGTACCATGGTTATTTATATCGGTCTTTTTGATCGCGCGTTATTCCACTTTTTGTTCGGCGGTATGATGATAAAGCATTGATTTTTTGCTTCGTTTTTTTTTTTTTTTTTTAAGGGGTTCACTAAAGGGGTTAACTAGTGGGACAGTTTTATAGGGGGGGTCGTTACGGACGCGGCGATACCAAATATGTGTACTTTTATTGTTTTGTTTTTTTTATTTACAGGAAGAAATTAATTTATTGGGGATATTTTTTTTTTTTTTATTTTGGATTTTTTTTTATAACATGTTTATTTTTATTTTTTTAACTTTTTTACTTTGTCCCAGGGTGGGACATCACTGTATTTTATCAAATCGCTGGTGTGACAGTGTGCACAGCACACTGTCACACCAGTGATCGCTCAGGCAGTGCAGCAGGCTTCTCAGTGCCTGCTCTCAGCAGGCACTGAGGAAGCCGCCTCCCTCCAGGACCCCGGCGCCATCTTGGATCCGGGTCCTGGGAGGGAGGAAGCCCTCAGAACAGCGCAATCACATCGCGCTGGTCTGAGGGTCTCAGGGGGGCGCGCAGGGAGCCCCCACCCTGCGCGATCCTCCCCTGTGCCCCCAGTACACCGCGATCATGTTTGATCGCGGTGTGCTAGGGTTAATGTTCCGGGAGCGGTCCGTGACCGCTCCTGACACACAGTCACGGGTGTCAGCTGTGATAATCAGCTGACACCCGGCGGCGATTAGCTGCGCTCCCCTCAGGAGCGCAGCTGATCGCCTATGATGTACTATCCCGTCCATGGGCAGAATGGCACGGGTTTTATGGACGGGATAGTACGTCTAATGTCAGAGAGGGGTTAAGAACGCCCTTTTTTGGGGTTGCAAACATGATTGGCTACTGTAATCCTATATATACACTGTTCCTACAGCCCATCTTTGACAGGTTGTAGAGGAGCAAGTGCAGGTTGGAGAGAAGAGCAAGTAGCAAGTGATTGGCGAACATGGATGTCATTATCGGCAATATCTTCAGGAATCTTGTTGATTTTACTGCGGAGATGAATCGATTGAGGTTTATCGGTCTGGAGAAGGAGCGAAAGATTGAGCAGCGCATTATATGTCAGCGCCAGCGAAGACGACGCCGTATATGGATCCACCCCATTACGGCACAGTGATTAACTCGTGGTGTCTATTCTACACTGAACATGGAGCTGCGAGAAAATCCAGAGAAGTTTTTTGCCTATCTGCGGATGAATAAAGAAAACTTTGACAATTTGCTGGAGCGTGTTGGAGACCAAATAAAAAAATCGGACACCTACTGTCGGTTCTCGATATCTCCGGCGGAGCGTCTCATGGTGACTATAAGGTAAGCTATATGTATTGGATCTGTTTGCTTGAGCGCACTTGTAATTTTATAATTTATTTAACATCACAGGACAACTAGGAAACCATATCAGTAGCCAAAACTTTTTTTTATAAAACAGTGTTTTTCATTGATGTTATTATTTTTGGTATCTCCAATAGTTCTAGCTGAGTTCTGGTATGTAATGCTGTGTTTCTGAAATAATTTGTATTTTCTATTTTGTTTTCAGATTTCTGGCAACTGGCGAAACTCTGTCATCGCTCCATTTTCAATATCGCCTGGGAATCTCCACACTATCTGGGATAATAAAGTACACTTGTCGTGCTCTGTGGGATAGTTTGGTTGGAGAATTTCTTCCAGAGCCAACAACAGACCGGTGGCTTGAAATAGCGGACCAGTTTTTATGTATCTGCCAGTTCCCCAATTGCCTGGGCGCTGTTGATGGCAAACATATCCGCATTCAAAAGCCTTCAGGAACCGGATCAGAATTCTTCAACTATAAAAAATATTTTTTCGGTTGTCCTGATGGCTATTGCAGATGCGGAGTACAAGATTATTGCGGTGGACATTGGGTCTTATGGACGGTCAAATGACTCCAAGTGTTTAAACTTTCTGCTATAGGCCGTAAACTGTACGGAAACACTTTTCAGTTTCCCCCCTAGGCCACTGCCTCAAACCTCAGGCCCACCGATGCCATTCATTTGTGTAGGTGATGAGGCATTCCAGCTGTCCGAACACCTATTGAAGCCGTACGCCAGCAGAGGATTAACCCATACAAAGCGGATATTTAACTACCGCCTCACAAGAGCCAGACGGATGGTGGAGTGTGCCTTTGGCATTATGACAGCTAAATGGCGTGTCCTTTTGACTGCAATTAACTTGAAGACCGAGACTGTGGATGATGTTGTTAAAGCGTGCGTGGTCCTACATAATTTTGTCCTAACCAAGGAACCGATTTCTATGGAGGACCACAATCAAGAAACAACTTTGCACGACTACAGCAATATTACCACTCGCAGTACAGTCGCGGTTTCAAGAATGAGGGACCATTTTGCCCAATACTTTGTGTCACCAGAAGGTAGTGTTGACTGGCAGGATGACAGAGTGTGATAAATGTATTTATTGTTTTAACAATTTCTGTACCCACAATAAACCTTTAATAGTTTACTTGTCTACCTTCTTGTGTGTTTTCTGTTGTGAATGGGTTTGAGATGAGTTCTGAGCAGAGGCTCCCTCTGGTGGTTACAAGCGGTGCTAGTGAAGATTGTGAGGACTGGGAATCAGGTGTTACTGACTGGTCTTATATAAGGGAGTCATTTTCCCATCAGGGTTGCCGGTGATCAATTGTTCTGGTCTGAATCCTTCATTCCAGTTTCCCTTGTAGCCTGCTGTGTCGTGTCTGCATCTCCTGCTTACAGATAAGACTTTTGCTTCTTTTGTGTTTGTGCTATATTTTTGCATTTTGTACTGCACTTCTTTGGGGGCCTTCAGGGTCCCTCCGGGGGCTTCTGCCCTCTCAGTTTAGTTCAGCCACTGAGTTTTGTTCTTTTGCTTTTTCCAGTTTTTTCAGTGGCTGCTGTTTTGATTTTGTTACACCAGAGAACTAATTTAGGTGGTAGAGGTCGTGTGATCTCAGGTGATTTTTAAATTAGTAGAGTTGGTGCTTTTCAGGGTTTTCTGGGATTGCAGTAAGTACCCTTCCTATCCTTTTCTATTTAGATAGTTTGGGCCCCAGCGTTTGCTCATACTATTTTCTTTCTGTGTCAGTATTTCCTCTTGTCTAACCGCCATTACATGTTTGGGAGCTTTCTATTATCTTTGGGGTTCTGCTCCGGGGCAGATAGCTTTCCTGTTTCTGTCTTTAGGTGTAGTTAGTTTCTCAGGCTGTGACGAGGCGTCTAGGACCAACGTAGGAACGCTCCACGGCTGCCTCTAGTTGTGGTGGTTAGTCAGGGTACTGCAATCTCATAGATTCCAACTGCTCTGGTGTATTGCCTTTTTGCCTGCTCTCCTCAGCTACCGAAACATAACAGTATCACCGGCCTAAAAAATTGAAAATTGTATGGTACTCACAGAAGGGAAAAATATTGTGAAAGAAAAAAGGTTGTCAGAGTTGTCAGAGATATTTTTCTGTTTGTTGCATTTTTTTTTTTTTTTTTCCCTCTGTATCTCTGGGTGCTGGGGAGGATCTTTTCTCCCAATGGAGTTTGCACGGTTGTCTGGCCGTGTGGATCAGCTTGCCACTGAGGTTCAGAGTATTGCTGCATATCTTGCTAGGTTGCCTGTTGTGGAACCTAGGATTCCCATGCCAGATTTGTTTTTGGGGGATCGAGCTAAGTTTCAGAATTTCAAAAATAATTGTAAATTGTTTTTTGCCTTAAAATCTAAGTCCTCAGGAAACGCAGCGCAGCAGGTTCAAATTATCATCTCTCTCCTGCGCGGCGATCCTCAGGATTGGGCTTTTTCCCTGATACCTGGGGATCCTGTTTTGAGTGATGTTGATGCGTTTTTTTCAGGCTTTGGGGTTATTGTACGATGAGCCTAATGTCACTGATCAAGCTGAAAAAACCTTGTTGGCATTAAATCAGGGGCTTGATGACGCTGAGTTATACTGTCAGAGATTCCGTAGGTGGGCAGTCCTGACCAAATGGAATGACGACGCTTTGGCGGCCCTTTTCCGGAAGGGTCTGTCAGATAATGTAAAGGATGTTATGGTGGATTCCCTGTCCCCTCTGGTCTCAATGATTCTATGTCATTAGCGATTCAAATTGACAGACGTTTGCGTGAGCGGAGAAGTATGCGTGGAATGGTGTTGCCTTGTGAACCAGCTTCTGAACCCATGCAGTGTGATAGAGTGGTGTCTGGGGCACAGCGTCATGAGTTTCGAAAGCGCAATGGGTTATGTTTCTACTGTGGTGATGCCTCTCATGCTATTTCAGTCTGCCCTAAGGGGAAGACGTTTTGCACGCTCAGTTGTCTTGGGTAGTGTTCAGACTAAGTTTTTATTAACTGTCACTCTGATATGCTCTCTGTCCTCATTTTCTGCTCAGGCTTTCGTTGATTCTGGAGCAGCTATTAACCTGATGGATTATGATTTTGCTAAACGTTGTGGGTTTCCCTTGATACCCCTACAGAAGTCTATTCCCCTACTGGGATCGATTCTACCCCTTTGGCTGAGAATAAACCCCAGTTTTCTACTCAGGTGATAATGAGGTTTGAACCTGATCACCAGGAGTGCTGCAAATTTTTGGTTCTATATAATCTGCATGACATTATCGTGCTGGGTTTCCCTTGGTTACAGTCTCATAATCCTGTTTTGGATTGGAAATCTGTGTCTGTAACCAGTTGGGGCTGCCAATGTGTTAATACCAACACTCCTGTTTTTTCTGCCTCCCCCCAGGCTCAGGATGTTCCTGACTTTTTGTTTGATTTTTCTGATGTGTTTTAGCGAAAGTAAATCTGCATCCTTGCCTCCCCATAGGAGCTATGACTGCGCTATTGAATTAGTGCGGGTAGTAAATTCCTAAAGGTCGCCTGTTTATGTTACGGTAGCTGAGGAGTGCAGGTAAAAAAGGAAATACACCAGAGCAGTTGGAATCTATGAGATTGCAGTACCCTGACTAACCACCGCAACTAGAGGCAGCCGTGGAGCGTTCCTACGTCGGTCCTAGACGCCTCGTCACAGCCTGAGAAACTAACTACACTTAAAGATAGAAATAGGAAAGCTATCTGCCCCGGAGCAGAACCCCAAAGATAATAGAAAGCCCCCAAACATGTAATGGCGGTTAGACAAGAGGAAATACTGACACAGAAAGAAAATAGTATGAGCAAACGCTGGGGCCCAAACTATCTAAATAGAAAGGTTA
>JARQOD010000003.1:405929643-406012211 GCA_033576555.1 Oophaga sylvatica
ATAGCTCAAACTCCGGAGACCCCCTTCTTGTGCCGGCCCCCTTTCCTGGGGCCAGACTAAAAAGCTCCCCCCCTTTTGGAGTTTTTTTCTTGTCCGGGGACCCCCCGTGTCCAACCCCCCAAGCTTTTACACTCCTGAGCTGCTTTTTGGGGTCGGGAAAACCTTTCCCTTTTTCCCCCAGATTTAAGCAGCTCTCTGACTGGTTCAACACCCCTTTTTTGGGGCTCCTTTTAAAACCCCTGAGTGTTTTGGCCCCTGAGCTGCAAGTGTAAAAAAAAGGGGTTGTAGTGACCTTTCTTCCACTGGTCTACAAACCCACACCCCCCCCTTTTTACCGTCAGAAAAGTAGCTAGGGTGAAATTATACACCCATTCAATACACATATCTCACTGTCTAAAAAGGGGAAAAAGGAAAAATTTAGGCCCAAAAAAGCTATTTGCAATTTGTCCTGATACGGATCCCCTATATGGGGGAAACCCCCTTTTTTTGGGGCCTGGCAAAAGCGGGAAAAAGGGAAGGAGCCCCTTTTTTAAATGCAATTTTTGGGGGAATGGCCCTGGGGTGTCTGTCGCGCTTGGAGGCCCTGACCCCCCAAAACAGTAAAAAACCCCCCCCAAACCCCCCCTTTTTTGCAAACAAACCCCCCCCAGGAACTTTTTTGATGTGTGGTCGCATTTGAACCCCCGGGTTTTTCACAGAAGTTTTAAGTGAGCCTGAAAAAAAAAAATCATATTTTTTTCAAAAAAATGACCTTTTTC
Source organism: Oophaga sylvatica (assembly GCA_033576555.1). NCBI lineage: Eukaryota > Metazoa > Chordata > Amphibia > Anura > Dendrobatidae > Oophaga > Oophaga sylvatica. The sequence goes on from JARQOD010000003.1 coordinate 405,930,402, forward strand.
CCCCCAAATTTTTTTAAAAGGGGGAAAAAGAGAAATGGGGCCCCCCAAAATTGATGTGCATTTTGTCTGAGTCGTAACCCTTTTTTTGGGGGGGGAAACCCCTGTGATCCCCCTTACTGGATCTTTGGGAGGAAAAAGAACAAATCCAAAGGTGAAAAATTTGGGTTTTTATTTTTTACCGTTTTTGGGCCCGGTATTGGGTTTTTAGGCGAATTTTTTCCCCCGGGGTCGGGGCGTTTTCGTGAACCGATTTATACCCTTTTTTTTTTGTTTACTTCGTCACACTCAAAAAAAGCTTTTTTTTGTAAAAAATTTTTTTGTAAAAATTTTTGCATCCCCTGTTTTTTTGGGCCCCCATAATTTTTCCATTTAGGCCCCAACGAGTTATCTGTGGGTTTTTTTTTGTGGGCGAGCTGACTTTTTTTATTGGTCCCCTTTTTGGGGGCCTTTAACTTTTTTTGATCGTTTCCCCATTGATTTTTTTAAAAACAAAATTTGAAAAAAAAACCCCAAAATTCAGGAATTTTTTTTTTTTTTTTTTTCCTCCTTTCCGCTTTGGGGTTTAAAATTGATAAAGCGTTTATTCTTCGGGTCATACGATTCACGCCCCCAAATTTTTTTTTTTTATTTTTGGCGTTTTTAACAATAAAAATTTTTATAAAAAAAAAAAAATTTTTTTTTCCCTTTCAGTTTATTCCGGGTAAAAAATTTTTTTTTTTTTCACTAAAGTGGTAAGCGGGCTTGTTTTTTTGCGGGACAGATACGTTTTCAGTGGGACTATGTTATTTAAAATCCGTTTTTTTACCCCGGGGATTGCACTTTTTCCAAGGGTATGATGTTTTCCCCTTTGGGAAAAAATTAATTTTAAATTTTTTGTTTTTTTTTTTTCGGTTTTACTGAAGGGGGTTTTAAATTTTTGGGTTTCCTTTTTAGATGGGTTTTTGGACCGGAATTTCCAAACTGTATTTTTTTGTTTTTGTTTTTTTTTACATAAAAATGTTTTATTTTTTGGGGATTTTTTTTTAAAATTTTTTTTTTATTTTTTTTACAAATTTTTAAAAAAAAAGTTTTTTTTTTTTTTGTCCCCCTTTTTTTTGGGTTAACTTTTTTTTTATTGAATTTTTAAACTTGCAATGCAAAGCAAAGCAAAAGCTTGTAATATAGTGAAAAAATGCTTTTGACCATGATCACGAGCTTTCCGTGAAAATGACCTGGTTGTCATGACAACCCCCCCCGGGGGGTAAGGGGGGGGATCGGGGTGCATGTATGTTTTTCATTGCAGGGCGCCGATCTGAGGGAGAGGGGGGTCCAGCCCCTTCCCCCCCCTGGCGCTGCGGCGCACGTCGGGGGGAACACCCCGGGGGCCGTCCTGGGTGTAGTGCAGGGGAAATCGGCCACGCGCGCCAACTCCCATGTTTGCGCTGGGGATGCTCAAAATTTCAGCATTCCTGCTCGTCGCGGTGTTTGGTCGTCAGATTGGGTCCAATCACAGCGCTTGGAGCGGGGGGCCGCGGCAAAGGTCCCGCAACCCCTTTTCCGGCCTGTCAGCTGTCTTGACAGCGTCGGATGAAAATTAAACCTTTCGTGTTTTTTCGCGTGGTAGTTAAAGGCAGACTTTCACCCGTCCGTCAAGTCCCCCAAAGCCCCCTTTCCAAACGGCTGTGCACGAAGGACTTAAGGGGTTTAAAAAATCTTAAACCTGAAGTTGGCTGAAGCCTGTGTGTTGCCTCAATACTGCGGCCTGCCACTGCCTACCAAGCAAATCCCTACACTATCTCTGCGTGTTATATATCAGAGGCTGTGAATAAAGTGCATTTTTCTTGGGTGTTTACCTAGGGGGTGTGGGTAAAGTGTTATTTCAAATGGTGTATTCCAAGAGGAGGCTGGAGTAAAGTGCCCATCTACAATAAGTTTTAAAGTGGGAGGCTGTGAGTAAAGTGCCATTATCTATGTGTGGACCAGTGGCTTTGTACACATGTCTCCAGGAAGGGGCACAGATAGGTAATGTGAGCCTATTTCATTCACATCCCACTTCCAAACCTGCCACCAAGGGCAATTAGAAATTTAAGTTATGTACGTGCGTGTGGTTCGTCAGTAGGGATTCGACCGTTTGCTGTCCAGGCCCCAGGCGTTCATCAAAGGTAATGCCACACACAGATCCCGCTTAACGTCTCGTTGCATGCATACTAATAAATTCGCTAGGGGATCGTTTAATTTATGCTTGTGTCGGCCACTTTTAGCGGCCCCCGTTGGACGCTACGCGGTTAGCGATCTCCTTAACGCTTTAGCGGAAACAAAAGTACCCTAAATCGCTAAGAAAAGGGCCACAATACGATAATACTTACCCAGCGGGGCGCCGCGATAAAATAGGGTCCGGAACGATTCAGGACAGCGAGATAAGCAGGATTCGCAGGGAGCTCGTCCTGCGAGCCGCACACCAAAACAGCTAACGGGATGCAAATAGTGAGTTTTTTAGCATCCCGTTAGCGATGTTGTTTAGTGTGGCTTACCCTTGGGAGAGGGAAGAAGATGATTCCGACAGAGTCAGGTGTTTCTTGAGCCAAAGTGGAGGCTATACGGGGAGGAAATCACTCTACCTAGTCAAGTACTCGAAGCCGTTATCCGAAAAGCTGCCTGTTTCCCTAAAACGTGGAAAGTGACTCTCAGGCGAGCATGAAATCAGTTTGACAAGTTCCGATGCCACTCTGGACGAGTCTTTGAAGGAAAGAAGGAAAGGGTTCAGCAGTTATAACAACGAGGCAACTGAGAACAAGGTCGTGAGTTGGAAGAACAATGACAACTACACCTAATCTACCCGTCTTATGTAAGGGCGAGCAGGGCACGGCGAGTGGGAAGAAGCAAGTGACCAAGGCGCGTCATCTTCCTTAATTAACGGACCCGGGGTCCGAAGCATTGCTAGTACTTCCGGCTAGTAATAAAACCCGGAATCTTGCGGACTTCGTAAAAGAAGGTTCCCTAAGCGTTGATACAGTAACTGGAGTCAGGGAGAACAAGGACTTTTAGCAAGTGCACTGCATAGAGGACTTCGTTCTTTCCAACCTCTGATTACAGAGACGGAGAAGGCTCTACCACAATGTCAGCCGGGCGTAGCTGCTACAGTAGGAGTTAAACTTGACTTCATGCAAGTTAGGACTCACATACACTTCAGGAGAAAGGAGGCCTTAAACCTCTCAGCAATCCCCTGAAGTGCATTCTCCAACCTGACCAGCTTCCCGGGATTACTGCCAACAACACAGTAAAGGTATGGAAAGAGAACAAATAGTGTGTGACTGACTTATTATCTGCAACACCATTGACTTTGAGGGAACAGTCCCACCTGTGGGGGACTTAAACTCAAGCTGCCTAATAACATCCCTCAGAAGATTACACTGCAGCGCTGGTTGTCTGATCAGAAACCACAGGTGGCGTCACGAACTAATCTTTATAATCCCCTGTAAATATCCCCCATTGCATGACCGCCCAGGGCCACGGACCGAGCTCTGCTGCCAGTGACATCCCCATAGACTTCCATGGGCTCGGTGCCGAGTGTCCCATAGCCCTGGTACCCACATGTGGTGCGCGTCATCTATTTGGCGTCACGAACATACGAAGCTTACAATTTGTGAGTCTGTTTGCCTATTTGGACTGTTTTTGTGGCAAAAAGACTGTGAGCAGCTTTGTGATTTTTGGCGCCATTTTCCGCCATTTTGCCACCATATTCGCGCCTGAGCGCTGGTGAAGAAGGTGGCGTGCATTCGTGGGCGTGTACCCCCCTGTGGCGCGAAAGTGATGGGGCCCCTCTAAATGCTACTATAATGTGAGAGCCTGCCCCACTGCTAAGGAGATCCGCCTCCTCTTCATTTTCTTGCCAAAAAGAGGAAGCGCAATCCCGCTCCACGGAAGAGACCAGATTGTTCCAGATGGAAAACACAGTTGGCCTGGAGAGAGATGGCGGAAGGACAGGAGACGCTGGTGTGGGAGGAGCGGCGGCGCTCAGGCCCCGTTCCCCAGAAAGCTACTGGCCTGTGCCTGAGCGTCCCAGTTCGGGACACTAACCAATCATGCTGGAGTTAGAAGGAGGTGGATGCGGTGGCTCAGGAAATGATCCAGCGCCGTGAAGAAATGGACGAGACAGAGGAAGCTGGCGTGCCGGAACAGCGGCTGCTTGGGACGCAATGCTCTCTCCCCCAGGAACGCAGCCAGTACTGTGCTCCCTGTGCCACCACCGTCAGCAGCTGATGAGAAACCGGAGGCCGGCCCGAAAGAGCTGACCCGACTCCACCGATGATCGGTCGGAGGGACGGAGGCTGAGGGGCCCTGCCCAGACCGGAGTGCCAGCCAGGCCAGGAGGCCGCAGCAGAAAAGCAGTTCCCGGTAGGGACACGGAAGGGAAGCCAGCCGTCCATAATGGAGGTCGACTGGGACGTGATGGGTAATCTGGACGATGTGACTTATGACCATCCAGACCGATACGAATGGGGACGCAGCGAGCAGGAGAAGCGACGCCGCAGGGGAGAGAGAGGTGCAGCAGTTCCGTCAGCGGTACCAGGAGGAGTTCCCGCCGACAAGGAGATGTCCGGAGGAATAAAGGTTACGCTCCGGGAACCGCGGCGTCAGGGTGCGTGAGCGATTTCAAACTCCGCAAAGGGCTGGGGCTTCATCCACGAGCAGGCCTATACCAAGGAGTCTTTGTCACGCAGAGATTAGAGTCCCATTGCCCATTGGTCACCCGGGAAGAGATCTCGTGACGGGATTCGTCAGCTATATGCGCCTGGGGACTTAAAGGGTGGTACGCCTTAAACGTCCCCGTGTCAGCGACCCCGTCCCCCGACGCCGGTATGGTGCATCAATCGCAGTGTCTCAGTCTGCATTACCAACAGCACCCAGCCGTGCACCAGCATCGCAACCAGCGTCCTCTTCTGCACCAAGATCATATCCTGTCTCGTACCCTGCGACCCAACCTGCATCGCAACCCACGGTCGCTTCTGCATCGCAATCTGTGTCATATTCTGAGTCCTGCTCCAAATCGCAAAAGCCTGATGCGACTTCAATGGAGCCACTAAGCAAGCCTGCTTCTTGTACAGCATCTTATGCTGCAGCAGCGACCCCTATGGAGCTGAATCTATATTCTGGAGAGGCACCTGTTGAGCCCCTAGTGGATTACACAAGAACTGTAGCTACGCAAACCTTGATTGCAGGCCATGACTTGTTTGTTATGCGTTCAAAAGAGCACCGCGTCGTTCCAGCCCCAGGAGTGAAAGACGTCATTGAAATCTGCAAAGAAGAAGACCAGTAGGACCCAGACAGGGTTTACTGTACTTGTATAAAGTTGGAGAAGTTGAAAAAATGTTGCACTTTATTAATATTGTGATAAATGTTTAATAATGTTACTTGCTATATGTGATGATGTTTACATAGTTGCATAGAATACCCAGTTGGGTAATGTGGAATAGTTAAAAGAAGTAATTAGAAATGTGATTTTCTAAACTTGAAAAGGTTTTATCAAAGGACTGCGTGGCTGTGGACTGTGCCAGCCCAAAAACTTTCATTGTAATAGTTTGCACTTCGGTGCCCCATCTTGGTTTTACATAAAAGCATTACTACCTCTGAAGAAAAACCCGTATGGTGGGGCCTAGAGTGAGGTCTGCAGCTCAGAAGTCCTGCAGCCCACCCAGGACCCAAGTGGGAGGTTTTTGGTGCGGGTCCTCCACAAGAATCTTGTCTTATATATTTATGTGAAAAAAAAAAAAATGTTTTGATAATTTTCTACTGACCTATGTACTAATTGTAACGTTGAAAGAGTCCTTACCTCCCGCAAGGGATGAGTTATATGTTAAATGTTGATGTTATATGCAAAACAAAAATATTTTTCTTTTCTATTTCAGCCCGGGAGTGCTGAGTTTAACTAAGGGAGGATGTGTGGCCCAGCTGCGCTTGGTACACATGTCTCCAGGAGAGTGCACAGATAAGGTAATTGTGAAGCCTGATATTCATTCACATCACACACTTCCAACCCTGCCACCAGAGGGCAACTTAGACTATTTAAGTTAGTGTGACGTAGCAGTAGTGGTTCAGTCAGTAGGGAGATTCAGACCAGTTTGCTGTCTCAGGACAGAGCAGTTCAGTCTAAGAGGGAGAGGAGAGAAGACTGATTCCTGACAGAGCTCAGGTAGTTCATCTTGAGCCAAATTGGAGGCTAGTACGAGTGGAGGAAATCACTCTAGCCTAGTCAGAGCTACCTCTGAAGCCGTTATCTCAGAACAAGCTGCCTGTGTTCCCTAAGAACGTGGAAAGTGACTCTCAGAGCGAGCATGAAATCAGTTTGACAGAGTTCCTGATAGCCACTCTGGACAGAGTCTTTGAAGGAAAGAAGGAAAGGGATTACAGCAGTTATAACAACGAGGCAACTGAGAACAGGTCAGTGAGCTTGGAAGAACAACTGACAACTACACCTACTGCTACCTGTGCTTATGTTAAGGGCAAGAGCAGGGCGACAGGCGAGTGGAGAAAGAAGGACAAGTGACCAAGGTGACAGATCATCTTCACTTAATTAACCGGACACCGGGGTCCGAAGCATTGCTAGTACTTCACGGCTAGTAATAAGAAACACCGGAATCCTTGCTGGACTTCAAGTCACAGAAGGTAGCCCTAAGCATTGATACGTAACTGGAGTCAGGGAGAACAAGGACTTTTAGCAAGTGCACTGCATAGAGGACTTCGTTCTTTCCAACCTCTGATTATCAGAGACGGAGAAGGCTCTACCACAATGTCAGCCAGGCGTAGCTGCTACAGTAGGAGTTAAACTTGACTTCATGCAAGTTAGGACTCACATACACTTCAAGGAGAAAGGAGGCCTTAAACCTGCTCAGCAATCCCCTGAATGTGCATTCTCCAACCTGACCAGCTTCCCGGGACATACCTGCCAACAACATCAGTAAAGGTATGGAAAGAGAACAAATTGTGTGTGACTGACTTATTATCTGCAACACCATCGACTTTGAGGGAACAGTCCCACCTGTGGGGGACTTAACATCTAGCTGCCTAGTAACATCCCCTCAGAAGATTAACACTGCAGCGCTGGCTGGTCTATCTGATCAGAAACCACAGGTGGCGTCACGAACTAATCTTTATAATCCCCTGTAAATATCCCCATTGCATGACCGCCCAGGGCCACGGACCGAGCTCTGCTGCCAGTGACATCCCCATAGACTTCCATGGGCTCGGTGCCGAGTGTCCCATAGCCCTGGTACCCACATGTGGTGCGCGTCATCTACATATGTGTATATATTGTAGAGGAGTCTGTGAGTAAAGTACGATCTAAATACATGGGTGTATATACCATAGAGGAGGCTGTGAGTAAAGTGTTATCTATCATTATGAGTGTATATATCATAGAGGAGGCTACAAGTAAAGTGCCATCAATTCATATGAGTGTATATACCTTAAAGGAGGCTGTGAGTAAAGTGCCATCTATTTACAAGAGTGTATATACCGTAGAGGAGGCTGTGAGTAAAGTGCCATCTATCTGCATGATTTATATGCCTTAGAGCAGGCTGTGAGAAAAGTGCCATATATCTTCATAAGGCTGTGTTTCCACGGTTAGGAAACACTCAGTAATTGCTGCGTGCTTGATGCTGTGCGCTGGCATCCAGATGTTACAGCATAGTGGAGGGGATTTCAAGAAATCCCATCTCCACTATGCATAAAAACATTCAGGTGGAAGAGCTGCGTTAACGGACATGCGGCGCGTCTTTTCAGATCGCACTATGTCCTATTCCCTTGCGGCGACGCAGCGTCGCCGCAAGGGAAATAACACAGGGCTATGCAGCGCTGCGATCATTCCGGATGTGTTCAATGAGCACATCCGGATTCACCGCGCGTTCACAAGGGGGCGGGGCTATGGGCGGAGCGGACTTTCCACTCCGTCCAAAGCGCTGTGTTTCCTGACGATGGAAACACAGCCTAAGTGTATATACGGTAGAGCAGGCTGTGAGTACAGTGCCATCTGTTTACATAAGTATATACGCCATAGATCAGGCTGTGAATAAAGTGCCATCTATCTGCATGAGTGTATATAAAGTAGGGGAGGCCGTGAGTAAAGTGCCAACTATTGCAGTGCAGCAAAGGTGGTAGTACTGGATGGAAGATATATTTCTCCCAGCAGGATAAAGTTTGGCTGTGATTTTCCTTAAAGTTCAGGACCTGCAATGATGTCACAATCACATGATCAGCCCATGTGGTGTATATCTCACCTGTGGGTGGGGTTATGAGCTATGTATGTAATGGAGATTGTTGTTTGGCACATGGTGAGTGTGTGTGCAAGGTATGAGGAGCTAGGCTGGCGTTAGCGTGAACTTATTTTGTTGGAATACCCGTGCTGCAAAGGTTTAGCAGCAAGACTCAAAACAACACTGGGAATGGCACCTGGCGGACGCCGCTGACTGGACAGTAGCTTAGTTAAGCCCGTCCCGTGTAAGGGTGAGTCTGAGACCAGTGGTTCTCCAAGCTGGAGTATGTTTATGGTTTTTCTTTTCTTTCTGCTAACCTGCTGTTTAACCCCTTACTGCCATCCGACGTACTATCCCGTCCATGGTACCTGGGCCCGTATGACCATGGACGGGATAGTACGTCCCAGCGATCGGACGCGCTCCCTGGGGGAGCGCAGCCGATCGCGGCCGGGTGTCAGCTGATTATCACAGCTGACACCCGGCACTATGTGTCAGGAGCGGTCACGGACCGCTCCCGGCACATTAACCCCTGGCACACCGCGATCAAACATGATCGCGGTGTACTGGGGGCACAGGGGAGGATCGCGCAAGGTGGGGGCTCCCTGCGCGCTCCCCTGAGACCCTCAGAGCAGCGCGATGTGTCACGCTGTTCCGAGGGTCCGTCCTCCCTCCAGGTCCCCGGATCCAAGATGGCGCCGGGGTCCTGCAGAGAGGCGGCTTCCTCAGTGCCTGCTGAGAGCAGGCACTGAGAAGCCTGCAGCGATGCCAGAGCGATCGCTGGTGTGACAGAGTGCTGTGCACAATGTCACACCAGCGATCTGCTAAAATACAGTGATGTCCCACCCTGGGACAAAGTAAAAAAGTTAAAAAAATAAACATAAAAATTGTTTAAAAAAATCATAAAAAAAAAAAAAATATTCCCCAATAAATTCATTTTTTCCTGTAAATAAAAAAACAAAAACAATAAAAGTACACATATTTGGTATTGCTGTGTCCGTAACGACCCCCCCCTATAAAACTGTCCCACTAGTTAACCCCTTTAGTGAACCTCTTAAAAAAATTAAAAAAAAAAACAAAGCAAAACATCAATGCTTTATCATCATACCGCCGAACAAAAAGTGGAATAACACGAGATCAAAAAGACGGATATAAATAATCATGGTACCGCTGAAAACGTCATCCTGTCCCGCAAAAAACAAGCCACCATACAGCATCATCAACGAAAAAATAAAAAAGTTATAGCTCGCAGAATAAAGCGATGCAAAAATAATGATTTTTTATATATAAAAGTTTTTATTGTATAAAAGCGCCAAAACATAAAAAAATGATATAAATGAGGTATCGCCATAATCGTACTGACCCGAAGAATAAAACTGCTTTATCAATTTTACCACACGCGGAATGGTATAAACGCCTCCCCCAAAAGAAATTCATGAATTGCTGATTTTTGTTCATTCTAACCTCCCAAAAATCGAAATAAAAAGCGATCAAAAAACGTCACGTGCTCAAAAATGGTACCAATAAAAACGTCACCTCGTCCCGCAAAAAATAAGACCTCACATGACTCTGTGGGCCAAAATATGCAAAAATTATAGCTCTCAAAATGTGATGATGCAAAAACTATTTTTTGCAATAAAAAGCGTCTTTTAGCGTGACAGCTGCCAATCATAAAAACCCGCTATAAATAGTAAATCAAACCCCCCTTTATCACCCCTTAGTTAGGGAAAAATAATAGAATTAAAAAAAAGTATTTATTTCCATTTTCCCATTAGGGTTAGGGTTGCGGCTAAAGTTAGTCACTTCATGTTACATAGTAGTCAGGGCACAGTTGCCATTCTAGGAGTGTTTTCCTGACATTTTCTGGTCTGTAAACAGCCAACAACACAGCAAAGTATTTCAGTGTGGAAAGTTATTAGTCTGAAGGGGATAGCATAATTTACCAGGCATTAAATCTACCATGGACACTGTGAAGACGTCTTCAAGAAGGGGCTGAAATGTGGCACAACAGCGACATTACCGAGAATGGGATGTCCCTCAGACAGTGATGGAAGGTCAAGAAGAAAGTTTGTCTGGGACTCTGCCTAAAGGAAGATAGCAATATTAAAGGAACTGCAGGAATTGCTGACAAATACAGGTTGTGTCCTCAATGTGACAACAACATATGTCTGATCTGTGGGGTCGGGTAGGAAGGCAGAAGCCTTTGCTTACAAAGAAGCCTGTGAGGAACATGTTATGTCTGATGAGACTGAGGGGGAACTTTGTGGCCATAATTCCACAAGGCATAAAGCTGACACTGGTCATCACCAGAAGACCTCCATACCCACAGTGAGGAATGGTGGAGGCAGTGCTGACCTTTGAGGCTGTTTTTCGGCAGCTGAGCCTTTTGTCCGGGGGAAGGGAATTATGAACAGTTCCAAATATCAGTCCGTTTGCAATTATATCTTCAGACCTTTATGAAAAAGCTGAAGATGAGGAGGAATTTCACCTTTCAGCAGAGAATGACCCCAAGTGTCCTCCAAATCACCAAAAGAATGGCTTCTCCAGAAAAAGATGAACGTTCTGGAATAGCCAAGCCCATACCTGAACCCAAAGGGCAATTTCTGGTGACCTGAAGAGGGCACTGTAGACACGAGATGCTCCTACAATCTGACAGATGTGGAGCTGCTGCAAGGAGAAGTCGGCAAAGACTGCCAATTCTAGATGTGCCATGTGATAGACCCCTACCCAAAAAGGCTGAACACTGCAAGAAATTCACAGGGACTGCACCAAAGTACGGTATTAGTAAAACGGCGTGCATACTTATGCAACCACATTATTTAACTTCTGCAAATTGCCTCTTCAGAGAGAAAGAGGACTTAAACTCTAGTGTTACCTATTGGAGGAAGCAATCCCACAAGTCAATATTGACCCATTAATGAGCCTTGCATTATGATTTAGGATAAATTTTACAAGCCTCTTTAAAGGGTCAATATTGACTTGTAGAATTGCTACTTCCAGTAGGTGGCACTAGAGTTTAAGTCCTCTTCCTTTTTCAAATACTTTCTGAAGAGACAATTTGCAGATTTAATTTCTCAGAGCAGCATTCAATACATTTAACTCTCCACATACTGGCATGCCAGACCTGGCTTATCACTAACAAGTCATGAAATGACGCCCGTGGTGCTGGAAGAGGCCCATGGTGCTTAAGATGCCCATGGTGCTGGAAGAGGCCCATGATGCTGGAGACGCCAGTGGTGCTAGAGACGCCCATGGTGCTGGGGATGCCCGTGGTTTTGGAGACGCCCGTGGTGCTGGGGACGCTCGTGATCCTAGAGACGCCCATAGTGCTGGAGACGCTCATGGTGCTGGGGATACCTGTGGTGATGGAAATGCCCGTGGTGCTGGAAGAGGCCCATGATGCTGGAGACGCCCGTGGTGCTGGAAGAGGCCCATGATGCTGGAGACACCCGTGGTGCTCTTGCAATAAGTGAGCACTGTTTTGTCCATTTGATTTGGCTGACCTGAGAGGACTGGAAGCTTCAGCTAATGGAGTGCCGCGCTGTGTGTGTGCGAAGAGAGAGGTAACCAGACATGATACCGGGGCCCTGGGGGAAGCTTGACACGCTATTCCTCTCGCTTGGGCGAAGCTTTACACGCAACTGTTGGCACAACACAGAGAACAGCCAGGGATTTGTGCCTCCCCCTCCGCTGCTCGTTAAAAGCTACTGCTCATCTTCTGTCAGTGAATCTCTGCTTCTGACCTCGATCCTGTAAATATATGATTATGATAGGATGGCCACTCTGCACTCCACTGCCCCTTTAACCTCAGCCTCAGTGCAGATTGTCATATTTCACCCATATGCGGTATGATGCTGGGAGGCCTTTGTTATTCTAGGGTTCCCGTGTTCTAATCCTAAAGTGTGAGTGTGAAATATGCAGGAACATGTGTGATATAGTCTGAAATACAAAATGTGTGAGGTGTGATATATAATATTGTGAGATATATGATACAATGTTACGAGCAAGGTGGTGGAATCACTATGTCGTGCCCAAGGAAAGCCTGGAGGGGTGTAACTAGGTGTGCCACCAAATCTGACCTCGGATATGCGGCAGCAGATGACACCGTGCTCCGAGGAGAGACAAGGAAGTGGAACTCCAGGACTGACATCAGGTAGATGGCAGCTGACCGCCTAGGTGTAGGTAGGCAGGAACAACCCGAAGGGTGGAACAGTGAATGCAGGCAGGCACTGTAGGAACATGGGAACCACGGATACAGACTGGACCGACTGATGTTCATCTGAGAACTGGCAGCTGCGGACTGGACTGGCTGAAATACAGAAGAGCACTGGCAGGTGCGGACTGAACCGGCTGTAGACAGGTGAGCACTGGCAGGTGAGATAAGCACTGATGAGTGCAGACTGGGCCTGCTGTTAGATAGATGAGCTCTGGCAGGTGCGGGCTGAACTGACTGTATACAGGTGAGCACTGGCAGGTGCGGACTGTACTGGCTGTTAGACAGCTGAGCACTGGCAGGTGCGAACTGGACCAGCTGTCAGACAGATGAGCACTGGCAGGTGCAGACCGGACCGACTGTAATACAGATGAGCACTGGCAGCTGCGGACTGGACCGGCTGTTAGACAGATGAGTGTTATGTTTCGGTAGCTGACGAGAAATAGCAAAAATAGCCAAAGTAGCAATACACCAGAGAAGCTGGAAACTACTGGGTTGCAGGACCCTAAACTAACCGCAACACTAGAAGTAGCCGTGGAGCATACCTACGGTGATCCTAGACGCCTCGTCACAGACGGAGAGCTAGTTACACCTAAAGACAGAAAGATGAACGCTAATGAGTTGCACAACACCGAGTGGTGTGGGTACCAGGGCTATGGGGTACTCGGCACCGAGCTCATGGAAGTCTATGGGAGATGTCACTGGCAGCAGAGCTCGGTCCGTGGCCCTGGGCGCTCATACAATGGGGGAATATTTACAGGGGATTGTAGTTATAGTTCGTGACGCCACCTGTGGTTTCTGATCTGATTGACCAGCGCTGCAGGGTAGATCTCTGAGGGGATGTTATGGCAGCTAGGTGTTAAGTCCCCCACAGGTGGGACTGGTCCCTCAAAGTCTATGGTGGTGATGCAGGGTGCAGATAAGAAGTCAGTCACACATAATGCCGTCTCTTTCCATACCTTTACTTGTAGATGTTGTAGGTATGTCCCGGGAAGCTGGTCAGGTTGGAGAATGCACATTTGGGATATTGCTGAGCAGGTTTAAGGCCTCCTTTCTCCTTAATGTGTATGTGAGTACAAACTTGCATGAAGTCAAGTTAACTCTTTCAATAGCAACTACGCCCGGCCGACATAGTGGTAGAGCCTTTTCTGTGGTAGAACTAAGTCTATTTCTGCAGCGTCCCGCTAGACTCCTGTTCTCCTGACTCCAGTTACGTATCGACACATTGGGCTGCCTCCTGTGACCTGAAGTCCAGCTAGGCCTCCGGTGTTTCTTATTACTAGGCGTGAAGCACTAGCAACGCTTCGGACCCCGGTGTCCGGTTTACTAAGTGAAGGTGATCCGTCACCTAGGTCACTTGTCCTTCCTTCTCCACTCGCCTGTCGCCCTGCTCCTGCCCTTAACATAAGCACAGGTAGCAGTGGTGTAGATGTCAGCTTTCCTTCCAGTGCTCACTGACCTATTCTCAGTTAACTCGATGTTGTGACTGCTGTGATTCCTTTCCTTCTTTCCTTCTTAGACCCCACTTCGAGTGGCTATCAGGAACTTCTGTCAACTGATTTCAATGCACGCTCTGAGAGTCACTTTCCACTTTCTTAGGAACACAGGCAGCTTGTTCTGAGTAACAGCTTCAATCTCTCTTCCTCTGTCTCTGACAGGAAATCTCTGTCTAGCTCAGGCTGAGCTCTGACTAGAATGTACTGTCTCCTCTCCTCCTCCACAAACTGAACTTGGATGGGATGACTCACTCCTGAGCCACCCTAAGCTTGACTGAACTAACTACTGCTACGTCACACTACTTAAATAGTCTGAAAATGCCTCTAGTGGCAGTGTTGAGAAGTGTGTGATGTGAATGAATATCAGGCTTCACAATACCTTTCTTGTGCATTTTCCAGGAGACATGTGTGCCTTGCGCAGCTGGGCCACACACTAACTGCCCCGTAGCAGAACCCCCAAAGAAATAGGAAGCCCCCAAGCATGTAATGGTGGTTAGACAAGAAGAAAATACGAACACAGACAGAAAATAGAATGAGCAAACGATGGGGCCCAATTCTGTCTAGATAGAAAAGTATAGGAAAGAATTCTGACTGCAACCCAAAAAACCCTGACAAAAATACCAAAACTTCTGATTAACAAAAAACCTGAGATCACACGATCTCTGCCACCTAAATCAGATCTCTGGTGTAACACACAGCAATTCAGCAAATAAAAAGTGACACAGGAATAGAGCAAAAAGTGCAAACACAAATTGAGCACAGATGCAGCGCCAGACCCCAAAAGGGGACCAGGCTGAAGTCCACTGCAATGCAGCAAACCAGCAAGGAAAATCCAACCAGAGGAAAAAAAAAAACAGCAAGTCACTTATCTGAATGAAAGCAGGAATGCAAGCTGAGCTCCAACCAAGACCTGGAAGAACAATTGATTACCGGCAAGGCTGATGGGAGTTCAGGTCACTTATATCAGACCATTCGGACCCAGCTGAAAGCCATTCAGCAATTGGTTCATTACCATCAGCAACCACCGAAGGGAGCCCCAGCTCCGAAGTCGCCTCCAACATATTCACAACAGATGAGCTCTGGCAGGTGCGGGCTGGACGGCTGTAGGCAGGTGAACACTGGCAGGTGCAATCAGCACTGATGAATGCAGACTGGATTGGCAGTTAAACAGAATAGCACAGACAACACAGGTACAGGGTAGATAGACCAATGGGTGGACCAGAGTATCCTGACAACTAGCAAGCTTGCAAGGCTAACTAACAACATTGTTCAGGCACCTCCATCAATCATGGAGGAGGTGCCTAAAATAGAAGGTGTTACCCAGGTATTGGCTGGATACACCTTAGGATAACGTGCATGCAGCCATTTTGAGAAGAACGGAGTGCATGCATAGTGCCAGCAGACCTGTTTGCTGTGCGCACACCCCAGACAGCAGCAGACGTGAAGGAAGTGCAGGACAGGGGGCTGAGTGGGCTGACGTCCCTGCCGGAGGAGAGGGGCAGGATGCGGGGACACTGCTGCTACATATAATATTGGATATTTCAGTTTCTTCATTATTTGCTGTGGTCTCTAACAGTGGGGCAATCTCTTTTTTTCTACAAAATACTTTTTTTCTACAAAATCTGCCTTAACGGTCTCCCAAAGCGACGTGAGAAGACAGTTTAGCAGACTTGTTATTGGCAAAGCAGCTGGGCCTGATGGCCTCAGCCCACGTGTCCTCAGAGCATGTGCCAACCAACTGTGTACTGTCTTCCAGCACCTGTTTAACTGGAGCCTTCAATCACAGGGGGTACCAGAACTGTGGAAGACCACCTGCCTGGTGCCGGTTCCTAAGACCACTTTTCCAACTTCCCTACAAGACTATCGTCCAGTGGCCTTAACATCGCATGCTATGAAGTCCTTGGAGAGAATAATACTCGCCTACTTGTGCCCGAGGGTGAGGGCCTACACTGACCCCCTGCAGTTTGCGTACCAGCAGAGATTGGGGGTGGATGATGCTGTAGCATCTCTGCTACATACAATGCATTCGTTCTTGGACAATGATGGAACTGCAGTGCGCGCTATGTTCTTTGACTTCTCTAGTGCTTTCAATACCCTACAGCCGCTCTTACTACGTAATAAGTTGACTGCTATGGCGGTAGATGAGGGGATGGTGAACTGGATAAGTGACTACCTGACAGACAGGCCGCAGTTTGTAAGGATGGGGGAGGTGGTATCTGGCAGTGTACGGAGCAGTGTGGGAGCCCCTCAGGGTACAGTGCTGTCACCCTTCCTCTTCTCATTGTATACAGCTGACTTTCAGTATAAATCTGATTTTTGTCACCTCCAAAAATTCTCAGATGACTCCGTGATTGTAGGGGGCATTGTGGGGGGCCGGGGGAGGAGGAATATAGAAGGGTGGTTTCTGACTTTGTGGATTGGTGTCAGACTAACTGTCTAGAACTAAATGTAAAGAAAACCAAGGAGATGGTGGTGAGTTATAGAAGGAAAAAGGAGGATTACATACCAATCACCATTGCTGGCCAGGAGGTTGAGATTGTTGAGAGCTACAAATATTTGGGGGTTCACCTTGACAGTAAACTCAATTGGAGGTGTCATACAGAAAAGGTTTACAAGAAGGGAATGAGCAGACTGTACTTTCTGCGGAAGCTCAGGTCGTTCAATGTGTGCAGTAAAATGCTGGAGATGTTCTACCAGTCCGTTGTAGCAAGCGCCATCTTTTTTGCTATCATTTGCTGGGGCAGTAGTGTGCGAGTAGCTGACGCTAATAAACTCAACAAACTTATCAAGAAGGCAAGCGCAGCTGTTGGCCTCCATCTTGACTCTTTTGAGGAGGTATTGGAGGATAGAATTCATAAGAAGTGTAGGGCAATAATGAACAATAACACACACCCACTATACGAGCTGTTCTTGAATCAGAAGAGCACATTCAGCAGCCGTCTAATCCTACTAAGGTGCAAGAAGGAGAAATTCAGGAAATCGTTTGTACCTACTGCTATGGGGATGTATAATAATTTCCTAAGGGTGGCAGAAAAATAATGACTGATGGTTGGTGTACTAATGTCAATTAACACTATCTTATATATACATGAACTACACACTTTTATTTATTATGTAATGTTGGTACACCTGTGCAAGATTTGTGTCCTAATATTTTATGTACTGCTGTTTGTATTGCTGCTGTAATACTGTAATTTCCCCCCGGGATCAATAAAGTGTATCGTATCGTATCGTAATAGGCTTTTTTTAATTGGGGAACTTTTCCTCTTATATAAGCTGTCTTCACTTTGTTGGGTGTAATCTCCTTGATTCATTGGGGTAATCTCCCCTCTTTTTGTCAGAGCAGTCTCCTCTCTTTGTTGAGGCCATCTCCTCTCTTTGTTGGTATGCTATGTCTCCTCTATGTCATGGTATTGTTCACGCCCTTTAACTGGGCAGTCTCTTCTCTCTTTGTTGAGGTAGTCTCCTTTCTCTATCTGGGCTTTCTCTCCTGTCTTTCTCTAGGCTGTGTCTTCTCTTTTTGTCATTGGCTTTCTTTGTTGGGTCAAATGCTTCTGTTTGTCACGCCATCTCTCTTCTTTATCATGGCAGTCTCCTCACTTTGTCAGAGCAGTCTCTCCTCTTTGCTGTGCAGTCTCTCCTCTCTTTGTTGGGACAATGTCTCCTCTATGTCAGGTCAGTCTCTCCTTACTTTGTTGGAGCAGTCTCTCCTCTAGAAGGGATGTCTCTCCAGTTTATTCTCTCTTTACAGAGTCAGTCTCTCCTCTCTTTGTCGGGCAATGTCTCCTGTATGTAAGGTCAGTCTCTCCTCACTTTTTCGGAGCAGTCTATCCTCACTTTATCAGGGTAGTCTCCTCACTTTGTTGGGTTAATCTCCTAACTTTGTCAGGTTGGTCTCCACTCTTTGTCCATGCAGTCTCCTCTCTTTGCCCAGGCAGTCTCCTCTCTTTGCCAGGGCAGTCTCTGCTCTATGTCAGTACAGTTTCTCCTGTTTATCAGGGCAGTCTCCTCTCTTTGTTGTTGGGTTATGTCTCTTCTCTTTGTCAGGTCTGTGTCTCCCAGTTTTATCAGTGCCACCTCTCACCATTTACTCTGGACTCAGGGCAGATTATGGTGATGCACTGTGGGATTTCTATACTTTACAGTCAGGTTTGATGGGATAATGAGATGATACAATCATCCACAGTTAACAGTTTGCACACAATGTCGTTTATCACATTGAAGTAATCAGGCCTTGCTTCTCATATCTCCTCCTGCGAACTGCACTGTTTACTTCTTTGCTCATTTGATGAGCAGAATAGTAAAAATATATTTCTACAAAGCTGAAAAGACATATATATAATCTAGGAAAAGAAAGCCTGAAACCAAGAAAGGAATCAAAGCTGTCCCCATATTACCTATATAAATCAGCAAAGACGTATCAGCCCTACTAAGAACTGAATTACACTGTGACTTTAAGAGACAATTTTCCCCTCTAATTTGTGTGCACTTTGACTATTCCTTTCTCCCCTGCAGCTTGCTGTGTATTGGTTTTGAACAAGAAGCAGAAAGTGTATCTGCTCAGCAAGTGAAGAGGGAGCCTCATGCCTGTTAGAGACAAGCAGGACATTAAGTGTGTCCTAACAACGAGAGACTGGTAAATGAACTAACGGCTTCAAGAGAAAGGATAGTGCCTGGTTACCACAGGATCAATTATCAGGACAGTGTCAGAAGGAAAGAGTCACATCACACAGCCAGAGTTGTTCTCCCAGAGCACCTGTAACCTGAGAGAGAAAACAACCCTGTGATACCAGTAGTCTCTCAACACTGAATGTGGGAACAAGACTTGCCCAGATCTGGAAGAAGACAGATCAGTTAGCCTGAAGGAAGAGCTCAACACAACAAACTCAGCTCTACTACATCAAGACCAAGCTGCAGCTACCAGACTTTATTTTAAGCGCTACAGAACTGTAAGTGAGATACCAGTGTTCAACTGTGTTAGGATCTAGAGCTGGCTTCTTTAGCTAGGATGCTGTAGCAGCCTGGTCCAATTATCAGAAGCCAGGTAGGAAGTTAGAAGAGAGTAGTTTGTAGAAATTGTTTATATTGTGTGTATTGAACTTTGCATTGTCATAGCTGCAGAGCAACTTGTGTACACGCTTCAGATATATTTCCTTGTACCTATTATTGCTGTTATCATTACAATAACTGTTAGTCTTATTTTCCAGCACATAATGCTCTGTCTTTCAATGAAGCCAGTGTTTTGTTTCTGCCTCCTCATCTACTGTACCGTACCTGAGTTCTGCTCAGCGGTGTCGTTCAGGCACCGCTACAAGTGGTGCTGCGAGCAGGATACAGTCACAAAAATGTAGACAGCAGTGGTGGTGTTGTTAATGTGAGTACCGCGGGCAATGGTAGAACCCCTGCAAAGGCACTCCCTATGATAGCGTTGTTTAGCGCATGCCACTGTCCAACTGGGTGACCAAATTGCACAGCGTGGCTAAGACTGATAATATCAGCCCAGAGCTACAAATTGAGATCGCCCTGGCTGCCCTGGAAGGTTAGGCCCGCCGAAATGTATTCCTGCAACTGGAAGCCACTTGTAACATGTTGAAAGAGATGGTGACATTTCTGGAGGAGATATACGGCGAAACAGCAATCATGGGGAACTTCCGGGCAAAGTTCTTCTACCAGCTGCAGCAGGAAGGCGAAGGGTTCTCACAGTTTGCCACAGCATTACAGGAAGTATTAGCAGAAGTGCAAAAGAAAGAGGCAGATGGAGTTGGCGGCATAAGATCTGTTGACTGAATACTAAGAGAACAATTTATCCTTGGACTCTACAGTACTCCCTTGAGGCAAGTCCTGCATGAGCAATTTAGAGTGGATCCTGCCTTACACTTTCGACAAACATTTGTAGAGACAGTGGCCCGAAGTAAAGAAGGAATCTTCTGGAGTGGTACGGACACTGACCGTAACAAGCATCGGGAAGTAAAGACTGATGAGGCTTTGATCAGAATAATACAAGAGCTACAGAGTTCCCTGAATACTATGCAAGAAAAGTTGACTCAAATGGAAAAGAGGATGGAGACTAGTTCCACCTCTGAGGCCACCTGCCCGGCCCTACAAAATCCTTATCAGGCCTTCCCTCAGGCTCCCGAACCTGAGCTCCCTAGGCAAGTCTGCTGAACCCCTACGGTTCTTCACGTACTATGCCAGTATGTGGACCGTTCTACCAAGTTCCTCAATATAATCCATCGGCGGGCCCTCAGCCTGAGATGATCTATCCGAGACCCCATCGTCCTCCACCAAGGCCAGCTAGTCAGGTTCCAAGGGTGCCTTCTATATGCAGATAAAGATTGGATCGTCAGGACACACAGTGTTGGTGGTGTGTAAATAGAGGACACTTTGCTAGAGGGTGTCAGAGTGATTTGCAAAGACACCCAAAACCACTGTCAAACTTCCATTTGGGCATACTGCGGAGGAGGTAGATGGATAGACCACCCAGCACAACTCAAAACATCTGGTTGCAGGGTGTTCCATCCTGCAAGATGAGTTTGAATGCATCCCAATGGACTGCTTAGTAGATAACACAGGTAACGACCATTCCCGAGTCATACTTCAACTATTACTTTCAAATGATGGCCAAGCCGAAGTGGAAGATGTTGCTCTGGATAACAGCGATCAGCAACCTATCCCCATCAGGGGGGTCATGTGGATGAGTGTACAGCTATATGGACAAGATGTGGGAAGAAAAGGCAACTTGCTGGTTCCCGAGCCATTAAAAGAAGATGTACTGGTGATAATGGGCATGAATATCCTGCGAGAGTTGGACCAGATCATGTTCACTATATGGGGGCCTGGCTACTGGAAACTGGTCACTCCACACAAACCCACCCAGAAAGCATTCCAAAGGCTGATACGTGTTTGTGGGACAGAGAAGAGCGTCCCGATACACCAGTCTGTGGGAGGTATCCGAGTGTATCCCTCACCCTCCTTGTTGGGAGACCATCCAGCCACTGCCTGTGGGAGCCTTCTGCAACCTTGAAGGTATGGAGGTGGTCATTGAACTAGTGGGCCTTGGAGAGGTAGGGCATTCTGCCCTGGTAGCCCATACATTAGCAGTTGGTCCATAATAAACTAGTACCCACAGAGCCATGAATGTGGGACAGAGAGAAGTGTGCTTAACCCCAGGAGTGGAGCTGGCTCGTGTGTACCTATGTCAAAGCAAAGTGCCGAGTCGGGAAGAAGTTATCTTGGCCCTGGTAAATTATTCAGTCTGGACCCTGGCAGTCACGGCTGAATCAGAATAGGTCCCGACCTTGGAATTGGAATGGGTGAGCCATCTTGGCCCGAATGGGGGTGTAGAGACATGGGGGCAACTGGCGCCCTGGTCCGCTAGCCGAAACCGAATGGACTAGTGGGGTATGGTATATGGGTATCATTTTGTCTATATTCATATTTTACTGATTTTCATAGTGCTCTCTTGCGGCTCTGCATTCTCTGTGCTTTCCCCCTATTGTTGACTTCTCTTGTAGGACGAGTTGATACTTGTTAATTGAGGAATAGCTGTTATTTGTCATCTGATATCAGCTCCCACAGTACTGTACTGATATCTTTCCACAGGATCAGTGAATAATGCTGTTTGCTAATATGCTAATGACATATTGAACTAGCTTGTTGATGTTGCAAAGCAATGGAAGATGCACAATGCAAATTGATAAAATGCTCACACAATGAGTTCCTGTGACCTTCCTCCCTTACCTGTGAATGAGGAGAGGGACTTTTAAAATATCAGCCAGGAGAGACAAGAGCTCAGATCCAGTGTGGGATGATGATGTGAACACACAACCTCAGAGAGAGAGTATATGGATTATTTTATCCTCTGTCTGCTGTATTGTGGGACTCTTATCTCCCAGAGCTTTTGCTTTTATACTGTTAAGCCCCCGTCTCACATAGCGATATCGCTAGCGAGATCGCTGCTGAGTCACTAGTTTTGTGACGCAGCAGCGAGCTCACCAGCGATATCGCTGTGTGTGACATTCAGCGACGATCAGCCCCCCTGCCGGGTATCGCTGATCGTCGCTGAAATGTCTGGACATTTTTTTGATCGCTGGTCTCCCGCTGACAGGCACGCATCGCTGCGTGTGACAGGCGGGAGACCAGCGATCCGCTGGTAACCAAGGTACACAGCGGGTTTCCAGGCGCGGGGCTGTGTCTAGAAACCCGCTGTGTACCTTGGATAGCAGCGCCCTGATGCAGGGAGCTGGTAACCAAGGTACACAGCGGGTTTCCAGGCACCGCGCAGCGCCTGGAAACCCGATGTGTACCTTGGTTACCAGCTCCCTGCATCAGGGCGCTGGTATCCAAGGTACACTGCGGGTAACTAGCGATGTTTACCCGCAGTGTCCTTGTGCTGATCGCTGCCTGTTTGGCAGCTCAGCAGCGAAAATATAGCGATACACCAGCGATCCTGATCGTTGTCGGGATCGCTGGTGTATCGCTATGTGAGACCCAGCCTTTACCAAACTGCATTCGGGTTCTCGAATATTTTATCCTTTGTGCAGTAGATTGTATATGGCCTTGGGATTGTTCACTCTTCCCTAGCTCTGCTGATTGTGTGATACTGGAAAAGGACCCTGTGACAATCCACTGAATGCCCACTCTCCTTTTAAAGTGGGTGTAATACTACTCAGACAACACAGGGTGAGAGTAAAACAGTGTGGCAATACTTTATTAACAACAAAACAGACAGATAGCATATAGAACAGTCCCAGCAAAATACCCCAAGATGGTGCACAATTACAGAGTCTCACCTTTCCACTGATTCGCCGAGATAAGAGCAGCTGTGACTTCAGAGCTTCCAGAGCTGTGTTTTGATATTTCCCTTGGTACTGAGCTACTGTCTAATATTGACCTGGCTCATTTGACTATTCCGCTGCCACCTGGCGGTAGCCTCGCTGCAGTGCTGCTGGTCTGTTCTGGCCAAATTGCAGCCCTCCCTCCACTCTGCTGTCATCTAGTGGAGGCTCCATTCACCTGCAGAGCTGCAACGTGACAACAGGCATAAAAAGGTTATCACTTGTGCAAGTGGGATGCGGAGCTAAACCCTCACAACTAAAGGTCCTTCTGGTTGGAACTCCTTGCCCTGGTATGAGCCATAATGGAGAAGTTTGTGGAATACCTAACAGGGGGCAAGAGCCTTGTGTGTACTGACAACAACAGCTCACCTTGTAAAATTTGACTACTTGATCCACTACCGCTCTGCCAAGGAGAACACAAATGCTGATGGCTCCAGGATGCGCATAGAAGCGCATAAAGACCACTGGAGTTCATTGCAGTCACAGATATAGCTGTGATTGCAGTGCAAAGTTAAAGTAAGTTGGTCTTGGACAAGCTATTTCCCAAGGCAGATTTAAGAAAATCCAGCAGGGCTTTTTATTTTTGGAGTGAACTACAGGATGGTAGTGGGACAGGTCGCTCCCTCCAGGCTGGGTCTTACAAGTGACCCATAACCACAGATCTCATTTAAAAAATCCTGCAGCAAAGGGTAGGGTGTGTCAGTCTTGGTTTACAAACTTGCAAAGCAGGTGGCTCTGCAAAGCTCAGCCTGTGTGAATGTAACACAGAGCCAAGCAAAGCCAAAAGGCCTGGCACCCCTTAGTGTAGCACGGTGGTGCAGTCGCCCACGGCAAAAGGTCTTGGACACGGACTGTCTTGATTCCCGGCTACGATCTGGAGGATACCATTTGTTTTCCGTTTGTGAGTATGTTGAACATTAAAGAGACTTTGTTTTTGAACTTTCCTGTGGTCACTGTCTGTCACACTGCACCAACCCTGCTGCACTACAAATGGTGGAGAATGCGGGCAGTGTAAACTGAGGCATACCCCAAAACGTGCTGCATGTCCGTGATAAAGCCTGCAATGCTACAGCTCAAGCCTGCTGAAAAGATGGAGGAAATACTCAACCAGTTGGCCCTCACGCAGCAGCAGCAGCAGCTTCAGTTTCAGCGGCAACAAGAGCAATGGCAGCAGGAGCAGAGGCAACTAAAAGAGCAACGGTAGCAGGAACAGCTCCAATTGCAGCAATACAATCACCAGCAGCAAAAAGTGAATGAGCTGATCCTGCAACAGATTGTGGCTCTGCGAGAGACATCCACACCAGCGACCACTTTCCGTTCGGAGGCTTGGTACAAAGTCCTGTCAGCGCTGAGGAAGATGATTTGGAGGCTTTCCTCACCGTGTTTCAAAGCACAGCAGAGTGGAAGAGCCTGACGATGACCCAGTGGGCTGAAGTGGTGGCCCCTTTCCTGACGGGAAATGCCCAAAAGGCCTACCTGGACCTCAGTCGGGAGGATGCACTGGACTATAGGAAGCTGAGAGGTGAGATCCTTGCCCGACTGGGGGTTAATGCATATGTGCGGGCTCAGCGGATGTACCAGTGGTCCTTTGCGGAGTCTCGCCCAGCCAGGTCTCAGGCATATGGCTTGCTGCAGTTGGTAAAAAAATGGCTGCAGCCTGAGACCTTAACCCCTTTCCAGATGGTAGAAAGGGTGGTGTTTGACTGGCTGGTGAGGGCTCTGCCAGCAGCCATACAGCTCTGGGTGGGGCAAGGGGACCCGGGCACTAGGAGGTTGGACTGGTTGAGCGGTATACGGCCACTCAGGACTTTATACAGGACACTGCTCCACTACAGTTATCACGTCGGGCACTGGAAATAGTACACAACCCTCTGTTGGGGCTAAACAAAACCGAGCCCATACTGAGGGGGTACCCCAAAGTGAGGTTGACAAAAATGCAGTTTCCCCTAAACTGATCCTGAGGTCCAGTCGTGCTGCTGCTATTAGGTGTTGGCAGTGCCAAGGGCCAGGACATGTAGCTGCCAACTGTCCCCTGATGGCTGAACATATGGACTGTGGGTTTATGCTTAGTGTCTCTATGTACGCCCAGCCAGTCTGCACCACAACTACAGGCACTGCCAGCAGCGAACCCCAACTGTGCCAGGTACTCGTCAGCGAGTAACAGATGGAGGCTCTCTTGGACTCGGGGAGCTTAGTGACACTGGTCCATGGGTCACTTGTTGATGGGGACAATCCCAATGGGTGGTGTGTATACATGGGGAACTCCGAGAGTAACCGACCGTGGAGGTTACTTTTTCCACACCGTGTAGAAACATAAAACATGTAGTGGGAGTGGTGAAGACCCTTCCATATGTGACTTTGTTGGGAAAACACTTGTCCCTATTCTGGTCCCTGTGGAAGACCAGGGTTAACCATCCCAAGGTAAATGTTATTTCGGGTACGAAAAATGAAGATCCCGAGTCGGGGATACCTGCCGTAGGTGTTGCAAACCTTGGTACAGAGTGTAACCCTGATAGGTTCCCCTAGAAGTATTGGCAGGAGAGGTCGAGGAGACCCCACCAATCCCCGAGCTGGAAGTGTCCCCTTGCTAAGTTCGGGACAGCTCAGCCCCAGGATCCCACTCTGGCCCGCACACGAAAGAGGGTGATGGAAATAAATGAAGTGGCTCAACAACCGGGTGCCGAGGCAGTTTTCCACCGCATGGCTATCCACCAGGATTTGTTATACAGGGTAGATAAAATCCAGGATGAAATGGTGGGACAACTGGTAGTGCCCCAATCCTACTGTCAGGCAGTGCTCAAAATGAATCATAGAATGGTAGAGTTGGAAGGAACCTCCTGGGTCATCTGGTCCACTCATTGATCACTTTAACTGTCAAAATTGTTTTTTCTAATATCTAATCTGCATCTCCTCCCATTCAGTTTCATCCCATTGCTTCTAGTCTTTCCTTCTGCAAATGAGAATAAAGATGATCCTTCTACTATGTGACAGCCCTTGAAATATTTGTAGACAGCTATTAAGTCTCATCTGAGTCTTCTTTTTTGCAGGGTGGATAAAAATCAATGATTTTTTTAAAAAAATCAAAAAAATCTGATTTTTTTTATTTAAATCGGATTTTTTTGATTTAAATCGGATTTTTTTCAATAAACTGCTTTTTGAGGAAAATATTTTACCATCCAAAGGTTCTTCCATCATGAGATAAAGCTGAGTTGTTTAACTCAGTAGAATAAAGGCTGTATATGTGTAACATTCACAATGCCATGCTCTTCCAGAGGTTTCTGTAGGATTAGTGGGCAGTTTCTCTCCTATATTATCACAGACGCTCGCTTTACTTACGCAGTTCTCAAAACTGAATTTGATTCCGCAGAGGTCCCAGCCTCTTCTTCACGGCAAAAATTTTACAACATGAACAAAGTTGAGAAAAAGACCTTAATCCTATTGTTCTACAAACCTATATGAATACAGAATCAACCCCTTCAGTGCCAAGTCCAAGAAGTTAGACAATATGTTTCTGATTGTTTGGAGTGGAATAGATTTGCACAACACAAGAAGAATGTGAATCTAAGTGTGAGGAGGAGGAAGGGCAAGCAGACAAGAAAATTAAAGTGAAACTTTGAGCACAATACTGCAGCATAGCCACAGACAGACAAGTCTGGATCTGTTTGTGTGTATGATCTGAGGTTTATTACATTCTTTCCTTATAATGGCAGCAGGCCGTAAAAGAGACCCAGTTTGGGAATATTTTAATGAAGCTCCTTCGCCTATCGGTAAGGCAGGCATGCGTGCAAAATGCAAACGATGCAACAAAGAGATGCAAGGCCTGGTGGCGCGAATGAGGCAACATCATGAGAAGTGCGGTGATGAAGATGACCAAAGAAACACTTCTGAACAGGCAGGATCTTCAGGTTGGTAAACATTTTTATTGAATCCTATTTCTAAAGACTGAACAGTCATGTGTGAGAAAAATTATATTTCTTATTATTACTGCATGTTACTGTCATTTGGTACAGTTATGAAGAAAAACAAATATTCCTTTTGGGGCAGTGCTGTGTTGTGTACAATAAGCAGAAATTGTATAGACAATAAAATAACAGCATTGACTTTTTTTGTTTAGGGGAATTCATGGATTCTGGAAACTATCCACCTCCAAGATCACCATCATCCTGTTCTACAGTTTCAGAGTTATCCATCCAGGATAGTGCTTCATTAGCAGCAGCATCATCATCAGACACCCACAGCCTCATATCACCATCACCCAAAAGAAAGAAAAAACCTTTACCTCCTGGAACCACCATAGATAGGTTTGTGATAAGAACTAGCAGATTAGAAAAAGAGTTGATTGATGAAAAAATTGCCCAGTTTATTTATGCAACAAACTCTTCTTTCCGTCTGACTGAGAACCCACATTTCATTAATATGGTTCAGTCACTGAGACCAGGATACAGTCCACCCAGCAGAGCTGATGTTGCAGGGAAACTGCTGGATCAAGTGTATGACAGAGAAATGGAGCAATGTGCAACAGCTTCGGAGGGTAAAATTGTTAACCTAAGTATTGATGGGTGGAGTAATGTCCACAATGATCCTATTGTATGTGCTTGTATAACAACAAAAGAAGGTAAAGTCTTCCTTGCACAAACAACTGATACGTCAGGAAATGCACACACAGCAGAATACTTACAAGAAGTGGCAGTAAAAGCTATAACAACATGTGAACAAAAATTCAAATGTCTAGTACGCAGTTTGGTCACTGACAATGCTGCAAACGTATACCAAGATGAGAAGAAATTTAGAAGAGCAGGGAGGGAATACAAAGCTAATAACATATGGTTGCAGTGCTCATTTGCTGCACCTCTTAGCCAAAGACTTAAGTGAAAGTGTTCCAGAAATAAAGGCTAATGTTGTTGAAATTGCTAAATACTTCCGTAATAATCATTTTGCTGCAGCAGCTCTGAAGGATGGGTGGAACCAAGCTAACGCTGCCACAAGATGTTAGATGGAACTCTGTGGTGGACTGTTTTGAGCAGTATATCAAAAACTGGCCTATTCTGATGACACTTTGTGAAGAAAATCGAGATAAAATAGATGGCACTGTCACGGCCAAAATCCTCAACATTGGGCTTAAGAGAAATGTTGAACATATGCTGAGCTTCCTGAAACCCATCTCTCAAGCTTTAAACAAAATACAGAAAAATAGCTGTTTTATTGCGGATGCTGTTGAAATTTGGAAGGAACTGAGTGAATACTTAAAAACAGAACTACACATGGACAGAATTAAATTACAAGCAGTAAACAAACGAATGGGACAAGCACTGACTCCAGCTCATTTTTTGGCAAATATTGTCAATATCCAATATCAGGGTCAAAACCTAAGTGCTGAGGAAGAGGAGTTAGCTATGACATGGGTATCCAGCAATCATCCATCTTTAATGCCAACTATAATAAACTTCAGAGCTAAGGGGGAACCATTCAAGAAATATATGTTTGCTGAAGATATTTTAAGGAAGGTCACACCAGTAAACTGGTGGAAGTCACTTAAGCGCTTGGATTTAGAGACTGTTCAAGTAATGATTTCACTTTTAACAGCAGTAGCTTCTTCTGCAGGCGTTGAAAGAATATTCTCTTCCTTTGGACTCATTCATTCTAAATTGAGAAATCGGTTGGGACCCAATAAAGCAGGAAAGCTTGTTTTTCTTTTCCAGATTATGAATAGGAACAAAGAAGAAGATGATGATGAAGATGACGACGAGTGAGCTACAGAGGACAGCAGGGACAGTAGTATTTAAGTTTTTCATGTGTTGGCTGGGCTGACAGTCTAAGTTTCTTAAAATATATATATATTTTGTTTAGCCAAATTAGTTAACAAACATGGATGTTTGTTTAAGCAAATAACTTATGCTGTAATGTTGTTATTGTTTCAGTTGAATAAATCTATTTAAATTGTTATTAAGGTCAGGATTATTTTTTCTCCTTCCTAAGTACAACAGAACAGTGGTGTCCAAATATGAATGATTAACCCATTAAACTGGGGAGAAAAAAGTAATATTATTATTATTATTATACATTTATATAGCGCCATTTATTCCATGGCGCTTTACATATGAAAAGGGAAAAATAATATAAAAAGTGATTCTAAAAATCTTCATCTACTTGCATGTTAAAGTAGCAAGAACTAGTTTAGGTAGAAACTTTGATTTAAATCACTGATTTAAATCAAGCCTTACTGACTAGTGATTTAAATCGTGATTTAAATCGTGATTTAAATCAGTTTGATTTAAATGAAATCCACCCTGCTTTTTTGCAAGCTAAACATTCCCAAATCCTGTAATCGTTCCTCCTAGGACATGGTGTGCAGACCGGTCACCATTCTGGTCACTCTTCTCTGAACTTGCTCCAGTTTGTTGATGTCTTTTTTAAAATTTGGTGCCCAAAACTGGACACAGTATTGCAGTTGAGGTCTGACTAAAGAGGTGTAGAGGGCAATAATGAATTCACGTGATCTAGACTGTATGTTTCTGTTAATACATCCCAGAATTGTATTTGCCTTTTTTGCTGCTGCATCACACTGTTGACTCATGTTCAGTCTGTGATCTATTAGCATACCCAAGTCTTTTTCACATGTGCTGTTGCTTAGCCCTATTCCTCCCATTCTGTATATGCTTTTTTCATTTTTATTGCCCAGATGTAGTACTTTGCATTTTTCCCTGTTAAAAAACATTCTTTTAGTTGCTGCCCTGTTGTGAACGCTCTGGATCTGACTTCGGAGTTTGGGCTCCCTATGGTGGCTGCTAATAGTAATGAAGCTGCTTTGGCTAACAGAGGTCTATCAGCTGGGGGCGATGATTGGCAATCAGGTGTTGATGACTGGGGAGATATAAGTGAGCAACCTTCCCATGATCCTCACCAGTGATTTGTTGCTTCCTGGTCTCTTTTGGAAGTCAGCTTGCTTCCTGTTTTGTTCTACAACTTTCAGATAAGTTCTTTGCTGTTTATTTCTGTGGCATTTTTTGTCTATCTCAGTTTTCTGCCCCTTTGGATTTATACAGCCAGGTTCCCCTGCGGGGGCCTGCGCTGGACCACTGTTTCTCATTTGCCACTATTTATGTGTTTTTCGTTCCCTGTTATTTCAGTATCTGCTGATTTGCTACCAGTTACACCAGCGTTCTGATCTAGTGGAAGAGAGATCGTGTGGTCTCAGTATTTTTGCATATCAGATGGGTTGAAGTTCTTCTTAGAGTTTTTGCTGGATTGCAGACAGTATTCTTTCCTGTCCTATACTATCTAGACAGTTTGGGCCCCAGCATTTGCTTGCTCTATTTTCTGCCTGTGTTTGTATTTCATCTTGTCTCACCGCCAATATATGTTTGGGTGGCTACCTATTCCTTTGGGGGTCTACTCCGGGGAAGTTAGCTTTCCCTTTCTCTCTTTAGGCTTAGTTAACTCTCCAGATGTGTCGAGGCGTCTAGGGCACCGTAGGCTTGTCCCTCGGCTACTTCTAGTTGTGCTGTCAGTTTAGGGGTCTGCAATCCGCTAGTTACCAACCTCTCTGGGTGTCTGGTTGTTAAGTCTATTTTTGCTACTGTCCTCCTCGGCTACCAAACCATAACACTGCCCACTGCTCCAGTTTATATCTTTTTGAATCCTCTCTCTCTCTTCTCTAGTATTAGCTATCCCTCCTAGCTTTGTGTCATCAGCAAATTTAATCAGTTCACCATCAATTCCTTCATCTAAATTGTTGATAAAGATGTTGAACAATACAGGGCCCAGGACAGAGTCCTGTGGTATCCCACTTAAGACATTCTCCCAACTGGATGTGCAGCCATTTACGACCACTCTCTGTCCATTCCATACTTAGTCATTTTTTTCAATAAGTATTGTGTGAGATAATTTGTCAAATGGTTTGCTGAAGTCAATATATACTATATCTACAGCATTTACCTGATCCACCCAGTCAATGATTCTGTCATAGAAGGAAATTAAGTTAGTCTGACATGACTTATTAGTTAAAAACCCATGCTGACTCTGGTTAATCACTTCATTCTTATCCAGGTACTTACATACATGTTGTTTAATAATTTGTTCAAAGATATTTCCTGGTATAGAAGTCAGACTCATTGGCCTATAGTTCCCTGGGTTCACCTTCTTCCCCTTTTTGAAGATAGGAACAACATTTGCTCTTCTCCAGTCTCCTGGGACTTCTGCTGTGCTCCAAGAATTTTCAAAGATTATAGATAGTGGTTCATAAATTTCTTCTGCTATCTCCTTTAGTACTCTGGGGTGCAATTCATCAAGAAACTTGAATTAATTTATGTTAGTTGTTTCCTCACTATCTTTCTGTTTATAGATATCATGGTTTCTCCTATTTCTTTAATAGAACAGTAAAGATCAGTTGATGTTACATTTCCTTTCTGA
This sequence comes from Oophaga sylvatica, assembly GCA_033576555.1. Lineage (NCBI taxonomy): Eukaryota > Metazoa > Chordata > Amphibia > Anura > Dendrobatidae > Oophaga > Oophaga sylvatica. Next base: position 405,961,582 of record JARQOD010000003.1, read on the forward strand.
GAGAAAACAGATGCAAAATAGGAATTTAAAAGTTCGGCATTCTCAACATCCTTTCTTACCATTCCATCATTTTCATCCTGTAAAAATCCTATAGCATCTTTGACTTTTCTTTTACTTTTGACATATCCCCAAAATCCTTTTTTATTGCTTTTGACGTCTCTTGCAAGCATTAATTGATTGTCAGCTTTAACTAATCTGATTTGTGCCCTGCATGTTTTGCAGACAGCATTATATTTTTATTAGATACGCCTCCCTCTTTCCATTTGATCAACATTTCATTCTTCCTTTTTAGCATGTGTTTAAATTCTGTGTTCATCCATCCTGTTTTCCTTAAATGCTTAGTATTCTTCTCTCTTTTCGGAATTGTTTATGATTGTGATTTGAGAATCTCATTTTTCAAGATTTCCTATCCTTCCTGGACATTTTTGTCCTTAAGGATATCCAGCCATTGTATCCCTCCGATTCTCTTTCTGAGTCCCTGAAAATCTGCTTTTCTGAAATCTAACCTGTGTCTGAGTCTTCACAGGTCTTCCTCCTCCAGTAATCCAAAATTCTAAAATACCATGGTCACTACCTCCTAGGGTCCCAGCCACTCTTACCTCCTCAACCAGTATCTCCCTGTTTAGAAGGATTAGATCCAAGGTAGCAGATCCTCTTGTTTTCTCCCTACCTTTTGAAAGATAAAGTTGTCAGCAACAGAGGATAAGAATTTCCTCGACCTGTTTTGCCTGAGAGAGATTCCCAACAAATGTCTGGATAGTTAAAATCTCCCATGGCCTCTATGTCATATTTTTTGGAGAACTTGTCCATTTTATGCATAAAGACTTCATCCACCATATCTTCAGCTTGCCCAGGTGGCCTGTAGTAAATGCCTATACAATGGTGTCCTTTCCATTGTTCTCTTTTATATTCTTTTCACATGGCACACTCTGATAAACCCGGTTCTGATGTTCCGGGGATCCCTCATAGGACGAAGGGCACTGTCACGGGTTCACCGCAATAGAGAGGAGTCCGAAGACAGTAAAGTCTGATTTCCCATACTCCTGCACTGTTTAGAAGCACTTCACCTTCATATTAAATTATGTAAATTTATTTTAGCAATGCAGGGGTTAATCTGCTCAGAAGAAAGCTCATGCAGCCTTAAAGGTACTGCCACACTAAACAATCCCGCTAGCGATCACGATAACGACGCATACTAATGCGATCGCTAGCGGGATTGTTTCTATATCGCTAAGTGCGGCCACATTTAGCGATTAGTTAACGACGCTATCGCCGTTAGCGATCTTCTTAACGACTTTAGCGGTACAAAAGTACCGCTAAATCGCTAAGAAAAGGTGCCACACTAGCTATATATACTTACCCAGCGGGAGCGCCGACGAGAAAATAGGGTCCGGAACGATTCCAGCGACGAGCGAGATCACAGCAGGAAGCTCGTCGCTGGCAGCTGCCGCACTGAACAACATCGCTAACGGGATCGCTAAATAGTGACGTTTTTTAGCGATCCCGTTAGCGATATTGTTTAGTGTGGCATACCCTTAAGGCTCTTAGCTGTGCACTGTTAGCCACTCCCATCTCCTTTATAATCTTGGCCCAGGCAAGCACTCATTGTCAATGATAGCTTTCCAAGAAGTACTGTCTCTCCTTGCGGAGATTGACATGCTAAGCATGCTGAGATGAGGAGACTTAAGATACTGTCACACTAAGCAAGATCGCTAACGAGATCGCTACTGCGTCACCGATTTTATGACGCAGTAGCGATCTCATTAGCGACTTAGCTGTGTGTGAGAGGCGTCTCATACAGCCAAACCAGATCATCTCACAGTTTGCACTGACGAGGGGCAGTACCCCGAAACACAGTGTCTGCAAATTGAGATTCTGGTTTGGCTTTTATCCTAAGTCAGGTAACAAGGCTCGTTAAAGGGTCGACATTGACTTTTAGGATTGCTACTTCCAATAGGTGGCACTAGAGTTCTAGCCCTCTTCCTCAATGATAGCTTATGCTACATGGCTGGAGGTTGTTGGTGGTTGTTATTGGAGAAGTCGTTTGGTGGATTTATCCTTGACTGTTGCTTGATTTTGAGTGTGTGATAATTCCCTTTATTTTCCTACTTTGGTTTAGCGCCATCCTCCACTCCCTGGTGTTTACCTCTGTGGTATGTGTGAGAATATTTGTATGTTTGGTATTTTCCGTTACCCCTGTTCGTATTACCTTGTAGTCTGGTGGGTGTATTACGGTACACTATTATTCCCCTCCTCCCTGGTTGGGGGAAGGGTACAGACTGAGGGCGGATTCAGGAGATAAGGCAAGGTACTTGGCCTCAGTGTTTTTCATCTTCAGAAGTAATCCGGGGAGCAGCGAAAACTTGGGCGCCCCTAGTGTTAGGAATATCGAAGGGCGCTGGCTCCGGGACACCCGACAACAGAGTTGTGATATTGTAATCAAGGAACATTAAGTTGAAGGTTCCCTCTTGGAAACTGGGTCCCGGGTTCATCAGTCCTTATAAGATTGTGGCCGTCGTCAATCCTGTAGAATTCCGCCTTGCTTTGCCGCCCACCTTTAGGATTCATAATGTATTTAATCGATCTCTACTCAAAAAATACGTTGTGTCCTCTGTACCATCACCACTGCCGCCATCTCTGGTTATTGTGGATGGAAATTTAGAATTTCAAATAGCTAAGATTGTTGATTCTTGCTTAGTTTGTCAGCCGCTGGAAGGGCTACGGTCCTGAAGAGAGGATGTGGGTACCAGCATCTGATGTCCATGTAGCCAGGTTGATCCGCTCTTTTCACATGGCACACTGTTATGATTCGGTAGCCGAGGAGGACAGCAGCAAAAATAGACAGGCAACCAGACACTGGAGAGGTTGGTTACTAGCGGATTGCAGACACCTAAACTGACAGCACAACTAGAAGCAGCTGTGGGACGTGCTTATGGTGCCCTAGACGCCTCGACACAGCCGGAGAGATAAGTAAGCCTAAAGACAGAAAGGAGAAAGCTAACTGCCCTGGAGTAGAGCACCCAAAGGAATAGGTGGTGCCAAACATATATTGGCGGTGAGACAAGATGAAATACAAACACAGGCAGAAAATAGAGTGAGCAAATGCTGGGGCCCAATCTGTCTAGATAGCACAGGACAGGAAAGAATACTGTCTGCAATCCGGCAAAAACCCTAAGAAAAACTCCAGCATGTTCTGCGATACAAAAATACTGAGACCACCCGATCTCTCCCCTGATAGATCAGAACTCCGGTGTAACTGGTAGCAAATAAGCGGATACTGATATAACAGGGAACTGAGAATACAAAACAATGGCAAATAAGAAATAGAGGCCAGCACAGGCCCCAGCAGGGGAACCTGGCTGTACAAATTCCAGGAGGGCAGAAAACTGAAAAAACGAATGCCACAGAAATAAACAGCAAATAACTTTCCTGAAAGTTGCAGGACAAGCAGGAAGCGAGCTGACTTCCAAATGGGACCAGGAAGCACAAATCACCGGCGAGGATCATGGGAAGATAGCTCACTTAAATCTCCCCAGTCATCAACCCCAGATTGCCAATCATCGCTCCCAGCTGATGAATCTCTGTCAGCCAAAGCAGCTTCATTACTATCAGCAGCCACCAGAGGGAGCCCAAACTCCGAAGTCAGATCCAGAGCGTTCACAACAGTATCCCCCCTTGAGGAGGGGTAACCGAACCCTCACCTGCGCCACCAGGCCGATCAGGATAAGCTCGGTGAAAGGCGCGAACCAATCTCTCTGCATGAATGTCAGAAGCAAACACCCAAGAATTGTCCTCCTGACTGTAACCTTTCCACTTGACCAAGTACTGGAGTCTCCGTCTAGCCAGACGAGAATCCAATATCTTCTTCACTTCATACTCCAGATTGCCCTCAACCAAAACAGGCTCAGGGGGCGTAGCCATAGGAAACACTGGCTCAACAAACCTTTTCAATAAAGACTTATGGAAGACGTTGTGAATCTTAAACGTCCATGGAAGAGCCAAACGGAAAGAAACGGGATTAAGGATTTCCAAGATCTTATCAGGTCCAATGAACCTTGGCTTAAATTTTGGAGACGCCACCTTCATAGGGATATTTTTTGAGGGAAACCAAACCATGTCACCTACTGTAAACCGGGGACCATCAGTCCTTTGCCGGTTGGCAAACCGTTGGGCCATCTCCTGAGAGAGAGCCAATCTATCCACTACTTGAGACCAAATCTGCTGCATTCTCTCTACCATAGAGTCAACACCCGGACAGACAGAAGCCTCCACCTGCCCGAAGAAAACAGAGGATGAAACCCGATATTGCAGAAAAAAGGGGACATCAAAGTGGCAGAACTAGCCCTATTATTTAGAGCAAATTCAGCCAAGGGCAAAAAAGAGATCCAATCATCTTGATCAGCAGACACAAAACATCTCAAATAAGTTTCCAAAGTCTGTTTTTTTCTCTCAGTCTGCCCATTGGTCTGAGGGTGAAACGCAGAGGAGAAAGACAACTGAACTCCCAGTTTAGAACAAAAGGCTCTCCAAAATCTGGAAACAAATTGGACTCCTCTGTCAGACACAATGTTCTCCGGAATGCCGTGCAAACGAACTACCTGCTGAAAAAACAAGGGCACCAACTCAGAAAAGGATGGCAATTTCGGCAGTGGCACAAGATGGACCATCTTGGAAAATTTATCACAGATCACCCAGATAACAGTCATTCTCTGAGAGACAGGGAGCTCGGAAATAAAATCCATAGAGATATGGGTCCATGGCCTCCTGGGCACAGGCAGTGGCATTAACAATCCACTAGAGCGAGAGCAGGGTTTGGACCGAGAACAAGTCCCACAAAACTGCACAAAATTCCTGATATCACGAGATAAAGTAGGCCACCAAAAGGACCGACTTACCAAATCTCTGGTATCAAAAATACTGGGATGACCAGCCAACGCGGAGCAATGATTTTCAGACATTACTTACTTCCTCCATTGGTCTGGGACAAACAATTTCCCCACAGGGCAACGTTCAGGTTTATCCCCCTGAAATTCCTCTAGGGCCAGTCTCAATTCGGGCGAGATAGCGGAAACAACCACACCCTCCTTCAGAATGGCAGTAGGCTCAGTCACATCAGGAGAATCTGCTAAGAAACTCCTAGAGAGGGCATCTGCCTTAACATTCTTAGTGCCCGGAAGAAAGGAGACCACAAAATTAAAACGTGTGAAAAACAAGGCCCACCTGGCCTATCTAGGATTTAGTCGCTTGGCTGATTCGAGATAGATCAGGTTCTTGTGGTCAGTGAGGACCACCACTTGATGTCTGGCTCCCTCCAACCAATGTCTCCATCTTCAAAAGTCCACTTCATAGCCAGTAATTCCCGATTCCCCACTTCATAATTACGTTCAGCTGGGGAAAATTTTCGAGAGAAGAAAGCACAAGGGTTACTCTTAGAGGTTACAGGATCCCTTTGGGACAAAACGGCTCCTGCACCAATCTCAGAAGCATCTATCTCCACCTGAAATGGTAGAGAAACATCAGGTTGCCGTAGAACAGGAGCAGAAGTGAATCTCCGCTTAAGCTCATGAAATGCCGAAACTGCCTCTGGAGACCAATTCACTACATCAGAACCCTTTTTGGTCAAATCAGTCAGTGGTTTCACAATACCAGAAAAATTACTTATAAAATTACGGTAAAAATTAGCAAAACCCAAAAATCTCTGAAGAGCCTTCAATGAAGTGGGCTTTAACCCAATCACAAATGGCCTGAACCTTGACTGGGTCCATCTTAATAGCGGACTGAGACAAAATGAATCCCAAAAATGAAATCTTCTGTACGCCAAAGAGACATTTTGATCCCTTAACACAGGGGTCGACAAAGTTGTTCAGAATCTAGGAGCCAGACAAAAAATTTAGGAGTCAGAATACAGAATACTGGACCCAATATAATGCTCCATACAGAATACTGGACCACATATAATGCTCCATACAAAATATGGAGCTCTCCTCTACACTGTGCTGCGTTCTGCACTGTTACGGCTCAGAAAAGGGCTCTGTGGAAAGACTCCCCATTATCATCATCATTGCCTGCCCATCATCATCATCATTGCCTCCCTATCATCATCATTGCCTCCCCATTAATATCATCATCATCATTGCCTTCCCATTATCATTGTCTCCCCATCATCATCATTATCATTGCCTCCCCATTAATATCATCATCATCATTGCCTTCCCATTATCATTGCCTCCCCATCATCATCATCATCATTGCCTTCCCATCATCATTGCCTCCTCACCACCATGACTGCCTCCCCCCACCACCATCACACATACAGCACCGCAGGCAGCACGCTCTCACATACACACACGCAGGCACACACACACGCCTCACCTGTCCGGCGTCCGCGCGCTCTCTGCCACAGCCGGCCGCTGAATGATGACGTCATTCACCGGCGCTGCTGTGAGAGAGGAAGCGCCGGCGCAGGAGCCCCATGGAGCTCGGAGCTGCGGAGGCACGGGGAGAGGTAAGTATTGCGCCGGCTGCTGCAGGGGCCCTGAGCAAGCGGGGGGGGGCAGTGGCGGCGCTGACACCGCTAACGGGCGCCGGGGTGCCCGACGGTGGGTGGGCTGACGCCGGCCCTGGGCGCCAGGCATGATTTTCTAGGCGCCACTGGCGACCTGGCGCCCGGGTTTGTCAAACCCTGCCTTAACATACAAAGCATTTTCTCTCAAAATCTGGAAAACCATCCGAACATGTTCCACATGAGAATCCCAGTTATTGGAAAAAATCAAAATATCGTCCAAATAAACGATCAAAATCTTATCCACAAAATCCCGTAAAATATTGTTCATGAAAGACTGGAAGACGGAAGGGGCATTAGTGAGCCCAAAAGGTATCACTAGGTACTCAAAATGTCCCTCAGCGGTATTAAACGCCGTATTCATTCATCATCTTGCTTAATGCGAATAAGATTATGCGCCCCCCTAAGGTCAAGCTTGGTAAACCAACTAGCACCTTTAACTCTGGAGAATAAATCGGAAATCAGGAGTAAAGGATACTGATATTTAACAGTGATCTTATTAAGGAGACGATAGTCAATAAATGGCCTCAACGAACCATCCTTTTTGGCCACAAAGAAAAAGCCGGCACCTAAAGGTGAAGAGGACGGTCTAATATGACCTTTCTCCAATGACTCTTTGATATAAGATTGCAAAGCCTCATGCTCAGGTACAGACAGATTGAAGATCCTACCCTTGGGAAATTTACAACCGGGCGCTATCTCAATCGCGCAATCATAACTCCTGTGGGGAGGCAAGGACGCAGACTTACTCTCACTAAACACATCAGAAAAATCAGCCAAATAGTCAGGGATATCCTGAGACTGGGGAGAGGTAGCAAAAATAGGAGTGTCACCAAAAACTCATTGACAACCCCAACTGACCACAGACACAGACTTCCAATCCAAAACAGGATTATAGGTCTGCAACCAAGGAAAACCCAGTACAATAATGTCATGTAAATTATGCAACACCAAAAATTTACAATTCTCTTGGTGGTCCAGGGCTACCCGCATTATCATCTGGGTCCAAAACTGGGGTTTATTCTCCGCCAAAGGGGTAGAATCAATGCCCAGCAAAGGAATAGGAGTCTGCAAGGGTACCATGGGAAAACCACAATGTTTGGTAAAGTCTAAATCAATCAGGTTCAGGGCTGCTCCTGAATTGACAAAAGCCTGAGCAGGAAATTAAGACAAGGAGCAGATCAAGGTAACAGTCAAGAGAAATTTAGGCTGTACATTGCCCAAAACAAATTAGCACACAAAACGTCTTCCCGGCTTAGGGCAGACAGAAATAGTTTGAGAAGCATCCCCACAATAGAAGCACAACTTATTACGTTTGCAAAATTCTTGACGCTGAGCCCTAGAAACAACCATGTCACACAGATTGGGTTCAGAGGCCTGTTCGAAAGGCAACACCACCTCTCGCATAGTTTTACGTTCACGCAAGCGTCTGTCAATTTGAATGGCTAATGACATAGAATCGTTGAGACCCGAGGGGACAGGAAATCCCACCATAACATACGGTCTCTGCCAGCCCTTTCTGAAAAAGAGCCGCTAGGGCATAATCGTTCCATTTAGTAAGGACTGCCCACTTTCGGAATTTCTGACAATATAACTCTGCCGCTTCCTGACCCTGGTTTAACGCCAATAAGGTTTTCTCAGCTTGATCAATCACATTAGGTTCGTCATACAATAACCCCAGAGCCTGAAAAAACGCATCAACATTAGCCAAAACAGGATCCCCAGGTGTCAGTGAAAACGCCAAATCCTGAGGGTCGCCGCGCAACAGGGAGATGACAATTTTAATCTGCTGCACCGAGTCCCCTGAGGAATTAGGTTTCAAAGCAAAAAACAATTTACAATTCTTAAAGTTCAAGAATTTAGACCGATCCCCAAAAAATAAATCAGGAATAGGATCTTAGGTTCTACAGCAGACAACCGGGTGAGATAGGTAGAAATACTCCGAACTTCAGCAGCGAGCTGCTCAACACGATCGGACAAATGCTTAATTTCCATTGAAGACAAAATCCTCCTACGGCCCCCAGAGAAAAAGAGGAAAAAATATATAAAAAATTCTGACCAAATCTTTTTTTTTTTACTATTCTTTCCTTCTTTTGAGTACCATAGAATTTTCAGCCTGGCCGGTGATTCTGTTATGATTCGGTAGCCAAGGAGGACAGCAGCAAAAATAGACAGGCAACCAGACACTGGAGTGGTAACTAGCGGATTGCAGACCCCTAAACTGACAGCATAACTAAAAGCAGCCATGAGACGTGCCTACGGTGCCCTAGACGCCTCGACACAGCCGGAGAGATAACTAAGCCTAAAGACAGAAAGGGGAAAGCTAACTGCCCTGGAGTAGAGCACCCAAAGGAATAGGTGGTCCCAAACAAATATTGGCGGTGAGACAAGATGAAGTACCAACACAGGCAGAAAATAGAGTGAACAAATGCTGGGGCCCAATCTGTCTAGATAGCACAGGACAGGAAAGAATACTGTCTGCAATCCGGCAAAAACTCTAAGAAAAACTCCAACATGTTCTGATATACAAAAATACTGAGACCACACGATCTCTCCCCCGATAGATCAGAACTCCAGTGTAACTGGTAGCAAATAAGCGGATACTGATATAACAGGGAACTGAAAATACAAAACAATGGCAAATGAGAAAGAGAGGCCAGCACAGGCCCCAGCAGGGGAACCTGGCTGTACAAACTCCAGGAGGGCAGAAAACTGAGATAGACAAAAACGAATGCCACAGAAACAAACAGCAAATAACTTTCCTGAAAGTTGCAGGACAAGCAGGAAGTGAGCTGACTTCCAAATGGGACCAGAAAGAACAAATCACTGGCGAGGATCATGGGAAGGTAGCTCACTTAAATCTCCCCAGTCATCAACCCCAGATTGCCAATCATCGCTCCCAGCTGATGAACCTCTGTCAGCCAAAGCAGCTTCATTACTATCAGCAGCCACCAGAGGGAGCCCAATCTCCGAAGTCAGATCCAGAGCGTTCACAACAGCACACCCTGATAAATCCAGATCTCAGGTTCTAGAGGTCCATCTTAGAAGGGGGGTACTGTCACACAACAGGGAGGAGCCAGAAGACTACAGTGTCTGATTTCTCCTGCACTGATTAGAAGCAATTTCCTTTCATATTAAACAGTGCAGGTTTCTTTTAGCAGTGCTGGGGTTAATCTGCTCAGTTGAGAACTCCTGAAAGCTTTCCTGCATTAAGGTTCTTAGCTGTTCACTATTAGCCACTCCCATCTCCTATATAATCTGGACCTTGGCAAGCACTCATTTACAGAGCTAGCTTATGCTGCATGGTTAGGAGATGGTGGTTTGTGGTTGTTGTTTGAGAAGACGTTTGGATTTATCTGAGACTGTGGCTAGTTTTTGGGTGTGTGCTAATCCTCTTCTTCTCCTACTTTTGTTTTATCCTCATCCTCTACTCCTCAGTGTATACCTCTGTTGTTTGTGTTAGATTTGTATTTTTCATTACCCCTGTTCGTATTACCTTGTTAGTCTGGTTGGTGTATTACAGTACACTACTACTGCCCTCTTCCCTGGGCCGGGGAAGGGTACAGACTGAGGGCGGATTCAGGAGCTAAGGTAAGGTATGTGGCTTCGGCGTCAGAGGTAATCACCATCAGAAGAAATCCTTGGAGCAGGATGAGCTAGAGAGCCCCTAACGTTAGGGACTGGGAAGGAGTCCTTGGTCCCGGGTCACCGTACAACAGAGTTGTGACACTCAGTATCCAGGAGTCCTTCTCTTTCAACCTGCCCCCCTCCTCCATAATGTCAACTCGGAGGCTGGTAATCGCCAGGCAAGGATTTCTAAGTAATCCACAGGAGCAGAGTAGCCTCTAATTTCAGAGAAATTGTCTGAAATATGTTCTGTTTACAGCAAATATTCTGAAAATGATTTCTGAAATGAATATTTTGCTATCAGCAAAGAAACATCCAATCTATTCCTATGTGCCAACTGTTCTCTCTATTTATTAGGGCTTCCTACTGCTCCTCCTGTCTCTGATTACTCAGCACTCGTGCTCCCCATACAGAAAATATGAGCTTCCCCTCCATCCACAAATCAACACCGGTCATATGGAAAGGCTTTGACAAAGCTGGAGGAAAGAAGCGATTATCTCCATATAACATCCCATGTCGAGGGTAACAATGCCGAGTCTGAAGGAATGGGAGTCACAGAGGAGTGACATAGAAGAGTCACATAGAGGACCATCAGAGAAGTCATAGAACAAGCACACAGAGGAGTCATAGAAGGGTCACATGGAGGAGTCATAAAGGAGTCACACAGGAGAGTCAAAGAAAAGTCATAAAGAGAAGTCAAAGAAGAGTCATATAGAAGGGTAATACAGAAAAGTCATAAAAGGGACACACACATGAGCGTCAGAGAAGTCATAGAACAAGCACACAGAGGACAAAGGTGGTCACACAGAGGAGTCAGAACTGTCACATGGAGGAGTAATAGAAGGGTCTCACAGAGAAGTCATAGAAGAGTCACACAGAGAAATCATAGAAGGGTCACAAGGAGGGGTCATAAAGGATTCACACAGAGGAGTCAGAGAAGAGTCACACAGAGGACCATCAGAGAAGTCATAGAACAAGCACACAGAGGACAAAGGTGGTCACACAGAGGAGTCAGAACTGTCACATGGAGGAGTAATAGAAGGGTCTCACAGAGAAGTCATAGAAGAGTCACACAGAGAAATCATAGAAGGGTCACAAGGAGGGGTCATAAAGGATTCACACAGAGGAGTCAGAGAAGAGTCACACAGAGGACCATCAGAGAAGTCATAGAACAAGCACACAGAGGAGTTATAGAAGGATCAAGTGGAGGAGTATAGAGGGGCCACACAGAGGAGTCATAGAAGGGTCAGACAGAGGGGTTATAAAGGATTCACACAGAGGAGTCAGAGAAGAGTCACACAGAGGACCATCAGAGAAGACATAAGCACACAGGGGAGTCATAGAGTGGCCAGACAAAGGAGTCATAGAAGGGTCACCTGGAGGAGTCATAGAAGGTCTCACAAAGGGGTCATAAAGGAGTCACACAGAGGAGTCAGAGAACAGTCACACAGAGGACCATCAGAGAAGTCATAGAACAAGCACATAGAGGAGTCATAGAAGGGTCACACGGGGGAATCATATAGGAGTCACACAGGAGAGTCAAAGAAGGGTAATACAGAACAGTCATAGAATTGTCACACAGAGGAGTCATAAAGGAGTCACACAGAGGACCATCAGAGAGTTCATAGAAAAAACACACAGAAGAGTCAAAGAAGGGTCACACAGAGAAGTCATAAAGGAGTCACACAGGGGAGTCATAGAACAAGAACACAGGGGAGTCATGGAAGAGTCACACAGGGGAGTCATAAAGGAGTCAGACAGAGAAGTCAAAGAAGAGTCATATGGAAGGGTAATTCAGAAAAGTCATAGAAGAGTCACACAGAGGAGTCATAGAGAGGAATCATACAGAGAAGTCATAGAACAAGAACACAGAGGAGTCATAAAAGGATCGTAGAAGAGCCACGTAGAGAAGTCATAAAGGAGTCACACAAAGGAGTCAAATAAGAGTCATACAGAGGGATAATGCAGAAGAGTTAAAGAAGGGTCACACACATGACCATCAGAGAAGTCATAGAACAAGCACTCAGAGGAGACATAGAAGGGTCACACAAAGGGATCATAGAAGGGTCTGACAGAGGAGTCATAAAGGAGTCAGACAGAGAAGTCAAAGAAGAGTCAATGAAGGGTCACTCAGAGGAATCATAGAAGAGTCACACAGAGAAATCATAGAAGGGTCACAAGGAGGGGTCATAAAGGATTCACACAGAGGAGTCAGAGAAGAGTAACACAGAGGACCATCAGAGAAGTCATAGAACAAGCACACAGAGGAGTCATAGAAGGATCAAGTGGAGGAGTATAGAGGGGCCACACAGAGGAGTCATAGAAGGGTCAGACAGAGGGGTTATAAAGGATTCACACAGAGGATTCAGAGAAGAGTCACACAGAGGACCATCAGAGAAGTCATAAGCACACAGGGGAGTCATAGAGTGGCCAGACAAAGGAGTCATAGAAGGGTCACCTGGAGGAGTCATAGAAGGTCTCACAAAGGGGTCATAAAGGAGTCACACAGAGGAGTCAGAGAACAGTCACACAGAGGACCATCAGAGAAGTCATAGAACAAGCACATAGAGGAGTCATAGAAGGGTCACACGGGGGAATCATATAGGAGTCACACAGGAGAGTCAAGGGTAATACAGAACAGTCATAGAATTGTCACACAGAGGAGTCATAAAGGAGTCATACAGAGGACCATCAGAGCGTTCATAGAAAAACCACACAGAAGAGTCAAAGAAGGGTCACACAGAGAAGTCATAAAGGAGTCACACAGGGGAGTCAAAGAAGAGTCATACAGAGGAGTCATAGAACAAGAACACAGGGGAGTCATGGAAGAGTCACACAGGGGAGTCATAAAGGAGTCAGACAGAGAAGTCAAAGAAGAGTCATATGGAAGGGTAATTCAGAAAAGTCATAGAAGAGTCACACAGAGGAGTCATAGAGAGGAATCATACAGAGAAGTCATAGAACAAGAACACAGAGGAGTCATAAAAGGATCGTAGAAGAGCCACGTAGAGAAATCATAAAGGAGTCACACAAAGGAGTCAAATAAGAGTCATACAGAGGGATAATACAGAAGAGTTAAAGAAGGGTCACACACATGACCATCAGAGAAGTCATAGAACAAGCACTCAGAGGAGACATAGAAGGGTCACACAAAGGGATCATAGAAGGGTCTGACAGAGGAGTCATAAAGGAGTCAGACAGAGAAGTCAAAGAAGAGTCAATGAAGGGTCACTCAGAGGAATCATAGAAGAGTCACACAGAGAAGTCATAAACGAGTCACACAGAGGAGTCATAGAAGGTCTCACAGAGGTGTCACACAAGGATTTCACATAGGAGTCATACAAGGGTCTCACAGAGGCATTAGAGAAGGATCTCACAGAGGAATCATAGAAGGGTATCACAGAGGAGTCAGAGAAGAGTCACATAGAGGAGTCAGAGAAGAGTCATATAGAGGAGTCACACAGGGTTTCACAGAGGAGTTATAGAAGAGTCACACAGAGAAGTCAGAGAAGATTCACATAGAGGAGTCACACAGAGGAGTCACAATTGTTTCACAGATGAGTCATACAATAGTCACATAGAGGAGTCGGGGAAGAGTCACACAGAGGAGTCAGAGAAGAGTCACATAGAGGAGTCACAATGGTTTCACAGAGGAGTCATACAAGAGTCACATAGAGGAGTCAGGGAAGAGTCACACAGAGGAGTCAGAGAAGAGTCACATAGAGGAGTCACAATGGTTTCACAGAGGAGTCATACAAGAGTCACATAGAGGAGTCAGGGAAGAGTCACACAGAGGAGTCACATAGAGGAGTCACACAGAGGAGTCAGAGAAGAGTCACACAGAGGAGTCACATAGAGGAGTCACACAGAGGAGTCACACAAGGGTTTCACAGAGGAGTCATACAAGGGTCTCACAAAGGAGTTAGAGAAGGGTCTCACAGAGCAATCATAGAAAAGTCACACAGAGAAGTCATAAAGAAGTCACACAGAGGAGTTATAGAAGGGGCTCCCAGAGGAGTTATAGAAGAGTCTCACAGAGGAGTCATAGAAGGGTCTCAGAGGAGTCATAGAAGGGTCTCACAGAGGAGTCATAGAAGGGTCTGACAGAGAATTCATGGAAGGGTATCATAGAGGGAGTCATAGAAGGGTCTCACAGGGGAGTCAAAGAAGGGTATCACATAGGAATCATAGAAGGGTCTCACAGAGGAGTCATAGAATCATAGAATCATAGAATGGTAGAGTTGGAAGGGACCTCCTGGGTCATCTGGTCCAACCCCTGCTCAAAGCAGGATTCTCTAAATCATCCCAGACAGATGTCTATCCAGCCTCTGTTTGAAGACTTCCATTGAAGGAGAACTCACCACCTCTTGTGGCAGCCTGTTCCACTCATTGATCACCCTAACTGTCAAAAAGTTTTTTCTAATATCTAATCTGTGTCTCCTCCCATTCAGTTTCATCCCATTGCTTCTAGTCTTTCCTTGCGCAAATGAGAATAAAGATGATCCTTCTACAATGTGACAGCCCTTGAGATATTTGTAGACAGCTATTAAGTCTCCTCTCAGTCTTCTTTTTTGCAAGCTAAACATTCCCAAATCCTGCAACCGTTCCTCATAGGACATGGTTTGCAGACCGGTCACCATTCTGGTGGCTCTTCTCTGAACTTGCTCCAGTTTGTTGATGTCTTTTTTAAAATGTGGTGCCCAAAACTGGACACAGTATTCCAGATGAGGTCTGACCAAAGAGGAGTAGAGGGCAATAATGACCTCACGTGATCTAGACTGTATGCTTCTGTTGATACATCCTAGAATTGCATTTGCCTTTTTTGCTGCTGCATCACACTGTTGACTCATGTTAAGTCTGTGATCAATTAGTATACCCAAGTCTTTTTCACATGTGCTGTTACTTAGCCCTATTCCTCCCATTTTGTATATGCTTTTTTCATTTTTATTGCCCAGATGTAGTACTTTGCATTTTTCCCTGTTAAAATCCATTCTGTTAGTTGCTGCCCACTGCTCCAGTTTATGTATATCTTTTTGAATCCTCTCTCTCTCTTCTCTAGTATTAGCTACCCCTCCTAGCTTTGTGTCATCAGCAAATTTGATCAGTTTACCCTCAATTCCTTCATCTAAATCATTGATAAAGATGTTGAACAATACAGGGCCCAAAACAGAGCCTTGTGGTACCCCACTTGAGACATTCTTCCAACTGGATGTGCAGCCATTTACAACCACTCTTTGGGTCCGATCACTAAGCCAGTTATGAATCCACCTAACAGTTGCCTTGTCCATTCCATACTTAGTCATTTTTTCAATAAGGATTGTGTGAGATACTTTGTCAAATGCTTTGCTGAAGTCAAGATATACTATATCTACAGCATTTCCCTGATCCACCCAGTCAGTGAGTCATAGAAGAGTCACACAGAAATCAAAAAGGAGTCACACAGAGGAGTCAGAAGGGTCTCACAGAGGAGCTATAGAAGGGTCTCACAGAGGAGTCATAAAAGGGTCTTACAGAGGAGTCATAGAAGGGTCCGACAGAGGAGTCATAGAAGTGTCTCACAGAGAAGTCATAGAAAGATTTGTCATAGGAGTCATAGAAGGGTCTCACATAGGAATCATACAAGTGTCTCACAGAGGGGTATAATGAAAGGGTCTCACAGAGGAGTCATAGAAGGGTCTCACAGAGTAGTCATAGAAGAGTCACAGAGAACAGTTATAAAAGTGTCACATTGAGGAGTCACGCATCAAAGTGACAGCAATATCATAGAAAAGATACAGAGAACAGCCACATAGAGGAGTCAGAGAAGAGTCACCTAGAGGAGTCACCTAGAGGAGTGACATAGAGGAGTCACACAGAGGAGTCAGAGAAGAGTCACATAGAGGAGTCACACAGAGGAGTCAGAGAAGAGTCACATAGAGGAGTCACACAGAGGAGTCAGAGAAGAGTCACACAGGAGTCAGAGAAGAGTCACATAGAGGAGTCACACAGAGGAGTCAGGGAAGAGTCACACAGAGGAGTCAGAGAAGAGTCACATAGAGGAGTCACACAGAGGAGTCAGAGAAGAGTCACACAGAGGAGTCAGAGAAGAGTCACACAGAGGAGTCAGAAGAGTCACACAGAGGATTCACATAGAGGAGTCAGAGAAGTGTTACACGAGGGGAGTAACACAGAGGAGTTAAAGAAGAATCATATAGAGGGGTAATACAGAGAGTCATAGAAGAGTCACACAGGAGGGACAGCAAAGAGTCCAATAGGAGTGACAGAAAAGAGTGATAGAAGAGTCACATAGTCACAGTGCTTCTCACATCCATACCAAAGAGTACGGGAACAGCAAGCTGAGGTATGAGCAAATAAAAAAGGGGCCAAGAAGGAGTCACAGAGGAGAGCTCTACCAAAAGGAGACTCAGAGGAGTTGCCGCATTTCACAAAATGGGGACACTGGGGAAGAGCAAACAAAAGGGTCAGCCAAAAGGAGTCATATTGGGAAGTCACAATAGGGTGAGAGAAGAGTCCTGTACAGAGGAATTACATACAGGGGAAGATTCTGGATCATTTGTGGTAAAGGATCGGCTGCTATCTTGGAATGTCTCAGATTTATTCTTATTTCAGAATAATTCCAATACAGACTCCTGAAAAACAGAAGATTTCCTTTAAGCCCTGCAGTCCTCGTGGCACCTGCCCTGCCTGACCCAGCTATCTGTGTGTAAGGGATGGTGAGACTCCATTGGGCGTCTCTGGGGAGCTGGAGTGGAGATCAATCTCTCAGTGTTTTGTGAAGTTGGAAGGACACCTTGAAAACATCCCTTTTGCTAAAAAGAATAAAGAGACACATATTTTTCCTTCTTTTCCATTTCAAAGAACTAAACATATACCCAACAGCAGGAGTGAATGTGAACAGGCGGTGTACTACAATTCATCTGCATTTACTTCTCTGACCACTCAGGACAAGCACATATTGGTATGTGGCCATCGGACCGGTCTCACAAGTCATCAGCCATTACTTGTAATCATGGACTAAATCAGAGCTGCAGAACAAATATGAGGCAGGCATCTATTGGACCACAGTCAGGCAGTGTATAATACTTAGAGAAGCTCATTATGACCTAGTCAGTCCAGGTGTAGACCTATCAGTCATTGTGACATGGTCATTCCACATGTAGGCCTATCAGTCAATGTGATGTGGTCAGTTTAGGGGTAGGCCTATCAGTTATTGTGGCGTGGTCAGTCCAGGTGTAGGCCTGTCAGTCACTGTGACATGGTCAGTTAAGATGTAGGCCTATCAGTCATTGTGACATGGTCAGTTCAGATGTACTGTAGGACTATCAATCATTGTGACGTGGTCAGTCCACATGTAGGCCTATCAGTCATTGTGACATGGTCAGTCCACATGCAGGCCTATCAGTCATTGTGACATGGTCAGTCCACGTGTAGGCCTACCAGTCAATGTGACAGGGTCAGTCCAGGTGTAGGCCTATTAGTCATTGTGACATGGTCAATTAAGGTGTAGGCCTAGCAGTCATTGTGTGCTGGGCAGCAGGGGACATGGGCTGCCAGCTGTCTTCTTCATCCCTTTTCAGAGTGTTGCTCAACGTGGGCCCCACTATCGAAGAAACCAGCAAGCATACCAGAGGCAGAAACCACATGGCTTTACACTAGCCTTTATCCTCTTTGGGTCACTCCGCTCCTGCCGTGCTGAACCCAAATCCCTACCCTTGCTTCTAGCAGCTAAAAACTCTGAAACCTAAGATGGGTCATAATTCCTTAATAGACGGTTTTGAGAGGCGGTTTCGGTTCCATCAGATCCGGCCGGGCCCTTGCTATGCGTTAAGACTATACCCGACTTCACTACCTGGCTTCTATACCCCTGGGTGCTAGAATGGGTCAAAACCCTGGAAAACATTCTCCATGTTCTGGAGACCTGTAAATGTGCACGATTTAGGGCTAGGATATATAGTATCTCCATAACTCCTTATAAAATCATGTTTCTAGAATATTATTTGGCAGCATTTGCATGAATCTATATTTCAAGCAGCCTTTGTCCTGTTCTTAACTGACCAGAGTGTGAGATCTGTCACTAATAGCCTTTGAGGTTTTGCCCCCTTCTGAGCTAGCTGCACACTGAAGAGGATCCAGGTGTTCTGTTACGGCTGTGTCATGATCCAGGCCGGGTTTTGTCTTGCCTATCCTATCTCAGTCTGGTCATGTCAGGGGTTAACTTTCCCTACCTCGTTCCCGGGTCCAGTCTGCTATATCTCTGTGCTGCAACCTGTGTGCAGTGCCAGTTATATTGCTTACCTTCAGCAAGTTAGCTGGCTTTGGTGAGTTCCTGATCTGTCCTGCTGCATTCGTTTGACCCTACCCGTGTCTGTTGACCCCTTCCTACTCTTCTTTGCTCCTTTTTGCCCTGTGTTTTTGGATTTTCTGGTATTTGACTCTTGCTTGTCCCTGACCTGTTCCTGTCTCTGCCTTCTGTCATCTTTGCTACAGACCAGTACTGACCTTTTGCTCTCTTCTAACTCTGTGTTTTGGATTTCCCTTTTGTGCTGCGTTATCCTCTGTATTTGACCCGGCTCTCTGACTATTCCGTTGTCACCTAGTGGTCGCTTCGCTGTATTACTGCTGGTTGGCTTTATTGCAGGATATTATTATTATTATTTATTATTATAGCACTATTTATTCCATGGCGCTTTACATGTGAGGAGGGATATACATAATAAATACAAGTACAGTAATCTTAAACAATACAAGTCATGACTGGTACAGGATGAGAGAGGACCCTGCTCGCGAGAGCTCACAATCTACAAGGGATGAGTGAGGATACAGTAGGCAAGGGTAGAGCTGGTCGTGCAGCGGTTTGGTGGATCGGTAGTTACTGCAGGTTGTAGGCTTGTCGGAAGAGGTAGGTCTTCAGGTTCTTTTTGAAGGTTTCCATGGTAGGCGAGAGTCTGATATGTTGGGGTAGAGAGTTCCAGAGTAGGGGGGATGTGTGGGAGAAATCTTGTATGCGATTGTGGGAAGAGGAGATAAAAGGGGAGGAAAGAAGATCTTGTGAGGATCGGAGGTTGCGTGCAGGTAAGTACCGGGAGACGAGGTCACATATGTATGGAGGACTCAGGTTGTGGATGGCTTTGTATGTCATGATTAGGGTTTTGAACTAGAGTCTTTGGGTAATGGGGAGCCAGTGCAGGGATTGACAGAGTGGAGAGGCGGGGAATATCGGGGGCACAGGTGGATTAGTCTGGCAGCAGAGTTTAGAATAGATTGGAGGGGTGCGAGAGTGTTAGGGGGAAGGCCACAGAGCAGGAGGTTGCAGTAGTCAAGGCGGGAGATGATGAGGGCATGGACTAGGGTTTTTGCACATTCTTGGTTGAGGAATGTACGGATCCATGAAATATTTTTGAGTTTAAGTCGGCAGGAAGTGGAAAGGTCTTGGATATGTGGTTTGAAAGAGAGATCAGTGTCAAGGATAACCCCGAGGCAGCGAGCTTGTGGGACTGGAGAGAGTGGGCAGCCGTTTACTTTAATGGATAGGTCCATTGGGGGGGTCGCGTGAGATGGGGAAAGATGATGAATTCTGTTTTGTCCATATTAAGTTTTAGAAATCTAGTGAAGGATGAAATAGCAGACAGACATTGAGGGATTCTGTTTAGTAGGGAGGAGATATCTGGTCCAGAGATGTAGATCTGTGTGTCATGAGCATCGAGGTGATACTCAAAGCCGTGAGATTCTATGAGCTGTCCGAGGCCGAAGGTGTAAATGGAGAAGAGCAGGGGCCCTATGACTGAACCTTGCGGGTCTCCTACGGATAGGGGGCGCGGTGAGGAGGTGGTGTTTGAGTGGGAGGCGCTGAGGGTCCGGTCTGTTAGGTATGACTCGATCCAAGATAGGGCCAAGTCTGTGATACCAAGAGATGAGAGGGTTTGTAGTAATAGTGAATGGTCCACTGTGTCAATGGCAGAGGACAGGTCCAGGAGGAGGCTTGGCCTTGGCGGTTAATAGGTCATAGATGACCTTTGTTAGTGCAGTTTCAGTGGAGTGGTGTGGCTGGAAGCCAGATTGTAAAGGGTATGCCACACTAAACAACATCGCTAACGGGATCGCTAAAAAACGTCACTATTTAGCGATCCCGTTAGCGATGTTGTTGTGTGCGGCAGCTGCCAGCGACGAGCTTCCTGCTGTGATCTCGCTCGTCGCTGGAATCGTTCCGGACCCTATTTTCGTCGCTGGCGCCCCGCTGGGTAAGTATATATCGCTAAGTGTGGCACCTTTTTTAGCAATTTAGCGGTACTTTTGTACCGCTAAAGTCGTTAAGAAGATCGCTAACCGCGATAGCGTCCTTAACGATATCGCTAAAATAGGTAGCTACTAGCGATATAGAAACAATCCCGCTAGCGATCTCATTAGTATGCGACGCTAACGAGATCGCTAGCGGGATTGTGTAGTGTGGCAGTACCTTAAGTCTTCAAGGAGGGAAGAGAGGTGGGAGGACAGTTCAAGATGGATGTGTTGTTCAGCTCACTCTCCACTTTGCTGCCATCTAGTGGAGTCTTTGTTACCCTTCATTAACCCTTAGTATTACAGCGTGACAGGCTTGTACACTGAAGGGGGGTTTATAATCCCATGCCACCAAGAATACAGATGATTGTCATGAAATTTTATCTCCATATTCTTCACAAGGCGGAGGCTGTAAAAGGAAAAACTTTATACATTTAAAAATGATTACACGAGAAATTGAAGCTGCATGCAGGGGTGGTGTTAATTACAGAATGTGTGCAAAGGGAGGGGTTAATTCTATAGTATGTGCAGGGGGAGGGGTTAATTCCAGAATGTGAGAAGGGGAGGGGTTAATTCCAGAATGTGTGCAGGGGACAGGTTAATTCTAGAACGTGTGCAGGGGAGGGGTTAATTCTAGAATATGTGCATGGGGAGGGGTTACTTCTAGAATGTGTTCATGGAGGGGGGTTAATTCCAGAACATGTGCAGGGGCAGGGTTTAATTCCAGAAGGTGTGCAGGGGAGGGGTTAATTCCAGAATGTGTGCAGGGGAGGGGTTAATTACAGAATGTGTGCAGGGTAGGGGTTAGTTACAGAATATGTACATGGGAGTGATTAATTTTTGAATGTGTGCAGAGGGACAGAGGGGGGGTTAATTCTGGAATGTGTGCAGGAGAGGGTTTAATTCCAGAACATGTGCAGGGGAGGGGTTAATTCCAGAATGTGTGCAGGGGAGGAACTATTTCTAGAATGTGTGCAGGGTTAGGGGTTAATTCCAGAATGTGCACAGGGGATGGATTAATTCTAGAATGTGTGCAGAGGGAGGGGTTAATTCCAAAATGTGTGCAGGGGAGAGGTTAATTACAGAATGTGTGCACGGGAGGGGTTAATTCCAGAATGTGTGCGGGGGAGAAGTTATTTCTAGAATGTGTGCATGGGGAAGGGTTAATTCCATAACGAGTACAGTGTAAGGGGTTAATTCCAGAACACATGCAGGGGAGGGGTCAATTTCAGAATGTGTGCAGGGGGAGGGGTTGATTCCAGAATATGTGCAGGGGGAGGGGTTAATCCAGAATGTGTGCAGGTGAAGGTGTTAATTTCAGAATGTGTGCAGTGGAGGGTCTAATTTGGTGAGTTGTTAATTTCAGAATGTGTAGAGGTAATGGGTTAATTCCAGAATATGTGCAAGGGAGGGGTTCATTCCAGAATGTGTGCAGGGGATGGGCTAATTCCAGAATGTGTACAGGGGAAGGGATAATTCCAGAATGTGTGCAGGGGAGGGGTTAATTCCAGAATGTGTGCAGGGGGAGTTATTAACTCTAGAATATGTGCAGAGTTAGGAGTTAATTCCAGAATGTGTACAGGGGAGGGATTAATTCTAGAATGTGTGCAGAGGGAGGGGTTAATTTCAATATGTGTGCAGGGGAGGGGTTAATGCCAGAATGTGTGCAGGGGAGGGGTTAATTCTAGAATGTGTGCAGGGAGAGGGGTTATTCCTGAACATGTGCAGGGTAAGGGTTAATTTCAGAATGTGTGCAGGTGGAGGGTTTAATTCCAGAATGTGTGCAGTGGAGGGGCTAATTTCAAAATGTTTACAGGGGAGGGGTTAATTCCAGAATGTGTGCAGAGGAGGGACTAATTCTAGAATGTGTGCATGGAGAAGGAATAATTCCAGAATGTGTACAGGTTAGGGGTTAATTCTAGAATGTGTACAGGGTAGGGGCTAATTCTAGAATGTGTGCAGGGGATAGGTTAATTCCAGAATGTGTGCAGGGGAGGGGTTAATTCCAGAATGGGTGCAGAAGAGGGGTTAATTCCAGAATGTGTGCAGGGGAGGAGTTGATTCCAGAATGTGTGCAGGGATGGGCTAATTCCAGAACGGGTGCAGGGGGAGGGTTTAATTCCAGAAGATGTGCAGGGGAGGGGTTGATTCCAGAATGTGTGCAGGGGAGGAACTATTTCTAGAATGTGTGCCGGGTTAGGGTTAATTCCAGAATGTGCACAGGGGATGGATTTATTCTTGAATGTGCGCAGGGGAGGAGTTGATTCCAGAATGTGTGCAGGGGATGGGTTAATTCCAGAATGTGTGCAGAGGAGGGGTTAATTCCAGAATGTGTGCAGGGATGGGTTAATTCCAGAATGTGTGGGGCAATCTGCATTGTCTGGCTCCTGCTTTTGCTGACTCTGTGGCAGAGTGAAGATATGTGGAGATTTCTTTTACAGTTTGCTGCCAGTCAAAAGCTACATGCATTTAGCGATGGAAAAACCTTCTCCCCTACATCAGAGGGGACATGAGCTCTAGAGACCCCGAGTGGGGCCGCGAGATAAAAGTATAATGACTGAGAGGGAGCATCGTTCTTTTCATTCATTTTCATACCGACCCATATAATTGCCTTCCAATTGTCCGGCCGTTCCTATATCTGATGGGGCAAAGCTAAATTATAGGGTACATCGGGGATGGCGACCATTCCTCACCTACAAATGAACCTTGGTCTCTGTAGTCTCCCTAAGAAACCTTGATTTGTTTTTGTCTATTGAGCAAGACAGGCGCCCTCGTAATAATGGGGCCGACATGATCCATTTAAGTGCAGCTATCTGCGTGTGGCAAGTGGCAGGCCTCCGCCTCCGCTCCTCACATAGGCCTCTCTCTACTGAGATGACACTTTCTGATCTGATAGAAATGCTCATTTAGATGGAAAAAGGAAGATGAAGACAAGAAGGCCACCGCAAAGAGCCTCCTGGAAATGAGGAAGATTGAGGCTGGGTGTAAACCTGTCACTAACAAAAACTGCTGACAATGTGCAAAGTGCAACAAACTAGAGCAGGCAGGAAACAGAGAGCAGATAAAGCGATGCAGAAACACACCAGGAGATACCAGCGACACTGGTGACAAGGAAGCATCATGAGTGATGTGGAGGCATCATGGAGGCATTGCGGGTGACATGAAGGCACTGCAGGTGCCATGGAGGCACCGTGGGTGACATTAAGGCATCGTGGGTGACATGAAGGCATCATGGTTGACATGAAGACACCACGGGTGACATTAAGGTATCATGGGTGACATGAAGACACTGCAGGTGACGTAGAGGCATCATTGGTGACATGAAGACATCATGGGTGCTATGAAGACACCGCGGGTGACATCAAGGCATCGTGGGTGACATGAAGACATCGTGGGGAACATGAAGACATCATGGGTGCTATGAAGACACCGCGGGTGACATGAAGGCATCGTGGGTGACATGAAGGCATCGTGGGAAACATAAAGGCAATGTGGGTGACATGGAGACACCATGGGTGACATGAAGGCACCGTGCGTGACGTGAAGGCCTCATGGGTGACATGAAAACATCGTGGATGACATGAAGGCATTGCAGGTGATATGAAAGCATTTGCAGGTGACATCTAGGCATCACGGATGACATGTACAGTACAGACCAAAAGTTTGGACACACCTCATTCAATGATTTTTCTGTATTTTTATGGCTATGAAAATTGTAGAATCACACTGAAGGCATCAAAACTATGAATTAACACATGTGGAATTATACATTACACTTTACAAAAAAGTGTGAAACAACTGAAAATATGTCTTATATTCTAGGTTCTTCAAAGTAGCCACCTTTTGCTTTGATTACTGCTTTGCACACAGAAAAGGTGAACGGATGGACTCTACATGCCTGGTTCCCACCCTGAAGCATGGAAGAGGTGGTGTGATGGTGTGGGGGTGCTTTGCTAGTGACACTGTTGGGAGTGACATCTAAGCATCTCAAGTGACGTGTTGGCATCTCACTGGTGACATGAAGGCATTTTAGATGACATATAGGCATTGTGAGTGGTGAAATAAACTCATCATGGGTGACATAAAGCCACTGTGGGTGACATGTAGGCATTGTGGGTGAGATGGAGGCACCACGGCTGAAATGGAGGTATCGCTGGTGACATGAAGTCATTGCAGGTGACATGGAGGCATTGCGGGTGTCTTGTAGGGATCTCGGGTGACATGGAGGCATCACATGTTACATGAAGGCATTGTAGGTGAGGCATCACAAGTGACGTGTTGACATTACGCATCTCAGATGACATGAAGGCATCGTGGGTGATGTGTAGGCATCTCGGGTGACGTGTAGGCCTCGTGTGTGACGTGTAGGCGTTACGTATCTCGGATGACATGAAGGTATCGTGGGTGACATGGAGGCATCGTGGGTGACATGAAGGCATCGTGGCTGACATGGTGGCATTGCAGGTGATATATAGGTGTCGTGAATGACACAAAGGCATTTTGGGTGACATGAAGCATTACAGGTGACATGAAGGCATTGCGGGTGATGTGTAGGCATCTCAGGTGACATGGAGGCATCTCAAGTGACGTGCAGGTATCTCGCTGGTGACATGAAGGTATTGTAGATGGCATGTAGGCATTGTGGGTGATGTGTTCATATCCCTGGTGAAATGAAAGCATCATGAGTGATATAAAGTCACTGTGGGTGACATGAAGACATCATGGCTGACATGCAGGCATCTCAGGTGACATGGAGGCAACGCGGGTGGCATGAAGGCATTGCAGGTGACATGAAGTCATTGCGGGTGTCGTGTAGGGATCTCGGGTGTCATGGAGGCATCACGGGTTACATGAAGGCTTTGCATGTGATGTGGAGGCATCACAAGTGATGTGTACGCATTACGCATCTCTGATGACATGAAGACATTGTGGGTGACATGAAGACATCGTGGCTGATGTGTAGGCATTTTGGGTGACGTATAGTTATTGTGTGTGACATGTAGGCATTACGTATCTCGGGTGACATGAAGGCATTGCGGGTGATATTTAGGCATCGCGGGTGTTATTAAGGCATTGTGTGTGACGTGTAGGCATCATACGTGACATGAGGCATCGTGGGAGACGTGTAGGCATCTCAGGTGACAGGGAGCTATCGTGGGTGATGTGTAGGCATCTCGTGTGGCATTTAGGCATTGCGGGTGAGGTGTAGGCATCTTGGGTGACATGAATACATCGTGGGTGACATGAAGGCATTGCGGATGACGTGGAGGCATCACTGTTGACATTGAGGTGTCGCAGGTGATATGGAGGCATCACGGGTAACATGAAGTCACCATGGGCTATGTGGATGTATTATGGGCAACATGGAGTCATTGTAGCTGATGTGGGAGCATCACAGGTGGCAGTAGTATTACGGGTGATGTAAATGCATGGCAAATGTCGTGGTGGCATCATAGGCAATGCTGTAATGCCCCTTGCTGAATACCTCAGTGCCAAGAAGCACTTGACAAACATCTGAACTCCGAACTTGTGTTTTCGTTTTTCAGGCGCCTGACAGTACAAAAGTTCATCTGTAATACGGCAGCATGCGCTGCTTTCAGCTGGATCCTGATAGATGCAGGCGCCGCTGCCTTTGAAGTGTCTTCTGATTTTCCATTCTGCCTGAAGTTCCTCTGGATGTTTATGCAGCAGATGGGGGATATTCCCAGGCTGCGCCACTCTCGCTTCCACATTGCACCAGACACTCTGACTCGCAGCCTCTTAAGTTGGTCAGATTCTTAAAAAGCAGCCTGGCCCCAGGGAAGGAGGAGGGGGACGGATCCTTTATCATGAGACCTCATTTCTCTTATTTAATCAGATAGATTTTTTTTTATCTATGAGAAATTATTCCTGATAAGTCCAACATGCAAAGAAGAAAAGAAAATGAGAAGTTTATGTGGGGCACAAGGTGATGCATTAGCATCTGTTTGAAGGCAAGTCACGAGAAGTTTAAGATGATTGTTGCCTGCAAGTTTAGGAAAAGCTTCTAAAAAAGTCTAATAAAAATGGAGCTAAATGGTGTCAGGAATCTCCTGAAGCTTTTGTCACCCCCAAACAGGACTTGTCTCCAGATCTGCAAACCTGAAGAAAAACCCAACTGCACCTTGTGTCAATTATGCAAAGTGGGAGTGTCATACAGGAGGCTCCATCACCTGCAATACATCTGTGGATACTGTAATACCTGTTGTGTCGACAGCATTTATTCTTTATTATGCCAGACATATATTTAATGGGCCCAGGGACATGAGCTAGTGTGCATATGAGTCTGAACCTTGACTCTTGTTGTAGATTGAACTGATGTTTATGAATTGTTGAATGGCTCCTGTTTACCTATTGTATCAGTCCTTGCAGCTTATTGTTCATCTATTCTTGGGAAACAAAGGCCCAGGATAATTGAACAATCAATGTTTCTTAAAATGTTGATTACCCATTGTATCCATCCCTTCAGCTTGTTGTTCTGCAAACATTGAAGGACAGCTGTGGTATATAAAGGGACCTATATCCTTCCACAGACAGATTCTAAAAGACAGAGTTTTCCTACTAACTTCTTTTGCAAGTCCTTGAGTATCTGTCCAGCAGCAGAGGTATTTACTAATTTGGTTACAGCAGACCTTCAGGCCCTCCCTCCCAGGCCAGTCTGGAAGAGTAACCTTTGCTGTGTAGAAAGGAGGGCCTTAATTGAAATACAAACTCTACCTGACGATGTCTTTAAGCCGGCGGCAAGGGGGAGAATCTGGTCATTTGGCCTACCCATTTATATGAAAAACGGACGGGCCCACAAATTGCTGAATGCCCCACTAGGATATAAAAAATTAACATCTAACCCTTTGCCCAGTTTTCAGGATGAGTTGGTTTCCATCTTGGAAATAGGGGTAGAAAAGTAAGTAAGATTTATATCAACATACAAAACCGAATGGGACCAAATGACTGACATTTTAAACAAAGATTGGAAAATCTCGCTTACGGATCCAGTTTTATCCAGGTCTCTCCCCCCAGGAGAAGATCTGGGTAGAGACCTAGCACAACTAGAGAGCAGATGGATTTTTCGCCTTGGTACTCTTTCACCCCATGGTTTAAATGTGACAACAGGTTTTGGGGCTTTTCTCTAATATATATTGTAGGGGTTGTACTCGCTCAGGTGCAACGGGAGGCAATCAGGAGGCACGTTCCTTTAAAAAATTCACTGGGTTTATTGCTTCACAAATCCACAAAGCAAAACAGAAAAAATAGCCTTTAGCTCAGGCAAAACAAATTGCAAGTGTCCAGTACTTCAGGCTCGGTCCTGGAGCCTCAACACACACAGGAGGCATCCACTTCCCCACATACAGACCATGTGTTAAGCAGTAGCCTACATTATATAGCTATAACCACACCCAGGAACATATCACATTGTCGTGATATGACCACAGGTCCTCAAACACATATAGAGGTACGGTGCTGCCCCTACCCAGGGATGAGGTATATTGGTAGCCTGACCCTCCCATCTCTCAGAGCTACCCATAACCCGGATACAAGTGTACTAAACAACCCCTTAGTGCATGCTGTGTACTAAAGCAAACACTCAGGGTTACATCACAGAGACAAGCCATCTCAGACTGTGACACATACCCCCCGTCGACTATACGACCCTTAAGCCCCCGTCTCACACAGCGATCTCGCTAGCGAGATCGCTGCTGAGTCACTAGTTTTGTGACGCAGCAGCGAGCTCACCAGCGATATCGCTGTGTGTGACATTCAGCGACGATCAGCCCCCCTGCTGGGTATCGCTGATCGTCGCTGAATGTCCTGGACATTTTTTTGATCGCTGGTCTCCCGCTGACAGGCACGCATCACTGCGTGTGACAGGCGGGAGACCAGCGATCCGCTGGTAACCAAGGTACACAGCGGGTCTCCAGGCGCGGGGCTGTGCCTAGAAACCCGCTGTGTACCTTGGATACCAGCGCCCTGATGCAGGGAGCTGGTAACCAAGGTACACAGCGGGTTTCTAGGCACAGCCCCGCGCCTGGAAACCCGATGTGTACCTTGGTTACCAGCTCCCTGCATCAGGGCGCTGGTATCCAACGTACACTGTGGGTAACTAAGCGATGTTACCCGCAGTGTCGCTGTCCCAGATCGCTGCCTAAGCTGCCTGTTTGGCAGCTCAGCAGCGATCATGTAGCGATACACCAGCGATCCTGACAAGTGCATATCGTTGTCGGGATCGCTGGTGTATCGCTATGTGAGACCCAAGTGTTAGCCACGCTACAATATATCTATATATATCTTTTTAAATTGGGTTGCAACATATCAGTATTTATCTCTATTTGTAACTGTTTTTTTAACTAGCTTTTATTTGTTAATGCTTTGGTTTTCTTTGACTCTTTTGTGATGAATATTTTAGTACCTACTTTTCCTGTGTGTCCTGGTCGCTGAAGTGGAATTTCCGGGAGGTGCTCTGGCCTTGGCGTTGGAGTTTTGTCTTGGAGGGGCCATTTCATTCGGAGATTGTTAATACTCCAGTGGAATCAAGAGGAGAAAGTGCAATATGTGATAAGAAGCTGGAAAACAGATGAATCGTCAGGAAGCTGAAATTAATATTAATCATGTATGGACAATTTGTTTGATAATTTATATATTGACTATTTTAATATTAATCTGTATTCTACTAATAATATGACTCATATTCTTGATATACAATACAGACCAAAAGTTTGGACACACCTTCTCATTTAAAGATTTTTCTGTATTTTCATGATTATGAAAATTGTACATTCACACTGAAGGCATCAAAACTATGAATTAACACATGTGGAATTATATACTTAACAAAAAAGTGTGAAACAGCTGAAAATATATCTTATATTCTAGGTTCTTCAAAGTAGCCACCTTTTGCTTTGATGACTGCTTTGCACACTCTTGGCATTCTCGTGATGAGCTTCAAGAGGTAGTCACCGAAAATGGTTTTCACTTCACAGGTGTGCCCTGTCAGAAGTCTGGTGGACACACAGCTGATAGTCCTACTGAATAGACTGTTAGAATTTGTATTATGGCAAGAAAAAAGCAGCTAAGTAAAGGAAAACAAATGGCCATCATTACTTTAAGAAATGAAGGTCAGTCAGTCCGAAAAATTGGGAAAACTTTGAAAGTGTCCCCAAGTGCAGTTGCA
Organism: Oophaga sylvatica; assembly: GCA_033576555.1. Lineage (NCBI taxonomy): Eukaryota > Metazoa > Chordata > Amphibia > Anura > Dendrobatidae > Oophaga > Oophaga sylvatica. The sequence goes on from JARQOD010000003.1 coordinate 405,991,230, forward strand.
AAAACCATCAAGCGCTACAAAGAAACTGGCTCACATGAGGACCGCCCCAGGAAAGGAAGACCAAGAGTCACCTCTGCTTCTGAGGATAAATTTGAAGCTCATCAAGAGAATGCCAAGAGTGTGCATAGCAGTCATCAAAGCAAAAGGTGGCTACTTTGAAGAACCTAGACTTTAAGACATATTTTCAGTTGTTTCACACTTTTTTTTGTTAAGTATATAATTCCACATGTGTTAATTCATAGTTTTAATGCCTTCAGTGTGAATGTACAATTTTCATAGTCATGTAAATACAGAAGAAGGTGTGTCCAAACTTTTGGTCTGTACTGTACTTACCACATTAATTATGTCTACTTTTTCAATTTTCATTAGCATTCATATATTCTTCAAATTCAATACAACTGTATATTCTGTAATATCTGCACATACCCTCTTATACCTCCGTGTATTCTGGAATACACCGGTATATTCTGTAATACCCCTGTATGTTCTGTAATACCCCTGTATATTTTATAATACCCCAGTATGTTCTGTAATACCTGCACATCCCTCGTTATACCCCTGTATATTCTGTAATACATCGGTATATTCCGTAATACCCCTGTATATTCTGTAATACACCTGCATATACTGTGATACCCCTGTTTATTCTGTAATACCTGCACATCCCTTGTTATACCCCTGTATATTCTGTAATACCTGCACATCCTGTTACACCCCTGTATATTTTTTAATACCTCTGTATGTTCTGAAATCCCCCAGTATATTCTGTAATACCTGCACATCCCCTGTTATACCCGGCTTGTATATTCTGTAATTAACCGGTATATTCTGTAATACCCCTGTATATTCTGTAATACCTACACATCCAATGTAATACCCCTGTATATTCTGTAATATACCTGCATATTCTGTAATACCTGCACATCACCTGTAATACCCCTGTATACTCTGTAATACACTGGTATATACTGTAATACTCCTGTATTTTCTGTAATACCTGCGCATCCCCTGTTATACCCCTGTATATTCTGTAATACCTCTGTATGTTCTGTAATACCCCTGTATAATCTGTAATGCCTGCACATCCCCAATAATACCCCTGTATATTCTGTAATACCTGCACATCCCGTTATAACCCTGTATATTCTGTAATACCTGCACATCCCGTTATACCCCTGTATTATTATTTATTTATATAGCGCCAAAGTTATAGATATCGTTTACAGTAAACAAATTTACAATGACAGACTGGTACAGAGGGGAGAGGACCCTGTCCTTGCGGACTTACATTCTACGGCAGTGGTTCTCAACCATTCTAATGCCGTGACCCCGCAATACAGTTCCTCATGTTGCGGTGACCCCCAAACCAAAAAATAAGTACAGTCCTCCATACAATATTATGGGCACCACATAGTCCTCCATACAGTATTATGGGCCAAATATAATGCTCCATAAAGAATACTGGTCCCCATATAATGCTCCATACAAAATATGGAGCTCTCCTCTGCACTGTGCTGCGTTCTGCACTGTTACGGCTCAGGAAAGGGCACTGTGGAAAGACTCCCCATTATCATCATCATTGCCTGCCCATCATCAACATCATCGCCTCCCATCATCATTGCCTCCCCATCATCATCATCATTTCCTCCCCATCATCATCATCATTACCTCCCCATCATCATCATCATTGCCTGCCCATCATCATTGGCTCCCCATCATCATCATTGCGTGCCCATCATCATTGGCTCCCCATCATCATCATTGCCTTCCCATCATCATTGGCTCCCCATCATCATCGCCTCCCATCATCATCATTGCCTGCCCATCATCATTGGCTCCCCATCATCATCATCATCATTGCCTGCCCATCATCATTGGCTCCCCATCATCATCTCCTCCCCATCATCATCATCATCATTGCCTGCCCATCATCATTGGCTCCCCATCTTCATCATCATTGCCTGCCCATCATCATTGGCTCCCCATCATCATCATTGCCTCCCCATCATCATCGTCATCATTGCCTGCCCATCATCATTGCCTCCCCATCATCATCATCATCTTTGCCTGCCCATCATCATTGCCTCCCGATCATCATCATTATTACCTGCCCATCATCATCGCCTCCCCATCATCATCATCTTTGCCTGCCCATCATCATTGGCTCCCCATCATTATCGTTGCCTCCTCACCACCATCACTGCCTCCCCCCATCACCATCACACATACAGCACCACACACAGACAGCACCGAAGCACTCTCTCACATACACACACACACGCAGGCAGACACACACACACACTGATACACACAGACACATACACCTCACATCTCACCTGTCCGGCACCCGCGCTCTCTGCCACAGCCGGCCGCTGAATGATGACGTCATCCAGCGGTGCTGCTGTGACAGGAAGCGCGGGCGCTCTGCAGGCGCCCCCTGGAGCCCGGAGCTACGGAGGCACGGGAGAGGTAAGCATTGTGCCGCCTGCTTAGGTCGGGTCCCCCCTCTCCCCACACAGTGGACTCACCGACCCGTCGCTTAGCTCTGGAGGGTCCCGGGCCGCTGCACTATGACTCCGTGGGAGGAGGAATTGCTGCTGCCACGCTGCCCCCACACACGTGCTGCCTGAGGCGGACCACCCCCCGCCCGCCCACGCTACGCCCGCGCTATGCCCCTGCTACGCCACTGGGCTAAAGCCATCGGAAATATGTATTTTCCAATGGCTTTAAGCGACCCCTGTGTTTTGGTCGTTCGACCCCCGCCGGGGTCGCGACCCACAGGTTGAGAACCGCTGTTCTACGGGATAATGGGGAAGAAACAGAAGGTCGGGGTGCGGCAGCTCTGGTGGTGGCGGCGAGGCGGCAGCTCTGGTGGTGGCGGCAGCTAGGGTGGTGGCGGCGAGGCGGCAGCTCGGGTGGTGGCAGCAAGGCGGAATGGTTATTGCAGGCTGTAGGCTTTCCTGAAGAGATGCGTTTTCAGGTTCCGTCTGAAGGATCCGAGGGTGGTGGTAATCGGACATGTTGAGGCGTGGAATTCCAGAGGATGGGGGATATTCGGGAGAAATCTTGGAGGCGGTTGTGTGAGGAACGAATAAGTGTGGAGGATAGTAGGAGGTCTTGGGAGGATCGAAGATTACGTGAAGGAAGATATTGGGAGATTAGTTCAGAGATATAAGGAGGGGACAGGTTGTGGACGGCTTTGTAGGTCAGTGTTAGTAGTTTGAACTGGATTCGTTGGGGAATTGGGAGCCAGTGGATGGATTTGCAGAGGGGAGAAGCAGGGGAGTAGCGAGGGAGAGGTGGATTAGTCAGGCAGCAGAATTGAGGACAGATTGGAGTGGTGCAAGAGAGTTGACGGGGAGGCCACAGAGGAGGGTGTTGCAATAATCAAGGCGGGAGAGGATGAGGGCATGCACAAGAGTTTTAGTAGATTGAGGGCACGGCGCTGCAGTGGCCACGCTTCCTGCACTGACAGCCAGGAGCGGAGCCCCCACCGCCCCTGGCTGTTAACCCCCTTACTGCTGCGATCGAGCGCGATCGCAGAGCTCAGGGGGGGAGGCAGAGGGTCGGGAGCTCCCTCTGCCTCAGATCAGCGTCCCAGCGATGTAATCGCAGGGCCCGATCTCTGCCTTGATGACCCGGGGGTTGTCATGACAACCTCCGGGTCATTTAGCTACGGGAAGCTGCTGTGATCATGTCACAGCAGCTTCCACTATAGTTGCAATGCATTGCAATGCAAGAGCATTGCAATGCATTGTAACTGCAATCAAAAGTAAAAAAAAGTGAAAGTCCCATAAAGGGACAAGTTGAAAAAAATCATTTTTTAAAAAAAATTGTAAAAAAAATATTAAAAAATAATTTAAAAAAAATCCCCTAAAAAATACACATTTTTATGTAATAAAAAAAAATAAAAAACAAAAAAAATACACATGTTAGGTATCGCCATGTCCGTAAAAATCCCATCTATAAAAGCATAACCCTAGTTAACCCCTTCAGTGAAAGCCGTAAAAAAAAACCACAAAAAAGTAGTAAATTATACTTTTTCCAAGCGGTATCATTATACCGCTTGGAAAAAGTGCAATAACACGCGATCAAAAAGTCAGATATAAATAATCATGGTACCGCTGAAAACGTCATCTTGTCCCGCAAAAAACAAGCCGCTATACAGCATCATCAGCGAAATAATAAAAAAGTTATAGCTCGCGGAATAAACTGATGCAAAAAATAATTATTTTTTCTATAAAATTCTTTATTGTGTAAAAAACGCCAAAACATAAAAAAAATATATAAATGAGGTATCGCTGTAATCGTAGTGACCCGAAGAATAAAGCTGCTTTATCAATTTTACCACACGCGGAACGGGTGAAAAAAAATAAAAAAAAAAAACAATTCCTGAATTGCTGTTTTTTGTTCATTCTGCTTCCACAAAAATCGGAATAGGAAGCGATCAAAAAACGTTATGTGCCCGAATATGGTACCAATAAATACGTCAGCTCGTCCCGCAAAAAATAAGCCCACAGATAACTCTGTCGGCCAAAATATGGAAAAATTATAGCTCTCAAAATACGGCGATGCAAAAAATTCTTACAAAAAATTATTCCAAAAAAAAGCATCTTTTAGTGTGTGACAGAAGCTAAACATGAAAAAAGGGTGTAAATCTGGTATCGCTGTAATCGCACCGATCCGAGGAATAAAGTCGCCTAATCACTAATACCGCACGAGGAACGGCGTAAAAAAGAAAACCAATTCTTCACCTTTTGTAGATTTGTTCATTGTGCCTCCCAAAGATCGCAGTAAGGCGATCACAGTGGTTCCCCCCCACATATGGGGTATCAGCGTACTCAGGACAAAATGCACAATAGCTTTTGGGGTCCTATTTCTCCTGTTACCCTTATAAAAATAAAAATTTGGGGGCAAAAAGGTCATTTTTGTGGAAAAAAATATGATTTTTTTTATTTTCACGGCTCTACGTTATAAACTTCTGTGAAGCCCTTGGGGTTCAAAGTGCTGACCACACATCTAGATAAGTTCCTTGGGGGTCTAGTTTGCAAAATGGGGTCATTTGTGGGGGGTTTCTACTGTTTAGGCACATCAGGGGCTCTCCAAGCGCGACATGACACCCGCAGACCATTCCATCAAAGTCTGCATTTAAAAACGGTGCTCCTTCCCTTCCGATCTCTGCCATGCGTCAAAATAGTGGTTCCCCCCCACATATGGGATATCAGCGTACTCAGGACAAATTGCACAATAGCTTTTGGGGTCCTATTTCTCCTGTTACCATTATAAAAATAAAAATTTGGGGCAAAAAGATTATTTTTGTGGAAAAAAATATGATTTTTTTATTTTCACGGCTCTACGTTATAAACTTCTGTGAAGCACTTGGGGTTCAAAGTGCTCACCACACATCTAGAAAAGTTCCTTGGGGGGTCTAGTTTCCAAAATGGAGTCACTTTGGGGGGTTTCTACTGTTTAGGCACATCAGGGGCTATCCAAACGTGACATGACACCCACAGACCATTCCATCAAAGTCTGCATTTGAAAAAGGCGCTACTTCCCTTTCGAGCTCTGCCATGCGTCAAAATAGTGGTTCCCCCCCACATATGGGATATCAGCGTACTCAGGACAAATTGCACAATAGCTTTTGGGGTCCTATTTCTCCTGTTACCATTATAAAAATAAAAATTTGGGGCAAAAAGATTATTTTTGTGGAAAAAAATATGATTTTTTTATTTTCACGGCTCTACGTTATAAACTTCTGTGAAGCACTTGGGGGTTCAAAGTGCTCACCACACATCTAGAAAAGTTCCTTGGGGGGGTCTAGTTTCCAAAATGGAGTCACTTGTGGGGGGTTTCTACTGTTTAGGCACATCAGGGGCTATCCAAACGTGACATGACACCCACAGACCATTCCATCAAAGTCTGCATTTGAAAAAGGCGCTACTTCCCTTTCGAGCTCTGCCATGTGTCAAAATAGTGGTTTCCCCCCACATATGGGGTATCAGCGTACTCAGGACAAATTGCACAATAACTTTTGGGGTCCTGTTACCCTTTGGAAAATAACAATTGGGGGTGGAAAGATCATTTTTGTGGAAAAGATATGATTTTTTAATTTTACTGCTCTACGTTATAACCTTCTGTGAAGCCCTTGGGGTTCAAAGCTCTCACCACACATCTAGATAAGTTCCTTGGGGGGTCTAGTTTCCAAAATGGGGTCACTTGTGGGGGGTTTCCACTGTTTAGGCACACAGGGACTCTCCAAATACGACATGGCATCCAATCTCAATTACAGCCAAAAAAGTCAAATGGCGCTGCTTCCCTTCCGAGCTCTGCCATGCGCCCAAATAGTGGTTTACCCCCACCTATGGGGTATCAGCGTACTCAGGACTAATTGCACAATAAATTTTGGTGTCCTTTTATCCTTTGGAAAATAAAAATTGGGATGAAAAGATCATTTTTGTGGAAAAAATATGATTTTTTAATTTACGGCTCTACGTTATAACCTTCTGTGAAGCGCTTGGGGGTTAAAAGCTCTCACAACACATTTAGATAAGTTCCTTGGGGGGTCTAGTTTCCAAAATGGGGTCACTTGTGGGGGTTTCCACTGTTTAGGCACACAGGGACTCTCCAAATGCGACATGGCGTCCAATCTCAATTCCAGCCAAAAAGTCAAATGGCGCTGCTTCCATTCCGAGCTCTGCCATGCGCCCAAATAGTGGTTTACCCCCACACATGGTATATCGGTGTACTCTGGAGAAATTGTACAACAAATATTGTGGCTCATTTTCTCCTGATACCCTTGACAAAATTTAAAAAAATTGTGTCGAAAGAAAAATTTTGGGAAAAAAAAGTTAAATGTTCATTTTTTCCTTCCACATTGCTTCAATTCTTGTGAAGTACCTAAAGGGTTAATAAACTTCTTGAATGTGGCTTTGAACACGTTGAGGGGTGCAGTTTTTAGAATGGTGTCACTTTTGGGTATTTTCTGTCATATTGACCCCTCAAATTCACTTCAAATGTGAGGTGGTCCCTAAAAAAATGGTTTTGTAAGTTTTGTTGGAAAAATGAGAAATTGCTGGTCAACTTTTAACACTTATAACTTCGTAACAAAAAAAAAATTTGGTTCCAAAATTGTGCTGATGTAAAGTAGACATGTGGGAAATGTTATTTATTAACTAATTTTGTGACATATCTCTCTGATTTAATGGCATAAAAATTAAAAGTTTGAAAATTGCAAAATTTTCAAAATTTTTGCCATATTTCCATTTTTTTCATAAAAAAACGCAAGTTATATTGAAGAAATTTTACCACTATCATGAAGTACAATATGTCACGAGAAAACAGTCTCAGAATCGCCAAGATCCGTAGAAGCGTTCCAGAGTTATAACCTCATAAAGAGACAGTGGTCAGAATTGTAAAAATTGGCCTGGTCTTTAACCTACAAAATGGCTTGGTCATTAAGGGGTTAATGGAGCAATCACTGAAAAGAGGTTAGCTGGTCCTTTTAAGGCAGGGCTGCAATGATGTTGAAATGTGTTTTGGGGATAAAGTTCATTTTCTAGCCAAATATTGACTTTGCAATAATTGCTGTTAAGCTGATCACTCTTTATAACAGTCTGGAGTATATGCAAATTGCCATTAGAAAAAGTGAAGCAGTAGACTATGTAAAAATTAATATTTGTGTCATTCTCAAAACTTTTGGCCATGACTGTACTATACCCATATTTCTCTGCCGTATCTGTGCATCATGAATTGTGGTCTGTGTTAAAGGGGCCCACTGAGACTCTTTCGCCCAGGGCCCATAAAAACCTGGAGCCGGCCCTGCCAGAACTGGACACATTATTGCAGATGAGGTCGGACCAAGGAGGTGTAGATGGGAGAACTACTTCAAGTGATCTAGACTCCATTCTTCTTTTATAGATCCCAGAACTGGACCCAGTATTCCAGATGAGGTCTGACCAAGGAGGAGTAGAGGGGATAATTACCTCACGTGATCTAGGCTCTATTCTTCTCTTATACATCCCAGAACTGGATACAGTACTCCAGATGAGGCCTGACCAAGGTGGAGTAGAGGGGGTAATTCCCTCAAGTGATCTAGACTCTATGCTTCTCTTATACATCCTAGAACTGGACACAGTATTCCAGATGAGGCCTGACCAAGGAGGAGTAGAGGGGATAATTACTTCACATCATCTAGACTATGCTTCTCTTATACATCCCAGAACTGGACACGTTATTCCAGAAGAGGCCGGACCAAGGAGGAGTAGAGGGGGATAATTAATTAACATCATCTAGACTATAAGCTTCACTTATACATCCCAGAACTGTACACAGTATTTCAGATGGGTCCTGACCAAGGAGGACTAGAGGGGGATAACTACTTCACATGATCTAGACTCTATGCGTCTCTTATACATCCCAGAACTGGACCCAGTATTCCAGATGAGGCCTGATCGAGGAGGAGTAGAGGGGAGAAATACTTCACATGATCTAGGCTCTATACTTCTCTTAAACATCCCAGAGCTGTGTTTGCCTTTTTTGCCGCTGCATCACACTGTTGACTCATGTGCAGTCTGTGATCTATTAGTATACCCAAGTCTTTTTCACATATGCTGTTGCTTGGTTCTATTCCTCCCATTCTGTAGATGTAATTTTTGTTTTTGTTGCCCAGATGTAGAATCTTAGATTTCTCCCTTGTAAATACCATTTTATTAGTCACTTCTCATGGTTCAAGCTTGTCTAGATCCTTCTGAATCTTTTCTTTGTCTTCTCTGTTAGCTATCCCTCCTAGCTTTGCATCGTCTGCATATTTGATCAGTTTACCTTCAGTTCCCTTATCTAGATAATTTATAAAAATGTTGAATGATGCAAATGTGAATGAGCGGAATTTTGTGTATGATGTGAATAAGACAAATGAGTTGAATAATATGAATGAGGGAAATAAGGTAAATTGGGAAAATGTTGTATATGAGGGAAATTACATAGATGTTGTGAATGAGGTGAATAATATGAATGAGGTGTATTATAAATAAAGTTAGGTTTGTGCAGGTCAGAGGGCCGCAGATCACCGCTTGTTTGTATGTTCTCCCCATGTTTGTGTGTGTTTCCTCCGGGTACTCAGGTTTCCTCCCATACTCCAAAGACATACTGATAGGGAATTTAGATTGTGAGCCCCAATGGGGATAGTGATGATAATGTAAAGTGCTGCCGAATAAGGTAGCGCTATATAAGCAATGTGTCATGCTGCTCTCACCAAATTCCTCTGGCGCTGGGGCTCAGCACCCAATGTGTTAGTGGTCAAGTTCCCGCCTCTGCACAAGGGGAACCTCGAGCCATCTCCGCTGCGGTCTCCCATTCTTCTCCTGCCGCAGTGGTTCCTGCTCAGCAGAGACCTCGGTCCCAGCGTCTTGCTCAGTCTCATACTGTGCAAAGGAGTACTGCTGCCTTTCTGGGTTCTGCTATTATAGCCAGTACTTGTCAGCAGCGAGCAGACGACTTTGGGACTAAAGGGTATGCCACACTAAACAGCGTCGCTAACGAGATCGCTAAAAAACGTCACTATTTAGCGATCTCGTTAGTGACGTTGTTGTGTGTGGCATGTACTAACGACGTGGCCCCTGCTGTGATCCTGCTGTGATCTCGTTCATCGTTCTCATCGTTCCGGACCCTATTTTTATCGTTGGCATCCCGCTGGTGAGTATATATCGCTGAGTGTGGCACCTTTTTGTTAGCGATGTGCGGTGTTTTTGTATCGCCAAAGTCGGTTAAGGAGATCGCTAACCGCGATAGCGTCCTTAACGACATCGCTAAATTAGTGCGCTACTAGCGATATTAAAACGATCCCGCTAGCGATCGCATTAGTATGCATCATTATCGTGATCGCTAGCGGGAGCGTTTAGTGTGGCAGTACCTTAAGTCCTGCTTTTCCTCTTCTGAGCATTCCCAGGGTAAGATCACTCATTGGAGATCAGGGGTCACATGCTCAGGTACTGCAGCAACTCCCATTGGTCCTCCAGGAAGGTCCTGAAGCTGCTCGAGTTCTGGGGCAGGCTTCCATTGATTCATTCTGCAAGGTCTTGCAGTTGCTGCGGCTATAAAAGGGTTGCATGGCCGCACGGCCATGCGCTAGTATCAATTCTGTTATGTGCTTTGCGCCAGTGTGGTCATGTACACATGCGGTTAGGGCTTGGCTGAAATAAGCCCCTAGAATACCGGCATCTCCGGTGAGGAGTTTTTGTATGCACGTGTTCAGGGCTTGGCTGAAATAGCCTCTAGAATACCGGCTACTCCGGTGAGGAGTTGGATGTTTGCGTTACTGTTTGCATGACCACAGACATCTATCTGCTCTGCAGTGATCTGTGTGTTCCTGTGAGGTTAACAGGACACAGTCTCTACCACAGCGACTCTGTGGAGTAACAGAGTTCGCTCTTACTGCCATATAGTGCCACAACTTCTATATCAGCGACTCTGTGGAGTAACAGAGCTCGCTTATACCGCCATATTGTGCCATCTTACTAGCAGCAGGCTCTGCCTGCACGGTGGATCCCGGGCTGCGAACGCACCTATTATTTATATTTATTTGGTGCGTTCCGCCAGCCCTAACACATCGAGTGCGCACGTGCACCTCTTGCGCTTGACCCTGTGACTGTGCACTCGATTCAAGATCCCTGTCCAGCGTGTATGTGTTCCTGAGCCTGACTACAGCCGCTCCATCTCTGATGTTTCTATGGTCCGGGAGGATCTGACCCGGAAGTTCCAGCACTATTGGGGGTACTCACCGTGGGGCAGGGGGGGGCAGCTGCCTCCCCCTAGAAGCAGGGGCGCACAGTGAAAAAACCGGCCCGTCTGCCCCGCCGACACTGAACTGACAGTTCAGTGCCGGCAGGCCCTTTAATCGCGGGCGGATTATGGTGAGGAAGGCCTTGCGGCCTTCCATATGCAGCACAGGCGACGTAATCGTCATCACGCCGCCTGCGCGCCCTCATGATGTCACGCCACCTGTGCCAGGAGAAGACGGAGTCCAGCGCGCTTCTTCAGAGCAGCGGGGGAGATAGGTGAGTATTGGCATTTTTTTTTTACGCTGGGCCCGGCCTATGGGGGATTATGCTGGCTATGGGGGGATAATGCTGCCTATGGGGGATTATGCTGCCTATGGGGGATTATGCTGGTTATGGGGGGATTATGCTGGCTATGGGGGATTATGCTGCCTATGGGGATTATGCTGGCTATGGGGGGATTATGCTGGCTATGGGGGGATTATGCTGGCTATTGTGGGATTATGCTGCCTATGGGGGATTATGCTGCCTATGGGGGACTATGCTGGCTATGGGGGGATTATGCTGCCTATGGGGGATTATGCTGGCTATGGGGGGATTATGCTGGCTATGGGGGATTATGCTGGCTATGGGGGGATTATGCTGGCTATTGGGGATTATGCTGGCTATGGGGGATTATGCTGGCTATTGTGGGATTATGCTGCCTATGGGGGATTATGCTGGCTATTGTGGGATTATGCTGGCTATGGGGGATTATGCTGGCTATTGTGGGATTATGCTGGCTATTTTGGGATTATTGTCCTGCCTATTGGGGATTATGCTGCCTATGGGGAATTATGCTGCCTGTTGAGGACATATGCTGCGTATTGGGGACCTATGCTGCCTATTGGGACATTTACCTTCCTATTGGGGACCTATGCTGCCTATTGGGGACCTATGCTGAGTATTGGGGACCTATGCTGCCTATCGGGGACCTATGCTGTCTATTGAGGACATATGCTGTCTATTGAGGACATATGCTGCCTATTGGGGACTATGCTGCCTATTGAGGACATATGCTGTCTATTGAGGACGTATGCTGCCTATTGAGGACATATGCTGCCTATTGAGGACATATGCTGCCTATTGGGGATCAATGCTGCCTATTGGGGACATTTACCTACCTATTGGGGACATTTACCTGCCTATTAGGGACTCTCGTACCACACCAGTCTGAGCCTGAGCTAAAAGCGGAGTTACGCCAATATGTGCACTGATGAGGATGAAATGATATGGATTGGCAAGGCTGCAGTGATGGGCAGTGCAGGCTGTATGTCTGTGTGTGGGCAGTTTTATTGCTGGTATATTGTTTTTGTAGCACTGTATATATATTGGTATTTTACTAATAGCAATTTGGAATCCCTAGGAAATAATGATATCAAGAAAGAGAAAAATTGCTTCACTTGTGATAAATATGGAACCGAACATTGACCATCTCATTAGCCAAAAGCAGGCCCATAGTTCCCATTGAAATACCAGTAAGTTTGTTGATTTTTAACTTTACTTGTTCTTTATTTTAAGTATTGTATTTGTTCCTGTTTATTTTTTTTTTTTTACTTCAAAATAAGAGTGTAGTATATGGTGTATACAGGGTCATACACATCGTGTGCAGTATATAGAGTGTAGTATATGGTGTATACAGGGTCATACACATCGTGTGCAGTATATAGAGTGTAGTATATGGTGTATACAGGGTCATACACATCGTGTGCGGTATATAGAGTGTAGTATATGGTGTATACAGGGTCATACACATCGTGTGCGGTATATAGAGTGTAGTATATGGTGTATACAGGGTCATACACATCGTGTGCGGTATATAGAGTGTATATACACTGCTGTATTATACTTTTCATATACAGGTTATAATGCCTCTTATTCTTTGTATAGAGGTGAGTGTGCCATGTATAATATATGGTATATACAGCGTAGTGTCGCATACACTGCTGTATTATACAATATACAACAGTTCTAATGCTCCATACCTAATATGCAGGATAATGTACAGTGTATATGATGTAACCTGTATAAGATGTGACATTGGCTTGCCCCCCTAGTTTTGATCCTGGGTACGCCCATGTCCAGCACACTTGCCCTATATCTGGCTGCCTCTTCCTCTAGGCGGCACCTGATTATTGTTGTGCTTCCTAGCTTGACCTGCTTGGTTCTTGCTCGGCTGCTCTCTGTACTCAGGTCCCTTACCTTGTGCTCTAACGTGCTTCCTAGCACGCGCACTGCCTTGCCTTGTACCCAGGCGTGCTTCTCACGCGCACCCTGCTTTGCCTCTTACCCTAGCGTGCCTTTCGGCATCTGCTATATGCAGCCCTGTCTGTTGCCTACCCTCATGTATACGCCTAACATTGTACTGCACTCTGCATACCCTCGTGCACACGCCTTGCACTGTCCTGTACTCTGCGTACCCCCGTGTACGTGCCTTGCACTGTCCTGTACTCTGCGTACCCCCGTGTACGTGCCTTGCACTGTCCTGTACTCTGCGTACCCCCGTGTACGCGCCTTGCACTATCCTGTACTCTGCGTACCCCCGTGTACGTGCCTTGCACTGTCCTGTACTCTGTGTACCCCCGTGTACGTGCCTTGCACTGTCCTGTACTCTGCGTACCCCCGTGTACGTGCCTTGCACTGTCCTGTACTCTGCGTACCCCCGTGTACGTGCCTTGCACTGTCCTGTACTCTGCGTACCCCCGTGTACGCGCCTTGCACTATCCTGTACTCTGCGTACCCCCGTGTACGTGCCTTGCACTGTCCTGTACTCTGCGTACCCCCGTGTACGTGCCTTGCACTGTCCTGTACTCTGCGTACCCCCGTGTACGTGCCTTGCACTGTCCTGTACTCTGCGTACCCCCGTGTACGTGCCTTGCACTGTCCTGTACTCTGCGTACCCCCGTGTACGCGCCTTGCACTGTCCTGTACTCTGCGTACCCCCGTGTACGTGCCTTGCACTGTCCTGTACTCTGCGTACCCCCGTGTACGCGCCTTGCACTATCCTGTACTCTGCGTACTCCCATGTACGCGCCTTGCACTATCCTGTACTCTGCGTACCCCCGTGTACGCGCCTTGCACTATCCTGTACTCTGCGTACCCCCGTGTACGTGCCTTGCACTGTCCTGTACTCTGTGTACCCCCGTGTACGTGCCTTGCACTGTCCTGTACTCTGCGTACCCCCGTGTACGTGCCTTGCACTGTCCTGTACTCTGCGTACCCCCGTGTACGTGCCTTGCACTGTCCTGTACTCTGCGTACCCCCGTGTACGCGCCTTGCACTATCCTGTACTCTGCGTACCCCCGTGTACGTGCCTTGCACTGTCCTGTACTCTGCGTACCCCCGTGTACGTGCCTTGCACTGTCCTGTACTCTGCGTACCCCCGTGTACGTGCCTTGCACTGTCCTGTACTCTGCGTACCCCCGTGTACGTGCCTTGCACTGTCCTGTACTCTGCGTACCCCCGTGTACGCGCCTTGCACTGTCCTGTACTCTGCGTACCCCCGTGTACGTGCCTTGCACTGTCCTGTACTCTGCGTACCCCCGTGTACGCGCCTTGCACTATCCTGTACTCTGCGTACTCCCGTGTACGCGCCTTGCACTATCCTGTACTCTGCGTACCCCCGTGTACGCGCCTTGCACTATCCTGTACTCTGCGTACTCCCGTGTACGCGCCTTGCACTATCCTGTACTCTGCGTACCCCCGTGTACGCGCCTTGCACTATCCTGTACTCTGCATGTTTCCGTGTCCACGCTTTGCTCACTTCCAAACCCTGCATAGTCTTGTCTTCTGTGAGCCGGCCACCTGGTTCCAGCAGATGTGGTACTTTATCCCACTGGGTAAATAATAATAAATAATGGGGTGTACACAGAGGAATTAACACGCAGCTGACCGTTGTGGAAGTACAAACTGTGACTGTGCGTCCTCATTAGTAAATTGGTGTGCGTCAAGGCAAGGTGACAAAATTCTGCTTTGCAGGAAGACGGATAGACTCCATGTCGTAATACCTTACATGGCAATGGAAGTAGAATGTTTTCAATGCTATGGCATATAATACGAGTTTGACACAATCCATGGATATATCCATGATAGGGGAAAATGTTCGCATCTGTGGGTAAAATTATAAGTGTTGGTAGCTGACGACCCACAGGAGCTCAATGTCTTCCCAAATTATGGATATATCATATTCATGTATGGTATGTATATCTTAAGAAACATCAGGATGATGAATACACCGCACTCTGAGAGACAAAATATAATGCTTGAAGGTTGTGTATTTATTACAAACTTAGGCAACACATTAGGACAAAAAGGAAAAAGCGATCTTTAACGTTTCGGCTCCAACCGAGCCTTTATCAAAACATCGCTGTAAGACAAAAGCATAGCATAAGAACAAGAAAAATAAAAATAAAACTGAATAAATACAGATAAATATATACATATAAATACAGATAAATATAT
Organism: Oophaga sylvatica; assembly: GCA_033576555.1. Taxonomy (NCBI): domain Eukaryota; kingdom Metazoa; phylum Chordata; class Amphibia; order Anura; family Dendrobatidae; genus Oophaga; species Oophaga sylvatica. The sequence continues at coordinate 406,006,502 of JARQOD010000003.1, forward strand.
ACATGTATCCCAATAGAGGATAGAAAACATAGAAAATAACAAAGAATGGAGAGCATATATACAACAGTCAGCAAAACGGACATGGAGTATTTGATAAGTACAGTCACTTGGAAAAAATGAGTAGATCAAACACAATGAATAATTACCTCACAAATGTCCAGTGCCAGAGTATGAGAAAGTATTAGAGGAACCAAGATGATAATTCTGTATGGCTATAATGATAGAATATAAGGTAAATGGAGACATAAATATAGTTGAATCCAGATAGGTCACTAGAGGAGGAAGCCCAGAAAAAGAAAAAGAAAAAGGTGAAAGATACAACAATATACAGAGAGTAGTGTGAGTACTTGTAGTAGTGGTAGTATATTAAAAGCGGTAGTATATATTAAAAGCCGGAGGGATCCCCAGAGTGTAAAAGGAGGGGGGGGAGGTAACTACCAGTAATGAGGGCAGCTAATTAAGGTATAAGCAGATAGGCAGTACCATGAAGAAATCATATGCTAATACTACAGAAAATTGAATAAGGGATAATGTGTAAAAATGTGAGGTCAGTAATAGAAGGTACCTGGAATGAGGGAAGCACAAAGGGCATCAATATGTAATGGCAGTACACGGTCAGTGATAGTGGATGGCGCTAAAAAGAAAATCATCATGGTGGTCAAAAAAGACTGCAAAAAGGTCCTCGGTGTGGAAGGCTAAATGATAGCCAGTAAATACCTGAAGAAGCAGAGTCTCTATGGGCAGCGCTCCCGCGCTGTGCCCTGTGTGGATGCGCTATAGAAATGAGCATTAGCGCCTGTTTATACTTCCTGGTTTGCTAAAACCGGAAGTGGAGGGTCCTGACCGGAAGTGACGTCGCGTCACTGTAAGTGTGTGCTGCGCAGGCGTCATGTGATGAATGGGAGTAAATGATGATGAATAGGAACTATAGTATAAGGTTAAAAATACTAAAATGGGTCTGAAGGGGTCTGTTAAGGCTGTTGAAGTCTCTTAAATCCAGCTTTTAAAGCGGAGACAGGAATATTATGATGTTATGTGGTAGCGAAAATAAAGCCCCTAAAGGCCTTAATAGAGAAATAGATTGGTTGTCATAATGCTATACTAATCTCCTTTATATTGTTCACAGACCCGTTAAATCTTATTACTGTAGGTGAGTTGTATTCTTACCCCCCTAGGAATTGTCTGTCACTATAGTCACATATTGTATATATCGCCTCTTATATATGATTGACATGTAATATTCACAGTACTCTGTAGTTCTCATTTCTCTGCCTCACTATATGTGACCCATGCGCTTGATCCAGTGCCTCTTGCTTTTTTATTATTTTTTTCATTATCTATTTTGTATCATCTGTTATTTTTGTTCTTTTCCTCTTTGTGCTTTCCTAGCTCTCCTCCTATTGGCGCTTTTATGGCCCATCTACAATTATCTTCCTGTTGCCCACCTTTTTATCCTTCTTACTAACATTGCACCTATATGCTTTATTTTCGCTACCACATAACATCATAATATTCCTGTCTCCGCTTTAAAAGCTGGATTTAAGAGACTTCAACAGCCTTAACAGACCCCTTCAGACCCATTTTAGTATTTTTAACCTTATACTATAGTTCCTATTCATCATCATTTACTCCCATTCATCACATGACGCCTGCGCAGCACACACTTACAGTGACGCGACGTCACTTCCAGTCAGGACCCTCCACTTCCGGTTTTAGCAAACCAGGAAGTATAAACAGGCGCTAATGCTCATTTCTATAGCGCATCCACACAGGGCACAGCGCGGGAGCGCTGCCCATAGAGACTCTGCTTCTTCAGGTATTTACTGGCTATCATTTAGCCTTCCACACCGAGAACCTTTTGCAGTCTTTTTTGACCACCATGATGATTTTCTTTTTAGCGCCATCCACTATCACTGACCGTGTACTGCCATCACATATTGATGCCCTTTGTGCTTCCCTCATTCCAGGTACCTTCTATTACTGACCTCACATTTTTACACATTATCCCTTATTCAATTTTCTGTAGTATCAGCATATGATCTCTTCATGGGACTGCCTATCTGCTTATACCTTAATTAGCTACCCTCATTACTGGTAGTTACCTCCCCCCCCCTCCTTTTACACTCTGGGGGATCCCTCCGGCTTTTAATATATACTACCGCTTTTAATATACTACCACTACTACAAGTACTCACACTACTCTCTGTATATTGTTGTATCTTTCACCTTTTTCTTTTTCTTTTTCTGGGCTTCCTCCTCTAGTGACCTATCTGGATTCAACTATATTTATGTCTCCATTTACCTTATATTCTATCATTATAGCCATACAGAATTATCATCTTGGTTCCTCTAATACTTTCTCATACTCTGGCACTGGACATTTGTGAGGTAATTATTCATTGTGTTTGATCTACTCATTTTTTCCAAGTGACTGTACTTATCAAATACTCCATGTCCGTTTTGCTGACTGTTGTATATATGCTCTCCATTCTTTGTTATTTTCTATGTTTTCTATCCTCTATTGGGATACATGTATATATTTATCTGTATTTATATGTATATATTTATCTGTATTTATTCAGTTTTATTTTTATTTTTCTTGTTCTTATGCTATGCTTTTGTCTTACAGCGATGTTTTGATAAAGGCTCGGTTGGAGCCGAAACGTTAAAGATCGCTTTTTCCTTTTTGTCCTAATGTGTTGCCTAAGTTTGTAATAAATACACAACCTTCAAGCATTATATTTTGTCTCTCAGAGTGCGGTGTATTCATCATCCTGATCTACAGGACCACTGGTCCATTACACCAGCACCTTTTCTAATTAGGCTGAGTGCACGTCATAATTCATTTATATCTTAAGAAACATGGCACTAATATCTTCCACCTGGGACCTCCAGGGGGCAAAAATCCTTAAGATCAGAGCACTTATAATTTTTGGTACCTGAGCCGCATCTCATTTATCAGCCCCAATCTGAGGTCACAGGGGGAGGTCAGTGGGAGAGTCCGGTATCTGATAAAATCAAGTTCAGACCTAGAACCCATGTTCAGTGCTAGGAGATACAGCTCGCTGTAAGGACTGTGCCATTTTCTCTTCAGACTGCTTCCCATCACAAGATCTGTGATATCAGGTCTAGTAACTTCCGTTTGCTTCTCCCTTTTATTATATGTGACTGTATATAGCGTATTGTCCTCTCTGTAACATCTCTTGTATATTTATAAGCGCTGACTAATTGTTATATTAAATATATGAAATGTAGCAGCGTCGTTCCTCTTGCTCTATAAACCGCACCCCTGAAGCCTCGTGAGGTCTCACGTTACCAGTAATGGGCGTCCAAACCGCCTATAATAAACAATTGTATTGGAAGCATAAATACTTGGAAGTGCACAATAACCGGCCTAATGAAAGCATCTGTGGCCTCATCCATCAATTGTATGATTGACCTGACGATTGGTGGCAGCGGTGGGAGATCTTCCTGATTTCTCTGACAAGGCGAATTATGTAAATGAGGCGAATGATGTGAATGAGAAATCTTATAATTACTGAAAATTAAACATCAAGGTATGGGGGTAACAAGTATCACCTCTCAAATGATGGGGGCAATGTTACTTGGATGATGGGGGTGATGTCTCTGGGATGGTGAGGGTGATGTCCTGGGATGATGGGGGTGATGACGCTTGGATGATGACTCTGGGATGATGGGGTGATGTCTCGTGAATCATGGGTTTAAGATGCGAGGCTCTGTTCAGTTGCCATGGCAACTAGAGTTGTGAGATCGGAGTCGCATTGTAATTCAGCAGGCGGAGGAGAGAAGTGCTGATTCCGGGGTCGGCGAGAGTTCAGCGGCTGCCGCGCTCCCCGCTGACTGGTGCCTGCCGCGGCTTTTGAAGTCTTTTGAAGCTGTCGGCACCTTATTAAACCATGTCGAATCCGCACTGATCGGGAACATCCTGGAACAGGACTAGACTCGGCTCAATCACCGGCTCCAGACACGACCGTCCTCCTCACTTTCATCATTCACTGTTATCAGCTTGTAGATACATACGGGAATGAGAGGACTCTGTAACTGACAGCGGTCATTGTGACATGATGGAGGAAATGCTTCCAGAATCCAAGGAACACAGCACAAAAAGGAGACAAGACCCACCGCCACCACCACACAACCACTAATACCCCAGCTCCAACCCAACCAGTGAACACCGCCACTAACACCCAACCACTGACCACCCCTGCCACAACCCAGTGATCACTGCCTTCACCAGCCAACCACTGATCATGCCAGCTCCAACCGAACCAGTGATCAACACACCCAAACATTGACCACACCTCCCTCCTGTGATCACTACCAGAACAATTCAACCACTGATCACTGTAGCCGCTACCCAACCAGTGGTCACCACTACCACAACCCAACCACTGATCACCCCTGCCGCAACCCAAACAGTGATCACCCCCATCACCAGCCAACCACTGATCATGCCAGCTCCAGCCCAACCAGTGATCAACACCACCCAAACATTGACCACACCTGCCACATCCCAACCTTTGATGACCACCAGAACAATTCAACCACTGATCATTGTAGCTGCTACCCAATCGGTGATCAGCGCCACTACCACCCAACCACTGACCACCCCTGCCACAATCCAAGCAGTGATCACTGCCATCACCAGCCAACCACTGATCATGTCAGTTCCAACCCAACCAGTGATCAACACTACCCAAACATTAACCACACCTGCCACATCCCAACCTGTGATGACCACCAGAACAATTCAACACTGATCACTGTAGCTGCTACCCAAATAGTGATCACCACTACCTCAACCCAGCCACTGATCACCCCTGCCACAACCCAAACAGTGATCACTGCCATCACCAGCCAACCACTGATGATTCCAGCTCAACCAGTGATCAACAACACCCAAACATTGACCACACCTGCCACATCCCAACCTGTGATCACCACCAGAACAATTCAACCACTGATCACTGTAGCCACTACCCAGTGATCACCACTACCACAACCTAACCACTGATCACCCATGCCACAACCTAAACAGTGATCACCGCTATCAACAGCCAACCACTGATCATTCCAGCTCCAACCAGTGATCAACACCACCCAAACATTGACCACACCTGCCACATCCCAACCTGTGATCACCACCAGAACAATTCAACCACTGATCACTGTAGCTGCTACCCAATCGGTGATCACCGCCACTACCACCCAACCACTGACCACCCCTGCCACAATCCAAGCAGTGATCACCGCCATCACCAGCCAACCACTGATCATGTCAGCTTCAACCCAACCAGTGATCAACACCACCCAAACATTAACCACACCTGCCACATTCCAACCTGTGATGACCACCAGAACAATTCAACCACTGATCACTGTAGCCGCTACCCAACCAGTGATCACCACTACCACAACCCAGCCACTGATCACCCCTGCCACAACCCAAACAGTGATCACCGCCATCACCAGCCAACCACTGATGATGCCAGCTCCAACCCAACCAGTGATCAACACCACCCAAACATTGACCACACCTGCCACATCCCAACCTGTGATCACCACCAGAATAATTTAACCTCTGATCACTGTAGCCGCTACCCAACCAGTGATCACCACTACCACCACCCAACCACTGACCACCCCTGCCACAACCCAAACAGTGATCACCGCCATCATCAGCCAACCA
>JARQOD010000003.1:406012311-406050536 GCA_033576555.1 Oophaga sylvatica
TTTGTATAGAGGTGAGTGTGCCATGTATAATATATGGTATATACAGCGTAGTGTCGCATACACTGCTGTATTATACAATATACAACAGTTCTAATGCTCCATACCTAATATGCAGGATAATGTACAGTGTATATGATGTAACCTGTATAAGATGTGACATTGGCTTGCCCCCCCTAGTTTTGATCCTGGGTACGCCATGTCCAGCACACTTGCCCTATATCTGGCTGCCTCTTCCTCTAGGCGGCACCTGATTATTGTTGTGCTTCCTAGCTTGACCTGCTTGGTTCTTGCTCGGCTGCTCTCTGTACTCAGGTCCCTTACCTTGTGCTCTAACGTGCTTCCTAGCACGCGCACTGCCTTGCCTTGTACCCAGGCGTGCTTCTCACGCGCACCCTGCTTTGCCTCTTACCCTAGCGTGCCTTTCGGCATCTGCTATATGCAGCCCTGTCTGTTGCCTACCCTCATGTATACGCCTAACATTGTACTGCACTCTGCATACCCTCGTGCACACGCCTTGCACTGTCCTGTACTCTGCGTACCCCCGTGTACGTGCCTTGCACTGTCCTGTACTCTGCGTACCCCCGTGTACGTGCCTTGCACTGTCCTGTACTCTGCGTACCCCGTGTACGCGCCTTGCACTATCCTGTACTCTGCGTACCCCGTGTACGTGCCTTGCACTGTCCTGTACTCTGTGTACCCCCGTGTACGTGCCTTGCACTGTCCTGTACTCTGCGTACCCCGTGTACGTGCCTTGCACTGTCCTGTACTCTGCGTACCCCGTGTACGTGCCTTGCACTGTCCTGTACTCTGCGTACCCCCGTGTACGCGCCTTGCACTATCCTGTACTCTGCGTACCCCCGTGTACGTGCCTTGCACTGTCCTGTACTCTGCGTACCCCCGTGTACGTGCCTTGCACTGTCCTGTACTCTGCGTACCCCGTGTACGTGCCTTGCACTGTCCTGTACTCTGCGTACCCCGTGTACGTGCCTTGCACTGTCCTGTACTCTGCGTACCCCGTGTACGCGCCTTGCACTGTCCTGTACTCTGCGTACCCCCGTGTACGTGCCTTGCACTGTCCTGTACTCTGCGTACCCCCGTGTACGCGCCTTGCACTATCCTGTACATCTGCGTACTCCCATGTACGCGCCTTGCACTATCCTGTACTCTGCGTACCCCCGTGTACGCGCCTTGCACTATCCTGTACTCTGCGTACCCCGTGTACGTGCCTTGCACTGTCCTGTACTCTGTGTACCCCGTGTACGTGCCTTGCACTGTCCTGTACTCTGCGTACCCCGTGTACGTGCCTTGCACTGTCCTGTACTCTGCGTACCCCCGTGTACGTGCCTTGCACTGTCCTGTACTCTGCGTACCCCGTGTACGCGCCTTGCACTATCCTGTACTCTGCGTACCCCCGTGTACGTGCCTTGCACTGTCCTGTACTCTGCGTACCCCCGTGTACGTGCCTTGCACTGTCCTGTACTCTGCGTACCCCCGTGTACGTGCCTTGCACTGTCCTGTACTCTGCGTACCCCCGTGTACGTGCCTTGCACTGTCCTGTACTCTGCGTACCCCCGTGTACGCGCCTTGCACTGTCCTGTACTCTGCGTACCCCCGTGTACGTGCCTTGCACTGTCCTGTACTCTGCGTACCCCCGTGTACGCGCCTTGCACTATCCTGTACTCTGCGTACTCCCGTGTACGCGCCTTGCACTATCCTGTACTCTGCGTACCCCCGTGTACGCGCCTTGCACTATCCTGTACTCTGCGTACTCCCGTGTACGCGCCTTGCACTATCCTGTACTCTGCGTACCCCGTGTACGCGCCTTGCACTATCCTGTACTCTGCATGTTTCCGTGTCCACGCTTTGCTCACTTCCAAACCCTGCATAGTCTTGTCTTCTGTGAGCCGGCCACCTGGTTCCAGCAGATGTGGTACTTTATCCCACTGGGTAAATAATAATAAATAATGGGGTGTACACAGAGGAATTAACACGCAGCTGACCGTTGTGGAAGTACAAACTGTGACTGTGCGTCCTCATTAGTAAATTGGTGTGCGTCAAGGCAAGGTGACAAAATTCTGCTTTGCAGGAAGACGGATAGACTCCATGTCGTAATACCTTACATGGCAATGGAAGTAGAATGTTTTCAATGCTATGGCATATAATACGAGTTTGACACAATCCATGGATATATCCATGATAGGGGAAAATGTTCGCATCTGTGGGTAAAATTATAAGTGTTGGTAGCTGACGACCCACAGGAGCTCAATGTCTTCCCAAATTATGGATATATCATATTCATGTATGGTATGTATATCTTAAGAAACATCAGGATGATGAATACACCGCACTCTGAGAGACAAAATATAATGCTTGAAGGTTGTGTATTTATTACAAACTTAGGCAACACATTAGGACAAAAAGAAAAAGCGATCTTTAACGTTTCGGCTCCAACCGAGCCTTTATCAAAACATCGCTGTAAGACAAAAGCATAGCATAAGAACAAGAAAAATAAAAATAAAACTGAATAAATACAGATAAATATATACATATAAATACAGATAAATATATACATGTATCCCAATAGAGGATAGAAAACATAGAAAATAACAAAGAATGGAGAGCATATATACAACAGTCAGCAAAACGGACATGGAGTATTTGATAAGTACAGTCACTTGGAAAAATGAGTAGATCAAACACAATGAATAATTACCTCACAAATGTCCAGTGCCAGAGTATGAGAAAGTATTAGAGGAACCAAGATGATAATTCTGTATGGCTATAATGATAGAATATAAGGTAAATGGAGACATAAATATAGTTGAATCCAGATAGGTCACTAGAGGAGGAAGCCCAGAAAAAGAAAAAGAAAAAGGTGAAAGATACAACAATATACAGAGAGTAGTGTGAGTACTTGTAGTAGTGGTAGTATATTAAAAGCGGTAGTATATATTAAAAGCCGGAGGGATCCCCCAGAGTGTAAAAGGAGGGGGGGGGAGGTAACTACCAGTAATGAGGGCAGCTAATTAAGGTATAAGCAGATAGGCAGTACCATGAAGAAATCATATGCTAATACTACAGAAAATTGAATAAGGGATAATGTGTAAAAATGTGAGGTCAGTAATAGAAGGTACCTGGAATGAGGGAAGCACAAAGGGCATCAATATGTAATGGCAGTACACGGTCAGTGATAGTGGATGGCGCTAAAAAGAAAATCATCATGGTGGTCAAAAAAGACTGCAAAAAGGTCCTCGGTGTGGAAGGCTAAATGATAGCCAGTAAATACCTGAAGAAGCAGAGTCTCTATGGGCAGCGCTCCCGCGCTGTGCCCTGTGTGGATGCGCTATAGAAATGAGCATTAGCGCCTGTTTATACTTCCTGGTTTGCTAAAACCGGAAGTGGAGGGTCCTGACCGGAAGTGACGTCGCGTCACTGTAAGTGTGTGCTGCGCAGGCGTCATGTGATGAATGGGAGTAAATGATGATGAATAGGAACTATAGTATAAGGTTAAAAATACTAAAATGGGTCTGAAGGGGTCTGTTAAGGCTGTTGAAGTCTCTTAAATCCAGCTTTTAAAGCGGAGACAGGAATATTATGATGTTATGTGGTAGCGAAAATAAAGCCCCTAAAGGCCTTAATAGAGAAATAGATTGGTTGTCATAATGCTATACTAATCTCCTTTATATTGTTCACAGACCCGTTAAATCTTATTACTGTAGGTGAGTTGTATTCTTACCCCCCTAGGAATTGTCTGTCACTATAGTCACATATTGTATATATCGCCTCTTATATATGATTGACATGTAATATTCACAGTACTCTGTAGTTCTCATTTCTCTGCCTCACTATATGTGACCCATGCGCTTGATCCAGTGCCTCTTGCTTTTTTATTATTTTTTTCATTATCTATTTTGTATCATCTGTTATTTTTGTTCTTTTCCTCTTTGTGCTTTCCTAGCTCTCCTCCTATTGGCGCTTTTATGGCCCATCTACAATTATCTTCCTGTTGCCCACCTTTTTATCCTTCTTACTAACATTGCACCTATATGCTTTATTTTCGCTACCACATAACATCATAATATTCCTGTCTCCGCTTTAAAAGCTGGATTTAAGAGACTTCAACAGCCTTAACAGACCCCTTCAGACCCATTTTAGTATTTTTAACCTTATACTATAGTTCCTATTCATCATCATTTACTCCCATTCATCACATGACGCCTGCGCAGCACACACTTACAGTGACGCGACGTCACTTCCAGTCAGGACCCTCCACTTCCGGTTTTAGCAAACCAGGAAGTATAAACAGGCGCTAATGCTCATTTCTATAGCGCATCCACACAGGGCACAGCGCGGGAGCGCTGCCCATAGAGACTCTGCTTCTTCAGGTATTTACTGGCTATCATTTAGCCTTCCACACCGAGAACCTTTTTGCAGTCTTTTTTGACCACCATGATGATTTTCTTTTTAGCGCCATCCACTATCACTGACCGTGTACTGCCATCACATATTGATGCCCTTTGTGCTTCCCTCATTCCAGGTACCTTCTATTACTGACCTCACATTTTTACACATTATCCCTTATTCAATTTTCTGTAGTATCAGCATATGATCTCTTCATGGGACTGCCTATCTGCTTATACCTTAATTAGCTACCCTCATTACTGGTAGTTACCTCCCCCCCCCTCCTTTTACACTCTGGGGGATCCCTCCGGCTTTTAATATATACTACCGCTTTTAATATACTACCACTACTACAAGTACTCACACTACTCTCTGTATATTGTTGTATCTTTCACCTTTTTCTTTTTCTTTTTCTGGGCTTCCTCCTCTAGTGACCTATCTGGATTCAACTATATTTATGTCTCCATTTACCTTATATTCTATCATTATAGCCATACAGAATTATCATCTTGGTTCCTCTAATACTTTCTCATACTCTGGCACTGGACATTTGTGAGGTAATTATTCATTGTGTTTGATCTACTCATTTTTTCCAAGTGACTGTACTTATCAAATACTCCATGTCCGTTTTGCTGACTGTTGTATATATGCTCTCCATTCTTTGTTATTTTCTATGTTTTCTATCCTCTATTGGGATACATGTATATATTTATCTGTATTTATATGTATATATTTATCTGTATTTATTCAGTTTTATTTTTATTTTTCTTGTTCTTATGCTATGCTTTTGTCTTACAGCGATGTTTTGATAAAGGCTCGGTTGGAGCCGAAACGTTAAAGATCGCTTTTTCCTTTTTGTCCTAATGTGTTGCCTAAGTTTGTAATAAATACACAACCTTCAAGCATTATATTTTGTCTCTCAGAGTGCGGTGTATTCATCATCCTGATCTACAGGACCACTGGTCCATTACACCAGCACCTTTTCTAATTAGGCTGAGTGCACGTCATAATTCATTTATATCTTAAGAAACATGGCACTAATATCTTCCACCTGGGACCTCCAGGGGGCAAAAATCCTTAAGATCAGAGCACTTATAATTTTTGGTACCTGAGCCGCATCTCATTTATCAGCCCCAATCTGAGGTCACAGGGGGAGGTCAGTGGGAGAGTCCGGTATCTGATAAAATCAAGTTCAGACCTAGAACCCATGTTCAGTGCTAGGAGATACAGCTCGCTGTAAGGACTGTGCCATTTTCTCTTCAGACTGCTTCCCATCACAAGATCTGTGATATCAGGTCTAGTAACTTCCGTTTGCTTCTCCCTTTTATTATATGTGACTGTATATAGCGTATTGTCCTCTCTGTAACATCTCTTGTATATTTATAAGCGCTGACTAATTGTTATATTAAATATATGAAATGTAGCAGCGTCGTTCCTCTTGCTCTATAAACCGCACCCCTGAAGCCTCGTGAGGTCTCACGTTACCAGTAATGGGCGTCCAAACCGCCTATAATAAACAATTGTATTGGAAGCATAAATACTTGGAAGTGCACAATAACCGGCCTAATGAAAGCATCTGTGGCCTCATCCATCAATTGTATGATTGACCTGACGATTGGTGGCAGCGGTGGGAGATCTTCCTGATTTCTCTGACAAGGCGAATTATGTAAATGAGGCGAATGATGTGAATGAGAAATCTTATAATTACTGAAAATTAAACATCAAGGTATGGGGGTAACAAGTATCACCTCTCAAATGATGGGGGCAATGTTACTTGGATGATGGGGGTGATGTCTCTGGGATGGTGAGGGTGATGTCCTGGGATGATGGGGGTGATGACGCTTGGATGATGACTCTGGGATGATGGGGGTGATGTCTCGTGAATCATGGGTTTAAGATGCGAGGCTCTGTTCAGTTGCCATGGCAACTAGAGTTGTGAGATCGGAGTCGCATTGTAATTCAGCAGGCGGAGGAGAGAAGTGCTGATTCCGGGGTCGGCGAGAGTTCAGCGGCTGCCGCGCTCCCCGCTGACTGGTGCCTGCCGCGGCTTTTGAAGTCTTTTGAAGCTGTCGGCACCTTATTAAACCATGTCGAATCCGCACTGATCGGGAACATCCTGGAACAGGACTAGACTCGGCTCAATCACCGGCTCCAGACACGACCGTCCTCCTCACTTTCATCATTCACTGTTATCAGCTTGTAGATACATACGGGAATGAGAGGACTCTGTAACTGACAGCGGTCATTGTGACATGATGGAGGAAATGCTTCCAGAATCCAAGGAACACAGCACAAAAAGGAGACAAGACCCACCGCCACCACCACACAACCACTAATACCCCAGCTCCAACCCAACCAGTGAACACCGCCACTAACACCCAACCACTGACCACCCCTGCCACAACCCAGTGATCACTGCCTTCACCAGCCAACCACTGATCATGCCAGCTCCAACCGAACCAGTGATCAACACACCCAAACATTGACCACACCTCCCTCCTGTGATCACTACCAGAACAATTCAACCACTGATCACTGTAGCCGCTACCCAACCAGTGGTCACCACTACCACAACCCAACCACTGATCACCCCTGCCGCAACCCAAACAGTGATCACCCCCATCACCAGCCAACCACTGATCATGCCAGCTCCAGCCCAACCAGTGATCAACACCACCCAAACATTGACCACACCTGCCACATCCCAACCTTTGATGACCACCAGAACAATTCAACCACTGATCATTGTAGCTGCTACCCAATCGGTGATCAGCGCCACTACCACCCAACCACTGACCACCCCTGCCACAATCCAAGCAGTGATCACTGCCATCACCAGCCAACCACTGATCATGTCAGTTCCAACCCAACCAGTGATCAACACTACCCAAACATTAACCACACCTGCCACATCCCAACCTGTGATGACCACCAGAACAATTCAACACTGATCACTGTAGCTGCTACCCAAATAGTGATCACCACTACCTCAACCCAGCCACTGATCACCCCTGCCACAACCCAAACAGTGATCACTGCCATCACCAGCCAACCACTGATGATTCCAGCTCAACCAGTGATCAACAACACCCAAACATTGACCACACCTGCCACATCCCAACCTGTGATCACCACCAGAACAATTCAACCACTGATCACTGTAGCCACTACCCAGTGATCACCACTACCACAACCTAACCACTGATCACCCATGCCACAACCTAAACAGTGATCACCGCTATCAACAGCCAACCACTGATCATTCCAGCTCCAACCAGTGATCAACACCACCCAAACATTGACCACACCTGCCACATCCCAACCTGTGATCACCACCAGAACAATTCAACCACTGATCACTGTAGCTGCTACCCAATCGGTGATCACCGCCACTACCACCCAACCACTGATCACCCGTGCCACAACCCAAACAGTGATTACCGCCATCACCAGCCAACCACTGATCATGCCAGCTCCAACCCAACCAGTGATGAACATCACCCAAACATTGACCACACCTGCCACACCCCAACCTGTGATCACCACCAGAACAATTCAACCACTGATCATTGTAGCCGCTACCCAACCGGTGATCACCACTACTACCACTCAACCACTGACCACCCCTGCCACAACCCAAACAGTGATCACCGCCATCACCAGCCAATCACTAATCATGCCACCTCCAACCCAACCAGTGATCCAATCACCACCCAAACATTGACCACACCTGACACATCCCAACCTGTGATCAGCGCCACTGCAATTCAACCACTGATCACTGTAGCCGTTACCCAAGCAGTGATCACCACTACCACCACCCAACCACTGATCACCCCTGCCACAACCCAGTGATCACCGCCATCACCAGCCAACCACTGATCATGACAGCTCCAACCCAACCAGTGATCAACACCACACAAACATTGACCACACCTGCCACATCCCAACTTGTGATCACCACCACTACAATTCAACCATTGATTACCGTAGCCGCTACCCAACTGGTGATCACCGCCACCACCACCCAACCACTGATGACTGATGCTGTGACCAAACTGGTGATCCTCACCAACACGACCCAACCACTGATTGTGGAGACACGAGAGTCAGTGGGTGCTCTTGTCCACTGGCATGGCTGTCTTTAGAAATGCCGCACAGGCCATGGCTCATCCCACTGAACACCCGTACTCCTTCCCCCTAGGCAGAATACTACTCAGACAGCACAGGGTGAGGGTAACACACTGCATTAATACTTTATTGGATCACCAACAGTCAACAACATATAGTACATACCCAGCAAGCACACAATATGGTGCAAGTGACAGTTTCACCCTTCCACTGGCTGGCTGGGGTTAGAATCTCTGCGACATCAGGGCATCCAGGGCCTACTACCCCAACCAGTAGCACCACGTTTTTGGTGGGCACCCACAGAGAGCAGGTAGCAGCAAACTTAGGAAACCAACCGAGCACAGAGAGGTATGTTGCCAGGTGACCTGATTGTCCCAACCTGGATTCTCCAAATGTCTTTGTGGGTTCAGTGATAAGCAGTGGAGCAGATCTGTATTCCACAAGCTGGAGCCATGGTTCCTGGGTTGACGTCCTCTAGAGTCTGTCTGGAGATGCAGGCAGGCCCCTTTTATATTCCACAGTTCTTATTCAGGGCATGCTCTGAAGTCAGTAGGTAATCCCTCATTGTTCGATTATACTGCATATTTGTCCTTCAAATTGTGCAGAGTAGTACATCGCAGTGGGCTGATGCAATATGTATCGGCAGGCATTCCACAAATTACAGTCTCACATGAAACAATGGCTCGTCCCTTGACCTACTAAACAAATGAATAATACATCTGGCATAATTAAGAATAATTCACCCTCACATTAGTGTAAATTGTTGAATTAGCCAGGAGAGTAAATTAGCATCTGTGAATATATATTCCCTCATGGAAATATATGTGGATATTCCCTTAAGGAAACATACAGTATATTCCTTAAGTGAATACTGTATATGTTCACACACCCCCACACCAGTGATCAGATTGATCCTGTGTCGTCACACTGATCACAGCGGGCACCACCCAACCGGTGATGACCACTGTCACCAACCAACCACTGATCACCCCAGCTGATACCTTACTGTTGATCACCGCCACCACCAGCCAACCACCAATCAACCTAGCTGCAACTCAACCAGTGCTCACCGCCTCCACCACTGATCAACCCAGCTGCATCATAACCGGTAATCACCAACACCAGCCAATCACTGATCAATCCAGCTGCAATTCAAACGGTGATCAACATGACCGAACCACTGATCACCGTCACCATGACCTAACTGTTGATCACTGAAGCTGTGACCCAATCAGCAATCATTGACACAATGACCTAACTACTGATCCCTGCAGTCACTACCCAACCAGTAATCACTACCACCACCACCCAATCACTAATCACCCCAGCTGCAATCCAACCAGTGATCATTGCCACCATCACTCAACCACTGATCAGTCCAGCTGTAACCCAACTGCTGATCACCACCTTCACCAGTCAACCACTGATTCATCTCAGCTATGACTCATCCAGCAATCACCACCACCACCGAACCACTGATCACTGAAGCCATAACCAGTGATCAGAGCCACTATGACACGACCACTGATCACTCCAGCTGCATCTCAACCAGTGATTACCACAACCAAAACCCAACCACTGATTATTGCAGCTGCTACCCAATCGGTGATCATTACCACCAAGACCTAACCACTGATTATCCAAGCCATGACCCATCCATCGATCACCCCACAAATACTCAACCATTACTCATCTAAGCCACAAGTAGTGATCACTGCCACAGTGACCCAACCATTGATCACCACAGCAACCAAACTGGTGACCATCAACAATACGACTCAACCACTGATCACCGTCACCATGACCCAACCGTTGATAACTGAAGCCATAACCCAACCCGTGATCACCGATACCATGGCCCAACCACTGATCACCCCAGCCGCGACTCAACCGGTGACCACCACTAACACAACCCAACCAGCGAACACTAAATATATAATAGTATGGTGTCACTCTGCAAATATCTGAGATAAAGCCACATTATTCTGTGGATATATGTGATAAAGCCTAGTTATTCTTTGGATATCTGTGTTAAAGCTTCATTATTATACAGATATCCATAATAAAACCCCATTATTCTGAGGATATCCATGATAAAACCTTGTTACTCTGACCTTATCCATGACCAAATTCCACTATTCTGTGGATATCAATAATTAAGCTGCGTTACTCTGCAGATATCCTGTCATGACTCTGTTGTCGGGTGTCCCAGTACCAGGGGCTCCTTCCCTGTCCCTAACGCTAAGGGGTGCCCTAGCTCACCCTGCTCTCGAGATTACTTCTGATGTTGAAGACGCTGGGGCCACGTACCTTCCCGTAGCTCCTGAATGCGCCTTCAGTCTGTACACTTCCCTCACCCAGGGAAGAGGGGAGTAGTATTGTACCATAGTACACTAACCATCCTAACAAGGTAATACGAACAGGAGCAAGGTGGCACGGGGTGGTAGTCGAGGGCGAGTTCACTAAGTCACAGTCAGTGAGCACCCCGGCACCTGGTACATGAAAAGACAGGTGAAGTCCAAGTCCTGCGGCACAGTCAGTTACCTCCATCACGCGTTCACTTGGGTTGTAGGGAATCAGATCTCAGGAAAACACCACATACCACAATTCTGTTCCAACGGTGAAAATTTTACTGAACACGATGCAAATGAGACAATGTTTCCTGTACTTTCCCTACAGCCTATGTATGTGGTACGCCACTGGCTTCAATCCTGGTCCCGAACCTCGACTTTCTTCTGGGGTCGATCCCACTAGGCCAGCGTCCATCCACAATGACAGTCCACTTGGGGCAGCCTTTATCTCCACGACCGGGGAATCCTCTGTCCTCACTACGGTGCATGTCTTGCCCTGGGCAAACCTGCCCGGGCACGGCTTTAAGAGCAGGAAATCCTTCCCCTAAGTTTCTGAGGCTTTGCCCTTAACATTCTATCCCTAAGCAAAGTAATACATTTAATATCAAGTAAATGTCACACCATAATACAGCACATTACACATTACACGCATATTACATTTATAGTAACAAATAATAAGGTGCCACACGTGTTACATGTGTACAGTGCCCACAGGAGAGAGAAGGCAGTCGAGAGTTCCCGCCACCTCCTTACACTCCTCCCTCCTAAAATATGGTTGTCCCCGACCATGACAACACCTTTAACTAAAACTGTTAGAAATATTAAAACATTTAACATTTTTACAGTTCATGCAGTTTTATTGGTCAACCATGACCTCGGCTGGAGCCCCAGAGCCAAAAAGTTCAAGTTCCTTTTAAAGTGAGTCCGACTGACTCCTATCCTGTAGCTCCTGGGACCTGTCTTTACAAGGTACCACCTATCAACAGTTCAGAGATACCACATATCAGTTCGGGTCCATAGTCCAGTCCTTTCCTACTCTGGGTATCCTAACATAGGAGTCCAATAATAAAACAAACACACTGGCCCGGTGGCCATTTCAGCAATAGTCCATATAGTCCTGACCTGGCTCGCTCCTCAGGTCCTCCTGCACAGAGCTTTCCCCCTCCTTCCTTTTAGTAGACTACGGTCCCTTTAAAAACAAGTGCACTGCTTTTATACTTTCAGGGGAAAGTTCAGGGTTAAAACAATGAAAGTTCAAGGTTAAAACAGTTCAGTACATAAAGCAGTGGCACACACAGTCCATTTCATTCCAAGGGTGATTAACTCTTCTAGGGTTTTAGTCCCCTAATCTAGCAGGGGATGCGCAACCGTGCGCAAAGAAAACTTGGAGGAGGGGGAAAAACAAACATCAAGTTCTTCACTTGTGTGACTGCACTGGCCACCACTGACACCCAGTCCTGGTGCCATAAAGGAGTAAGTGATAGGCGGTCATGAAGAAGCGCTTAGGAAACAACCCTGGGGTGGACGGGCTGCCGGGTCTCCACTGCAGCTCCAGCCGAAAACCTCCGATGGAGGATGGGAGCAATGAGAAAATGGAAAATGGAGTTAAACCACAACGCGTTTCGTCGAAGGATCCATCTTCATCAAGTGGATGTTTCCACCTGATGAAGACGGATCCTCAGTCAAAAACGCATTGTGGTTTAACCCCATCTCTCGTCTGAGTCTCTTTCCTGCGCACCTAAGACCGTTTTCCATTTTCTCACTGGTGCCATAAAGGGCTCACTGCCCTATTAGGGGCGCTGAACAGTCTCTGCCATCCAGTAGGTGCAATCGGCACAACATCACTAAACTATGCCACATCAGTCTATGCATGGCCGCTGATAAGAGTAATGAGCCACATTTTGGCCCTGCACCACAATATATGTTTGAGCCGAGGATCCGCTGGAGGAGGACTCTCCACTATTTCTCCTACTCCGTCCCCTCTCTAGT
Source organism: Oophaga sylvatica (assembly GCA_033576555.1). Lineage (NCBI taxonomy): Eukaryota > Metazoa > Chordata > Amphibia > Anura > Dendrobatidae > Oophaga > Oophaga sylvatica. The sequence continues at coordinate 406,025,184 of JARQOD010000003.1, forward strand.
GGCAGTCCCATGGCTCTCAAAACTTCCTGCTCCGGTGACTCAACTGTGGCTGCCACATTCTGTCCAGGTGCAGCTGCAGGAGCTGCGACCGTTGAGGTCGACCGCACAACATATAGGGCTGCACACGCCCACCATTCCTCCCGGCTGGAGACCATCCTGACAGCCATCGCATATGGCCCCCGAGGTCCCTGTTCCTTGATGAACGATACCTGGTTCCGTTCCTGTATGGGGTCATCACAGCGAATAGACCCGTCGTTGACATAGACCTTCTCGCGGGTCTCGGGCTCATGGATGAAGACATATCCCTGGGTGGGATGGAAGTACTTGATATACCCGGAGGTGACCCAGTCTGACATGACTCCCCCACCGGGGCTCACGATCTGGCGCTCCCACCGCTTTTTCTCACTTTTCACTCCTTGAATCCACCGGTCCTCCTCAGGAGTGCATACCCTGGCCTCATCCACGTATGCACCGAGAGAGGCAGCAGCAGTCGGTGAAGAAGGCGGGGCCTAGGGAGGTGAGGGGGTAGGGGTTGAGGTGACAGTCTGGTCCGACGCGGTTTCTCTACTCATCGCCGCTGCCCCGGTGATGATCTTTTCACGCGACCGCGGGAGCTGCGAACTACGGTCGCAATGACCCCTCCAGCTTCTTGAGTCTTTCGTGTCTTTTCTGCTTTTTCCGGTTCCGCCACCCTTGTGAGATCCTCCTCTTCGACCTCTACAGCCTGCTTGTCCGACCGTCAAAAAGGGTGCCAGTCTCCGCCAGGGCCACAGATCGCTTCCAGTCCTGGCGCACAATGCCACCATGGAAAGACATGCTCTGTCTCCGCATATTATTATTAAGTAATGGCATCTCCTCTCCTGACACGCTGACTCATTCTCTAGGGTTCCTCCCATTCATGGGCGGAGTTTCTTCTGGCTGCTCCACCCATTTCCTCACACTCTGTTGTACAACCTGAAGCTTTCTCTTCGCCCGCACCCATTTCGGGCAGGCATTTATCACAGTGGGATGTGGCCTCGACGCAGGCCATGCCCTCCTTCATTCTAGCGCCAGTTTCTTTCCAGGATGCCCACAAAAGGCGGCACCATCCTTCATTTTCGCGCCACCAACTGTCTCCTTCTCGACAGTGTTTGACGCCTTCTTGAACCACAACTCAATCATCATTCCCGGGAATCTTTTCCACCAGTCCTGTAGCTGCAGGGCTTCGGTATTCGAACTTGCCGACTACGCCAAATGTAACAAGGTGGCACGGGGTGGTAGTCGTGGGCGAGTTCACTAAGTTACAGTCAGTGAGCACCCCAGAACCTTGTACATGAAAAGACAAGTGAAGTCCCAGTCCTGCGGAACAGTCAGTTACCTCCATCACATGTTCACTTTGGTTGTAGGGAATCAGATCTCAGGAAAACACCACAGACCACAGTTCTGTTCCAACAGTGAAAACTTTACTGAACACGATGCAAATGAGACAATGTTTCCTGTACTTTCCTTACAGTCTCTGTATGTGGTACACCATCGGCTTCAGTCCTGGTCCAGAACCCCGACTTTCTCCTGGGGTCGATCCTGCTAGGCCAGCGTCCGTCCATGATGACCGTCCACTTGGGGCAGCCTTTATTCCCTGCCCGGGCACTGCTTTAAGAGGAAGTCCTTCTAAGTTTCTGAGGCTTTGCACCATCCCCCTTTTAACTCCTCCCAACTATTAACCCTTAATATTCTATCCCTAAGCTAAGTAATACATTTAATATCAAGTAAATGTCACACCATAATACTTCACATTACACATTACAGCAATATTAGTTAAACAGCATATTGCATTTACAGTAACAAATAATAATAAGGTGCCGCTTGTGTTACATGTGTACAGTACCTCACAGGAGAGAGAAGTCAGTTGGGGGTCTCCACCACCTCCTTACACATACAAATATACTCACATTTAACAGCGGAATGCACCGGGGAGTGGAGGATGGGAAAAAATCAAAGTAGTAGAAGGAAAGAGAATTATCAGACTTAGTAAACCAAACAACAGTCAAAGAAAAATCCACCAGCCGCCTTCTCAAATAACCACCAACAACCTCCAGCCATGCAGCATGAGGATGTGAGTTAGTCAGGACCCAGTTTGTATAGGAGATGGGAGTGGCTAACAGTGAACAGCTGGGAGTCTTAATGCAGGAAAGCTTCCAGGAGCTCTCAACTGAGCAGATTAACCCCTGCACCGCTAAAAGAAATTTGCATTTTTTAATATGAAGGTGAAGTGCTTCTAAACAGTGCAGGAGTAAGAGAAATCAGATGCTGTGGTCTTCTGGATCCTCTGTTGCTGTAACACTGTGACATATCCATGATAAAGCCCCATTTTTCTGTGGATATCTGTGATAAAGCCTCATTATTTGTGATAAAGCCTCATTATTCTGTGGATATCCGTGATAAAGCCTCATTATTCTGTGGATATCTGTGATAAAGCCTCATTATTCTGTGGATATCTGTGATAAAGCCTTATTATTCTGTGGATATCTGTGATAAAGCTTCACTATACTGTGGATATTTGTGATAAAGCCTCATTATTCTGTGCATATCTGTGATAAATCGTCATTATTCTGTGGATATCTGTGATAAAGCCTCATTATTCTGTGGATATCCGTGATAAATCGGCATTATTCTGTGGACATCTGTGATAAAACCTCATTATTCCGTGGATTTCTGTGATAAAGTTTCATTATTCTGTGGATGTCTGTGATAAAGCCTCATTATACTGTGGATATCTGTGATAAAGCCTCATTATTCTGTGAATATCTGTGATAAAGCCTCATTATTCTGTGGATATCTGTGATAAATCGTCATTATTCTGTGGACATCTGTGATAAAACCTCATTATTCCGTGGATTTCTGTGATAAAGTCTCATTATTCTGTGGATGTCTGTGATAAAGCCTCATTATACTGTGGATACCTGTGATAAAGCCTCATTATTCCGTGGATATCTGTGATAAAGTCTCATTATTCTGTGGATGTCTGTGATAAAGCCTCATTATACTGTGGATATCTGTGATAAATCCTCATTATTCTGTGGATATCTGTGATAAATCCTCATTATTCTGTGGATATCTGTGATAAAGCCTCATTATACTGTGGATACTTGTGATAAAGCCTCATTTTTCTATGGATATCTGTGATAAAGTTGCGTTTCGGCAGGCTCATTCTCGCTGCCAGTGCTCTTCGACGCCCGGGGCCGTATCATTAGAGCTCATTCGCCCACTCCTCTCCATCCAGTGTTTTCATCTCTCTCTGGGGTCACCGATGTACATCTAGGGGAAAGCTGCACTAATCTGCCGCCTGTGGAGGGGAAAATCTGCCATCCTCTCGCTGATTAAACTTCTGTTGGCCCTTCAGGGACAAGTGAATGAAGAAGACAAAGTGATTGTGCCGCTGCTATAGATAATAACCCAGAGACGTGTGATACTGAGGCTGATACCATCAGCAGGAACAGCTGGAAACATAGTAAGTACACCGATGCTCAGAGTCCACACATATACACATACAGGAGATATACAGTATATGCAGAAACACAGTAATATATACAAATATATATAGGGTGTGTGTAGCCCTGGTGTTAGGCACACGCAGTACCCTGGAGAATGTGTGGAGAGATAGCAGTTTAATGCTCAATACCCATTCACTCAACATACACTAGACACACCCTTAGGGTAGTGTAGTCACTTGTGAGGGAGTGGTCAGGGTGTATTCGTTGAGTGATTAGTGTAGTCAGTTTCCTGTCCTCGGACAGAGCAGACGTGTGGAGTCTAGCTGGGACCTGGAGGGAGGAAGCAGTCCAGCCTGGCTCTATCAGCAGTTCAGCAAGTGGAGGCCAGTAAGGGCGAGATATAGATCACCTCAGCCTGGTCAGAGCTGTACCTCACTTGAAGACACTGATAAAGAAAGAAGAGCTTAGTGCAGATATACTTCAGTCTCCTGTCCCAAGGACAGTGAAAGGTTCAGAGACGTGCTCCTGCCTAGTGGATAACTGAGAGTCTGTTAACTAACTCTGAAGGAAGAGAAGAAGGGAGTGACTATATGACTTTTTGCAAGTGTGAGTGTTTATGCTACAAGCGAGGACAAGGCGAAAGGCACAGTGGAAAGGAATATTTGAAAAGTGCTTTTGGATTGAAGAAGTCCTGCACATTGTTACCGGTCACTGGGGACCGAAGGATCACTAAAGCTTCACGCTTAGTGGTAAGAAAACCAGAGACTTACCGGACCTTAGGTCGCGGCAAGCAGCCCCTAAATAGTCGGTACGTAACTGGGGTCAGGGGGAGTGAAGACTTTGAGTCAGTGCACGACAAGACAGGAATTTAGCTCTCTCACAGGAAGGCTCCGACCACAAAACTGACTGGGCGGTACAGCTATGGAATAGCTGGAGTTATAGAGGGAACTACGCTTCAGGCTGGTTGTACTCATCGTGTTGAAAGTAAAGGAGGCCCCTAACTTGTCCAGCTGCTATCTCGAAATACATTCTCCTTGGATCAGCCTCCCTGGGACCTGCCTTACCATCTTACAAGTAAAGGTATGGAAAGACGCTGACCGTGTGAGACTGAGTTATTTATCTGCATGCCTGCACAACCCTGCTTTGGCTACCGACCTGAGGGAAGAGTCCCACCTGTAGGGGACCTGACATCTAGCTGCCTCACCATCCCCTCAGAGATCTACAGCAGCGCTGGTACAAATTACCAGAAGACTACAGGTGGCGTCACGAACTGTATATATATCCCCTGTAAATATCCCCCCAACATACGCCTGACCGCCAGGGCCACAGACCGAGTCACCGCTACCTGTGACATCCCCATAGACTTCCACGGGCTCGGCTCTGAGTACCCCATTGCCCTGGAAACCCACAATTGTGGTGCGTGGTCGAGACAAATTGGCGTCACGAACAGGATACGAAACTCGCAAAATTGCGAGCCCTGTGTGCCTATGGAATTGTTTTTGTGAAAAAGAACTGTTTGCACTTTTGGCGCCAAAAATCGCCATCTTTGTCGCCATATTCGCGCCCTCAGGCGCTGGAGAAGAAGGTGGGCGTACCTTCGTGGGCGTGTACCCTCCAGTGGCGCGAAGAAAATGCCTGCCCTCTCAAAGTGCTATTACAACATGCGATCCTGCCCTACAGCAAAGGAGGTCCGCCTCCTCTTCACCTTCCCTGCGAGGAGGAGGAGACGCAAACCCCGCCTCCACGGAAGAGACCGGACGTCTCTGGAGGAAGATGAGAGAATCTTCTGGAACATCATGGAAGCAGGACGTGTGCAGCCGAGCAGGGAAGCGGAGGAAGGCAGGCCCCGTGCCCCAGCCAAGCTGCCACCAGCACCGGAGTCATCCGTGGTCCTGCACCTGCAGCAAGCATTGCTGGAAGTTGAAGAGGAAAATGCACGACTAAGAAAGATGATTTCGCCACAACTTGGATTTGAAGAGATCGAGAGACGCCGGCGTACCCTGGAGCAGCGGAGGCTGTGGGACGCGGTGATCTCTCCCTTCGATGATCCTCTACGTCTGGAGTTACCAAAACTTCTGCTGCCCAAGGCAAAGGAGCAACCGGAGGCTGCCCCCGAAAGTACCAATCCTGATCCCACCGGTGAAGCGGTGGAGGCGAAGGAGGTTGAGGAGGTACCGCCAGTTCCGGAACTCCCGCCCGGCCAGGAGGCCGCAGCAGATGATCGAACCCCGGCAGGGACACCGGAGGGGTCCTGTCCGTCGTTACCAGACGTCGACTGGGACGAGATGGCGCGCCTGGATGACGTCGCCTACACCGCCCAGTGGGAATGTGAGTGGCAGCGTCGTGAGGAGAAGCAGAAACGCCAGCAGGAGGAAGAGCGGGAAGCTCAGCGGAATCGTCAGCGGCAACATGCAGAGCTGATCGCGGACAAGGAGAGTGTCCGGAGAGAGAAAGGTACCCTGAGGGAACCGCGGCGGCAGGGGTGTGTGACTGAGTTCCAGCTCCGGAAGGGCTGGGGCTTCATCCGTGAACCGGGCCTCTACCCAGGGGTCTTTGTCAGCAGGCGTGACGTAGAATCCCACCTACCGCAAGGCCATCCCGGGAGGGACTTAGTTAATGGAGACATTGTCACGTACACACGGCACTGGGGAATGAAGGGATGGTATGCCCTTAACGTCACCATCGTCCGTGACCCCGTCCCCGACGCAGGTAACGTCACCACTACCGCAGCGTCCCCGTCTCCAGCTCAAGCAGTATCCGGCCGTGCCCCAGCATCGCCCCCTGCAGGCTCATCGCAAATGAAAGCAACATCTACATCGCAACATGCGACCCAGTTTCCATCGCAATCCATGACACGATCCATATCGTTAACTGTGACTCAGATTGAAACGCAATCGGTGTCTCGCAAGGAGAATGTACCCGTTGCGCCCCTGGAGGTTCGCACAAGAACTGTGGCGACTCAAACCCCAATAGCAGGTCACGACCTGTTAGTTCTGGGATCTAGGGATCACCGCATTGTTCCAGCCCCCGGGGTGGAAAATGTATTTGAAATAAATGAATAGTTAAACAGTAAAGAAAAACCGGTGAGATCCAGATAGGGGTCTACCATAAGTAATGTTATAAAAAGTTTAAGAATGTTTGCCAATTTTTGCACAAGTTAAATGTGTAAATAGCGTATATATATATGTGTTTTTCCCTATTATGTCTTATAATGGACTCAGAGGCTGAGGACTGAGCCAGCCCAAAAACTGTATCCTGTAAATAGTTGCACTAAGGTGCCTTTTAATGGTTTCACACGAAGCCTTGACTTACCTCTGAACAGAAAACCCGTGTGGTGTGGCACTGAGTGAGGTCTGCATTCGGATGTCCTGCAGCCCACCCAGGACCCACGTTGAAGGTTTGGTGCGGGTCCTTCACAAGAATACTGAGTATTTATTGAATGTTTTGATGCATTAATACTTTTTGTATTTTTCTATATTCAATGTGTTTTGTTCGCAACGTTCAAGACATCCTTACCTCCCGGATGGGACGAATTAATGTTTAATGTTGATGTTTTCATGCATAAACAAAACTGTCTCTTTGTATTTTACAGCCCGGAGTGCTGTCTTTTACCATGGGGGAATGTGTAGCCCTGGTGTTAGGCACACGCAGTACCCTGGAGAATGTGTGGAGAGATAGCAGTTTAATGCTCAATACCCATTCACTCAACATACACTAGACACACCCTTAGGGTAGTGTAGTCACTTGTGAGGGAGTGGTCAGGGTGTATTCGTTGAGTGATTAGTGTAGTCAGTTTCCTGTCCTCGGACAGAGCAGACGTGTGGAGTCTAGCTGGGACCTGGAGGGAGGAAGCAGTCCAGCCTGGCTCTATCAGCAGTTCAGCAAGTGGAGGCCAGTAAGGGCGAGATATAGATCACCTCAGCCTGGTCAGAGCTGTACCTCACTTGAAGACACTGATAAAGAAAGAAGAGCTTAGTGCAGATATACTTCAGTCTCCTGTCCCAAGGACAGTGAAAGGTTCAGAGACGTGCTCCTGCCTAGTGGATAACTGAGAGTCTGTTAACTAACTCTGAAGGAAGAGAAGAAGGGAGTGACTATATGACTTTTTGCAAGTGTGAGTGTTTATGCTACAAGCGAGGACAAGGCGAAAGGCACAGTGGAAAGGAATATTTGAAAAGTGCTTTTGGATTGAAGAAGTCCTGCACATTGTTACCGGTCACTGGGGACCGAAGGATCACTAAAGCTTCACGCATAGTGGTAAGAAAACCAGAGACTTACCGGACCTTAGGTCGCGGCAAGCAGCCCCTAAATAGTCGGTACGTAACTGGGGTCAGGGGGAGTGAAGACTTTGAGTCAGTGCACGACAAGACAGGAATTCAGCTCTCTCACAGGAAGGCTCCGACCACAAAACTGACTGGGCGGTACAGCTATGGAATAGCTGGAGTTATAGAGGGAACTACGCTTCAGGCTGGTTGTACTCATCGTGTTGAAAGTAAAGGAGGCCCCTAACTTGTCCAGCTGCTATCTCGAAATACATTCTCCTTGGATCAGCCTCCCTGGGACCTGCCTTACCATCTTACAAGTAAAGGTATGGAAAGACGCTGACCGTGTGAGACTGAGTTATTTATCTGCATGCCTGCACAACCCTGCTTTGGCTACCGACCTGAGGGAAGAGTCCCACCTGTAGGGGACCTGACATCTAGCTGCCTCACCATCCCCTCAGAGATCTACAGCAGCGCTGGTACAAATTACCAGAAGACTACAGGTGGCGTCACGAACTGTATATATATCCCCTGTAAATATCCCCCCCAACATACGCCTGACCGCCAGGGCCACAGACCGAGTCACCGCTACCTGTGACATCCCCATAGACTTCCACGGGCTCGGCTCTGAGTACCCCATTGCCCTGGAAACCCACAATTGTGGTGCGTGGTCGAGACAGGTGTACCGATAGATACATAGTAAATACTCTACACACATATAAAGCAGATACATGTGTAGATATACAGGATAAAAATTATATAAATAAAGATGAGGGCCGGCAGCACAACAAATAAACTGCTCAAAAGAGTGGAGAATTTCATTATTCCACAGTGTGAGGAACTAAGCCGACCGCCACACGGTAGCCCGGGTATCACAGCTTCTGATCCCACCGCCGCTACCAAATGTGAAGGACGACCCTCTTCCTCCCACGTCACCAATGGGGCGTAACTCCACAGGTACAGCTCTCCGGCGCCCCCTTTGTCTCTCAGGTCAGTAAGGGAACTGCACCTAGAGCAAATGGCCGCCGGGGAGGGTGTCCTGTTACCCACTGGGTATTCTAAGATTCGTGATCAGAGTAAAAGCATCAGCCCAAGATTAATTTTATGGTTTAATTGCCTTAAGTAACATAGTAACATAGTTATTAAGGTTGAAGGAAGACTTTAAGTCCATCTAGTTCAACCCATATCCTATCCTAACCTGCCCTAACATGTTGATCCAGAGGAAGGCAAAAACACCCCAAGTGGCAAACAGTAAGCTTCACATTGGGGAAAAAAATTCCTTCCCGACTCCACATACGGCAATCAGACTAGCTCCCTGGATCAACGCTGTATCTAGGAAACTAGTGAATATAGCCTGTAATATTATACTTTTCAAGAAAGGCATCCAGTCCCCTCTTAAATTTTAGTAAGGAATCACTCATTACAACATTAGACGGCAGAGAGTTCCATAGTCTCACTGCTCTTACAGTAAAGAATCTGCATCTGTGATTATGGCTAAACCTTCTTTCCTCCAGACGTAGAGGATGCCCCCTCGTCCCCGTCACAGGTCTAAGAGTAAAAAGATCATTAGAAAGGTCTTTGTACTGCCCCCTCATATATTTGTACATTGTAATAAGATCACCCCTAAGCCTTCGTTTTTCCAAACTAAATAACCCCAAGTGTAATAACCTGTCTTGGTATTGCAGACCCCCCAGTTCTCTAATAACCTTGGTCGCTCTTCTCTGCACCCGCTCCAGTTCAGCTATGTCTTTCTTATACACCGGAGACCAGAACTGCACACAGTATTCTAAGTGTGGTCGCACCAGTGACTTGTATAGAGGTAAAATTATGTTCTCCTCATGAGCATCTATGCCTCGTCTAATGCATCCCATTATTTTATTTGCCTTGGCAGCAGCTGCCTGACATTGGCCACTAAATGTGAGTTTGTCGTCCACCCATACACCCAAGTCTTTTTCAGTGACAGTTTTGCCCAGTGTTTTACAATTAAGCACATAATTATACATCTTATTTGTTCTACCCAAGTGCATGACCTTACATTTATCCCCATTAAAGCTCATTTGCCATTTATCAGCCCAAGCTTCTAGTTTACATAAATCCTCCTGTAATATAAAATTATCCTCCTCTGTATTTATTACCCTGCAGAGTTTAGTGTCATCTGCAAATATTGAAATACTACTCTGTATGCTCCCTACAAGGTCATTAATAAATATGTTAAAGAGAAGCGGCCCCAATACTGACCCCTGTGGTACCCCACTGCTAACCGTGACCCAGTCCGAGTGTGCTCCATTAATAACCACCCTTTGTTTCCTATCCATGAGCCAGTTCTTAACCCACTTACACATATTTTCCCCTATCCCCATTGTTCTCATTTTATGTATCAACCTTTTGTGTGGCACTGTATCAAAAGCTTTTGAGAAGTCCATGAACACCACGTCCACTGCATTCCCTTGGTCCAGTCCTGAACTTACCCCTTCATAAAAGCTTATCAGATTAGTCTGACAAGAACGGTCCCTCGTAAACCCATGCTGATACTGTGTCATGAGGTTATTCAGCTTCAGATACTCCAATATAGTATCCCTTAAAAAACCCTCCAGGATTTTACCCACAGTAGATGTTAAGCTCACTGGCCTATAATTTCCAGGTTCAGTTTTTGCCCCCTTTTTGAATATTGGCACCACATTTGCTATACGCCAGTCCTCTGGTACAGACCCCGTTATTATGGAATCTTTAAAGATTAAAAATAAAGGTCTATCTATAACTGTACTTAATTCCTGCAGTACTCGGGGGTGTATCCCATCCGGGCCCGGGGATTTGTCAACTTTAGTGATTTTTAGACGCCGCCGTACTTCCTGCTGGGTTAAGCATGTGACATTTAATGGAGACATTTTTTTATCTCTGATCATGTTATCTGTCATGGGATTTTCTTGTGTAAATACAAAGGGCGCACTAGATAATTACAGAAATATACAGTAAAGCTATACAACGTAATTACAATGGATTTGCAGTCAGAGTAAAAATACCACAATAATGTACAAGGCTTAAAGGTATTAGCTAGAGATCAATATTACCAGGTTGTATGGACATGGGGAGGCAGGGAGCTCTGCGATCCCCAGGTGAAAGTATTAGTTGCTGGACAGTCCCCCAAAACGTGTGCCGCTGCTCTCTTGGCAGGTCTGTCCCTTGTGCTTCTTGCTGCTGTGAGAAAATGGAAGCAGTCTGCCCATAGCTCACAATTCTTAAACCTGCTAGGCCCCTCCCCTTTGCTTTGAAGCACGCATATTAACCGGCTTGCAATTCATATGGAGCAGGAAATTCTGGCTTGGCAAGAATTACTTAACATACTAATGATCTTCTTATTCAGACACGGGCCTAAACTAATTAGCATACTAAAGCCCTTTTGATTCATAGTGGACATCAAAACCGGTCGTACTGGATATGCTAACAGGCCCTGTGTAGTTAGCAGTCTGTGGCTCTGTGAACCGACAAGATGGAGGCTGGTATAGGCCCTATCTAAGATGGTGGCGGTCCCGACCTCACACCTCCCTGCTTTTGAGGGCGCTAAGGGGTATCACATTCCTGTGTTCCCCCATGCGCCCTACTGCACCCTCTCCTTGGCTAGGGTGGCAGATCCAGGAGGGCTTCTGCCTCTCTGTCCTCTGGAAGGTTGCACACTGGGTGGGCATAAGCCTCCCGCTCATGATGAGCCTTCATCATGTTCACATGGAAGGCCTTCCTCCTTCCACGGGCGTGGTCCAGGGTGACCAGGTAGGTGACGGCGTTGAGCTGCTCGTGCACAAGATACGAACCCTCCCAGGCCGCCTGAAGCTTGTTTTGAGGTACGGGGACCAGTACCCACACCTTTTGACCCACCTGGTAGGTCCGCTCACAAGCATTCTGGTCGTACCATCGCTTCTGGAAATAGAGACATCCCTGTATCAGAAGCCAATCGACCGTCCAACATACCTTAAATGGGACAGTTTCCATCCAAAACACATAAAAAACTCTATTGTCTACAGCCAAGCCATCAGATACAATCGTATATGTTCCAACCCTATGGATAGAGATGAACACCTTATTCGCCTCAGAAAGACCTTTTTGAACCAGGGCTACCATCCAAGAACAATTGAAAACCAAATTACAAGAGCCACCAGAATATCAAGGAATCACCTGCTACATTACAAAGCTAAAGAAGAAAACAACCGGGTGCCTCTAGTGGTCACCTACAATCCAAATCTGGAGATGCTAAGGGGAGCTGCACGGAAACTACAACCTTTACTACAAAAAGATGCCCGATTACAATCCATATTTCCAGACCCCCCACTACTGTGTTTTAGGCAGCCCCCAAATCTAAGAAGCATCATTGTCAAAAGCTCCCTGTCCTCCCCAACAGCTGCAGGAACCTTTCCTTGCAACAAGAAGAAATGCAAAACCTGTGCATCTATAATGACCACGGACAAGATAAAGATCCCCAACTCCCATCAGGACTACAAGATCCCAGGTACTTTCAGCTGCATCATATCTAATGTGGTGTACCTAATTATTTGTACGAAATGTCCAACTGGGGGTCTGTATGTGGGGGAGACCGGGCAAAAACTGAGAACAAGGATGAATTCTCATCGCCACACAATAAGAGAAAAAAGAATGGATTTACCTGTGGCAAAACACTTTTGTATGCCCGGTCATAGCATGATGGACATGAAATTACTTGTATTAAAATCTAACTTCAAATCTGAGAAAGATAGAAAGGTTTGGGAATATAAACTTATGATGACCTTTGACACTCTTAGTGCTGGAATGAATATATCCCAAGGTTTAATGTCTTTCTACATCAATTAAGGAATCTGCTTCTCTGACCTTCTAGGGGCATCAAAACACAATAGCAGACTCCAATCAGAGGGTAATAAAACTTTCACTCCTTATCTATGAACTGTTCCAATATTTATGTTCATCCCTCTGCCATAATGACAGTTCTGCTTCACGTCACTTGTCTTACCTATTGCATTATTCCTGTGTCCTGTTGTGTATAAATATGTGATTCTTCAGATTTTGTATTAGTCTAGCCTGATGAAGAGACCTGAGTAGTCTCGAAAGCTTGCAATTTGTTACCATCTTTTCAGTTAGCCATTAAAAGGTATCAACCACTGAGGACTCTCAAGTCTAAATATTTTTCTATCTACTGGCTAACACGGTACGAAGATACACATCTTTCCTATATATACATTATGATGACCCCAGAGCTCCCTATTTACAGTTTAACCCCACAGCTCCCTATATACAGTATGATGACCCCACAACTCCATGTATAAAGTATGATGACCATACAGCTCCTTATATACAGTATGATGACCCCACAACTTCCTATATACAGTTGACCCAACAGCTCCCTATATACAGTATGATGATCCCACAACTCATTATATACAGCATGACCCCACAGCTCCTTATATACAGTATGATGACCCCACAGCTCCCTGTATACAGTATGATGACCACACAACTCATCATATATAGTATGATGACCCCACAGCTCCTTATATACAGTATGATGACTCCACAACTCCCTGTATACAGTATGATGATCCCACAACTCCCTGTATACAGTATGGATGAGATGAGATGATACATTGACCTCATTTCTGTTTTTATATAAAGTGGGGTGTCAGGTTATATCTAATAAAATGCGTATAAATCTCCAAGATCCTATCCCAATAAGTAGTAGGTGTAGTATAATAATAATATTAGCAAATACATCCAATTAAAAATAAAGTTCATCTGATTTGCTATGTCGTTTCCCACATGTGCAGGGCATTGCAGTAGCTTAGATATCTATGGTTACAACTACTCATATAATAACAGTTAGTTAGTGTTTAGCGGGCATAACCATGGATACCTAATCTACTGCAATGCCCTGCACATGGGGTAAGCTACATAGAGAATCAGAAGAACTATACTATAGTTCTAATAGGAGGTATTTGCTAATATTACTGATATTATACCTACTACATATTAGGATAGGATGTTGGAGATGGAAATACCCCTTTAAGTTGCCATCAATCAAACATTTGTTAGGACCCCAGCTGTTCCAATTCTCTACTACGGTATATATGAACACTCAGCTGGCCTAGGAACGTACGTGCTTCCAATAGGAGTGGGGAGTAAAGCCCCCGTCTCACATAGCGATACACCAGCGATCCCGACAACGATCAGGATCGCTGGTGTGTCGCTACATGATCGCTGCTGAGCTGCCAAACAGGCAGCGATCGACATTGCGGGTAATGTTGCCTAGTTACCCGCAGTGTACCTTGGATACCAGCGCCCTGATGCAGGGAGCTAGTAACCAAGGTACACGTCGGGTTTCCAGGCGCTGCGCGGTGCCTGGAAACCCGCTGTTTACCTTGGATACCAGCTCCCTGCATCAGGGTGCTGGTATCCAAGGTACACATCGGGTTTCCAGGCACAGCCCCGCGCCTGGAAACCCGCTGTGTACCTTGGTTACCAGCGGATCGCTGGTCTCCCACCTGTCACACGCAGCGATGCGTGCCTGCCAGCGGGAGACCAGCGATCAAAAAAATGTCCAGGACATTCAGCGACGATCAGCGATACCCGGCAGGGGGGCTGATCGTCGCTGAATGTCACACACAGCGATATCGCAGGGGAGATCGCTGCTGCGTCACAAAACTAGTGACTCCGCAGCGATCTCGCTAGCGAGATCGCTGTGTGAGACGAGGGCTTAAGTCATTACCAGACACTAATGATGGATTATCTCACAGGAGAGGAAGAGGATCAGTAGTTGACGTTCAAAGAGCCTGATCCTTTTCTCCACCTCTGGGGAGATTCGGAAGGTCCTGTTATACATTAATTGCTCTCTTGGACCTGCAAAAATTATCAAATTGTGTTGACTTCTCTCTAATGTGCACAGAGGTCTTTAGTGTGAGTCTCATGGCTGGTCCAGTGAGTCTCCATTGCCCAAGATCCCAAATACACCAGGAGCTGCCATTGTTGGGAGGGGGGGTAGATAGATGATAGATAGTAGATAATAGATAGATAGTAGATAGATTTGGGATAGATAGCAGATAGATAGATATGGGATAGATAGATAATTGATTGATTGATAGATAGACGGACAGATAGTAAAATCCCATTTATTTTGCATCTTGTTCCCTGGTTCCTTTGCTGCCACATGAGTGCAGCAGGTCGCAGAGGGGATACTCTGCAGTAGACGACCCCCTGCACCTCCAGCACTGGAGACCCTGCACACAGCTCTCCTTGAGGACTTGCTGCCAGCCTCCTCCACAGCTGCTGCGTCTCCTAGAAGGAGCCTGGCCATGCTGCATATGGCTGCTACAAAGCTTTGGATGTAAAGTTTTTCTCCAGCAGCAATTTGTCCATTCATTGATATGGCAGCTCAGTAAAGTGAATGCAGAGGGAGGAGACCCTTTTCTCCTTACCTCCCCCCAGCACATTCTCCTGCTACTAATGTGACTTCACTGTCCTTTGATTTGGGAAGTAGCTGATTGGCTGGAAGGGCTTAAGCACATTCAGAGCAGGAGCTTTGTGTCACTTGAAGTTGTACAGATTTTAGTGTGGAGTCAGCAATCAGGGGTGTTTAGTCTGCTGCAGAGCAATGAGAGGTGGAAGAGGAGCTCACAGGTGAGGGAACAAGACTGCAGAATGGCCCCTGGCCAGATTGCCCTCAATATTAGTAACACTGCAGGGGTCCCCGGAGCCTCTGGGCCCCTGTGCAGCCGCACATGCGGTATGTCCGCCCGTGCCTCGACCCACCATAGTTCATCTCTTTAGTCACCTGACCCTCACGTTTACGGCGAACGGAGGTGACAATAACGTAGGCTCCGGAGGAGCCACAAATCTCCAGAGCACCGACCTGTGGAATGAGTTGTGTATGTGCATTACTGGGGGTAACTCCAGCTGGAAAGTCCCCGGGCCGAGAATGGCCGACACCCGATACGGCCCGATCACCCTAGAACTCCAGGTCTCAGTAGCACACCCACACGTACTTGTTCACACACAGGTCCGGGCCTGAACGTTTATTTCCATGCACACGTTTGCCACAAGATGGTGAACTCTTTGAGGAACCGACAACAGAGGCGTCCCCCTGTGTCACCAAACTCATACCCCCACTATGCACAGAGGTAACCACCACCCTCTCCTGACCTCTCCTCCTAAGAGGACTCTGACACTAAGGGTTAACTTGTGGAGAAGGTTGAGTCTTGCCCCTACTCCCTGGCAGCACCTCTGCTGCCCCCACCAGAGAAGAAGGGGTCGGTTGCAGAAAGACAGCAGAGATCATAGCTCCCGGGCAACAGTCCTCACACGACTGGTCCCAGCTGACTACTTCTTTCGACCGCCAATCTATGAACGGGTTGTGTTTTTTCAACCAAGGGAGGCCTAAGACGATGGGAGTTGGCATACCCTCCAAGATGTAGCACGACAGGGACTCTTCATGACGAGTCCCTATATGCAGGTGTATATCATCTATAACTTGGGTCACCCTCCCTGGCTGAGTGGGACAGAGTCAATGGCCTGAACGCTTAGGGGTCTCGCCAGCATCCTACTCTTCAGGCCGTGGGTCTGGACAAAGCGAGCATCCACCAAATTGACTCCCACTCCACTGTCCACAAGCACCGGTACAGTCTCAGTTACCCCGCCAACCATCACTTCAGCAGGTAAGGTATACTGAGAAGAAAAAATGGAGGAAATATACACACCCTGGTCGCCTCCTTCCACACGACCAGGGGGACTCGGCTTTTTACATGGTGCAGGTACTTTGGCGCGAGCTGGGCAGACATTGATAAAATGACTAGTCTGCCCACAGTAAAAGCATGCCCCCATACCATGGCGAACTGCAGGCAACCTCGTTTGAGATACAACTCCTCCCACCTGCATGGGTTCGACCATTTGCACCGATGTGTCCTCCTCCCTAGCAAGGACAACAGGGGGCAGATTTGGTATATGCCTGTCCCTGAGGCATCTATACACCCAGAAACAAGGGACACGGTGGCCTCCCAACAACCTGGGAACAGCGTACTGCACCAGAGTATCCTGCAGACTAAGTGACAGACCCTGACAAAAATTGCTCCTAAGGGCAGGGTAATTCCACTGCGTGTCAGTGGCCCACCTCTTAAGCTCTGAGCAGTACGCCTCAGCCGGCCGGCTCCCCTGCTTGAGACGAGAGACGAGACTCAGCCAGGGAGACATCAGGATCCCCATACACCAGTGCCAATGCCACGAAAAACTCATCCACCGATCGCAAAGATGGTGAATCGGTCGGCAGGGAGAAGGTCCAGGATTGGGGATCACCCTTAAGGGAGACTATGATTCCCACAAGCGGTTCCTTACTCCCTGATGAACGATGGTGAAGCCTGAAGTACAGCTTGCAGGCTACTTTAAAAACCAAAAACTTATCTCTCCCTCCAGAGAACAAGTCAGGGAGAGATATTTTGGGTTCCGGCAGAGCCTGCAACTGAGCCGAGTCCCAGATCCCCGTCAACTGCTGAGGCAGCTGCATCACCTGACCCTGCAGCTCCTTAAGCTCATCAGTGAGGGTCTGGATCAGTTGGGCGAAGGCCTGCAGCTGAGCCATTGCTCACCAGAAAATGTGGTGGTTAGTGATAATGTCACAAAGTGTGACTCGACCGAACAGGTGGTCGGTCAACGGACGGCACAAGTCACTCACAACGGGATGGGAAAGGCGAGAGGAGGGCCCTAACAGAAGGGAATGAGGGATGGTCACCACCTGAGCCTGTCCCTGCACTCCCTAACGCCCTATGCAGGTCCTTCCCCCCGCCGCAGTCAGGAAACCTCGTCCCTAGATGTCACCTGTAACTGCCCTGGCTAGTGCACTTGCTGGCAAGGAGCACTAGCCTCACCTCTGCAGATAATAAACACAGAGGAAAGTGACAAACATCAATGGGACAAGTGTTGTGAATGTGTAAGAAATGAATTCTGAGCAGAAGCTCCCTCTGGTGGTTACAAACAGTACTGAACCATTCAATGAGGATTGGCAATCAGGAGTTACAGACTGGTCTTATATAAGGGAGGTTCCCTCCCATCATGGTTGCCGGTGATCAATTGTTCTTGCCTCAACTGTGGTTCCTGGTTCACTTTGAAGCTTGCTGAGTCTTGCCTGCATCTTCTGCTATCAGATAAGATATTTTTGCTTTTATTTTTGTGCTTGCTTTTTGCATTGTTCCCTGCACTTCTGTGGAGGTCAGTCAGGTCCCATCCAGGGGCTTGTGCTCCTCTCAGTTTATCTGAGCCACTGTTATTTGTTCATTTGCCTTTTCCAGTTTTTTCAGTGGCTGCGGCTTAGTTTTGTTACACCAGAGAACTAATTTAGGTGGTAGAGGTTGTGTGATCTCAGGTGTTTTTGCAATTAGTAGAGTTGGTATTTTTTAGGGTTTTTTGGAATGCAGTAAGTGTCCTTCCTATCCTTTTCTTTCTAGGAAGATTGGGCCCCAACGTTTGCTCATACTATTTTCTGTCTGTGTCTGTATTTCCTTATATGTTTGGGGGCTTCCTATGTTCTTTGGGGATCTGCTCCGGGGCAGATAGCTTTCCTCTTTCTATCCTTAGGTGTAGTTAACCTCTCAGGCTGTGACGAGGCGTCTAGGACCAACTTAGGAACGCTCCACGGCTGCCTTTAGTTGTGGTGGTTAGTCAGGGTACTGCAATCCAGTAGATTCCAACCTCTCTGGTGTATTGCCGTTTTTGCCTGCTCTCCTCAGCTACCAAATCATAACAGTATCACCGGCCAAACTGAAAATTATATGGTACTCAACAGAAGGGAAAAGTAGTAAAAGGAAAAAGAAAAAAGGAAGTTGTCAGAAATTTTTTTATTTATTTCTCTGTTTGTTGCATTTTTTCCCTCTTTTTCTCTGGCTGCTGAGGACGATTTTTTTTTTTCTCTCAATGGAGTTTGCACAGTTGTCTGGCCGTGTGGATCAGCTTGCCACTGAAGTTCGGAGTATTGCTACCTATCTTGCAGGGTTGCCGGTTGTGGAACCTAGGTTCCCCATGCCAGATTTATTTTTGGGGGATCGAGCTAAATTTCTGAATTTCAAAAATAACTGTAAGTTGTTTTTTGCCTTAAAACCTAAGTCCTCAGGGAACGCAGCACAGCAGATTCAAATTGTCATCTCTCTCCTGCGCGGCGATCCTCAGGATTGGGCTTTTTCCCTGACACCTGGGGACCCTGTTTTGAGTAATGTTGATGCATTTTTTCTGGCTCTGGGGTTATTGTACGATGAACCTAATGTCACTGATCAAGCTGAAAAAACCTTGTTGGCATTAAATCAGGGCTTGAGGATGCTGAGTTGTACTGTCAGAAATTCCAAAAGTGGGCAGTCTTGACCAAATGGAATGATGATGCTTTGGCAGCCCTTTTTCGGAAGGGTCTGTCAGAGAATGTAAAAGATGTTATGGTGGGTTTCCCAGCTCCCTCTGGTCTCAATGATTCTATGTCATTAGCGATTCAAATTGACAGACGTTTGCGTGAGCGGAGAGGTATGCGTGGAATAGTGTTGCCTTGTGAACCAGCTTCTGAACCCATGCAGCGTGATAGAGTGGCTTCTGGGGCACAGCGTCATGAGATTCGAAAACGCAATGGGTTATGTTTCTACTGTGGTGACGCCTCTCATGCTATTTCAGTCTGCCCTAAGCGGGGAAGACGTTTTGCACGCTCAGTTGTCTTGGGTAGTGTTCAGACTAAATTTCTGTTGACTGTTACCCTGATTTGCTCCCTGTCCACATTTTCTACTCAGGCTTTTATTGATTCGGGAGCAGCTATTAACCTGATGGATTTTGATTTTGCTAAACATTGTGGGTTTCCCTTGATACCCCTACGGAAGTCTATTCCCCTACTGGGGATTGATTCTACCCCTTTGGCTGAGAATAAACCCCAGTTCTCTACTCAGGTGATAATGAGGGTTGAACCTGATCATCAGGAGAGTTGCAAATTTTTGGTGCTGTATAATCTGCATGACATTATTGTACTAGGTTTCCCTTGGTTACAGTCTCATAATCCTGATTTGGATTGGAAATCTGTGTCTGTAACGAGTTGGGGCTGCCAATGTGTTAATGCCAACACTCCTGTTTTTTCTGCCTCTCCCCAGGCTCAGGATGTTCCTGACTTTTTGACTGATTTTTCTGATGTGTTTAGCGAAAGTAAATCTGCATCCTTGCCCCCCATAGGAGCTATGACTGCGCTATTGAATTAGTGCCTGGTAGTAAATTCCCTAAAGGTCGCCTTTTTAACTTGTCTGTACCTGAACATGACGCTATGCGGTCTTATATCAAGGAGTCATTGGAGAAGTCATATCAGACCATCCTCTTCCCCCTTGGGTGCCGGTTTTTTCTTTGTGGCCAAAAAGGATGGTTCATTAAGGCCGTGTATTGATTATCGTCTCTTGAACAATATCACTGTGAAATATCAATATCCGTTACCCTTGATTTCTGACCTGTTTTCCAGGGTGAAAAGTGCTACTTGGTTTACCAAGCTTGACCTCAGGGGGGCGTATAACCTTATTCGCATTAAGCACAGGGATGAATGGAAGACGGCGTTTAATACCCCATCGGGGCATTTTGAGTACCTTGTGATGCCCTTTGGGCTCACTAATGCTTCTTCCGTCTTCCAGTCCTTCATGAATGACATTTTCAGGGATTTTGTGGATAAATTTCTGATTGTTTTTTTGGATGATATCTTGATTTTTTCCAATGACTGGGACTCTCATGTGAAACATGTTCGGACTGTGTTCCAGATTTTGAGAGAGAATGCTCTGTATGTGAAGGGATCAAAGTGTCTTTTTGGCGTACAGAGGATCTCATTTCTGGAATTCATTTTGTCCCCATCTGTTATTGAAATGGACCCGGTTAAGGTTCAGGCCATCTGTGATTTGGTCCAACCTACTTCATTAACCCCTTCACCCCCAAGGGTGGTTTGCACGTTAATGACCGGGCCAATTTTTACAATTCTGACCACTGTCTCTTTATGAGGTTATAACTCTGGAACGCTTCAACGGATCTTCGCGATTCTGAGATTGTTTTCTCGTGACATATTGTACTTTATGTTAGTGGTAAAATTTCTTCCATATAACTTGCGTTTATTTATGAAAAAAATGCAAATATGGTGAAAATTTGGAAAATTTAGCAATTTTCAAACTTTGAATTTTTATTCCCTTAAAACAGAGAAATATGTCACAGAAAATAGTTAACAAATAGCATTTCCCACATGTCTACTTTACATCAGCACAATTTTGGAACCAAAATTTTTTTTTGTTACGAAGTTATAAGGGTTAAATTTGACCAGCGATTTCTCATTTTTACATCAAAATGTACAAAGCCATTTTTTTTAGGGACCACCTCATATTTGAAGTCACTTTGAGGGGTCTATATAGCAGAAAATACCCAAAAGTGACACCATTGTAAAAACTACACCCCTCAAGGTTCTCAAAACCACATTCAAAAAGTTTATTAACCCTTCAGGTGCTTCACAGGAGCTGAAGCAACGTGGAAGGAAAAAATGAACATTTTACTTTTTAGTCACAAAAACTATCTTTTACAAACATTTTTTTTAATATTCACAAGGGAAAAAAGGAGAAAATGGACCGATAAAGTTGTTGTGCAATTTCTCCTGAGTACGCCGATACCCCATATGTGAGGGAAAACCACTGTTTGGGCGCACGGCAGGGCTCGGAATGGAAGGAGCGCAGTTTGACTTTTCCAAACCAAAATTGGCTGGAATTGCGAACGAACGCCATGTCGCGTTTGGAGAGGCCCTGATATGCCTAAACAGTGGAAACCCCCCACATGTGACCCCATTTTGGAAACTAGACCCCCTAAGGAACTTATCTAGATGTGTGGTGAGCACTTTGAACCCCAAGTACTTCACGCAAGTTTATAATGTAGAGTCGTGAAAAAAAAAAATCATATTTTTTCAACAAGCATGATGTTTTAGTCCCCAATTTTTTATTTTCCCAAGGGTAAGAGGAGAAATTGGACCACAAAAGTTGTTGTCCAACTTGTCCTGAGTACGCTGATACCCCATATGTGGGGGGGAACCACTGTTTGGGCGCACGGCAGGGCTTGAAAGGGAAGGAGCGCCGTTTGACTTTTCCAAACCAAAATTGGCTGGACTTGCGAACGAACGCCATGTCGCGTTTGGAGGGCACCTGATGTGCCTAAACAGTGGAAACCCCTAACATGTGACCCCATTTTGGAAACTAGACCCCTAAGGAACTTATCTAGATGTGTGGTGAGCACTTTGAACCCCCAAGTGCTTCACGCAAGTTTGTAATGTAGAGCCGTGAAGAAAAAAAATCATATTTATTTTTTTCCACAAGCATGATGTTTTAGTCCCCAATTTTTTATTTTCCCAAGGGTAAGAGGAGAAATTGGACCACAAAAGTTGTTGTACAACTTGTCCTGAGTATGCTGATACCCCATATGTGGGGGGGAACCACTGTTTGGGCGCACGGCAGGGCTCGAAAGGGAAGGAGCGCCGTTTGACTTTTCCAAACCAAAATTGGCTGGAATTGCGAACGAACGCCATGTCGCGTTTGGAGGGCCCCTGATGTGCCTAAACAGTGGAAACCCCCCACTTGTGACCCCATTTTGGAAACTAGACCCCCTAAGGAACTTATCTAGGTGTGTGGTGAGCACTTTGAACCCCCAAGTGTTTCACTAAAGTTTATAATGCCCTGGCATGAAAAAAAAAATATTTTTTTTTCCCACAAAAGTGATTTTTTTTTAGTCCCCAATTTTTTATTTTCCCAAGGGTAACAGGAGAAATTGGATCCCAAAAGTTGTTGTCCAATTTGTCCTGAGTACGCTGATACCCCATATGTTGGGGGGAACCACTGTTTGGGCGCACGGCAGGGCTCGGAAGGGAAGTAGTGACGTTTTGGAATGCAGACTTTGATGGAATGGTCTGCGGGCGTCATGTTCCGTTAGCAGAGCCCCTGATGTGCCTAAACAGTGGAAACCCCCCACAAGTAACCCCATTTTGGAAACTAGACCCTCTAAGGAACTTATCTAGGTGTGTGCTGAGCACTTTGAACCCCAAGTGTTTCACTAAAGTTTATAATGCCCTGGTGTGAAAAAAATAATAATTTTTTTTTCCACAAAAGTGATTTTTTTAGTCCCCAATTTTTTATTTTCCCAAGGGTAACAGGAGAAATTGGACTCCAAAAGTTGTTGTCCAATTTGTCCTGAGTACGCTGATACCCCATATGTTGGGGGAAACCACTGTTTGGGCGCACGGCAGGGCTCGGAAGGGAAGTAGTGACGTTTTGGAATGCAGACTTTGATGGAATGGTCTGCGGGCGTCATGTTCCGTTAGCAGAGCCCCTGATGTGCCTAAACAGTGGAAACCCCCCACAAGTGACCCATTTTGGAAACTAGACCCCCTAAGGAACTTATCTAGGTGTGTGGTGAGCACTTTGAACCCCAAGTGTTTCACTAAAGTTTATAATGCCCTGGCGTGAAAAAAAAAATATTTTTTTTTTCCCACAAAAGTGATTTTTTTTAGTCCCCAATTTTTTATTTTCCCAAGGGTAACAGGAGAAATTGGACCCCAAAAGTTGTTGTCCAATTTGTCCTGAGAACGCTGGTACCCCACATGTGGGAAAAAACTGTTTAGGCACACGTCGGGACTCGGAAGGGAAGTAGTGACGTTTTGGAATGCAGACTTTGATGGAATGGTCTGCGGGCGTCATGTTCCATTTGCAGAGCCCCTGATGTGCCTAAACAGGAAAAAAAAACCACAAGTGACATAATTTTAGAAATTAGACCCCCAAGAAGCTTCTCTAGATGTGCCCCCCTTCTGGAACTAATCTTTCCTGTAAAGTAAATTAGTAGTGCATGGAGGTGTGGTACAATTTGAAGCAATCCTTCATACACAGGCCAGGTTTTTCGGGGCAGGTGTCGCACTGATAAATGGTGTCCTTGCGTATTCCCCTTTTGTAACACACTCAGCACCTTTTTGCGACTTACCTTTTTTTGCAGTTTGCGGGACCTCCCCAGGAAATGCTGGCCTGGTACAATACGAGCACCTTCAGTTCCGGAAGTACTGGGGCCCTCTCCTTCCTGAGCGCCAAACATCAGGGCATTGATCACTACCTCCTGGAACTGAAGGTACGACGTATTGGTATGGCGTGCACATCGTGACAGCAGGAAAGCGTTGAGCATTGCCATTTGGACGATGTGCACGGACAGCTTCTTGTACCACACCTTGGCCTTTCTCAAAGCACTGTATGGTTGGAGGAGTTGATCAGAGAGATCAACACCCCCCATGTATTTGTTGTACCCAAGTACACAGTCCGGTTTGCGGACCTGTGTAGAGGTACCCCGTACAGTGCTGAGGGCGCTGCCATCACCGTGTATGGTGGTCAAGAGAAGGACATCCCTCTTGTCCTTGTACTTGACCACCAGAAGGTGGTCGCTACATTGGGCTCTGCTCTCACCCTTTCTGAGCATCTGCCCAAGCAGCGTCTTCGGGAGGCCCCTCTGATTTTTGCGGACGGTACCGCAGGCTGCGGTACCTCGAGCAAAGAGGGATTTGTAGAGTGGGATGCTGGAATAAAAGTTATCGGTGTAGAGGTGATAACCTTTATCCAGCAGTGGGTGAACCAAATCCCACACAATTTTCCCACTCACTCCCAGGACAGGAGGACACTCAGGGGGTTCAATCCTGGTGTCCTTTCCTTCGTAAACTCTAAAACGGTGAGTGTACCCTGAGGTACTCTCACACAGTTTGTAGAGTTTGATTCCGTACCTTGCCCTCTTGTTGGGCAGGTACTGACGGAATCCGAGCTGTCCCTTAAAATGAACCAAGGACTCATCCACGCAAATGTCCCTTTTGGGCACGTACACTTCAGCAAACTTTTTGTTGAAGTGTTCGATGACCGGCCGAACTTTGAACAGACGGTCAAAGTTGGGGTCATCTCGTGCGGGACACTGTGCATTATCGTTATAATGCAAGAATTTCTGGATGGCCTCAAAACTCGTCCGGGCCATGACCATTCGGAACACTGGAGCGTTATATAAAATATCAACACTCCAATATTGCCGAAGTTCTGGCTTTTTCAGGATCCCCGTGTGAAGGACCAGGCCACAAAACTGCATCAATTCAACTGCGTCTACAGGAGACCAGTTAGAATATGATGAACGGGGGTTTTGCTCCAAAAATTGACGAGCGTACAAATTTGTTTGCTCCACCATGTGGTTAATAAAATCCTCAGAGAAAAAGACTTTGAAAAAGTCTATTTCTGTGAGGCCAGTGGTGTCAAACCTGATTCCTGATTCTGCCACAAAATCAGGAATCAGTGGCTCGTAATTTTCGGGGGGCGAGGTCCACACGGGATCCGCAGTGGGTTGCGCTGGTTCGGCTTCGGTTTCATCTTCGTCTTCTGGAATGGCGGCAGATGCCTCATCTTCTGTCCTGGGGCGTCTGCGTGGTGGTTCCGCAGGACCCTAGGAGGAAGATGAGGAGGGGGAAGAGGAGGAGGAAGAGGAATCTGAAAAATAAAGAAATGTGGGATCCTCTCCCTCGCTATCAGTGTCGGAGGCAAGAAAAGCGTATGCCTCCTCCAATGAATAGCGCTGTT